>CM077644.1:87163540-87881874 GCA_039707465.1 Rhabdophis nuchalis | reverse complement strand
TTGTTGCTGCGTGCTGAAAGTGTGTGCACGTACCCATAATGCAATGCAAGCGCAACCCACCATGCATGTGTGTGACCCCCGCCCCTTACACATGTGTGTGTGACCCCCTGTGTATGTCCTGCCACCACGCATGCACACATGAACCCCCAAGCTCCCCCTGCCCACCCACGCATGTGTGCATGTCTCCTGCATGCACCTCACCCCCTGTGCATGCACAGCAAAGACCCGAAAATCATCTGGCCAGTGGGAGGCATGCACGCATGTGTGGTGGAGCTGAGCTGGGGCAACGGCTCGCATGCCCACAGAGAGGACTCTGCATGCCACCTGTGGTACGTGGGCCATAGGTTCGCCATCATGGCTACAGTGTTTCTTTCAAATATTTGAAATACTTGCTCCCTACTTGGTTGAATCTGTTCACCTGCCTTTTTCTCTATATTTCCTACCATATAAAATAGCCTGTTCTGTAAGAAGAAGCCTCATGTTTTCATAAGTAAAATATCTCTTCTCGGATTCATTTACTGGAACTGCCTTGTTCATTCACCAAAATTTGGCACACTTAGTTGCTGGTTTGTTAGCTTTTCTAACAAAAAGTTCTCTATATTCTTCACTTTTGCATCTCCATTTGCTAGTTACGCACTTTCTGAGAACTTTAACCACACATGCTTGATCAAGTCCATATCCATTCATGGTCCATTCAGGCCATTATTAGCAAAACCATGACTTTTGGAAAAGCAACAGGATGGGGGACATTCATACCTTGGGGTGGTGGTGGTATAATGATGTTTCATAGAGAAGGGGCCACCAGCAAGAAGATCCTTTTTTTGTGGTCCCACCAGATTTACATCTCTAATAGATAGGACTTGCAGCATAGTCTGCCGTCAAGTAGATGTAATAGGGTAAAGGCAGACCTTCAGATAGCCTCTCCCCAAGCCATGTAGATGAAAGATGATAACCATAACTTTGGATTGAAAGAGGTGATCTAAAGCTAGTTTTGTGTAAAACTGTTCAGGCCGCTGCATTTTGGTTCAAGTGAAGTTTCCACATATTCTTCAAGGGCAACCCCATGTAGAGTGCATTATTGTATCAAATACTATGATATATGGTTTTTTTTGAGGGCGGGACGACTTTTCCTTTATTATCTTTTAGCTTTGCTAATCTCATTGTCTGTCTTAGAAATTATTTAGTTCTGTATATGGCAACATGGTTAGGATTAACACGAGGAAGAAGTGCAATATCAAAAACCAGACTTTTTGGTTAACACAAAAATAGAGGAATAAATTGACTTTTATTAAATATCTAAAATGTGTTTTAAACTGGTTCAACTCTACAAAGTATGTATGTCTGGTCAATACCAGCAAACCTCAGATCTAAAATTCTTCTTAACCTTGGAAAAGAAAGTGTTTCAGAGTTTGGATTTGGAGGCTCTCTTGACCCAGTCTTTCAGTTACTATTGAAATCCCTACCTCTAGCTCTATCCTCCTTCTGGAACATAGCCTGTGAGGAGGTGTTGTTGTTCACTGAAGCTTTCGTGGTGGAATTAAGTATGGGGAAAAATTATTTTAAACTGTACATGGTTTTTTAATCTTATACTGAATTCTGAAATATTTCCAGTTCTCTTTATTTGGACACTGCTCACTGTTTCGTTCACAATTTCTTTTGCTCTAGTGCAGTGGTCGGCAAACCAGTCAATGTTGGCTGGCGACCCCTAGGTGGAGGGCCTTCTCTGTGGCAGCTCCGGCTCACTGGAATGACCTGCCCCCTGACCTTCGCACAGTCGTGGACCTGTGCCTTTTCCGCCGAGCCCTGAAAACCCATCTATTTCGTGTGGCCGGCCTGGCGTGGTTTTAATTTGCTTTTACTAGGGGTTTTAGAGGGTATTTTAGAACAGGCCTGTGTTTAATTTATTTTTTGTATATTTTTAGTATAGTTACTGTATCAGATGTTTTATTGTTGTTTTTATTATTGCCTGTTCACCGCCCTGAGTCCCGTAAGGGAGAAAGGGCGATATATAAATCCGAATAAACTTAAACATAAAACATAAACCGCGGCTCGCGAGCCACAAGCGGCTCTTTGGCTCCTTGGGTGTGGCTCTTCCTCTCTCCCTCTCTCCCTCACCCCCAGGCAGCGGAGGGGCCGGCATGTCGGCTGGGGGAGCTGCAGCTGCTTCCTCCTGTAGCGAGCGAGCGGGCAGGTGGGGGGAGTGTCTGGGGCTGCGGCTGCCTGGGCGCCGCTGGGGCCATCCGGGCATCCTGCACCCTCCAGGGCTGCCCGCCACATGGGGCTGGGAGGGAAGCAGGCGCGTGGCACCCGGACGGCCCCAGCGGCGCCTAGGCAGCCGCAACCCTGGGTGCTCCCCCCGCCTGCCTGCTACAGGAGGAGGCCTGGGCGCTGCCGGGGCCATCCGGGCACTGCATGTGGTGGGCAGCCCTGGAGAGCACACCTCGGTGGCCATTGGAGGGAGCTGGTGGAGACGTGTCTGGCTGTCCAGCCCGATGAGCCTGCTGGGCGACCTCGGACGGCGGGAGCTGCGTGTTGCAGGGCTCGGGGGCAGCAGCAGCAACAACAGCTGCCTGCAGAGGCCATCGAAGTGCACTTTCTGGGGCTTGCCGCCGCGCAGGGTTGGGAGGGAGGTGGGCGTGAAGTGCCCGGACGGCCTCGGCGGCGCTTGGGTGGCTGCAGCCTCGGGTGCTTCCCTCGCCCGCTCGCTGCGGGAGGAGGCAGCCGTGGCCTCCCCGGCCAGCATGCCGAGCTTTCCGCTGCTTCTGGGGCGGGGTAGGGAGAGAGGGAGGGAGAGACTGACATGCAGAGAGAGACAGAGGGGGAGGGAGGAAGAGACAAACAGAGAGAGACACAGAGAGAGAGGGGGAGAGAGAAAGAGACAGCCACACACACACACACACACACACACACACAGAATGACAGATGGGTGGAGGGAGGAGAGAAACAGATAAAGAGAGCGATAGACAGAGAAAGAGAGAGAGACAGAAAGAAATAAAAATAGAAAGAAAAAGAAAGTGGGAGAGATAAGAAAGAAAGAAAGAAAGAAAGAAAGAAAGAAAGAAAGAAAGAAAGAAAGAAAGAAAGACCACAATTGAGCCCAAAAGTTTGGTTGCTAAGCAGGACCGTCGTTAAGTGAGTTTCACCACATTTTCCAAGTTGACCACGCCCACCTGGTCACATGCCCGTGAGCCACGCCCACAAAACAGGCCACACCTTTTGGCTCTCAAAAGAAATTTCAATCGTGGTACTGTTGATATTTGGCTCTCTTGATTAATGAGTTTGCCCACCACTGCTCTAGTGTGTGACAAAACTATTTCATTAAAGTTAACAGTTTGTTTAGAAGACAGAACAAACAAAGAACACTAAATGTCAGGATCCGTAATTTATTCATTTCAGTTTAAAGAAGTCGCAGAGATTTAGGGCTTTAGTTCAAAAGGGTGAAGCTATTATGATTTTTAATGAATTGAATAGCATTTGCAAGGCCATGTTTTCTTCTGAGGATGAATTAATATTTGTGTTCATGTCCATGTGGTGCATAACTAGCACAGTGGAAACAAACATGATTTCCAAGTCAAGAGGATCTATATTCTGTAGGCATCACCTGTTCATCTTCAGCCTGGCTCAGCTGTCTGCTTACAAATGCCTTTACAGTTTTTGCTGACGTGGGGAAAGTGTTTTGCTTCCTCCCCCCACTCCCCACAAGTCATGGTTTTCTTGAACATCAATTTACAAAATCAAGATATTTTAGTCAGTCTTAAGGAATATAGTAATGTTATCAACAGAACTGAATCTCACATAATGTTTACGGTTAAAGATCTGTCCTTTTTAAATGGGCATAATGCTATGTAATTGTTCTTATTAATAAACTGGGGTCATACAGAATAAACTGTGCTCATCTGAAGCAGTAAGATACTACTAGGGGTGAAATTCAGCAGGTTCTGACAAGTTCTGGAGAACCAGTAGTGTAAATTTTGAGTAGTTCGGAGAACTGGCAAATACCATCTCTGGCTGGGCCCAGAGAGTGGGGAGGGAAGGGGATTTTGCAGTATCCTTCTGCTGGAGTGGGGTGGGAATGGTGATTTTGCAGTATCTTTTCCCTGCAACGCTCACCAAGCCATGTCCACAGAACCGGTAGTAAAAAAAATTGAATTTCACCACTAGATACTATTATTTTAGTTCTGGGGCAGATATTCTAGAACAGGGGTCGCCAACCTTCGCCACTTTAATACTTGTGGACTTCAACTCCCAGAATGGCTGGCTGGGGAATTCTGGGAGTTGAAGTCCACAAGTCTTAAAGTGCCAAGGTTGGAGACCCCTGTTTCTAGTGGCAAGAGCAGAACATAGATTGTACTAAGAGTTAATATGATTACTGTACCACCTATTTACCTAGTTACATTCTATCACATTAAGCACTGCAAATTTACGGTATATATTGGTACCAAATTTTGGAAAGATTCCGGAGGCTATACCCAAAGTTGTAGGAGTGCCTTCCAAATATTTTGAATCGTTAAGTACCATAAATCTCAACCATCAGTGATGCTATCTAGAAATTAAGAAACATGTAAACATCTAGAGGGCATCACTTTACCTACTGACGTATAAAGCTGTCATGTATATTCCTAAGGATCTTGCTACCAAGTTTCAGTACTATTGGCTCTATTTCAGAATCAGAGCATAAATAATAATTTACACACAGAAGAACCAAACCACATAAAGAATGTATTACATAAGCAAGAAATTAAGCACCAAGAACAGCTTGTAGGAAATATTTGTACATTTCAGAGCAAGGGAATATGCCACAAACCTCAAAAGAAGACAACACACATATAATTATCTGTTTCTCATAAGCTCACTAACACTGCACATATAACTACATACACCCACCATACACATGCAGGCAAACAAACATCTCTCTTTCTCTGTAAATGGTAAATAATACAGAAGAATAATGCAAAATGCAATTGTACATTTCCAGAGTACTTTAGCTGATTACTTTTGCAAATTGTACTGGCCTAGGTAAAGCATAGCTGATGAGACCCATGCTGGGGTACATAGATGTGGTGCATGATGAGACTCATGCATTATCATGGGTTAAATGCTAGTATATGCAAATAAATGTAGTATAAGCTTGGATCCATTATCAACTTATTCCTTGCCTTCTTAAATTAAACAAATTTGCATCTTTTTTTGCTACATGGACAGCCAGGAGGATCAAATTCAGTTACCTTTCCTATTAATTTCTTGGCTACATTAGTAATCACTAATGTAAAAGTCATACATACTTTAACATTGAAATCAAATGAATAGGCGAGTATTCTCCTAGCATGCTGAGTTCCAACACTGGAAATCACATGTGGCTTTTTCATTTGCAAGCTGCATGCCTTCTCATATTGGAAAAGTTCTAGGAAGTCTTTCTTAAAAGATATACAAGATGGCCCCTGTAACATTTTATTTATATAGATAGATAGATAGATAGATAGATAGATAGATAGATAGATAGATAGATAGATAGATAGATAGATAGATAGATAGATAATTGTTTTCACAACTTCCTGTAAGGGTCCCATTAAGGGAGGAGACATGCTGTTTTCCTCTTTATTTTTTATGAGCTGATCCTTTATTGATCAGCTCATAAAAACTAACACACACACACACACACACACACACACACATATATATATATATGAGAGATTTAATTATTATGGAGAAAGTTCTGCTTTCCATTTCTCCTTCCTCGCTTTAAAGCTTTAATCTTCTCATAAACTTTGTGCGTATGAGAAAAGAAAATTACATATACTTAAGGATATAATTTAATGAGGGTAAAACAATCAGCATCTGATCTAATTTTCAGCTACTCCGGTAAAATGCTATAAATACATACACTCCTGTACTAATACGGAAAGGGGCTGTGCGCCCAGAAAGTTTCTTGGCAGCTTCTGCTGTCTGGTTAGAAAAAGGAGCAAGCAACAACATTTGAACATTCAGTTCTGAGACTTGAAAAATCTCTGGATTTTATTATGAACTCAACAGGGTTTTCATTATGCATGTGCCCAAGTGGAGAGGGTTATGCAATGGGAACACAGTGCCATTGGACATGTTTGTAATTTTATGCATTGTTAAGTAATTGAAATTAATAGATAATTTCAAATGGTACCCGGAAAACAAATGCCAGGTGGTCATGTTGATATTAATTGGCAGAAACAACAATGGTGCATCCTGAATTGAGATCTTAATCTGTTCAATTGTACAAGGAAATTCTGCTTTTGTTCCACCAAGTTATAGGCTGGTTAGATATTTAAGTAGAGGTCAGGTCTTGCGGGCATTGCAACCATATCTCCAAACAATTCCAAGCAATTCTACTTTCTGTTCCTAACTTATAATAGAATCCTGCTACATCAAAAAGCATCAAATTATGGTGATAATAATTTAAAAAATCTGCACTAAGTATCAAAATGGAGACTTCCCCAACCTTTTCAGTTTTGTGGAGGGGGGAGGGATGGTTCTGTGCGAGTGGCGGGCACGCGCAGCTCCATTTACGTGATGGCAGGCATGCGTGCCTGCTGCTCATGCAAATGGAGCATGTGTGCATGTGCTTGCCTGTCCCTTGTGCAACTGGGAATGTGCACACACATGTGCACTCATCCATCACTTCCATGACCCGATTCCAAAGGGATCAGGACCAGTACTAGGCTACGGCCCAAGGGTTGGAATTCAACGGGTTCTGATAGGTCCTGGAGAACTGATAGTGTTAATTTTGAGTAGTTTGGAGAACCGGCAAATGCCACCTCTGGCTGGTTCCAGAGTGGGCTGGAGATTTTGTAATATCCTTCCCCCAGGGTTGGGGAGAGAATAGGGATTTTGCGGCATCCTTCCCCTGGAATGCCCACTAAGCCATGCCCAAAGAACCGTTAGTAAAAAAAAAATGAATTTCATTACTGTTTCAGTGGTTATAGTGAAGAGAGACAAATAGTGAAAAGAGACTGTTGGAGGCTGGAGAGCCAGTTTGGACTAGTGGTTAAGGCACCGGGCTACTAAGCAAAAGACCATGAGTTCAAATCCCACCTTGGTCATGAAATCCAGGTGGGTAACTTTGAGCCAGTCACACACACTCTCTCTCAGCCCAATTCACCTCATAGGATTGTTGTGGGGAAATAGGAGGAAGATGTGTTGGATACAAGATGTGTTGGAAGATGTTGGAGCAAAACTGGAAAAAGCCATGTCCTGCCAGCATCTGCCAATCACTAAATTGCTCTGACATCTCCCCACAAGCTTTACAGAAGGCAGCGATTTAGGGCAATAGTGATTTTGCACTATTTGTCTATATAAATCCATATATTGTATATTACTCAGCAATCTTTCCTAGTATACCTAAATTCATCCCAAGGATCTCCTAATCTTTCAAAACTTTTAGTAATTAAAAAAATGTTTCTTTCCTGAAATAGCACCAGCTAACTGCTTCAATCTTAGCCAACTTACATGAGACTAAAGTGTATTACATGATATCTGGCTTGAAATAATTTTGTACAGCATTTTCTTTTCACTTTGCTTGCAAATGGCTTGTGTCACATCACCCTAGTCCCATGAGGATGAACCTATGACACGTGTGCCACAGATGGCATGCAGCGCCCTCTCTGTGGCCACGCGTGGGGGGCTTGCAGGGGTGTACACATGTGGGGGGCAGAGTACATGCATTGCATTTTAGAGGTTCACGTGCTCTTGCAGGCATTCGCACGCGCACACACACACGCTTTGGGTACTCAGTCAGGAAAAGGTTAGCTATCACTGCCTTAGTATTTATCGTGCTAACATATGCAAATGTAAGCAATAATGCTACATAACTTGGTGATGAAGAAAATGTTATCAAATTGTAAATATGCACACTAAGAATGATTTAAAAACAGCATGCAATACCCAATCATGTCTGCATAAATATTTTGACAACAATAAATGCCAATTCTAACATTAGCCTGCTTCATTTTAACTAGTAAAATAATCTCCTGTCACATTTTAGAAGTTTAAGACATGGAATAGGGATAATTCCTTTTAAATCTAAACCGAAACTTTCAAAGGATGAGACAAGAACCTTGCAGAGTGCCAATGTAATTTTAACGATTGCTATTAGCTTCTGGTATTCCTTCTTTCTGCCTAACTAGTTTCTCAGTTGACTGGCAGCCTAAATGCTGGAGGCTGTCACATGCCAGGGCAGCCATGAACCCTGGGAACTGAGGACAACTGAAATTCTATATCTTTCAGCAGCTGATATAAGGTCTTAAGCACTTAATTATTCAACAAACATGGAAACATTTAATATTTTTTCATCATCATTAGTTATTTCCTGGTGTTTAACTGTGTCTTATATAATATCATATATAGTAGGTTTGTATTCCACAATCTTTCTATTCTACAATTACCTTACCGGATGATTTAAACCACCACTTCCATCTCCACTTTCAATATAACTATTTTCTCTGCTGACTAGGGCCAGTGGTGGGATTCAAATATTTTCACTACCGTTTCTGTGAGCATAGCTTGGTGGGCGTGGCATGGCTTGGTGGGCGTGGCATGGGGGGGCAGGGGAAGGATTCTGTAACATCTCCATTCCCACCATACTTCAGGGGAAAGATACTGCAAAATCCCCATTTCATCCCAATCAGCTGGGACTTAACAGGCAGAGAATCGTTGGGGGTGGAGCCAGTGGTATTTATCGGTTCTCTGAACTGCACAAAATTTCTGCTACCAGTTCTCCAGAACTGATCAGAACCTGCTGAATACCATCTCTGGCTAAGGATAAGTAAGATCGACTCAAAACATTTTATGCTTAAGATGAAAAACAAGATGGGATCATCTTCCATTCCAATAACAGATGGGATTCCCAATAATGTTGCCTTCATCAATGGAGTCTACTTCTATTGTACTTTGAAGGCAATGAACCATTTTCGAAACACAGTATAGGCCAGGGGTCTGCAAAGTTGGCTCTTTTAAGACTGGTGGACTTCAACTCACAGAATTCCCCAGCAAGCCCATTTGTTTGTTTATTTATTTATTAATACTATAAGATACAAAAATACAAAAGAAAATAGTAGAAAAGATAGTGGAGGGAAAAGAGAAGGAAAAAGTGTAAAAAAGGAGAAAAAGAAAGAAAAGACATTGACTAAGATAATAACAGAATAATAATATAATAACATCAAACCTTGACTTTTTATTTTTACATAATAGTATAAACTAGCCAGTTCTAGAACAATAAACCTATCTAATCAGTAGAACCCAAAATCAAAGATTCATTTTCCCCCCACCTTGAGCACAAAGTCAACAGGCGGCTTCCAAGCAGTTGTTTTTGCCTTTAATCAAAGTAGTCAATTTATCCATCTCTACTAAAGTTTTCCTAATGATATGGCTAATCCCTGATGATTGAAGGGGGTATCTCTTACAATATATATTTTATCAATTGCAGTAGCTTGGGACAGGAAAGTTAGAAGCATGGGGAAGCAATTCTCTGTTACTTATTGTTGGAAGAAATGTCCATCTCGGTTCAGTTCCAATTGGGAAGAAAGACACTGGAAACACAGAGACTGCTTGGAAAGATGGTTTAATGGTGGACAGGACCACATTGGGTTTTTGGGGTCCTGGGCACATGAGTGAGAAGGAGAGAGAATTAACCCTTTTTTGCCCCCCCCCCCGCCTTGGAGCTTACTGTTCCTGTGTAAGAAATGTACTCTGATTGGTTGTCAGACTCCCATAGGGCCAGGTTGAATGTTTTCGGGTGATGATGTAATGAAGGGGCTTTGGGCAATTCCTATTTTGGCTTAATGGCTTTGTCCTGGTTTGGATCTTGAGTGAGGGCTAATCCTATCATGTTTTGAGGGCCATGTCGTTTGTGTTGTAGATAGGTTGGCACCAAAATATCTGCTCAGGGAGAGACAGCTGAGGCTCTGAGTTGTCTTTAGAAACATGTTTCTCCTTTAGGGAAAATATAATATTCTGCCTTTTTATTATTTCCTAGAATATTTCATTTTCCTAGAGGAGTGGGTGCAAATTTCCTACAATATATTGTGTTCATATTCAAGTATATTTAATGAAATATATATGTTTTCCCAGTGTTTGCATGATTTACCCCCAATTGTTTTGTTTTACAGTATAGAATTTCAGATATATATATGCAAACATTTTCCGATTCAGAGATATGAACTAGTAATGCAGACTTGTTTACAAGCTTAGTTTTAAAAAGCAAGATTATAAGCAAAGGTTCCTAGGATTGTAACTCTGACGCCTTCCTTGTATTAAATCCTGAACTTTTTCTGTATTTGTGTGTCATCTTAAAATGCATACAAAAAGAATCACATTATGCACATTTCCAAATAATTCAATTACATAAGTAGTAAGCATTAGTGAGGCTTGATTTATGTTATTTACTTCAGCAATCATAAGAAGGAATTTGACAACTCCCTAATGTTACAGACAGGATACTTTTGGCTTGAATCATTCTTTGAGTTTGTTCAGACACTTGTGTTCAACCTGATTCCCACCATCTGTTAAACGCTAAGGAGCATCAGTAGAACATCCCCCCCCCCAATAAATATTGGTCTTGATTGGATAGATGGCCACTATAATGTAGCTTTATTTAAAATAAAACTTGAAATATATTTTTTCCAAACATTCAATTTTTTAAAAAAAATATCAAAATTTTTGAAATCTGTTCCAATGGGGCTGAAAGCATTTTTAGTGAACAGGATTTTTCATAATCAAACTATTTTCAAAATCAGTTTTCATACCTCTGTAACGGAGTGGCATTCCTCTTTTCAAATGGCAACGCTTATATTTTTTTTGACAATTGCATGAATATCATAAATAAGAATTACCTGATTTACACTGAATTACCAATAGGAGGGGGAAATGAAAGGCAAAGAGAAAAGGAAACTGGAAATCAGCCAAATTCAGGTAAAGCAATGGTTTTTTTCCCTACAGTTATTTTAACTGCAACATACCTGTGGCCTATATAGGTTAAGCAGTAAGTAAACAATAGCAATTAAACATATTTCTTAAGATGTTAAGAATGTAATCAAATCAATACCAGCTGGGAATACCTTTAGGCCATCTTCTCCAGTATGAACTTGTCTGTCTGTTCCTGTGTCTGCATTCCTATCCTCATCTCCTATAAAATTTAACTTAAAAAAAAAAAGAGTTCATGAATTTGACCTATATTGAGCATCTTGGGTTCCTTAATAAATCTTCTCCACAGTAATTGTGCCCATGCTTTATGCCATTAGAATTTGCCGTTAGAAATAAAACAAGAAGAAATATTGCTCAAATGCTCTGATTTGAGGAAAAATTATTACATTTGCCAAATCCTGTTCATGGATGGTAGCAATGACAGACCTCACAAAGAGAAAATATTGGACTCAAACCAAACTCTGGCATTCCATGCAAAGAATTGATGAAGAATGATTAGTGAGGCTTTGACTGGAATGCTCATGGACAGAACAATTTTGACATTTGGTTACATCAATATACATCAATATGTTTTTTTATTCCTGTCATCAAAAGCAGGGGTCCCCAACCTTTTTTTCACCAGGGACCGGTTTCATTTTAAAGAAAATTCTGCGGACCGGCTGAGTGGCTCAGCAGTCATGTGACTGGGTGGGCGTGGCCAACTTGGAAAATGTGAAACTCACAACAATGATCTTGGTGAGCAACCAAACTTTTGGCCTCAACTGTGGTCATAAGTTCTTTCTTTCTTTCTTTCTTTCTTTCTTTCTTTCTTTCTTTCTTTCTTTCTTTCTTTCTTTCTTTCTTTCTTTCGTTCTTTCTTTCTCTTTTTTCTCTCTCTCTCTCTTTCTTTGTCTCTCTCTCTTTCTTTCTCTCGCTATTTATTTCTTTCTCTCTTTCTCTCTTTCCCTTTCTCTCTTTATTTCTTTCTCTTTCTTTCTTTTTCTCTTTCCCTCTTTCTCTTTTTCTTTCTCTCTTTCTCTCTTTCTGTCTCTTTCTCTCTGTCTCTCTCTCTCTCCCACTTTCTTTTTCTTTCTTTCTCTTTCTTTCTCTGTCTCTCTCCTTCATCCGCCCATCTCTGTCACTCTGTGTGTGTGTGCGTGTGTCTGTCTGTCTTGCATTCACTCATTCTGTGTCTCTGTCTATCTTTCTCTCGCTCCCTCCCTCTCTCTGTCTCTCTATGTGTGTCTGTCATCGTCCCCCCCCAGCCCGTCCGCCGTGCTTGGTCACTCGTTCGCTCGGTCAGGCTCCGTGGCTGGGTAGGAGCTGGGCTGCAGGGCTGGAGAGGAGGAGGAGGCAGCCCATTGGGCAGAGCGCGTGGGAGAACGCAGGAGGATGGTGGGGGCTCTTCCTCCACCCTCATCGACGGAAGGACTCCTGTGCGCCGCCGGAGCAACCTTCCCTACGGCCGCCAGTTCCCTCCCCCGCCCGCGGAACTTCCGCAGCCCCTGGAAGAAAATGAGTGGCCGGCATGCCAGCAGGGGAGGGAATCGGTGGCCGGTCCGGCGGCGTCCAGGAGTCCCTCCGTGGACGAGGGTGGAGGAAGAGCCACACTCCAACGGCGCGAACAGCCGCGCCTGCGTTCTCCCGCGCGCTCTGCTCAGGGGGCTGCCCCCTCCTTCCTCCTCCTCCTCTCCAGTCCTGCAGCCCGGTCCCCACCCAGCCACGGACCGGCACCGGTCCGCGGCCCGGGGGTTGGGGACCCCTGATCAAAAGGATGTTTCCAAAAAGAAATTTGATTTGGTTCATCTCTAACCTACATCTATAGAATCATATTAGAGCCATTTAAGGGGGCTGGAGATTACTTAGAGCTGAACTTGAACTAGTGGAGAGGCAAATCAGTGGTGGGATTCAGCAGGTTCGCACCTATTCGGGAGAACCGGTTGGTAACTTCCTAAGCAGTCCAGAGAACCGATTATTGGAAGAAATCTCATTTTGTCTTTTCCCCTCTTTACAGGGGATCCTGTAAGGAAGACAGGAAGGAAACATTGTGGTGTTGTTTCTAGCTTAATCTTTATTGCCCTGCTTAAAGAAACTGCCTCTCTGATTAACCCTTATGACATTGTAACACCTAAGACAAGGCACCCATCAACGTGAGTGATGTTGCATTGGCCACGCCCACCCAGTCACATGACCACTGAGCCACGCCTACCCAGCTGGTCATTAGGGCAGAGAACCGGTTGTTACATTATTTGAAGCCCACCACTGAGGCAAATGTGTTCTGTATATGATAAGATTTTTCGGGGATTATCTATACTTCATACTCTGCACCTCAAGCTCTCTTTTCTAGGCCTCAAAGCCATTCAGATTCCTGCAGCTTTGAGATGGTGGTATTTAAAAGAGTGGGAAATTGCTGCAGTAAAAAGTTAACCAGGACAAAAAGCTTTGAAAAATTGTAAAATCAAGGATATATTCACCCATAACTGGTTATAATTTCTTAGTTAGATTAAATATTTTTTCTTAATAAAGCAATTTGCTATATAGGAATATTGAATATAAATATAACTCAAATATTACCTAAATGCTTTTGTTTATTTACTTTCTTGGGTTTTTTTTTGTTCTTGCATCATTTTCCCCCCAAGTGAATTATGTCTTCTGGAATAATCCCAACAATTGTTGTACCAAAATAACAGTAATGAGGTCAGGCTTTACAACATTTCTGTGGTAGCTATGTGATGTTATAAAAATGCTTTATGTCACTAATTTAGTTTCCTTTCTAGCTCTATAGCTATAGTTGGCCTTTGGTCTTTTTATCATTCAATTTTAAAAAGACACTGAAAGGGCAGAAGAAGGAAAATGTGACAAATTGTAGTGTTAGTCCTCAGATAGGCAAACTGTAGTTAGGAAAGCAAGGAAAACTTTGATACTCTTTTTACAAACCCTTCTCTACCAGCTTACTTGTACCCAATTGTGTTTCTCAGCATTTCCAACAACTCCTGACCCCCACCCCAAAACTGTCTTTCTATAAGTAGTACCCTTAGTAATAGGCAGTTTGGCTGCAATCCCAAAACAACTGAAGTACTGTTTGAACCCCATTGGCATTGACAAAATTACCATCAGTCAATTGCAAAAGGCAGCTTTACTTGGAACAACTGTGACAATGCCTTTAAAACCATCAAACATTCACATCTGCTTATCCCAGGTTGTTAGGAAGGACTCCATAGGTGGATGAAAAGATGGCTGTGGGATAAACCATAATAACAACAACAACAATAATAATAAAGCTTACGTCATGCGATGATACCTCTCACACTATGAAGACAATATCTGCCTTTCCCACAGCCCTTGGGAAGGACTTGATAGGTGTATATAAATGCCAAATTCAGTCTGGCTGACTGTGCAACCAACTATTATAATAATACCAGTAAACAATTTACAAAGAGAAGATTTAATTTTTTCGTTGATGTTTTTGCCTCCAAATCCCTTTCTCCCATTCCATTCACATTGTGGGTTTGAAGCATGTTTAGTCCTAAAACCCACAAGAAATTATTTTGAACAGAAAAATGTTGGGGGGAAAATGTTGAATATTTCCTTTTATGAGCTAATTTTCCATTTAGCATTATTTCTGATAGAAGGCACATACAGTATACAAACAAGTATAAAAAGTGTGTAAATACATTGCTATAGTCTATAATCCCACTTTTTTTTTATTTTTTTATTTATTCAGAAGGCATTCTGCTACCAAGTAGGATTTGGGTGAACAAAATGTTAGTGAAATCTGAACTGGTGGCCTCTTCAAAGTAGAGTTGATATGACCTTGATCATAAAACTGTTCCTTTCTAATGAAGTGACATGTGACATTATTTGTGTGTTTTAAATTTCTACACTGACCATGCAGAACAAATTATTTTTCATCACCTGCGTTGGAGCTGGAAGAAAAGGGTTAATTCCACTTCTTCCAATTCAAAGACGCGGCTTAAGACTCTTCCTATTCTATGTAAAACTTCCTGGTTATCTATCTTAAGACATTATGCCTGAAATGTTTCTGGGAAATATCGCTGGTCAGCCTCAGTGCTTCTCCATTCATGTGATCTCTTCTGAGATAAAAGAAACCCATATGAAATTGCAGTTTTGAGAGGACAAGAAGTGCAATAAAACAGTGTTGAAATTCCAAGTAGCAGCTGGAGGGTGCCAAAGGACAGATCAAATGGCTTGTTGTGCTGATTGCAGGCTTCTAAAAATGCTTGTCAAGGACAAAGCTGTAAACAAACCTGAGATTTCTAGAGCATTTTGGGTCAAGCACTGATATCTGACAGGAAAAAACCAGTAACAGAGAGGTATTTTTATTTCTTGAAGGAAATATTTCTCATACCTTTGAGGAAAGCCTTAAGACATTTGTCATGTTTAGGTTTCATAAATATTCATAGCAGGTTCCAATGGAAGAGAATATGTCTAGTTTAGGATCGAATTGTGGAGTCCTTGGGTTGTTTGCTTGCTGACGTTTCATTACCCAACTAAGTAAAATTATCTTTGCTGGTGAGCATGGGGTTCGCTCTGAATTTATATAGGCCGTTGTTGGGAATTACGAACGAGGAAATCACTTCCACCAACACTGGCAGGGCAAGCTATGTGTATAAACAGGGAGCAAACCCCACTAGCACAGATAATGTTACCTAGTTGAATAATGGAACATCAGCAAATGAACAATCAAGCTCAGAGAGGACTAAGGAGTCCATAATTCATAGCAGCAGCAAGCAGAATAAGCTTTTGAAATAATACTCCAGGACTATTCAAGTTTGGTCATTTAGAAGCGTGTTAAGAATTTTTTTGTAACAAAAACAATTAAAATTAGCAATTATAAATAACACTAAGATTTTTTTCTTTAAAAAAAAAAGTAGTTTTAGTGACCAGCATGAAAAGAGTACCTGAGTGTAATGTACTTATTTTGGTTTGGGTTTGACTGAATAATTCATATATCAAACCTGACATTACAGGATAGTTAGAGACAAGGACAGGATAGTTAGAGACAAGGTGGTCTTTTTCTCAATTCTAGGAACATGCTACCACACCATACATTTCTTATTGCTGGCCTTTTCATAAAGTAGTTTGAAAACAGGTTTCTTATTCTCTCTTCCTTCTCCTTTTCCTTCTTCTCCTCCGCATTCTCCTCCTTCCTCTTCTTCCTTTGCTCTTCTTTTCCTCCTCCTTCTCCTTCTTCCTTTTGCTCTCCTTTCTCCTCCTCCTCTTCCTCTTCTTTGATCCCTTCCTGTGTCAAGGTTCTGGTTCTGGTTCTTCTGGTGGCCTCAACCATTGTTAATTGATGTAGTATGTCTTTGATGTTATCTCTCCATCTTTTTCGGGTCTGTATCATGTTCTTTGACCTTCTCTTCTTTTTGTATATGCCTTGTAGAGTATGGAATCCCACAGATGAAAAAACACTTTATTACATTTACTCTTGAATATGAAGGGAATGCCAGAAGTTTTTTCCATATAGCTCATGAATAAGAGAATGTAAAAATATATATAATCCAACCAGCATCCTGCTCCCGGAACTACTATAAGCTCTGGACTCTCTTTATTTTGATCAATTCCATTTCCATTCCAATTTGACATTTTCAGTTACACTGTGTGTATCTCTCTTGGCCTTTCATACAGTTTGAGCATGTACTATAAGAAAGAACTGTGTGGCCGCCAAACTTAATTTCTTCTTGCGCTTAAAAGCTTGCTGCAAACTATGGTCATGAAATGATAGCATGGTTTCATATTTGCAACCAAGGACTTTTCCCGGTAACTCTAACCATGACTTCATGCTGTTATGGTAGCTGGAGTCAGGGAAAAACATTCTAAACAATGTGTAAACACTGGCACTGGTATTGGGAAAATGAAGTTCAGGGCTAAGCGGTGGGGTAAGATTAAAGTTCCTGAAATACTCACAGAGTCAGCTTTAAGCTGAAGCTGAGTAGCTACTGGTCTAGGATGCAAAGCTTAGAGGGTGACAACAACACCCCTCCTCCTAAATCATTTAAAAAATATAAATATTTGTGTTGTTGTGAGGTAGCACCATATACCCTTGATTGAGCACTACCCACAAGCTTTGCACGGTTCCTCTATTGATAAATAAAAGAGTTGCTCCAATTTCAAATAAAGTGGAACAGAACCAAACGAAAAAAGAGAAATTTCTCAAATATCAATGTCCATTGAGGTCCCCAGAATGCACTAAGGACATTCAGGTTGTTCCTTTCTAATAGTCAAGTTCATCTAAGATTATTCCTTAGAAATACTTTATTAGTATAAAGTCACACACACCCCTTTATTCCCCAATTAATCTTGAAGTCTAAGAACAATACTGTCAGCCCAGGTTGATAGTATAGATAACTTATTTTTCCATCTTTTAGTCTATTATATGACAGCTAAAAGAAAACTTGCTGGTTCTTTAATTATTCACAAAATAGGACAAAAAAAAACAACGACCCAGAATTGATAAGAGAGAAATTGAGGCATGTTAAAGGAAAGGAAATGGTCCTGTCACACACTGACACCATTTCTTCCTGTGGAACAGGAAATAAAACCCCTTTCATGTACATCTGAAGCTTTTCACATACTGAGCATTTCATGGCTAGAGCAGAAGAGCTGACAGCTAACATGTCTGCGATCTTTCCCCTCTACACCTTCACCTCCCATCTGATGAAATCAGCCAAGAACAGCATCTTCTCAAGTAACACAAGAACTTGATTCAAGGTCTTGAAAGGAATTCTCACTATATCGGGTGTATCTCTTGGCGAAGGCCTTGGGTCAAGTACTGCAAGCTGTAATAATAAAACCTGGTTAAGAATGGTTACCCTGACCTGCAGTTGCTGCTGTCACCATAAATTTTTAAACTGCTTAAAATACACAGAAGATGAAGTGAGGCTTTATTAGGGGGGTCTGTGTGTGTGACTATTAGTAGGACATAACTGACTGCAACGTTCTAAATGCTTATTCAGGACTTCTGCTGAGGAACTCTGTGACGAAGATGATGAAATACTCTAGTTAAATTGTGGTGCTATTAACTGCGACCATACATTTTATAGTTCGCCTCTCGTAATCTTTTGGGACAGTGATGGCGAACCTTTTCAGCACTAAGTGTGTGTGGCACCAAGTGCCAAAAATGGAGTAATTTGCACCTCATGTGGGCTGTGACCAAGAAGGGAAGCTGCCCAGGGGGCATGCATGCACTGAAAAAAGAACTTCCTGTTTCGGCATGCCAGCCAGCCAGGTTATTGCTGGTCAGTTCTTCCAGTTCTTGGCACTGCTGCACACACAAAGACCAGCTGATCATCGCATGCGCGCCAAAAACCTGGAAAGGGAACATGCAACGCCACGCATGCCAGGCGACATGGCTCCACATGCCACTTCGGGCATATGTGCCATAGGTTTGCCATCACGGTTTTGGGGACTGGGCCCTGAGCCCTTAGGCCCCTAAGTTCTTGTGAGTGAAGAATGGGATGTAACAATTGTCCTGTGATAGGTTGGTAATAGAAAGCCTCTGGTTTGATAACATCCTATATGAATGTTCTTGATATTTCAAGAAAAAAGCTTGACTATGATTTTTTGCATCATCTACAGAATGTGCAGGTAGTCCTCGACTTACAACAGTTCATTTAGTGACCATTCAAAGTTACAAGGGCACTAGAAAAAGTGACACAATTATGACCTTTCCTGAATCCCCATGGTCACATGATCAAGTTTCAATGCTTGGCAAATGATTCATATTTGTGACAGTGCCTTGCAGTGTCCTGGGGTCATATGATCCTTGCAACTCAGGCTTGCGCGTGCGCAAGATGGCGGGTTAGCTCCGGAGCTCCGTGCGGGCTGTGGAGGTTCGTTAGCCTTTTTAGTGCTCCCAGCCCTCTTTTATGGCTTAGAGGGCTGGGCATCTGCAAGGAATCCATCCTGGCATCACAGGATGAGGTTCGCGGCGATTTCGGAGGTGTCGGGAGTGAGCACGGCTCCGGGGAGGCGCCGGTCGCGGCCAGAAGCTCTCTACGCTGATGTCAGCTGTGGCTCGCCCGGGGGCAGAGACGGTGGTGAGAGCGCCATGAGGCCAGCGGCAACGGCGTTAATGGTGGCAATGAGGATGGCGGTGGTGAGAGGTGTTTGAAAGCATGGTGAACGGGGCAGCAGCCACGGGAGATGGAGTGGCAAGGCGGCTGTGGGAGATGGCGACGGTGAGAGCGCTGGAGAGGGGAGAACGCCGGAGGCCAGTGGCGATGGCGACGGCGAGTATGGAGGCGGAATGATGATGGCGGCGTGTGAGCGCCGAGAGGTTGGTGTGAGAATGGAGGAACCCTGAAGCAGCCGCTGGAAGCCTGCCCGACAACGGTGGGAGCGTTGAGAGGCCAGTGGAGAAGGCGGTGGCACAGGAGAGACAGAGATGGCGGCGGTGAGAGAGCCGAAAGGGACGCGAACGGCCATGCTGGCCATGCTGACCAACTTAACTTCCTCCTGAGATCGAGAACTGAGCCATGCTATCCCGAAAGACGGTAATTTGTCCTAAGATCTTGGGCCGGAACAACTCATTGATTGACTATTTTCAACTGACATTGCGAGCTATATCATCTTTAAATTCTTACTGTTTGCACTTTATCTCATTTTAACATCAATTGAGGATTTTAAATCTTGGCTAACGACTTTTTAAATTCTTTTAAAATCTTTGTATTTTAAACCCCAGCCCCACTGATGAATTCCACCTACATTAACTATTTATTAACTATTTATTAACAACTTTTATTATCTATTTTTAGTATCTATGCATAGTATAATGTACTCCAGAGCTAACCTTTTACTGCTGCGAGAGTCCCCGCTCTCGCAGGTCTGGCCCTCTACACTATCGAGGGCCCGTCTTGATGAGGGATATATTAATCCGGAGAGACGGGCGAAGCGCGGCCTTAGGGGATTTTTAATTGGTAAATTATTATCTATTTTAGGGGGTTCCAGGGAGGGGGGTGGGCATAGACAGATAGAGACGACAGAACAACATGAAAGAAGGGGCTGGACCAGTAGCCGACGGGAGGAGACGGAAGGATCCGATATGAGGGGGGAACTACGAGTCATTCCGCCGGAGGGTATACCAATCCAGACGGTCGTGGGGAGGGGCAGGGCCGAGGGGAGACAAGTCCCATCCTCCCGGTTGGTGGCACGTAGCCGTTGGTTACAAACGGTCGGGTGCCACAACCCCCGCAGGCTAGGTGGTCAGGGGATACAGAGCCAGGGCCTGTGGCTGATGTTTTGCAACGCCAGGTCCGTGGTCAACAAAGCCCCCCTTGTTCATGACCTTGTGTCAGAGGGGGAGCCGGACCTGGTAGGAATTGCAGAGACCTGGTTGGGCCACGAGGGAGGACTTCCCCTCGTCGAAATGTGCCCACCAGGTTACTGCGCTTTTCATCAGCCACGGGCCCTAGGCAGGGGCGGTGGGGTAGCGGTCATTATCAAGGAAGGCCTTGAGCCGAGAGAGACCATTGTGCCTCAGACTACCGGTTGTGAGTCCCTCTGCGTGAAGTGGGGCCTAGGGAGGCAGTTGGGCTTGCTGGTTGTATACCTGGCTCCCCGCTATGTAGCAGCAGCCCTGCCCGAGCTCCTGGAGGTGATCGCTATGGTGGCAGTTGAGACCCTCAGACTTGTAGTCATGGGGGACTTTAATCTGCCATCGTTGGGCGAATCATCCGAGGTAGCTCGGGAGTTCATGGCTTCCATGACGGCCATGGACCTGACCCAACTAATTCAAGACCCCACCCACGAGGGTGGACATACGCCGGATCTCATCTTTGTCTCGGGCCAATGGAAGAGTGATCTGGGTATAGGGGATATAGTCATCACACCCTTGTCATGGTCAGACCACTCACTTCTCCGGCTCGACCTTCCGACCGCTACTCCCCGTCGCGGGGAGGCGGAACCAGAACTTCCTATCTGGTTTCGCCCCAGGCGCCTGATGGACCCTGTTGGGTTCCAGACGGCGCTTGGGCCACTTCCTGTACCCCTGACCCGCGCCCCGATGGAGGACCTCGTGGCCGCATGGAATACTGCGACCGCGGGAGCCTTGGATCGGGTCGCGCCCTTGCGGCCTCTCCTGCGGCGGCGAACCGCCCTGGCTCCTTGGTTTACCGAGGAGCTGAGGGTGATGAAACGCCACAAGAGATGCCTAGAGAGAAGATGGAGGTCTACTCGTTCTGAATCTGAACGGACACAGGTAAGAGCCCATTTACGGACTTACATTGTGGCGCTGAGAGTGGCCAAATGCCATCATTGTGCCACCCTCATAGCATCCGCAGAAAACCGCCCTGCCGCCCTGTTTAGGGTGACCCGCTCCCTCCTTCAACAGAGGGTGCGGGAAGCCCCACTACAGGGTAGAGCAGAGGAATTTGTGATTTTTCTGCAGGAGAAAATGGCTCAGATACAGAACGAGTTAGCCCCCATTGATGTTCCATTGGGATGCCACGAGGCAGATCTTGTGTGGGAGGAGTTTGACTCCGTCACTTCCGAAGATATGGACAGGTTACGTGGGCGACTGCGAGCCACCACATGTTTATTGGACCCGTGTGCCTCCTGGCTTGTACTGGCATCTTGGGAGGTGACACGAGGCTGGCTCCTAGAGGTTGTCAACGCATCCTTAAGTGAGGGTTCCTTGCCTGCTTCCCTAAAAGAAGCCATGGTGAGGCCCGTCCTTAAGAAGCCCTCTTTGGATCCAGCTTTATTAACTAACTATCGTCCAGTCTCCAACCTTCCCTTTTTGGCGAAGGTTGTTGAGAGTGTGGTGGCACAACAGTTTCCCCGTCACCTGGAGGAAGTTGATTATCTAGACCCACGCCAGTCTGGCTTCCGGCCCGGGCACAGCACCGAGACGGCATTGGTCACGTTGGTCGATGATCTCTGGAGGGCCAGAGATGAGGGTTGTTCCTCCATCCTGGTCCTATTAGACCTCTCGGCGGCTTTCGATACCATCGACCATGGTATCCTATTGCATCGGCTGGGGGGGTTGGGGGTGGGAGGCACCGTTTTACGGTGGTTCTCCTCCTACCTCTCTGGCCGCTCGCAATTTGTGTTGACAGGAGAACAGAGGTCGACCTTGAGACCCCTTACCTGTGGGGTGCCTCAGGGGTCGGTCCTCTCGCCTCTCCTGTTCAACACATATATGAAGCCGCTGGGTGAGATCATCCGTGGTTTTGGAGTAGAGTACGCTGATGATACTCAGCTGTATATATCTACCCCAAACCACCCCAACGATGCCGTAGCGGTGATGTGCCAGTGCCTGGAAGCCGTGCGGATCTGGATGGGAAGTAACGGACTCAGGCTCAAACCGACCAAGACTGAGTGGCTGTGGTTTCCGGCTGCCCGATTCAACCAGCTAACTCCATCGCTGGCCATAGGGGGCGAACATCTTGCCCCTGTGGATGGGGTGCGCAATTTGGGTGTCCTCCTGGATACCCGGCTGTCCATGGAAGATCAAGTGACAGCCGTGGCCTGGAGGGCGTTTTACCAGGTTCGCCTGGTTCGCCAATTGCGCCCCCTATTGGATCGGGACGCCCTTCGCACAGTCACTCATGCACTCGTGACATCCTGACTGGATTATTGTAACTCTCTCTACATGGGGCTCCCCTTGAGGTGCACCCGGAGGCTTCCGTTAGTTCAGAATGCAGCCGCGCGAGCAATTATGGGAACCACTAGGTCTACCCACGGCACCCGGAGAAGCCCCTCTCTGTGGGAGCGAATCGGCCATGAGGATGTATGAGGCAGGATCCGCTCTTGCGCGAGCTGCACTGGCTACCTGTCGTCTTCCGGGTGCGCTTCAAGGTGTTAGTCATCATCTTTAAAGCGCTCCATGGCTCGGGACCTAGCTATCTGCGGGATCGGATCCTGCCTCATACATCCTCATGGCCGATTCGCTCCCACAGAGAGGGGCTTCTCCGGGTGCCGTCCACTAGACTCTGTCAGCAGGCGACGCCCAGGGGAAGGGCGCTCTCTGTGGCGGGCCCAGCCCTCTGGAACGAGCCCTTCCCCCCGACATTAGAACAACTACAGACCTCCGCTCCTTCCGCCTGAAACTAAAGACACATCTTTTCTGCCTGGCCGGCCTTGGATAGTCTCTCTGCTATAGGGTAATTTGAAAACAGCTTGTAGAGCGAGAATAAGGTACTTCATTAATATAAAATATGGAATTTTTTGGGAGTATCAAACAATGCAGGGGAGCATTTGTGTTTTATTTTGAATCCAAGTGAGAAGTTCATGCTATCTGTGGGTTGTAAATGTTATTTTAAATACTTCTTGAACTTCAAACAGTAATATTTTTATGAGTGATCAGAGATAATTTCTTCCAGTTATTCATTTCAACAAGCTAATGGTATTTTAATGAATAAATAAGACAAAATTGAAACAACAGGCTGGTTCTTTCAAAAGAATCTTCCTGGATCTTCTTCAGACAAGTTCTTCCCAATTAATGTCTTTTTGTGACAACTCAGAAAGTTAATTGGAGAAAGAAATGTTTATATGTATAAAGTAACGTTCTTAGGAATGTTTAGAAAGCCTTTGAAAATTTTTTCTTGTTCCTTTTATTAGGATTTGGGGGAGGTTAGAGATTATCTCATCTCATATTTTGTTAAATTGCAAATACAGTTTGATTTTGTAAAAAAACTGGAATACTGACTTTTAATGAAAAACATTTTTTATTGTTAAAAAGATAAAATTCACAATTCATATCAGCATCACATGCAGAGAAGACAGGTTAATTAAGCAGTGAAAGGAAGAGGGTTATTACCTTAATTTCTTTCTTGGGGCTTCATGATAAGAATGCAGAGAAATCTCTCTTTGAATTTTCTGCACAACACAAATACAATAATCTACTAAAACATTCCATTGTGACATTTACAGAGATGTCCATAATTTATGGAATCTATTGGTATCAACCTGACATATGTTGGTTACCACAAGTGATGTATATTTTTTTAGCAGCCATTTGACTTCTATTTGTTCCCCCCACTCCCTCCATGGTTAGCAATAGTGTGTAAAAATGTAGTTATTTTTGCAACAAACTTTCTTCTTCTCAAGCAAATGAATTTCTTTTTTGTCATAAACACCTATTTTATTCATTTTATTTATCTAAATCAATATAATTTATATTAATCATGGCTTAAGTCCCACTGATTTAAAGAGACTTTGCATCCTCTGCCAGGATTAATGCTTTTTGAGGTTGCAGAGCCTCAACTTTAGGAATCACCCAAATTACAGTGGTTGGGCAGAGGTGTGAAAGGGACAATTCTTTTTTTTTTTTTAATTGAAAAAGTTTTATTGAGTTTACATTTTTTGTGGGGTAGGGTAAGGGTTACATAGAAATTTTGAGAGTGGTCACGTCAAAGTCGTCGGCTCCTCCGGAACCTCAAATTACATTATTAAAAAGAAAAAAAAGAAACATTTCACATAACACTACAAGCTGGGAGCAAGTACATATTCCTAAATTTTTCAGTTATATACTGTCAGTCAATTGCAAAAATCCAGATTACAAATATCATACAATATTACTCAAAAGAAAAACAAGGGCAAAGTTATTTTTTAGATCTAAGTCTCTTGGCAATTGTATCTTCCCCCTTCTCCCCCGGGCCCCCAGCGGGCGGGGCCATGGCTCCCCCTGCCCCCCCTGGATCTTCTCCCAGGACAGAGGAATGTTTTTTAAGAAAGGCTTCCGCCTCAGCAACTGTTTTAATCTTTACTCTACCTCCTTCCCAGAACACCAGCATCCCTTCGGGTATCACCCACCTGAACCAGATCCCATGATCAAACAATGTTTTAGACAAGAAGGAAAATTTCCGTCTTGCATCTCTAATTTTTCTTGGAATCTGCTTCAAGATGGCAATCTCCTTTTGTTGGTAAATCATAGGACTCCCTCTTTGCACCTTCAAGATTTCCTCTCTGGTTGACCTTCTAACAAATTTTACATGTATCTCTCTGGGTACTTCATTCATCCTAGCATATGCAGAATTTATTCTGTAGACTAGGTCAATGTCCCCTCTGATCTCATCTTTGGGTTTATGTAAATAGTCTGCAATAATTGTACTCATAAGATCAGGGAGACATTCACCATCCATCTCAGAAACATTCTGGAATCTCAAAAAATATGTCATCCTTTCCAAATCAATCCTAGTCACATGCGCATTTATTTCCACAACCTCATTAGAAACATTTTTAATCTCTCCCTTAGTCCCCTCCAGCCCCCCTTTCAATTCTTCATTCTTCTGTGTATTCTCAAGCACTTGTTTTCGAGTGTCCAATAGTTCCTTTTTAAAGTTGACATTTTCTGCCCTCTGAGCCTTAATTTCTGATACCAAATTTTGTATAACAGTTTCAAGGGCAGTCATTCTTTGTTCAAGGCTTGCGAGCGTTGCTTCTTGTGCCATGTTTAGCTGTTGATATCCGTGCCAGTAAAATGGCGTTTTTAGGGTGGGGCTGGCAAGGCAGATCAGGAGTCCAAAGTCCTCAAAGTTGTACAGCTGCAAAATTCAGAAGCCAACAGAGAAACACTTTTCCAACTCCATAGGTATAATAACGAAGGCAATCCAGAAAGGAAAACACAAATCCAAAAAGAGAAAATTCTTCATCAATAATTAGAGGAAGTCCAAATCGCAAAGAGACACTGGTAATTTTCCATAGGTCATAGTCAGTCGGGGACAAAGAGAAGCCATTTTCCGCCCAAACTCAGAGCCCGAGGGAGAAAGCGGTTAAAAAGCAAAAAAGAAACTGTTTCAGCCAGACCTCGAGACATAATTGCAAACAAGCCGCAAAGTACTTTCCCTTGTTAGAGACCATCCAGATTTAAAGTTTCCGATTCCTCGCAACGAGGCATTTCCGAGTGCCGCTTTTAGTCCAAGGGGGGTTTTTTGGAAACAAACACCCCCCTCCAGTCCCTTTCAGCCCGGCTGACAGTACACAAAAAGAAAAGTTTTAAACGCTCACTCTCCGCTCGCAGCTGAGGTCCCGAAAAGCCTCCCGACTCTTCCGATCTTCTCTCTTCATAGAATTAAATGGTGCCGCCAACCTTTGGCGAAGGAAAGACCCCCCGCAGCATGTCCTCTTCCACCTAAGCCGAGGAGCAGGGTCGCTCTCCCCGCTGCCGCGGGGGGGGGGGCTTCCCTGTCGAGCCGGCTTTACGGGAGAAGCCCCAAACAAGGGGCTTCTCGCCCCCGTGGGGGGGCAGGAAAAGGATCAAAGCGGCGAGCGAACCCTAAGTTCGCCCGTCGCCGCCGGAGCCGGAACCGGAAGTCTGAAAGGGACAATTCTTAACTAAATTCTCAGTCCAAGAAAGATTTAGATCAGGTGTTTGTATTGCAATTTGACATTGTTTTTAAGTTGCATCATAGGAGGTTTTGAAAAAATCACATAATTTCAGTATCAGAATCTGTTCTTATTTAAAGGTGGCATTGTTTTATTGTAACATCTGAAAAATACATTGACTTGGAACATCTGAGATGTATAGAAAAATATTAGTAAAGGTAAAGGTTCCCCTCGCACATATGTGCTAATCATTCCTGACTCTAGGGGGCTGTGCTCATCTTTGTTTCAAAGCCGAAGAGCCAGTGCTGTCCAAAGATGTCTCCGTGGCCATGTGCCTGGCATTACTAAATGCCAAAGGCGCACGGAACGATGTTACCTTCCCACCAAAGGTGGTTCCTATTTTTCTACTTGCATTTTTACATGCTTTCAAACTGCTAGATTGGAAGAAGGTGGGACAAGTAAGCTCACTCGGTTACGTGGCGCTAGGGATTCGAACCGCTGAACTGCTGACCTTCTGATTAACAAGCTCAGTGTCTTAGCCACTGAGCCATAGCATTCCCAAAGAAAAATATTATGACAGATATTTTTGAAATAAAATGCAACCGGGGTTAAATGTTGTAAGAAAAACTCTTATGGCAACCTGTGGCATCGGAGGTAAAGAGACATCAAGCATGCATCCCTGATTACAGGTAGTCCTTGACTTACAAACATTCAAAGTTACAACAGCACTGAAAAGAGTGACTTATGACCACGTGATCAAAATTCACACGCTTGACAACTGACATGTATTTATGACATTTGTACTGTACTGGGGTCATCTTATCACCATTTGTAGCACACCCAGCTGGCTTCCAACAAGCAAGGCCAATGGGAAAAGCCAGGTGATTCACTTATCAACCCACTTTAAAACTATCTTGCTTAGTAACAAAAATGTTGGGCTCCATTGTGGTCATAGGTTGAGGACTACCTATACTTATTATGGTATTGAGATTTATGGCTGGCCAGAAATGGATTATATTTGCAAAGATACCACAAATGACAAATGCCAGATTAACAACATTACCAACTGCTAACTCAAGATGCATGGTGAAATATTTTAATCTTTTCTCTCTGGCTCATCCTGGCCTATTACTTGTGTTCTTAAAATAGGAATCGTCTCAGCAAGCAAAAGCACTGTGCATTAATGTTTCCAAAAATAGGCACAATTGTTTCGGAAACTGTTTTTTTCACAGTACTGTAGCATTAAGATATTTAATAGCGTAAAGTTACTTGTATTTCATTGCACTTGAACCAAAAATTCAAAGCACCAATCATACTCTTGAAAATTGGGTTTGAGTTCTATTTATAAGGGGTAGTTAGGTTAAAGGAACAGAGGATCATAGATATTGCTAATTATTTGAAGTTATGCTTGGATGACACTTTTGTTATTCTGGCTCCTTTGCCTCTAGGGCAGGGCTGTCAACCTCATGGCCCACAGGCCAGATGCGTTACGCGCTGGCCATGCCCCACCTGGTTTAGCAAAGGGGAAAAACGTTGTGATACGTCACATTGTTAGAGAATCTGGAAGAGATTTTTCAGAATCAAATGGAGAAATAATAGGATCTGCTAAAATAATCTACTCTGACATTTTCAGGGTACATAATAGCCATAATTTATGGAAATCACTGGTGTCAATATGACATTTTTTCAGCTTGAATATTGTGTTTAAAATGTGGATACTTGGGAAATGTTGAAGGAAATTCATATATTTAGGAAATTCTAAAATATCATACACAGTTTTTTTCAAAAGCAGAATAATAATAATTGAGTACATTAAACTCTTAAACTCATAAGCATTTGGTTTACCACTATAGCAACTGAATGGTTGCTATAAATAATCATTTGGCCTGGTCCAACTGAGCATTTTTTTATGTTCTCAGGAAAAGCAAGACATGACATTTACTTAAAAACAGATACTGTGCAGTATCAGAAGTGGGTTGCTCCTCATTTTACTACCAGTTTGCTTTGCCCGCCCTGCGAAGAGATCTTTTTTTTTTACAGTAAAAAGTTATAGAGATAGTTTTTCAAGCTATGTACATTTTTTATGTATATCAAGATTCAATTTTGATTTTTTTGATTGAGCTATGCAAAGAATTCATTGATGCTACATGCCCGGAAATAGTTTACTTTGCTATAATTTAGTTTATACTGTTTCACAATTTGTCTCCCATTTGTTGTTTAAGACAATTTGTTCTTTTATAAAGTACACACAAGTACTTGTACAATTTTTTGCTACTTTTGTACACAATATGCTTTCCTATGTACATCATTTTAGGACATATTTTTATTAGCTTATTTAATTTGTATTTTTATTCTCTAATGCACTTTTAGGTGTTGTCTCTGAGGATGGAATAATAATTTTTCATCAGTTATTTCCTGTTTGTCACCATTAGCATTAATTATTGACTTCCAGAGAGATGCCATCCTAGCAACTGAAAAATTGATGTGGCATATACAGATATACAGAGACTGTAAACATGGTTGGAGAGATCAGGATAACTCTCACTGGCCCCATTCTTTTACTGTGGCCACATTTGAATACGTAGGCAATTGAATCCTACAACAGTGGAAAATAAAAAATAAATGTTCAAATTGAATTACAAATTTGTATGCATATGATAGAAAATGGACCTCAAATGCATATGAAATACATACATACGCCACATGTGTGTGTGTGTGTAACTTCACAAATAAAATATATGAATAGAGCCTAGAGCCATGATGGCGAACCTATGGCACGGATGCCACAGGTGGCACGCGGAACCATTTCTTAGGACACGCGAGGCATTGCCCTGTTAGCTCCAGCATGCATGTGTGTGTTGGCCAGCTGATTTAGGCCTTCTTTTGAGGCTGTATTTCACCCTCTGGAGGCTTCAGGGAAGCTCCTGAAGCCTCTGGAGGTGGGGGGGGAGGCTGTTTTCACCCTCCCCAGGCTCCTAGACAACCTCTGGAGCCTGGGGAGGGTGAAAAAAGCGTGCCAAAAGCAGGGGGTTGTGCCCATAGCATTATGGGTGTGGGATGCCCATGCACAACCCCCCTGCTCCCCCCCCGCTTTTGGCACACGAGCCAAAAAAGGTTAGCCATCACTGGCCTAGCGTGATAGCTGATCTGTATTTTCAGAAGCAAGGAAAATAGGCTGAAATCTCTGAGAGACTGAATAGATATGGAACAAGCCATAAATGAGTGAGATAAGAGAACCTGGAATCAGTGGAATGCTACATAACAGCAGACTCAGAGGTAGTATTCTACCAGTTGGACTGGTTCCTTGCAACCTGCCCCAGCTCTACGGCATCCCATTTAGGCCCTTTTTTCACCAAAAGTACATGCACGGAAGGCTGTGTGCATGCGCGGAGGTGAGCACACACACTCACATTTGTGAACCAGTAGGGAAGGTAAGTGAATACCACCCTTAAGCAGACCTAATGAGAGGGATATATGAAACATATGAGGGATGGATGGACAGAAGATCTATGTCTACACTAACTTAAAAACAATTAGCTACCTAATGCTTCAACATAATGAAGAAGAAGCTGCTCTTCAACATGAGATAGAACAATGATGTGGAGCCAGCATCTGAAGCTGGAATGGCACTATCACCCTTCTATTACAGAGTACAATTGATGATATGAGACATAAGATGATTGATGAACTAGCTACATTTAACCCTCAAGTCTGATTACCAAGATTCACTTAAGAAGTACCATTAGATAGTTACATAGATAGTTAGAATGCTACAAGATGCCAATAGTGCCTTCACACAATTGCTACCCCCATCATAAATCAAACCAATGAACTAGTATATGCTATAGCTGCTGCAATCCTGGGAATGTTTGACTACACTATCATGAAGAACAGTAGTATATAATCTTCCTGGAAAATGAGGTTAGAAGCTAAGATCAAGGTCAGAGACAGGTTTATCATCTAGTAGAATTACAGAAGAGTGTGAAGTTTAGAGATTCAGCTATTGAGAAAATACAAGGGCTTCTGTTACTGCCGGTTCGCTCAGGGACATGCTGCACATGCACACTTGATGCGCGCTATCTGCATGCACAGAAGCAAAAAAACAAGATGGCGGCACCTATGGCACTGTCGATAGAACCAGTTTGGGGGCATGGCTAGCCGAGTTACTACCTACTCTAAACCGGTCTGAACTGGTAGGAACCCACCTCTGGCCTGACTCCATCTGAAACCTGGAGTGTGCTAAAGGTTCACAGCACTAAGGAGATGTACTAGAGAAAGGTTGTCAAACTGACGGCCTATGGGCCGGATGCGTCACTTGCAGGCCACGCCTACCCCAGCTCTGCGAATGGGAAAAACATTGTGAAACATCACGTGACAGCAATGTGATGTGGCGAGTTTGACACCCATCTACTAGAGAAATACAGGCCAATACTCTGTTCTCCAAAAAAATCATCCAAGGTATACTTCCAATTGCAGTGCCACAACATAGTAACACAGCCACCAACAGTTGAAACTGAACAATATTGGGAGAACATATGGGACAAAGAGAAGACAAAAAAGACTACTGCTAGAAAGAGAGAGTGGAAAATAAACACTAAAGTGGTCCCAGTGGTGATAGGAACTCTTAGAGCTGTGAAGCCTACGTTGGGAGAGTGGCTCAAACAGTTCCCAGGATCAACATTAGAGCTCAGGGCAGTGAGCGTAGTGCTAGAACAGTTAAGATACTACAGAGAACCCTCAAACTCCCAGGCCTCTGAGGAAGACACAATCATCCATAGGGTTAACATGGGATATTTTTAATAGACCTCTTCACAGATAAAATATCTGATCAGAGCTTAGAGTGATATCTGATCTGTGGTCTCAGAAGCATGGAAGATAACCTGAAACCTGTTCTTCAGAGGAGGAGTGCCAGCAGTTCTTGGAGAGTTGTGGGCTTGTTCCTCCTTGTGCTATCTGATCACCTGCTAAGAGACTTCTGGGAAAGGAGTGACAGGCATCTTCTCTTTTTGTACATTGTGCCCATTGATTTCTGGGTCAAGGCAAACAAATAAGCAATGGCAAAGAGAAGATGTATTCAAGAGTAGTGCCCATTGTGAGCAACTTGACCCAGAGTTTCACAAAACATGAAACCAACATTTACAGTCTGATTTTTAAATATTTTGTCACAATCATTTTAAAGTAGCTCTCTAACTCAGTAGCAAATATCTTGGTGTCTCAGGCATATTGTACTGCTTCTGATATTGGTAACATTGACAAAATTAATATTAGAGGAATAAACCTGAAAAGGGGCTTTTTTGCCATTTGTTTCCTAAGGTTTGTGGTCATCAGCTGTATTATTGAGATGAAATTCTTATTTACATTTCAGAAACTATTTAATATATTTCATTCATGACCCAGAAGCCATTTCTTGTTTCACTGGGCTCCTGTGGCTCCTTTACATACAGTACTATCTCAGATTTCTTCAATCTGCTACTGTCTGTTTAAAGTGAACTATAATTCCCATAATTCCTAGGGGAAATGACTGCAGTTAAATAGGGATTATGTAAACAGTATTCTAACTAACAGTTTTGCAGTTATATGACCTCGACATATAGGTGACCTCAACATATTTTACACTGGCTGGTAGTGTAAAATATGGTAATGGTTCTTCAAAAGTTGGAAGCAGCCTCATTGTACTGGTGCACATAGTGATAGTGGAAACCACGTGTGGTCCATACATTAACTTCCTCCTCTATAATCAAGACTGTAGAACTGCAGATGTCCTCTAGATCTCCAGTTAAACAGGATCTCCAGCAATGAGGCTGCTTCCAACTTTGAAGAACCACTACCAGTCAGTGTGAAAACATTGGCTGGACCAATGTTCTGTCTCCATAAAAGGCTGATTCATTTCACTGTTTATACATATAGTGCTGTGCAATGGAGGAGAAGATGTCAGTCCAAACATTCCGATGGCCTGCCACACACATAACCAAAGTGCTCATACTGTGCCTCTCTACATAAAAATTCCAACAAATTCACTGTAAAGGAGCTATACACAGCTTGATTTAGAAAGCAGAAGTACTCCTAGCTTGAATTTGCTCTGTGGTAGAGGGAAATGCCAAGGCTCATATTTATTTTATTTTTATTTTATTAAATTTATACCCCGCCCATCTCCTTGTTAGGACCCAGGGCGGCACACAGGCATTATTTAAAACCACAAAATACAATATATATCAATTAAAATATATTAAATTAATTTAAACCCGTGCTAAAACCCCTGTTAAAACCTTTTTTTAAAAAGTCAGAAACGGGGGGCTATCCTAGGCCGGCTTGTTGGAATAAGTACGTCTTAAGACGTTGGCGGAAGAGACGGAGGTCCGAGATAGTGCGAAGGTCGGGGGGTAGGTAGTTCCAGAGGGCCGGGCCCGCCACAGAGAAGGCCCTTCCCCTGGGTGTCGCCAACCGGCATTGCCCAGCCGACGGCACCCGGAGAAGACCCTCTCTGTGGGAGCGGATCGGACGAAGGGATGTATGGGGCAGGAGGCGGTCTCGTATATAGCTAGGCCCCGAGCCATGGAGCGATTTAAAGATGGTGGTCAACACCTTGAAGCGCACTCGAAAGGCCACAGGCAGCCAGTGCAGCTCGCGCAGGATCGGTGTTACGTGGGTTTGCCTTGCCACCCATAATCACCCGCGCGGCCGCATTCTGTACTAACTGTAGCTTTCGAGTGCACCTCAAGGGGAGCCCCCAAGTAGAGAGCGTTACAGTAATCCAGCCGTGATGTCACAAGCGCTTGAGTGACTGTTCGAAGGGCTCCCCGGTCCAGTAAGGGGCGCAATTGGCGTATCAGGCGTACCTGATAGAACGCTCCCCTGGCCACGGCCGCCACATGGACAGCCTCCATGGACAGCCGGGAATCCAGGAGGACGCCCAAGTTGCGCGCCCTCTCCACGGGGGCCAGTTGTTCGCCCCCAATGGCCAGTGTTGGACTTATCTGGCTGAACCAGGGTGCCGGAAACCACAGCCACTCGGTCTTGGACGGGTTGAGTTTGAGTTTGTTACTACCCATCCAGATCCATACGGCCTCCAGACACCAGGGCAGCACCTCAACGGCATCGTTGGGGTGGTTTGGGGTGGATATGTACAACTGAGTGTCATCAGTGTAGAGATGGTATTCCACCCCAAAACCACGGATGATCTCACCCAGCGGCTTCATGTAGGTGTTAAACAGGAGTGGTGAGAGAACCGACCCCTGAGGGACCCCACATGTGAGGGGCCTCGGGGACGACGTCTGCCCTCCTGCCAACACCCATTGCAACTGACCAGAGAGGTAGGACGAGAACCATCGTAGGACGGTGCCTCTCAGCCCCAACCCCCCCAATCGGTGCAATAAGATACCATGGTCGATGGTATCAAAAGCCGCTGAGAGATCTAATAGGACAAGGATAGAGGAACAACCTCTATCCCGTGCCCTCCAGAGATCATCAACCAACGTGACCAATGCCGTCTCGGTGCTGTGACCGGGCCGGAAGCTGGACTGGCGCGGGTCTAGATAATCAACTTCCTCCAGATGTCGGGGAAACTGTTGAGCCACCACACTCTCAACAATCTTCACTAAAAAGTGAAGGTTGGAGACGGGACGATAGTTCTCTAATAAAGCTGGGTCCAGGGATGGCTTCTTGAGGAGGGGCCTCACCACCGCCTCTTTCAAGACGGTGGGCAAGTACCCCTCACTCAGAGATGAATTCACAATGCCCTGGAGCCAGCCTCGTGTCACCTCCCAGGATGCCAGTACAAGCCAGGAGGGGCACGGGTCCAATAAACATGTGGTGGCTCTAAGATTCCTCCGCAACCTGTCCATATCCTCGGTAGTGACAAAGTCAAACTCCTCCCAAGGTGTTATCTCAAGACCAGCACCGGACGCCTCGACTGGACCACTAGTGGAGGGCAACTTGTTCCGAATCTGAGTGATTTTGTCCTGCAGAAACACTCCAAATTCCTCTACTCGACCCTGCAGAGGGGCTTCCCGCGGCCTCAAATGAAGGAGGGAGCGGGTCACCCCAAACAGGGCGGCAGGGCGGTTTTCCGCGGACGCGATAAGGGTGGCACAATACTCACGTTTGGCCACTCTTAGCGCCACTAAGTAAGTCCTAATATGGTCTCTCACTAGTGTTCGGTCAGCTTCGGATCGAGAAGATCTCCACCTACTCTCTAGGCGTCTCTTGCGGCATTTCATCTCCCGAAGCTCCTCGGTAAACCAAGGAGCCTGGGTGACTCGACGCCGCAAGGGAGGCCGCAAGGGCGCGACTCGGTCCAAGGCCCCCGTGGCCGCACTATACCATGTGGCCACTAGATCCTCAGTCGAGCCGCGGGACAGGGACACAGGTACTGGCCCAAGCTCCCTCTGGAACCTTTCCGGGTCCATCAGGTGCCTGGGGCGGAACCAACTCGGTGACTCCGGTTCCGCCTCCCCGCGGTGGGGTGTGACGGTTGGAAAGTCTATCCGAAGGACAGAGTGATCTGTTCATGACAAGGGTAAGATAACTAAATCCCCTGTTCCGAGATCACTTATCCACTGTCCAGAGACAAAAATCAGATCCAGCGTGTGTCCTCCCTCGTGAGTGGGGCCCTGAACTACTTGGGTCAGGTCCATGGCCGTCATGGAAGCCATGAACTCCCGAGCTGCCTCGGATGTTTCGCCCGCCGATGGCAGGTTAAAGTCCCCCATGACTAACAGTCTGGGGGTCTCCACCGCCATCGCGGCGATCACCTCGAGTAGCTCGGGCAGGGCTGCTGTTACATAGCGGGGAGCCAGGTATACAACCAGCAAGCCCAACTGCCTCCCTAGGCCCCATTTCATGAAGAGGGACTCACAGCCGGTCGTCTGAGGCACAGTGGTCTCCTTCAGCACGAGACTTTCCTTAACAATAACCGCCACCCCCCCACCCCTGCCTATGGCCCTCGGCTAATGAAATGCATGGTAGCCTGGTGGGCACATTTCCATGAGGGGTAAACCCCCCTCGGAGCCCAACCAGGTTTCCGTGATTCCCACCAGGTCCGGGTGGGAATAGAATAAGAGTTTGTGTAACAGAACTTCATTGGGATAGTTCACACTGATACTGAATTGGACTTTCTGGAGATATAGACACATTGGATTTAGTGTTTGTTTATGTACACAACATAGCATGTGGTGAAGCAGATACGCATACACCTTTGTACATATTCGCCTCATTCTTGTGATTGTTTCATGTCTGCACTGAGGTACCAAAGGAATTAATCACAATTGCATACAGATATATTCATCTGCAGGTAGAAGGATCATTTGGCCTGGACATCAAAGTGAAACAGATTTTCAAATTTAGGCAGTTGGCTTTTTAACTTTAAAATAATATACAAATTATCAGTCTCTCCAGTCCATTTTAAATGTTTATTTTCAAGTGTCTCGTTTTAATTTTTATTATAGCTAGGGGCCATAACAAAGCAAGCATCTTTGGCTCTCTTAACAGGTTTTTGTCATTGTGCGTGTGCATTAGGACAAGGTGGCTCAGTGGCTAAGATGCCGAGCTTGTCGATCAAAAAGGTCGGCAGTTCGAATCCCTAGTGCTGCGTAATGTAGTGAGCTCCTGTTACTTGTACAGCTTCTGCCAACCTAGCAGTTCAAAAGCATGTAAAAGTACAAGTAGAAAAATAGGGACCATCTTTGGTGGGTTCTGTGCAGTTTAGTCATGCCAGCCACATGACCACGGAGACATCTTCGGACAGTGCTGGCTCTTCGGCTTTGAAATGGAGATGAGCATCGCCCCCTAGAGTTGGGAACGACTAGAACATATGTGCAAGGGGAACCTTTATTTACCTTTACTTATGTGCACTCTTCATCATTGATGTTACTATACTACTATAAAATGAATTTCCAAGTATGTGAAAGTCAGAACTTTGATGTCGGAAAATCCTTCCGATGTACAACTGGTCAAGCAGAAGTTACTTGCCATTTATGTTGCCAAATTCTAGCACTATAGGCTGTAACTAATTATTGGGTGAGTAATTAGCCAACATTGAGTGCTTCTAGTGAAACTTTTATTTTGCAGCATCCCCATTCTGGATAATATAATCTTCTATTTGTCCGTCTTTCGTGCTTTATCATCTTTGCTTTTACTTTTTTTTTTACATACCTATAATAATCATCTAAGAAGAGAAAGACAGTATAGTTATTTCTGGAAGAGGTAGAAAGAATCCATTTGGAAGCTGCTGCCTTTTTTAGTTTAACTCTTCTATCTTGTCCCAAAAGCTGTTTGAAGAGCCAGAAAAAATAAATACTATAAAAGTAGACTTCGGAATGTAACTTTAAATCAGGAAGTAGCAGGCTGAAGGAAATGCCTCATTTGAAAAATGTATTCAGCAGAGTCTAAATATGCAGACCTTTCCTTACCCATTCTAAATTTCTTTAAGACAAAATTTATTTTTGAGGTGTTGGCCTTGAAGGTAGTTTGTGGAAAAAGAAGTCATGATGATCTGCTGGTTGGAAAAATACATTTCAAACTACTTAAACATCAACATTTTGTCTTATGTGTGGCTTTTGTTGAGTAAGTTGTCTGCATGACAGAGTAAGTGGTGGGATGTTATGGTAACTAGTAATGACCCTTGAATATTTTGGTTTACCACAGTACAGAATACCAAATGCAGGAGCTTTTCCAGGAAAATGATACCCATCCTCAGGATTAACTGTAAGTATCTGATTTCAATAACTTTTGTATTATTTCAGTTCCCAGTTTTGGAGTTTTCTCCCTGGAAGAAAAAAAAGGGGGATTTTGACTTTCTTTTCAAGGGGGAGGGTATTTTGTATGTTACAGTATATTCTTTGTAATATATTATAAAATTATATGAGTGAGCTAGAGTGGAAGGAAATCTTTCATTAGAATAGAATAGAATAGAATAGAATAGAATAGAATAGAATAGAATAGAATAGAATAGAATAGAATAGAATAGAATAGAATAACAGAGTTGGAAGGGACCTTGGAGGTCTTCCAGTCCAACCCCCTGTTTAGGCAGGAAACTCTACACCACTTCAGAAAATGGTTATCTAATCTCTTCTTTAAAACTTCCAGTGTTGGAGCATTTACAACATCTGGAGGCAAGTTGTTCCACTGATTATTTATTTTATTTTTATTTATTTATTTATTTTCAAATTTATACCCCGCCCTTCTCCTTGTTAGGACCCAGGGCGGCGCACAGGCATTATTAAAAAACCATAACAAAATGACAAAATACATTATTAAAAACAATTAAATTAAGTCCTGTGCTAAAAAACCCATTTAAAACCCTGAGAATTAAAATGTATAGATAAAAGTCAGAAACGGGGGGCTATGCTAGGCCGGCTTGTTGGAATAAATACGTCTTAAGACGCTGGCGGAAGAGGCGGAGGTCCGAGGTGGTGCGTAGGTTGGGGGGTAGGTCGTTCCAGAGGGCTGGGCCCGCCACAGAGAAGGCCCTTCCCCTGGGCGTCGCCAACCGGCATTGCCTGGCCGACGGTACCCGGAGAAGACCCTCTCTGTGGGAGCGGAGCGGACGAAGGGATGTATGGGGCAGAAGGCGGTCTCGTATATAGCTAGGCCCTGAGCTAAAGATCTAAAGATTAATTGTTCTAACTAACTTGTTCATCTACATTTTTTTTTAAAATCTAATATCTCTCATTGGGAATTCTTGGAATAGTAAAACAGTCCATTAGTGCTGATTTCATTTAGGAGTCACTCCCACCCCCCAGAATCCAGATTGGTCCCACTACTAGCATTTGTATTGTTCAGAAAAAGAACAGAATTCTATTTCCTGGCTTTTTTCCTTTCATAAGGAAAGGCATGTGAAATAACACATATTACCCTGCTTTTCAGATACAAATCATACACAATTTAAACTATAGCCTTACCTCACCCGTCCATAGTGAGAACTTTAAAGAAAATGTCAAATGTAAATTTAGGTGTTCCAGTCTGGAAAATGGAATCTTAGTTTTCTCAAAATGACTCAAATTACAACTGGAATATATAAGTCACTCATGCCATAAACAGAAATGGTTTCAAGAGCCCATTATAACAAGCCTTGGTGACTTTTGCTCTGTGACTCTCATGAATATAAAACGATTGAATTAATTCTTTTTCCCTCCCATCTGGCATAGTAAAAAGAAAGCAGTATAAATCTGCAAACACTTAAAAGGTTTATTATCATTTGTTTTCTTTGGAGTCCCATAATTATGGTAATCATTCACCTGCAACTCATACTCAATATAAGGCTTTCGGAGTGGGGATGTGACTCACGAAGTTAAAATGGCATATTATAGAATGTGTACTAGCAACCAATAACATTAAACTTCAGGGAAACTATAATTTCTTCTTCATGTTCATAAACGTGCAAGGTATTTTGAAAGAAATGCTGCTACCTTTAAGAAAACAAAAGGAGACAAATACAAATAAGAAAGATAAAAGTCTGTGCTTTTCTCACCTGACCTCTGCCAAAAATGTCTGTCTTGCTGAAGAGTTAAAATCTCACAGAACTAACTGCCCGTCTGCGGGTCAGAAGGCTGTCTGAAAAACTGGAATTTTGGAACAATAGCTAAATTAATCTGATGAGCTGAGGAGAAATATAATTTCAGGTCACAGTTGAATTTAGGGCTGGTTATACTGCATAGTTGATATTGTAATGCTGTTGTGGTGACGTTAGAAGAAATGTCCATCTGGGTTCGGTTCTAAGTGGGGAAAAAGACACTGGAAACATGGAAACTGCTTGGAAAGATGGTTTAATGGTGGACAGGCTCACATGGTTTGAGGTCCTGGGCAAAAAGGCACATGGGAGATGGGGGGGGGGAGACGGAAGGAGATGTATAACCTTTGTTTGGCTTTGAATTTGAGCTTGTATTCCTATTGGTTGTCAGACTCCCATGGGGCCATGCAGGGGCAACTCTGTAGGCTGTCCAGAGCTTGGTTGACTCTTGCTGGATGATAATATAATGAAAGGGCTTTGGGATTCCTATTATGGCTCTGCCTGAAGGAGGTAGATCTTTGTTATGTAGAATAGACTGGCCCAGGCCTTAATGGCCTATTGACAAAGGGGGAGGGGTGAGTTTCTGCTTCCTTTTAGAGGCGATATTCTGTCTTTTTAATATTTCCCAGAATATTTCATTTTTCTAGGAGAGGGGTGTGTGCTAACAATGATCACTCAGTACTAACATATTGTGGCAGTAGCAGAATAAAGTGAATTGGTCAACCATAAGCAAACTCTCAGTGGCCTCACCAAGCAATGCAAATGGGTGGCATTACCTCTATAGCTGTATTGTTTGCTAATAAACATGCCATCAGCTAGCTCACTTTCTTTTTCTTGCACAGCAACCTTGCACCATCTTAGAAAAGGCAACCTAGAGAAAATCCTATCCTTTCTGTGGAAGGGCATAGCAGTTGGCACAACATCTTAAGGATTTAGAAACCAAAGCCTCTTTCTTACTTTCAGTTTGTTGGCTGGACCAGTGTAACTTTTAAGTAACTTGTAATAGATTTATTGCTGCTTTTTTTGTCTGGTGTCCTAAGTGGAAAATATCCAAGAAGCACAAATCACCATAGTGGGCACCAAATTATTTCCTTTTTGGGAAACTGCATTACCAAAACAGAAGCTGAGGGAGCTTGCATGATGGGATTTTTTCCCCCTTTACAGACACCCTTTGATGGAAAGAGGCTATTTCTATAAAAAGTTAAATTGTATCCCACATATCTAGAACAAATATGAGAATTGAATCAGGAAAAAAAAAATATTCAGGTTCTTTAAAAAATATTTTTTGCAAATCACTGTAAAATAACCCAATTGATAATGCTAATACAGGAACTTTATGTATGAAAAATATTGTATTTTCAAGTAATTACAATCCAAGCAGGAACAAAATTGGTCCAATATTTTCTTATATTGCAAATGTTTTATTGGTTTTTACAAATTTTTCAGGTAGGGTAGGGTATGGTGAAATACAGAAATATTTTGAGAACTTTCACGTCGAGATCGTTGGCCCCTCCAGGGCTTCTTAATAAGACATTGGTGATACAATTTTCAATAATACTACAAGGTGAAAATAAATGCATACATCATAAATTCTAAATTCCATGCTGGCAGTCGTGTACAAACATCCAGATAAAAATTATACTGTATTAATAAAGATAAAAGTCATTTTTTTGATCTAAGTCTCTTGGCAATTGTGTCTTCTTGTTCTCCTTCCTGGCCCCCAGTGGGCGGGGCCGTGGCTCCCTCTGCCCCTCCCGGATCTTCCCCCAGGGTAGAGGAGTGTTTTTTAAGAAAGGCTTCCGCCTCAGCAACTGTTTTAATCCTTACTCTTCCTCCTTCCCAGAACACCAACATCCCTTCTGCCATCGCCCACTTAAACCAAATTCCGTGTTTAAACAATTTTTTAGATAAGAAGGAATACTTCCTCCTCACCTCCCTAATCTTTTTTGGGATCTGCTTCAAGATAGTGACTTCCTTTTGTTGATAAATTAACGGACCCTCCCTCTGCGCCTTCAAGATTCCCTCCCTAGTCGACCTTCTAACAAATTTAATATGTATCTCTCTGGGTACTTCATTTATCCTGGCATATGCTGAATTTATTCTGTAGACTAGGTCAATGTCCCCCCTGATCTCATCTTTGGGTTTGTGTAAATAGTCTGCTAAAATTGTACTCATGAGATCAGGAAGGCATTCACCAGATTCCTCAGAAATATTCTGAAATCTTAAAAAATATGACATCCTCTCAAAATCCATCCTAGACATATGACCAGACAATTTTCCAATTTCAGTATTAATATTTTTAAGTTCCCCCTTTGCCCCAGCCAGCCCCACTTCCAACTCCTCGGTCTTCTGGGTATTCTGCATCAATTTTTTCTGTGTCTCCAAAAGCTTAGAACTGCAATGATCTTTTCTCAGTTCTTTAATTTCCAAAACCAAGGAGTGTAACACTGCTTCCATAGCTGTCATTCTTTCTTCCAATCCTGGATTTTCTGGTTGTTTTTTTGAAGCCATGGTGAGCTGTTAAAGTCAGTGCCACTAAGATGGCGTTTTTTGGGTGCGGCCGCTGGAGCAAGTCCAGGGGAAAAAGTTCAGAAAAGTTGTAAAAAGTTATAATATCCAGAGAGAGAGACACTTTCCACTATCAATTATTAAGACAAAGAAGGCACTCCAGGGAAGGAATCAATTAATCCAAAAAATCCTCCATTAGTAGAGAGAGGCAGTCCGGGTCACAAAGAGTTGTTGGTAATTTTTCCATAAAGAATAGTCGTTTAGGAACAAAGGGCAGCCATCTTCCACCGCCCAATCTGGCAGCGAGCCGGAGAGAGTAGCAAAGAAAATTGTTTCAATAAAGCCGGACTTAGATACATTGTATAGAAACAAGCCGCAAAAGACTTTCACTTGTTCCGCAAAAGTCCGGATGCGAAATATCCGCTCCCTCGCTTTCGAGGAGCCATTTCTGCGCGCCGCTGTTATAAATCCGAGGGGGGGTTTAACAAACACCCCCTCCACGTTTCTCTCAATCAAAGCCGCCAGCAAAAAAGGTTAAAGTCACTTACTCTCCACCTCGCTCAAAGCCCCGGCAAAGCCATCCGGCCCGAACGCTCCCGTTCTCTCCAAATGAATTATTTGTTGCTGTCCTCCGTTGGCGAAGGGAACCAAGCCCCCCGCAGCATGTCTTCTTCCACCTAGACCAAAGACAAGGACTGTTCCCCGGCCGCCGCCAGGCTGAACAGGTCCAGGCAAGCCGGTCCTATGGAGGGTCCCCCCAAAAAAGGGGCACCCCGCCTCGTTTGGGGCAGAAAAAAGAACAAAACGGCGGATGAACCCCAAGGCTCGTCCGTCGCCGCCAGGAACAGGAACGGTCCAATATTTTCTTAACTATCATGTTTTTCGGACTATAAGACACACTGGAGTATAAGATGCACCAAGATTTTGAAGAGGTAAATTTAAAAAAAAACATTTTTCCCCTCCCCGGCCCCCAGGAGTGCTCTGCAGGCTTCCCATACCCTCTGCACGCCCCATTTCTTTGTGAAAAAGGGTCATGCAGAGAGTTTGAGAGGCCTGCAAAGTGTTCCTGGGGGCCAGGGAGGGCAAAAATGTGACACATGGGGGTTTGGGAGGAAAAAAATGGGACCAAATTTTGCAAAAATGGGGCATGCAGAGGGTGTGGGAAGCCTGTAGAGTGCTCCTGGGGGCTTGGAAGGGGAAAAACAGCCCCATTTTTGTGAACCATTTTTTACTGATTTTTGCCCTCCCCAGCCCTCAGGAGCACTTTGCAGGCCTCCCAAACCTTTGCATGACCATTTTTGTGAAAAACGGGATGTACGGAGAAGGGTTTCACTAGGCCCAAATGCTGTGTTCAGGGTATGGCGCACCCAGATTTTCAACCTCTTTTTTGGGGGAGGGGGGAGTGCATCTTATACTCCGAAAAATATGGTACATGCAGACACTGCCACCAATTAAGTTCCATTTGTTTCCTTGTTAAGTATATTCAGAGAGATAAAACTTTTTAAAGCTTAACCTTTCAGAGAACATTAAAAGCTCCACATTATTCTCTATATAATTAAGAGTACAGGTAGTCCCTAACCATGGTCACATGATCAAAATTTACACTCTTGGCAACTGGCATATATTTATGACGGTTGCACTGTTCCAATGTCATGTGATCACCTTTTGCGATCTTCTGACAAGCAAAGTCAACAGAGAAGCCAGTTTCACTTAACAACCGTGTTACTAACTTACCAACTGCAGTGAGTCACTTAACAACTGTGGCAAGAAAGGTTATAAAATGGGACAAACCCACTTAACAACTGTCTTCTTAGCAACAGAAATTTTGGGCTCAATTGGAATTATAAATTGAGGACTACATGGGTGTTATGCCTTTTTACCCCTGCCATTAGCTAAGAAAGAGTTATTGTGTCATCAACATATAACAGTACTTGCAAAATTGTGTGGCCGGTGTACAATTTTAGGTGAAGTTTAATTTTTAGTTAAACGTTCAACCATCAAGTTAATATAAAATTTATATAGAGGTAAACTAAGGATATATTGTTGTTTAACCCATTTTATGTACGGCATGCTTAATGACAAATGAGTTGTGTAAACAAGAGTAAATAAGTGGCAATCAATTGTTAGGTTTTTCCATATTTTGTATCTGAGGAAACAAACAAACAAAAACAAACAACCAAACCAGCATATAGATTTGAATTTAGCTTTTTGATCTATTTCTTCATCATTAGTTAATTATACTGGGAACTGGTTAATTAAACTGAAAAAGGCTAAAGTTGATTTGTTCCTCTGCCAGTAAGGAGGAACTTTAGTAAGTCCACCAGTCTCACAGCTTTAAATAGATATGCCCACAAAAGATATTATTGATTGTATTTAGTAGCATAACTGAATATACATCATAGGGTGATCTGAGTTACCCTTATTAAAAATAAAAATTATTATTAATACTCAGGATTTTTAAATTCAGAATAAACGTGTCCACATAAAGCCAGAAATGTCACAATATAGCTTTTTTTTTTAACCCACGAAAGAGTCATTTTCTGTTCTGGATATCTTAATAAGTTTCAGGAGGCTGACCAGTTAAACCTCCCCTCAAACTGGTTGGAGTCACAGAGACTTTATTAGACAAGCAAAGTTTTTTCTATGCCACATAAAATCTATATGTACCGCTCTCTCACGTTACTGCTGGCACATGGCTTTCTAGATATTTCTAGACATGGTTCAGTGTGTAAAAGGGAAAGAAGAAGATGGAATCATTTGGAAGCTGAAACTAATTACTTCCTTGCTTTATTAAACCCATGTTTCTATTTTATTGCTATCAGTTGTTCATATAGTATTGCTTTTTATTTTGTATGGCATTCGGATGGGGGAAGATTTAATGCCTTCCTGGTGAAATCGTGGTTTTGAATTATAAAAGGGAGATCAACTTGCAGTATATTTATTTAAATATTTCTTGTCATTACTCAGAGTAACCTAGCCTGGCTGGTTTGCAATAATGGATGTTCTGAAACTGTAAAATACAGCTGGAATTCCCAGTCTCTCCAAGAGAAAATGGATTTTTTTCCCCTTGCCCACTTTACAGAGGAGGATCAAATATCTGTTCTTAGAGTGAATTGGAATAGATTTTTCACAAATAGCTCCCAAGACACACATCCGCCCCCCAAAAAAAGATTTAAAACTACTGGGAGATTAGTATTACTATCAGAACCAAAATCAATCTTAAAGCTGCCAAAGAATTATAGCAAGCCAGAAGGGTTTGCTCAGTGTTGATGGCACCCAAAGTAGCTTTCAAACAGTTTGTAAATTCTCCAAGACAGCTCCTCCTGATTGCCCTATATAAAGCATTTAAATCTAAATTTCCCTAAGACTGCTAAAATAGTACATACATGCTTAGCTTGGTGTGCTACAATAGAGAGTGGCTCTCTTTTCTCAGGTTGCTGTTAGAATTTAAGGAGAAAGGAATATTATTATGACTTATTATGGTATTAAATTGATCTCCTGCAATCCTATGGGTTTAAAATATAAACAGTATGTTATTCTTTTTTGATGCAATAATAGTTTCTTCTAGGGTGAAACTATATTGGAATCTCTTAATGCTAAATAGGACAAGCAGGCTGATTTCATTTCATTCTGAAGATCAAAACAGAAAGACTTCAGAATGATTTTTCTTGTTTTCTTATTGGTGATTACCAATAATTTAGAACAAGATATAATTGTTGCTATTCTCTATTAGCTTTCTGCCTTCAAAAGCAAGATCAATCTCTTCTCCTAGACAGGAGCAATGCTTGTCTGTGTTTGTCTTGGTGAAGGTTACACAGTGGAAGCTTGTCGATACTGTCAAATGTTTATTGAACAGGTCAGTTGCAATTGTTTATCCTATTTGTGAGACACTATTTGGAAGTAAGCTCTTAGAGAGACTGATTCTGAACTACTTTAGTTTCTTCAGCTTCCCCCATCGTGTACCATGTTCTGGACAAAACGTATCTGAATATGTAGCTTCAATTACTGACAGTGAAGAAGATGAGCAAAGGCCATGCACAGGGGCTGAATAAGGGGCCCTTCAGGTCAGATGGTTCTCAATATACAGTAGTTCTAAGGAACAGCTAAGGATCTTTCAGAGTACTAATAGTGTTTATGACATAGTTAGATCAAAGCCTTCAGGACATCTAGTGGCTGATTTTGCCATACAGAAGAAGAAAATCTTAAGGCACAAAGGCAGAATTACTGTGGGAACATGGAACTTAGGAACATAGGCATGAGCATAGAAAAGCTCAACACAGTGAAAAGTGAAATGAAACATCTATAATTTAACATATTATGCATCAGTAAATTGAAATGGACTGATACTAGACAAGTTAAATCAGAATATACCCTCTTTACTATTCAAGACCTGAAAATAAAAGAAGGAAAGAACAATGTTTGCTTTTGTAGTTAGAATGGATATAGCAAGGACAGTCAGTACCTGACTACAATGCAATCAATGACCAAACTACATAATTAGACTTTGTGGACATCCTTTAATATAATGATCATTCAAGTTTATTGTCCAACCATTGATGCAGAAGAAAAGATTAATGAGTTTTTTCATCAAGTTCAATTTGAAATTGAGAAAGCGTGCAAATAAGATGTGTTGCTTGTTATTAGAGGCTGGCATGTCAACATTAAAAATATCGAAAAAAGAAAATGTAGTTGGATCGCATGGTTAGGACACCAAAATGAAGCAAGAGAATTACGTAACCATTTCTGCATTTAAGCAAGTTCTACATTAAGCTAAAGACGAAGAAAGGCAAACAGTTTCCATGATATAATCTAGAAGATATACATATTTTCAAAGAGAACATCAGGAATTGCTTTGAAGCCCTGAGCCTTATTGATAGAGAACAAGAGCAACTGTGTAATGAACTTAAAGAAGTCATTAAAGATGAAAAGAGAGTGCCAAAATTGTAGAAAGAAACCGGTTATTGGACCAAAGGGAAACCAAGGACAAAAAAGACAGGAAGGAATTCAATAAGCGTTTAAGACAGAATGGAAGAGAAAGATAAAAAAAGATCATGCTAATGACATCAGATAGAACAACTAACCTTAGAATTGGCAGTAATGATATGAAAGTGGGGAAAAGGTTCTGTTTTTTAGGAGCAACCATCAACAGTAAATAAGCAGTCAAGAAATGTGCCACAGACTAAAACCTTTTAGAGCAGTCATGAAGGGCTTGGAAAAGATGTTCAAAATTTTTGATGTGTCTATATATACACAGATCAGAATAGTGCAACCAACGACACTATCTGTGATAATTTATAGAAGCAAAAATAACTTTGAAAGAGGAAAGTAGGAAGTGTATTGAAGCTTTGGAACTTTGATATTGGAGGAAGTTCCTGAAAATATCATGAGCTGCCAAGAAAACAAAGAATTATTGAACAAATCAGCCCAGAGTTATCTTTTAAGGAACAAATGGCCAGGCTCAAATTATCCTACTTTGGGCACATTATGTGAAGAGCTAGTTTTCTGGAGAAATCTCTAATGCTAGAAAAGATGGAAGAAAGATTGGAAGACCTGGATACGGTCAGATTGTCTTCTATCAATCTAGCTATGTAGCCACTAAAGGCTGAGAATGATGTGGTGGCATATAATCAATCAATTGACAGTTCAATAATAAGTAACTTATAATAAGTTAATAACAACAAGTTTAGATTTATGAGTAAAACTGAGTAAAATGAAGTTTTCTGATAATAATTTTTTTGTGCCTCACACCAACTCAATCCATTCATTTCATATTAGAGAGGCTTTCTTTCTGTTATTTTATGCCAAGATTGATCTATATTTTAATATGTCTTTATATGGACATCTTCTTCACTGATAAATATCTGTATACCGTATTTTTCGGAGTGTAGGATAAACCTTTTTTTCTCTAAAAAGAGGCTGAAAATCTGGGTGCATCTTATACATTGAATACAGCATTTTCTTTGCCTCTTGTAGCCCAGCCCCTTCACCAAAAGGGCTGTGCAAAGCCTTATGAAGACTTTCAGAGAGCTCCTGGGGGCTGGGGACGGCAGAAATGAGCAAAAAATAGGCCATTTTAGGGAGGTTTGCAGAGTGCAAAACCTTTTTTTTTCCTTTCGGAAAGCTGTTTAGTTAGAGGGATTGATGAGAATTACATTGGTCAAGTGCTGTGCCAGCAGAAACAAAGTTTTAGGTGTCAGCGATTTCCTTCTCCAGCTCATGGATAAATACACCTGGAAACATCTACCTACTTACCTACTCTCTCTCTCTACCTAGCTACTGTATTTCTCTCTATTTTTCTCTCTCTATCCCTCTCCCTACCAACCTACTTACTCTCTCTCCCTCCCTCCCTATCTACTCTCTCTCTCTCTCTCTCTCTCTCTCTCTCTCTCTCTCTCTCTCTCTCTCTCTATATATATATATATATATATATATATATATATATATATATATATATATATATCCCTCTACCTACCTACCTATCTACACTCTCTCTCTTTCTCCCTACCAACCTACTGTATTTATCTATCTATCTATCATCTATCTATCTATCTATCTATCTATCTATCTATCTATCTATCTATCTATCTATCTATCTATCTATCTATCTACCTACCTACCTACCTACCTACCTACCTACCTACCTACCTACTCTCTCACTCTCCTTACCTACCTACTGGATTTCTCTCTCTTTCTCTCCCTCTCTATCCCTCTATCTACCTACCCACTTTTTTGAAAAAATTGCCTCTTCAAAACCTGGGTGCATCTTATACTCTGAAAAATATGGTAGATTTTTCCATTTAGATTCTATCCGCAAAGATTACGATGAGGATTGTAACATCTTTGAAATTTTGTGAATTGTAAGAACCTTATTCATATAAGAAATTCCAGAAACCTGCTATTTTCTGGCCTATTCGTCTGCAATGTTACCTGGAGGACATTTTAATCCAGTCGTCATCATGGACTCAGGCGCTCAGGAACCTCCAGACCGCCATGGACTCCCTCCAATACCACAGTTTCTCCATCAACTAGGAGAAGAGTCACCTGACACCATCAACAGAGGTGCTTCACCTGGGAACGTTGATCAACACCTGCTCATTCCTGCTCCACCTCTCACCAGACCGCGTTACCATTTTGCAAGAGACAGCTCGCAAGGTCCTGAGCTCCAACACTGTTCCGGTCCTGCTTCTTTCCCAATAGCTTGGAAAGTTGATTTCATGCCTGTCGATAGTTCCTTGGGCGCCCCTTCATGTGAGGGAGCTTCAATGGTTCCTCCTTCCCTCGCAGAGGGCCAACACCAGCAGAATCCAAAATTCGGGTACGTCTTCCCCCAAAGATACGTCACTCCCTACACTGGTGGCTGTCGCCAGCTCTGCTGAAGGGCTCCCTCTTTCGAGAACCCAAACGCTTGATCCTCACATCAGATGCCAGTCTGTTCGGGTGGGGGGTGCATCTCGGCCACAAAATGGTACAGGGCAGGTGGACGCCCAACGAACTCGTCAACAACATCAATTGGCTAGAGCTGCGGGTGGTGCGCCTAGCCCTGCGACGGCTCCAGTCAGAGGTCGAAGGTCGCCACCTATTGGTGCACACGGACAATATAGCGACATATAGGATAGCCCCCTGTTCCTGACTTTAAAAAAAAATATTATAATTTGGGAAGGTTTTTAACATGGGTTTTAGCACGGGTTAATCTAATTTAATATATTTTAAATTGATATTTATTGTATTTTTGTGGTTTTAATAATGCCTGTGCGCCGCCCTGGGTCCTAACAAGGAGAAGGGCGGGGTATAAATTTAATAAAATAAAATAAATAAAATAAAGGTGCATATCAACCACCAGGGGGGCACCAAGTACAGCACCCTGATGGTGGAGGCGGAAGCACTGGGCAGATGGGCCGAACGTCATCTGGGCTCCATCAGAGCAGAGCACATCTCGGGTGTGGACAACATTCAGGCGGATTGGCTAAGTCGAACCACTCTAGATCCACCCAAACTGCAGCTCCACCTGGAAGTATTCCATCTTCTTTGCCTGCGGTTCGGCACACCCCTGGTGGACCTCTTTGCCTCGCTGAGCAACGCCCAGCTGCCCCGCTTCTTTACCAGATACCAATCTCCTCTGGCGGAAGGGATGGATGGCCAGGCCACCAGAATTTATGGGGCTACCTGGTCGGCTTTCTCCGCGTGGTGCGAGCAACGCCACCTTTCTCCTCTTTCGGCTTCTCTTCCTCACATTTTAGACTTCCTTCAATCCGGTCTCGACAAGGGTCTTGCGCCCAACACCTTGAAGCGTCAGGTGGCGGCTCTCGCAACGGTCACTTTGACAGATTCAGGGCTATCTTTTTCTCATCATCCCAACGTTCGTGCCTTCCTTAGGAGTGCTTCCAACCTCTGGCCCCCTACGATTCACAGATTCCCATCATGGGATCTCTCCATGGTCCTCAGGGCCTTGTCTGACCCCCTCTTTGAACCACTCATTTCCTCGTCCCTACGACACCTCTCCCTCAAAACTGCCTTCCTGATCGCTGTCACATCTGCAAGGAGGGTGTTGGAGTTGGCCACTCTTTCTGTTCAGTCAGAACTCTGTGTGGTTCACAGCGACAGGGTTGTCCTTCGCCTTGACCCTAGCTTTATCCCTAAAGTCAATTCACATTTTCACAGGCACACGTTGGATGTGAGAAGAGCCTTGAAGTACTACATCAAGCTCACCTCCTCCTTCCATAGTTCGGGAAACCTGTTTATTTCCTTTTTGCCTGCCACCATGGGCCTCAAGGTGTCTTCATCCACCATCGCTTGCTGGATCAAGGCTTGCATCTCCCTCGCTTATGAACATCAGGGCAAGCCGAAACCGGCGGGCTTGATGGCCCATTCTACCAGGAGCGCGGCAACCACCGCTGCCTGGGTATCCCAGGCTCCACTCAAGGAGATTTGCAGGGCCGCCACGTGGGCGACACACTCCTTATTTGCCAGACATTACAAACTTGACAAGTACATTTCAGTTGATGCCGCCTTTGGCCGCCGAGTCTTGCACAGCGTTGTCTCCACCGATTCCTGATACAGACTGTCCTGCAGGGGCGCTCACCCAGTGACATTATTGCTTGGGCATGTCCCTTCCTTGGCCACTGAAGGAAGTGCACAGGCGATTGACCATTGGCCTTCCTGAAGGGTCCATCTCTGTGAACTTCCGCAGTGGCCAAGTCCCTCCCTTGTCTTTCTCTGTGTCGTATGTACCTGTTTTTGTTGGAGACAGCTTATTGTGGAGGTGTTGAGGTCACGGTTCGTTACGATGTTGCTTTCCTTCATTGAAAAGTGAGGATTATGGGAAATGAGGCGGGACTAAGAAGCTTTCGATCCAGTCCATGGGCAGTGAGACATAAATTAACCCTTCCTTGGCCACTGAGGAAGTGCACAGAGATGGACCCTTCAGGTAGGCCAATGGTCATTTTAACGATATTACAGGAAATTTGTAGAATTGGGGATTTTAATATTGATTTTGGCAATTTATATTTACAGACCGCACATAAATATCATAAATATCTTGCTCCTGTATGCATTTCATGAGCTTTGAATTTCACTGTCTATATTTTTGTCTACCTATGCACAGATATATCGATACAATTTGATATACAATATACCAATTGAAAATGAAACTTCATTCAATGTTCATGCTGCCAACCCTTTCCCTGTAGCCTGGTTTTTCTTCAAAAGGACACAGAACAATTATATGTTTTTTTAACCCAATTAAATAGCCCATTGCCATGTTAATAGATGCAGTTCATTTAGCTACATTCTTATCCGAGAAAATATTTTATACTTGAATATATCATGAATAACTTTGTATATCTGAGATATATCTTAATTTTTCATGATTAATTGTCCCTGAAGCAATGTATTTCCTACTTTGTAAGTTTTACTAAGATAATACGCTTTTTAGCTGCTTCTTAAGTATTGTATTTAGAGGGCACAGCACTCAATCTCTTTCAGGGGATATTGCCAAAGTGAAAGCTTTGCATAATAGAATAAGTAATAGTTTGGGTACAAGAGGTCCAGATTCAAACTATAAAATAAGCCTGCAAAGCAATATACATTTACTGATGAATAATTTAAACCATACATCCATGCAAATTTGATAGCTCATTATAGTGCCCAGGCTCTTTATTTTCTTTTTCGTGAATTGTCTGGGTTTTCAGACAGAGGTTGTGCTATGCATCAGGGAATATGAATATAATAGGAACAGAATGATAGAAACAAGGAAGGTGAGGGGAATCTAGATAATCAAGCTGTTTTTTCTAACGGCAAAACACTTTAGAACAGGGATGTCCAAACTTGGGAACTTTAAGACTTGTGGACTTCAACTCCCAGAATTCCCCAGCCAGCTATGCTGGCTGGGGAATTCTGGGAGTTGAAGTCCACAAGTCTTAAAGTTCCCAAGTTTGGACATCCCTGCCTTAGAATAAGCCATTCTATCTTGAGTCACAAATGGGAATATAAAATATAAAATATGTATAGCAAGTCTGCCAACCTTGAGTTTTTACTTCATTTGTAAAACTACACAAATTACCGTATTTATTCGAGTATAACGCGCAAAATTTTCTACCAAAAAAAGAACTCAAAGTTTGGGTGCGCGTTATAAACGAGGGTGCGCGTTATAAACGAGGGTGAGTTTTTATCATGGCCGCACGTGTTCAACAACGTTTGTCACTTACAATGCTTGGTCTGAGCCGAGAAAAAGTGAAACAAAATTTTATACCGATTTTTAATCGAAAATTAGGGGGTGCGTGTTATACACGTGTGCGCGTTATACTCGAATAAATACGGTAATTAACAAATTGCTTTTACTTGTTCGGTCAAACTGCACAGACATGCTCTCAGGATTCCCAAAAAAGCTCTCTGTAGGTTACGAAATCTAAGTATGTATTACAAATGAGGATTGTGAAGCGGTTTAGAAAGAGAAAAGGAAAGGGTTTCAGGGTGTACAAATGAAACATCTGTGTTTGCCTCAGCTGCATCTTTCCTGAGAACACTAACCACAGTTATCAGAATACAGGATTGCAGGCTGATTCTGCCCACAGTCAGGAGTTTGATCCTGACCGGCTCAAAGTTGACTCAGCCTTCCATTCTTCTGAGGCGGTAAAATGAGGACCCAGATTGTTGGGGGCAATAAGATGACTGTAAACCGCTCTAGAAGGAGCGGTATATACCGTATTTATTCGAGTATAACGCACAAAAATTTGTACCAAAAAAAGAACTCAAAGTTTGGGTGCGCGTTATAAACGAGGGCTGGCTGGGGTGGGGTGACGCAGTGGCGGCCGGTCCATTGAGGGCGCAGGCGAATTGTGAGTTCGCACTGCGCCTTTTCCGGGCTGCATCCTGCCGCGGTTGTTGTGAGTGAGGGGGATGGGTGTGAGTGTGGAAGCGAAGGCAGGGGGGGACGCTTCCCGAAGCCAGCAGCCCTGCGGCCAGCCACTCCGCTTCTCCGTCTTATTCGTCGGTCGCCTCTCGGGGTCCGGACCCGCCGCCGCCGTCGCGCCCCCGCCGGCGGGCTGGTGAGGGTGGAACGGCGGGGAGCGCGGCGGGTCTGGACCCCGAGAGGTGACCGACGAATAAGACGGAGAAGCAGAGCGGCTGGCCGCGGGGCTGCTGGCTTCGGGAAGCGTCCCGAGAAGCAGAAGCGCTGAGCCCAGAAAGAGACGGGCGAAAGTCATGCTGGCAGCCGCGCGTGGTTTGCTCCATCGCCCCTCAGCTGCGGAGCCCGGCCGGGAAGGCAGCTCCTCCCCCCCTGCCTTCGCTTCCACACACACACCCATCCCCCTCACTCGCAGAGCCCAGAAAGAGACGGGCGAAAGTCATGCTGGCTTGCTCCATCGCCCCTCAGCTGCGGAGCCCGGCCGGGAAGGCAGCTCCTCCCCCCCTGCCTTCACTTACACACACACACCCGTCCCCCTCACTCGCAGAGCCCAGAAAGAGACGGGCGAAAGTCATGCTGGCTTGCTCCATCGCCCCTCAGCTGCGGAGCCCGGCCGGGAAGGCAGCTCCTCCCCGCCTTCGCTTCCACACACACACCCGTCCCCCTCACCCGGCCTCCCTCTGGCCCTCTTAAGAGGCTCACTGTAAGCATTGCTGTTTTGCTGTTTTGCACAATTCAGTGTTCTTCATATTTTTATTGATATATCACGTACAATGCTTGGTCTGAGCCGAGAAAAAGTGAAACAAAATTTTATACCGATTTTTAATCGAAAATTAGGGAGTGCGCGTTATACACGTGTGCGCGTTATACTCGAATAAATACGGTATTTTAAAAAAACTAACCCAGAAACGATACAGGCATGTTAACTTCATTGATTTCCCATGTTTTCCACTTAGGATGGATTGCATATGAGTAAGTATATTAATAACATATAAAATACATTACTAACATATAAAGTTCATTGCTTAACACAAAATCCCCTTGGGGGAAAATGGGTTTGGTTAATGATTGGTGTATTAGTTTAATGGCTGCCACGTTCATGTAATCTCCACTGTCAAAAAGTCATAAATTTGGGTACGATTACGTGGTCACTTGTTTAATGATTGCCACAACTTTTAATCAGAATTCCAGACTCAATTCTGGTCATAAGTCCAGGATTTCCTATAATTCAAAGAAATAACCATACAAATATAATCAAAGCATTAATAGATGTTTTAAAAATGGAAGAAAAAATTATTGTGATATGCTGCAGTAAGAAGAAAATACATGTTGTCATAACGGAGCATTTTACTCTGCTTGGTTTTTAGAGTCTTGACATGGAAAACATTATTAAAAGTAATGACTGGAGAGATAAGAGGTTCTACTTAAGCAAGATAAATTAAGAGGTGATAGCCGAGGCGGCAGTTGAGACCCGCAGGCTGGTAGACTTTAACTTGCCGTCGGCGGGCAAAGCCTCTGGAGCAGCTCGGGAGTTCATGGCCTCCATGACGGCCATGGACCTGACCCAGGTAGTTTTTGGCCCTACTCACCAGGGGGGAAACACGCTGGATTTGATCTTTGTCTCGGGACAGTGGAGTTGTGATCTGGGAATAGGGGATCTAGCCATCACTCCCTTGTCATGGACAGATCACGCTCTCCTTCGGCTGGACTTTCCAATCGCTTCACCTCACCGCGGGGAGGCGGAACCGGATACTCCTATATGGTTCCGCCCCAGGCTTCTAATGGACCCGGAAAGGTTCCAGAGGGAGCTTGGGCCAATGCCTGTGACCCTGCCTCGCGACTCGACTGAGGACCTAGTGGCCGCATGGTTAAGTGCGGCTGCAGGGGCCTTGGACCGAGTCGCGTCCTTGCGGCCTCTCTTGCGGCGATGAATCACCCAGGCTCCCTGGTTTACTGAGGAGCTTCGGGGGATGAAGCGCCACAAGAGACACCTAGAGAGCAGATGGAGATCCTCTCCCTCTGAAGCCGACAAAACACTAGTGAGAACCCATATTAGGGCTTACTTAGTGGCGATAAGGGTGGCCAAGCGTGAATATTGTGCCACCCTTATTGCATCCGCAGATAACCGCCCTGCCACCCTGTTTGGGGTGACCCGCTCCCTCCTTCATCAGAGGCCGCGGGAAGCCCCTTTGCAAGGGCGAGCAGAGGAATTTGGGATTTATCTGCAGGAGAAAATCACTCGGATTCGGAATGAGCTACCCTCCATCGACAGTGGTCCCATGGGACTGTCCGAGACTAGTCTTGAGGTTCCTTCTTGGGAGGAGTTTGACTTTGTTACCACCACATGTTTATTGGACCCGTGTCCCTCCTGGCTTGTACTGGCATCCTGGGAGACGACACGAGGTTGGCTCCAGGGCATTGTCAACGCATCTTTGAGTGAGGGGTCCTTACCTGCCATCTTGAAAGAGGCGGTAGTGAGGCCCCTCCTCAAGAAGCCGTCCCTGGACCCAGCATTTTTAGAGAACTATCGTCTGGTCTCCAACCTTCACTTTTTGGTGAAGGTTGTTGAGAGTGTGGTAGCCCAACAGTTTCCGCGACACCTGGAGGAAGTTGATTATCTAGACCCGTGCCAGTCCGGCTTCCGACCCGGTCACAGCACCGAGACGGCATTGGTCACGTTGGTTGATGATCTCTGGAGGGCGCGGGATAGAGGTTATTCCTCTATCCTAGTCCTATTAGACCTCTCGGCGGCTTTTGATACCATCGACCATGGTATCCTATTGTACCGACTGGGGGGGTTGGGGCTGGGAGGCACCGTTCTGTGGTGGTTCTCGTCCTACCTCTCTGGTCGGTCGCAATATGTGTTGACGGGAGGGCAGAGGTCGACCTCGAGGCCTCTGTTATGTGGGGTTCCTCAGGGGTCGGTCCTCTCGCCCCTCCTTTTCAACACATATATGAAGCCGCTGGGTGAGATCAACCGTGGTTTTGGGGTGGAGTACCATCTGTACGCTGATGACACTCAGCTGTACATATCCACCCCAAACCACCCCAACGATGCCGCCGAAGTGCTGTCCCGGTGTTTGGAAGTCGTATGGATCTGGATGGGTGGTAACAAACTCAAGCTCAACCCTGCCAAGACTGAGTGGCTGTGGTTTCCGGCACCCCGGTTCAGCCAGATTACTCCAACTCTGGCCATTGGGGGCGAAACACTGGCCCCCGTGGAGAGGGCGCGCAATTTGGGTGTCCTCCTGGATTCCCGGCTGTCCATGGAGGACCATGTGGCAGCCGTGGCCAGGGGGGCGTTTCATCAGGTACGCCTGATGCGCCAGTTGCGCCCCTTACTGGACCGGGCTGCACTTCGCGCAGTCACTCAAGCTCTCGTGACGTCCCGACTCGACTACTGTAATGCTCTCTACATGGGGCTTCCCTTGAGGTGCACTCGAAAGCTACAGCTAGTCCAAAACACAGCCGCGCGGGTGATTATGGGAGCCACTAGATGCTCCCACATAACACCGATCCTGCACGAGCTGCATTGGCTTCCTGTGGCCTTTCGGGTGCGCTTCAAGGTTTTGACGACCATCTTTAAAGCGCTCCATGGCTTGGGGCCTAGTTATATGCGAGACCGCCTCCTGCCCCATACATCCCTTAGACCGATACGCTCCCACAGAGAGGGCCTTCTCAGGGTGCCGTCGGCCGGACAATGCCGACTGGCGACCCCCAGGGGAAGAGCCTTCTCTGTGGCGGGTCCAGCCCTCTGGAATGACCTACCCCCTGAATTACGTACCATCACCGACCTCCGCCTCTTCCGTCAATGTCTTAAGACATATTTGTTTCAACAAGCCGGCCTAGCCTAACCTCCCCTGGGGACTTTTAGGTAGTTTTAAATTGGGTTTTTAAAATTTGGTTTTAGCGCAGGATAGGTTTATTTAATAGTTTTTAAAATTATATTTATTGTATTTTGTATGTTTTTTTAAATTTCCTGTGCACTGCCCTGGGTCCTTTGTGGAGAAGGGCGGGATATAAATTTAAATAAATAAATAAATAAAAAGAAACAGTGGAAAAAGGAAGTGAACTCCATAAAATCTTGTGGAGTTAAGTGGTTGCTGCTTCCAAATTTGAGTTAAATTATTAGAATGTCAACTACAGCGAAGTCCTGCTTCTTGAAACTAACTAGAAGTTGAATAGAGCTCGTAAATACATTAAAAGCTTCTAGTTCTAGAATAATTTGACATGAAGATAAGATAGAAGAACTAACAGTTCATAAATACAGAAAGATGGCTCAGATTTATTCATAAGTTGCTATTCAAATCCAAAATGTAAAATGACCTCATCTCATAAGATGGAAAAATATAAACATTACTAAAGAAGTAACAAGGAAAAATGTATAATCTATTATCTTTTTTATTTCTATTTATTTTATTTCTATTCAGAACAAAAAAATTTTAGTTAAACGTATAATACCTTTGTAGTATTGGAGTATGTGATTGAGTTATCCACATAGGCAAGTTTTGCAAACTTCCACAACTGGTATAATTTAATTACAAGGATAGTCAGAAGTCACTTTTAACATAAGAGTCAAACTTACTTGCTTTAATATAAGAATGCCCCCACTTACTTAAAGGCATTGGATATGATCTAAACTTAATGGGTTATGATTTTGTGCAGCTTTTTAACCTGGATTGTGATTGATTGATTGATTGCATGCTATCAAGTCAGTATCGACTCTTATTTTTCTGCATCAGGGATGCCCTGGGGCGTGGCCCACTCTCAGGCCTCTCTAGCAGCCAGAACCTGGTCACTTGAGAGGCGGACTGGCACACATACACATGTGCACAGCTTGACTCGCACAGGTGGCAGGCCAGCATGCACCCACATGTGCACGCAACTTAATTTGCAGTTGAGCTGTGTGGTATGTGTGTGCAGTGGTCCACCACTTGTTGGAGTTGAGTGGTGCACCAGCCTGCTGCTCATGCAGTCTAGTTCCTCTACTGCCCCAAGCCACCAAGCTGCAAAGGTTGGAGACTACTGTTCTACATGATGATCTGTCTCTAACCTGATCCTTCAAGTCTTTTAATAGTGTACCATTGGCATTGTAACTGAATTTGTTCATCTTGCTCCTAGTTACTCTATACTGTAGCTGCTAGTATACCAATTTGAGGTTAGAATTTCCTCCTGATTTGAGAGATGTTTTCGAAGACTTTCCTTGGTTTTCCATGTCTGTTCAAGTCTTCAATGTCTTTACAGAGGTCATTATAATATTGCTTCATGTCTCTTCTAAGAGGTCACTGAAAGTCTTTCTTAAGTTCCTTCCTGCGATTTTTACCTTTTTTTGGCTTTGACTTCTATTCTCTTCATGGCAGTTTTCACAATTAGTTCTGATGTCCAAATTGGCTGTCTGTTTCTTCATCTTTTGGAGTCTCTTTTCACATTCATACTTTTTGTATGCATAGATATTTTGTTCATATTTTAAAGATATAGATTTTAAACGCATTATATTATTATATTTATTTATATTTATATTTGCTCGCTTGACGTATTAGTCATATATATTCATTATTCACACATACACAAACAGTTTATACAGTATATCTATTTGCAAAGTGTGTATATATATACACACACACTTTGGATAGGAACATGATCTTGAAAAAGCTAAGCGAGGTCAAACCTGGTTAATACTTGGATGGGGGAATATATATATATATATATATATATATATATATATATATATATATATATATATATATATATATATATATATATATATACATACATACATACATACATACATACATGTGTGTGTGTGTGTTACGTTTTTGAGCTCATCAATAAATAAGCTGAGCAAGAAGAGAACCTGGCTGGCTTAATGGCTAAGGCTCTCGCCTGGCATGGAATACAGCCCCGGTTTGAATCCCAGTAAGGGTATGGCTAGTTGATGAGAGCTAAAAAGCTTGAAATAGATCTATACTAGTCTCCCTGACTTATTTATTGATCAGCTCAAAAACGTAACACACATATTAAAAAAAAAATTACACAATGGAATTCATGGCTTTCTGTCTAGATGGTGTCTGGTGATGAGCCGATAGGCAGAAAAGGAATAGCAGTATGCTTCCTCCCTTAATTGGGGCCCTAACAGGGTGTTGTGGAAGCAATTATATATAACTATCCTCCTGTCTCAGCTGACAAGCCCTGATTCAAATCCCAGTAAGGGTATGGCTAGCTGATGAGAGCTAAAAAGCTCGAAATAGATCTATACTAGTCTCTCTGACTTATTTATTGATCAGCTCAAAAACGTAACACACACACACACATATATATATGCATTTGTACTGATAGATAAATAAATAATTATTTATCTATCAGTACAAATGCACACAAAATGGTTTCCTACCTGGAAGGCTCCTAGGTTGGAGCCGAAAGGCAAAATGGGTAGCAGTAAGCTCCCTTCCTCCCATATTTGGGCTTACCAGGTGCTCTGATATATATGTATGTATGTATGTATGTATGTATGTATGTATGTATGTATGTATGTATGTATGTCATATATATATATATATATATATATATATATATATATATATATATATATATATATATATATATATATATATATATATGTCAGAGCACCTGGTAAGCCCAAATATGGGAGGAAGGGAGCTTACTGCTAATATATTTATATTTGTTTTTGTAACAATTTTAACTACAGTGGTACCTCGGTTCACGAACGCCTCTGTTCACGACCAATTCGGATTACGACCAAAAATTTCCCAAAAAATGTGCCCCGGTTCACGAACACCGTTTCGGTTCATGAACGGAAAAGTTCGTAAAAATACGCTCCGCTTCACGAACTCCGCCTCGCTTCACGAACTCTGCCTCGCTTCACGAACTCCGCCCTCGCATCACGAACAGAAAAGTTCGTAAAAATGCTCGGATTCACGAACCCCGCCTCGCTTCACGAACCGGAGCCGCAGACATTTTAAAAACAAGGTCAGAACGGATTAACCGGATTTACATTGAACCCTATGGGAAACTGTGCCTCTGTTCACGACCAATTCTGTTCGCGAACAGAGTCAGTTCAAGAATCACGACCAAAAAACAAGGTCGGAACGGATTAACCGGATTTACATTGAACCCTATGGGAAATTGTGCCTCGCTTCACGACCAATTCGGATCGCGAACAGAGTCAGTTCACGAATTAAGTTCGTGAACCGAGGTACCACTGTATATTTTGATCTTATTTTTATATGGCCTGAATTCCCTATGATGCCTCCTATGTGCTTATTTCCTCCATTTTTTATTATCCTTTGTTTTTCATATTATAAACTTATATTTCTATACTCATTTTATATTCTATTACTTTATGTTGGTCTTTGGCTATAATAGAGTTTGTTTACTAAAAGAAAAACATAATGTCATTTTCACAGAAAAAGAGATTCAGTTGTAACAGATTAATTAATGCAATAAATAGAACCTAGAATTTTAAAAAAGTAATTAAAAGTCAGTTTCCTAATAAAGCAGATGCTTTTTATCTTTCAAAAAAGATTTTCCGGTAGAAATATGGAACCAAAAAAAAAAATTAGCTATGTTAGCTCAAGCGTGTCAGAAATGTGATAGAGTGTTCCAAAGTAACAGGAAAATATGGTAATATGTCAGATGTTTCACAGTGCAATTAAAGAAGAAGGCTACTGTTACTGTTATCTGTAATTATCTCACAAATTATTAATTATATTTAATGAGAAAAAACATTTTTCTCCTTTCGTTCCGTACAGATAAAGGGAAACAGCAATATTCACTCCAAAACTTTCAGAATTATCTGTATCCATTCATGTTTAACCACATGATATATGTAAAATATAATTCAAAGGTTTGATTAAAATATATGCTTATTTTTTTTGATTAAACATTACTTTTATACAGGAATATGTAGGGCCAATAGAGTCATTTTACAAAATTAGTGAATTGATCTCAAATTTTGTGTTTCCGTCTGACTTCTTGCGTGTGACACAAGGATAGATTTGAACTTTTTGACTTCTGCATAACAATGTATTACCTTCAATGGGTAGGAAAAAGCTAAATAATGTCAAACCTGTTTAATACTTGAATGGGGGAATCGCTCAAAAATTCCAGGATTGCTGGCTAAGCTGAAAAGGAAAAAAAACAACTGAGAAGAAGACAATCACTTCCTTAAGTGATGATTAAGTAGATGTGGCTAATGTCAGCGTTCCAGAAGGATCCAACTCCTAGACAGGCACTTTGAGAAAATTTTCAGCTAAGAGGCCAGGCTAGAAACCAGGAGACAATGAGTTCTAGTCCCACCTTAGTCACGAATGTTGGCTGGATGTCTTATGATTTATGACCCAATTTTAATCAATAATTCTCTGAATCCAACTCTCCTCCCAGGGTGGTTGTTGTGGGAAAAGTAGAAGGAGGAAGGAGCATTCAGTGTGTTTGCTGCCTTGAGTTACTTCAGTGTTTCTCAATTATTTTCTGTCAGGCCCCCCCTAGGAAGAAGAAAATATTTCGCGCGCCCCCCCACGCGACTGTAAATAGTATCATTTGTCTATAAAATTGTTATAAGTACACCTCTGCATAACACTGTATCCTTATTAAGTATAAGAGAATAAAAAAAGAAAGAAATTTCTTTCTCTTTCTCTCTCTCTCTTTTTCTCTTTTTTCTTTCTCTCTCTTTTTTCTCTTTCCTTTCTGTCTCTCTCTTTCTCTCTCTGTCTGTCTTTCTTTCTTTCTCTCTCCCACTTTTTTCTTTCTTTCTTTTTCTTTCTCTCTATCTCTGTCTGTCTCTCCTTCGTCTGCCCATCTATCACTGTGTGTGTGTGTGTGTGTGTCTTGCATTCACGCACTTCCTGTGTCTCTCTCTTTCTCTCCCTGTCTCTCTCTGTCTCTCTGTGTGTGTCTGTCACTCTCTGATTCCTCCCCCCCTCCCTGTCTCTCTCTGTGTCTGTGCCTCTCTCTGTCTGTGTGTCGTCGTCCCTGCCCCGCCCCCACTCCCCGCGGAGTCTCCTCAGCCCGGCTCACCCGCCTTAGCCTGCCCCGGCCACCCGTGCTTGATCGCTCGTTCGCTCGCTCCGCTCCTTCCAGGAGCTGAGAAGCCTCCGTGTGTGTGTGTGTGTGCGTGCGTGCGTGCGTGCGTGCGTGTGTGTGTGTGAGGAACGGCAGTCCCTGGAAGACGACCAGTGGCCAGCATGCCGGCTGTGGAGGGAGGGAGGAGGAGGGAGAAAGGGAATCGGCAGAGCCGATTTGCCGAGGTCAAACGCGCCCCCCTTTACAGAGCCTCGCGCCCCCCCAGGGGGGCACGCCCCACTATTTGAGAAACGCTGAGTTACTTAGACAGCTAATCTCAGGTTATGAGTATTCCTTTAGTGAACATTCAAAGTTACATGATAAGCGCCCCCTAGTGTTTATGAACAAGTCCTGAAACTACAAATCTTGCAGCACCATGGCGGTTGTTTAACTTTACGAATAACTGCAGAGGCTCTGCAACATTCGTCCTGCACGTTGCCGGCCAAAATGGGGGTTCAGAGGGGCGGATCAGTTCCTGCTACAGCTACTTCAAATATGCTGTTTCAGTTTCAGATGTCCTGATCTGAAAGTCATCAAACCCAGTTAATGTTAGCCATGACTTAAAGGGTTTGGATGAGATGCATGTTCACAGGGGCTCTTGGCTTATGCTCACCTGTTGGGATTATTGGAATCCCTCTATAAAGTTTTCTTGGCAACATTATTAAGTATTAGATTTTTTCCCCAATCCTTCCTTTATTACATTACAGGTAGTCTTCGAGTTATGAATGGAATGAAGCCTGCCCATTCCATTTGTAACCCGAGGATTTGTGGGGGTGAATCTCATACCTTGAATGGGATCATTCTCTCCACGTGCCCATGCATTCATTAATCAAATGTGAGGCTCATTAAGTGCACATGAGGTATTTAAGGGTGGGGAAGGCTATGAGGAAAGGGCTAGTGATGGAACAGGCCACCTGCCTAAGACCAACCAAGGCCACCCCAAGCCACTGAAATACCTCATGCTCCCCACAGTTGCTTCCTCCTCACATCAACCTGCCACGTCGGGTCACTTGCCTTGTGAAGATCTAGCAAGCAGTCTCCTCTCCAGCCTCTTATCCACACATGACTCTCAGGATCTCCGTTCAGGACTCTGCAGGCCTCTCTCAGCACGTTGCAGGCCCAAATGAAGCTCCAAAGGGGCAGATCCACCCCTCTGACACTCTGTTTGGGCCTCCAGAAGTCTCACCTGGCATATTGCAGGCCGAAATGGAGATCGTGAGGGAAGGATCTTCCCCTCTGAACTTCCATTTTGGCCAGCAATGTGCAGGATGAATGTTGCGGAGCCTTTGTGGTTGTTTGTAAGGGCAAACAACTGCTGTGGTGCTGCAAGATTCCGTGAGGACTCTGGCCCTGGCACAGAGATAACACAGGGAGCTGGCAGTTCAATCCGCCCCTTTGTTGTCCCACATTTCCCCAAGACGTATGTATTCCAACAAGCCGGCCTAGGATAGCCCCCCGTTTCTGACTTTTTAAACATAAATTATAATTTGGTAAGGTTTTAACATGGGTTTTAGCACAGGTGTAATTAATTTAATATATTTTAATTGATGTATATTGTATTTTGTGGTTTTAAATAATGCCTGTGTGCCACCCTGGGTCCTAACAAGGAGAAGGGCAGGATATAAATTTAATAAAATAAAATAAATAAATAAATAAATGCTCCCACATTTCTGGCAAGCCCCAGAACAAAGTGATGACACACACATACACACACACACCTGTCAAGCAGCCTTTGGCTGCAAATAGTTCAACCCAATGCTGTGAACACCTCAGCTGAGCAGCAATAAATCCAGCAGGGCAAGTTGAGGAGTCCTGGAAGCAAGGGAACATGGCAGGTAATCCAGAAAACTAGAATGAATACAAGGAACCAGGAAAGTTCAAAATATCGGCACTCAACGCTTCACAAATTCAGTGTTTATTCCCAACAAATGCCCCTCCTGACAGCATCTCTTTAAGTCTCAGTCCCCAGGTGTGCCTTGTGAAGAGGGGCGGGTGCTGACCCCTCAAGTAGCCAGCTCATTCAACACTGTTCTCGCCTTCTCTTCACTCTCCATGCTCACGGATCAGGAGCGGGTGGTCCTTGCTCATTGCCTGAGCTTTATCGATCATGTTCACTGCTTAGCCTCTCTGGGTCATCCTGCCTCTGTTCCTCACTGCCTACACGCTATCCTAATCCTGAAAAGCCCTGGCCTGCTCTTCCCCATTTTCCTCCAAAGCCAATGAAGCTGCCCCCTCGATCTCTGTCGGCTCCAGTTCCAGCTCGTCTTTCCCCACAGATTCAGGTTCTGATGGGAGCATGACAGATTCATAGTTTCAGAATTTGTTTGTAAACACCAAGGGCACATCGCGTAACTTAAAACATTCGCTAATAGAACACTTGGAACCCAGGGATTACTTGCAATAGAAGTCTAGTCGGTCAATGACTCTTTTGGTAACTGTGAATATTAATGACAACAATAACAAAAATGGTGTTTTGCAGTGTTTTCGCTATTTATAAATGACAGTTTTAGAATATATAAATGAAACTGAAGCTTGACTAGAACTTTGTGGTAATCAGTCTTTCATATATAAGCCCATGTGACCCTACCTGTATGCTGCTTTAAAATTATTGAATTACTTGGCTGAATTTTGGACAAAAATCTGACTACCCTTGGATCATTTCTGGAACTGTGTTTTGTCACTCTGGGCTATCGGAAAGAATGCTTTCATGTTTTCATTTCCTAAGCAGAAATTTTGCACTTTGCAACACTTTGGTGTTACAGATTTATGACTGCAATAAATACCTTGTGTGTGTAATTGGCAAGCACAAAACATTTAGATCCTTCCAAGTCTCAAGTAGTTCAGCTTTCAGGGAAATCAGCAACATAAAATGAGAATCTGTACCTTCATAAGAAAGAATTATGGGGACAGGATATGCTGACATTAAAAAAAAAAGACATTGACGTCTGATTGCTTCAATTAAAAACTGCTCCTGCTTTTATCCTTCAAAGAAAAAGAACAGGTGCATTGTAAATATATGTTAGGTAAACATTAATATTAGATCCAGTTAGTGATTAATTTCATGATGATTTTCAGGCAGTTGCCTCTTTGTCCAACTCTAACACTGTAGATGTAATTGCTTATATAGTTAATTGAATGGTGAGTGATTTATGCCCAGACTTTCTTAGCTTGTCTTAAGTAACTTGGAGATAATGCTACTTTTACAATATGCCTCACAGAATGAAGAAGATGGCTCCTCTTTGGACATCTTGAGCCAAGAAAAAAGGCTGGATGAATTTACTCTATTGAAATTCTACATAAAAAGTAAGGAGCAATGGAGTAAAGAGAGCTCTATTAACCCCTGAGGTATTGCTGTCTCAGCAAGACCAAATAACTAGTGTTGAGTTAATGGTCAAACTTCAGTCCATTTCTAAGCGGATGGATAATAAATTACAAGTATGAAAACTGGCATATATGGGCTCCAGGGACATATATATATATATTGCATTTAATTGTAATTCAGCCCTTAGAAGAAAAAGATCCGCATATTGATAAAACTCATTACACATTTACAAACCGTATTACTTATAGTTTGGGGGATGGCAACTCGGAAATAATTCAAAAATAATTAATATACATGGTCTGCTAAACAGTAAGTCCATGAAATAAATCTCATTGCCAGCTAATTTTAAACAAGAAAAATGGACACTAACAGATTAAAAGCAAGAGGCAATCTCCCACAGATTTGTATCTATAATTGTTAAATTTCAAATGTCTAATGTTAGAGATCATATTTTACAACCTTCAAGACAAGCTACCTCATTAAACCTGTGTGAGCATAAAATTATGATATACCTGTAGCTCTCTTCATATTCATAGAAAGGTTTGTATTCTGGTACCTATACTTGAAAAAAATTAGACACTTAAATATACTGTATGTTCTGTTTCACTCTTGAAGGAAAGATCAAAAGATTTTCAAACTGCTTTGCTGCTATGGGATTTTAACATGCTTTGTCCTTTTCTAATGAGTAATAGCTATGAGTTTTCAAGCTACTTTTGTGCTTTCTTCCCAGGGTTTGACTGGTGAAAGATGGGTATACAGTAGCCCAAGCTCCCAAAAAAAATCCATCTTATATTTTATGCTATATTTATCAACAATTCCATATGCTTACTACAGTACAAAATGGCTATTTTGCTGGGAATCTAATCTTAAAATATTTTATATACCTGAAAATCTGGTACTTCAGATAATCAGTTGCGATGTAAATGAATTCAAATAAAAAATAAATTAAGAAACCAATTTGCAACAAGTTGGAAAAATTACAGATAGCATTAAGTGACAAACAACACATTTGAAGCCTAGAATAGGGGAAACCTATAATAGTGACTTCTCAAATATAGCATGGGGTATAACCAGTATGTTTATTAGTTTTAAAATTGATATGGAATTTGAGGTTGACCAGTCTAGGAATCCAGAATTATGAATATAGATAGTCCTTGACATACGATGACATCATTTAATGCAGAAATCTTCAACCTTTTTGGCATCAGGGACCGGTTTTGTGAAAGACAAGTTTTCCACCAACTGGTGGAAAAAAGGGGCAGGGGACACACAACCTGTGCATGCATCTCTCACATGCACAGTTTACAGAAGGGTTTATGTTTCTATGAGAATCTGAAACCTAATAATTTGAGGTAAAACTGAGAAAGTGATTCTAGCACTGGGGAGTGGCTACAAATACAGATGAAGCTTTGCTCGCTTGCCTGCCACTCACCTTCAGTTATGCGTTCTGGTTCCTAATAGGCCATGGATCTGTATTGGTCCGTGGCCCAAGGTTTGGGGGACTCCTGGTTTAAAGGCAAAAAATCCTTAGGGAAAATAGAGTGCAATAGAATATGAGCTGTAGCTTCAATATTCCTTGTCTACAATAGCATGCTTTTAGCTGATAAAGGACTTTTTTGTATGTGCTGTCCAAAACTACTTTGGGGAGAGCATTGAAGTGTATTAAAAATAATATTCTTTGTAATTTGACAATGGTTATATGACATAAGTATCTTACTGGTTTGTACAAGGGGGTTTGAGCTCTCAGGAAATTTTCTTAACTAGAGCAGATTGGTCCTCTTGAGCTAATACAATACTGAGGTGTTTTTATGAAATGTGCAGTTTGTCGTTCCATGAAAAGGCTTGTTTTTAATTAAGCCTGGGACACTGCAAAGATGATAATTTTATGTGATTGAAATAAATTTAATTTTAAAGGAATAGATGCAGAAATTGAGCTTGTGATCTATTTTTGAAATGTCTTTGTATTCTAAAAATAAAATAATACAATATGCTTCTATATGTTCCAGATAAGCTTAAGAATTCAATTAATTTTTATTGTTAGCTGCACTTTTTATATGGAGTTTTGTTCTGTTAATTCAGGAATTTTTTTTGGTCATGGTCAAGTTATCTTAATCACTTTGATATATTTAGGTTTTCATTCTTCATTGTATAAGCATTATACTTTCTAGATATTATTGTTTTTTATATTGTACTATTTTAATTTTAAAAGCTTGTTTTTGTAGCAATATAAATTGCAAACTGACATAACTAATAAAAAGTGCATTAAAGAAAGAGTTCTTACAATAAAGGTTGAAATAATATTTTTGTTCTATCTAATCTTCTTAGAATTACTGAATCACATTTACTTTATTAAATTAAGTATGGATCCAAATTGCAAAATATAATTTAATTTTCTTTAAGGTGATAATATTACAATAGCAATTTATTTCTATGTTTGCAAGAAAAATGAATCAAACTTGGTGACCATGTGAGGAAAGTCACACTGTCCACCTGAATTTTTGGTGGCAGCAAGCTGATTCAGCATCCTGTCAGTAGGAAACTGCCCATTTGATAGATCCAAGGGAAACACTGCAAGATTGATATTGGAGATCTCTTCTGAATCAACAGTTGACCTAAATGTTAACTGGCTCAGCTTGTCAGCTGTAGTGGCAACTCCATCATTGCTTCAATATACCAGAGAGTGTGCATGCAAAATGTTTAATTCTAGAGTAGTGTAAAGCAAGAGACTCCTGTTTGATATGCAAACAGCATATAATGGATTATTACAATAAAAGAATGTCTTTTATTCTAATAAAAGAATAATAGGACTTCTTTGTGAAGAATGACTCCATTCTTCTGAAATACTTCTAGGATTACAACAGTTCCCAATCATTTACAGTTTAGGACTTTTACAGTTCAGGAAGACTACTAACGCCTGGTTGATTCAAGAGGTCTTCAGAAACTAAAGTAGATGTGGCCCATAGCATTTTATGGTTGCCTTGTGTATATTTTGTTAAGTAATTGTTATGATTGGAGTGTTAAAGTACCGGTAGCTATTAAGGCCAGGCAGATAGGGTGGAAGGGTGGGGAGAAGATCAGGCAGCATCCAGCAGGCCCATATAATTTTTATTATACATGTTTAGATACGTGTTTTGGCAAAATTGTTTCTTTTAAAACTTACTACATTTAAAGGAAAGCCAGTAATGACACTATTTCAGAAACAAAATGCATCAATAAGCATTTTTACTATCACTTTGTGTGGATGTGTATTACTTAAAATAGATGTGACAGGCTCCTTTATAGACTCTTGCCTTTGTTTCTCACCACAACACAAAATCTTCTCAATTTTTGTTTGTGGAGCCAAAATAAATTTAGCAGCCACGCATCTTTGCAGTCAACGAAGCTGAACATTCTTGACCCTGCTGCTGTACTTCAGAACTCATCCACAAAGAAAGAAATGAACATTTCTTTTTGGTTCTGCTTTTGCCTTAGGTCAGATGACAATTCCAGTCCTGTGACTTGGGTCCAAGTATGTAACACATATATAAAACTCTTGTCATGACCTTTAACAGGGCGAAACAGTGCATCACAGGGCAGCAGTTTTTGAACCAATGCAACTCAGATGGGCTAATGAACAGAATGTGTCTAAAATCCAGGACCAATTATTTCACATTATTTGGAAATGTTGTGGCTGTTTTAATGCTACTTGGATACTGCTGCAGTCATATGATCTTTCATTTTCAATGTTCAACGTGAAGTTTATCAGTCACTCTTGCAATCCCTCCCTCTTTCCTTCCCTCACAACCAACTGGAAGGAATTAACTCATCATGTAGCTCTTAAAGAAGCAACAATTTTAAGGTGCATGAAGAAAGGCCTGGAAATTTTTTTTACTGCTTTATGTGCCCCTTCTCTGGCACAGACAAACATATACATGTATTTATATCCCATCTTTGTTCAGGCACTCAAGGAACATACATTGTGTTGCATACTCCTATATTAATTCAGAATAATCCTGTGAGGTAAATTGGGCTGAACGTTACCAAGTTAAGTGCTGTTGCTGCAGATGGAGTAGAAACTGGACTTTTCTAGTGTCAATCAAATATATCTGCCAGTATACTTTAGTTTTTAATCCTATTTTTAAACTTTCTCTGACAGCTTCCTACAATTCAGTGGAGAAGCTGGCAAGGATTCTAAACTGTTTTGAGTTGAGAATGGCAATGTGCAGCACTGTGTTTTAAATAAATAAATATAGTCAGCATAATTACACCATGTGAAAAGAGAGGGGGAAGTCATGGTCAAGAGATAACATCAAATGTCAGGATGTGTGAGAGAGAATTCATAAACAAAGGGGTAAATAGATCTAACAAGACAACCCATGATCCACTAGGTCATCCTTTCAAAGACATTTCCTTACTTAAATAAACAGAATGACCACAGGCAGATTACTATTGCTTTGGTTTTAAACCAGAAACAATAGCAATCTGCCTGTGGACTTTCAGTTTCTCTGTTCATGTAGGTAAATGCCTCTGAAAGGGTGACTCAATAGGTCATGGGTTCTCTAATTAGATCTCATCTTGCAAGGCACATTCCCCCTCTTGTGAAGATTAGAATCCTGGCTTTTCATGCACTATACATTTCTTATAAACAAGGAACGGGCAATCTTTTAGGGAGGGTTGAAGTCCATGATGGTTTAAGAGGTAGCACAAAGTTAAGGGGTCAGACCTAAATATACTGCCCTTCTTTCTTGTGACAGGGATGTTTAAACCATTTTTAAAATGTATTTTAGGGTTACACCAGTGGTGGGTTTCAAATTTTTTAGAACCTACTCTGTAGGTATGGCCTATTTTGTGGGTATGGCTTGGCAGTCATGTGACAGGGTGGGAGTGGCCACCTTTTAAAATGTGGTGAAACTCATTTAACAACGCTCTTGCTTAGCAACCAAAATTTTTGACTCAATTGTGATGATAAATTCTTTCTTTCTTTCTTTCTTTCTTTCTTTCTTTCTTTCTTTCTTTCTTTCTTTCTTTCTTTCTTTCTTTCTTTCTTTCTTTCTTTCTTTCCTTTCCTTTCCTTCCTTCCTTCCTTTCCTTTCCTTTCCTTCCCGTTGGGTCACTGGCAGCGGCGGGCCAGATTTACTTCCAGGTATACTGGTGGAACCCCCTCTCACCGGTTCTCTAAATTTCATCAACCGGCTCTTGCGAGTAGGTGCGAGCCTGCAGAAACCCACCAATGGGTTAGACATCACTTTTTTTGTGTGCCCTGCCATTGTTGAGGAGTGAGCTATATGAAAACATCCTTATAAGTTAACCTTATATGTGCATTTGAAGTATATCCAGAAAAGATAAAAAGATGAAAAGTTGAAGAATATTGTGCCAGAACACACAATAAAAACTAACCTAATTACTTTGTTTCCAGTAAATGAAAGCAGGGAAGTGCAAAATTCTGTAGTCTAGTTTTCTCTGATATCTATTGATCTAGAAGAGAAAATGTTCTATATTCACTTACAGAAAACTATAGAATAAAAAGCCCTTTCCGTAATGGCAATTTTCAACTTTCAAGATTTAAATAAAAAGTCCAGAATTTCCAAATATAGATTAAGGCTGAAATGTATATGTATATTATTTGGAAATTGAACTATGGAATTTAAAGTAATGTATATGTGAATATATGTATATAATGCTGAATTGTTACACTGCAAGAAAAGTAAAGGAAATCTTTAAGCAACAAAGACAATTTATTTAAAACATAAAATGATTTACGAATGACTTCTTAGTCCAGAGGTGTCAAACTCATGGCATCACTGCAGTATCACGTGACATATTGGGACTTTCTCCACTCCTTCGCTAAACCAGTTGGGGGTGGGACCAGCATGTGACACAACCGGCCCGCGGGCCGTGAGTTTGACACCCCTGTCATAGTCAAACATGGTACAAAAATATATTAATAGAAGTCACCAGGTTTAAATATTGGCAACATTGATTAGGCTAAGTTGATTAAAAGGCTGGTTTTCATCCATTCTATATATTCAAATGTAGCAGATGTTAAATTATTTTTATTCTTTATTCCCCTCCAATGAAAAACTCCCACAAAGCACAAATCTGTAAAGTGTGTGATATTACCAGAAGAAACAAGTATGATATTTGTACACAGGCTCTCCTTCAAACTGTCTTCAGTACCAGGCACGGAGTAGAGTACACAATCTCTTTTTAGCTTGGCTATACGGCTATGCATTTGAAAGTCCAAAAGGTGCTTTTTCAGAAGGCAAGTGTTCTTGGTTTTTTTTTTTTAAGACATTTTGTTTCTGATCCAAGAAGCTTTTTCAGCTGTGACAGAATAGTAGGAAATGGAAGGATTTATATTTCTTGCAGATAAGTGGTCATTTGAATCCTTTTAGAGGGTTGTTAAAGCACTTGGAGGTTATCCAAAATACAAGAAACACAAAAGATACAGATAGTGCTTCAACCTTCTAAAAGGGTGCAAGTGACCAACTGTCTGCAAGGAATATAAATCCTGTCATTCCCTATCATCCAGTCAGAGCTGAAAAAGCTTCTTGGATGAGAAGGAAAACCTCTTCAAGAGAAAAACCAAGAAACTCCAGTAGCTTCCTGAAAAAAGCACCTTTGGCACAACCATGGCTTGGATGACTGAGAATCTCCACAGACGTTTATGCATTTTGAAAGCTATTCTTCTTGTCCATCCATCAGGGCGAGCCCAGGCATCGCATCTGCCACCGATGGGCCGCCGATTACAGGGATGCAATGAAACAACCAGCATGTTTCTCCAAGGTTCCTCCAAGGCTATATAACATCGGTGCGAGGTAATTTCAGCCAGTTTGAACCAACCAGGTATCTCAACCCAAATAACCGGCCAATGGACGCTTCTTTGAACAAGGAGCATGATGTAGGTACTATATAGCAAGGCGTGGCCAATCCACAGCCGCTCCGGCTTCTAAGCGCGCTCGCGACCACCTCCTCCTGTTGGGAGGGAAGGGAAGGGAGGCCATTTCAGCTGGCTCCGGGAAGAGAGGGGGACGCTTGGCAGCAAGCTGCGCTTCCTGACGGCAGTGCCGGGCAGCGCGCGGAACCAGACACGCAGGGGCAGGGTTAGGGTTGTGGCGTTTCTCCCGACTTGAGTTTCCCGGCTAAACCCCCCCTGTTTTGCGAACATGGCAGGACTGAGCAGCGGCCCCTCCAGCTTCGGGCGGTGCAGCCACGCCGTGGTGCGGGCGCTGCCGGAGTCGCTGTGCCAGCAGGCGCTGAGGCGGGAGAAGGCGAAAGAGGTGGACTTCGCGCGCGCCGAGCGGGAGCATCAGCTCTACGTGGGGGTGCTGAAGAACAAGCTGGGGCTGCAGGTGTTGGAGCTGCCCGGCGACGAGAGCTTGCCCGACTGTGTCTTTGTGGAAGACGTGGTCGTGGTGTGCGAAGAGACCGCTCTCCTCACGCGCCCGGGAGCGCCCAGTAGAAGGAAAGAGGTAGAGCTGGATGGGGGGGGGGTGAACCAGGAGCAGGGGGGCGCCTCAGAGGGGGGGGTGTTTCTCCTTTCTGCCTCTCCCTCCCTCAGGCAGTTGGGGAAGGTGTTCCCAGCAACTTCCCGCCGTAGAGACGGGAATGCGGGCGGCGCGCGCGCGCGCGCAGTGGGCTGCAGGTTGGATGGGGATACGGCGCGGTGAGCAAGCGCCTCCAGCCGCGGCTCTCCCTGCTCCGTTTCCTCCGGTGACAGGGATGGTTTGCCTGGAAGGGGCTGGAACCCGGGAAAACAGGCGAAGGTAGGGACTTGAAAGGACGGCGCTCCCCACACTATACGGGAGTGGTTGCCCCGGAGGCCTCTGTCTGTTGAAAGGCCGACTCCCTCCCCCCCCCCCCCCCCGTTGACTGTGGAGTGCGGTATTATTGTAAGGCGTGGCAGCTGTGCTAGAAGGCGGTGGAAGGATGCGCGAGAAGCGAGAGGGCGGAAGAGGTGATGAGAAAGCGAAGATGCTCAGAGAAAAGGCCACTTCTCCTTCTTGAACAGTTAACCGACCTTCCTCCAGTTAGCGCACTCTGGGCGAATTGGGATGCCGAGGAAGTCTGTTTGTGTTAGCCTTTTCCTTACCTGTACCAGATTTCAATCCCTGAAGAGAATGCGGAGACTAGATGAATAGTGTCCTGTTTTTGAAATGTTTAGTCTAGTCTGCCTGGCTCCTCTCTTGTTTCCATCCTCCATCCCTTCATGCTTATTATCTTAATTAATTTATCTTAATCAATTATGAATTAGGAGAAACTAGATTCAAATTAAGGTCCAGTAAAATTCTTTTCCCCCCTTTTTTAAAGAAGCAGCATCAGGCATTATTATAAACCCTAGGAATCTTTACAGGAGTAGTAAGTAAATCTGCCTAACAAACACAATGAGAAAACTAGGCGTGGATGTTGCTGAGATCTTATTTCTAATTCTGAGTATGTCCTTTAAAATACAAACCTTTGAAAGAATAATAATGGATGCTACACAGGTATAGTCATAACAAAGGAATAAATTATGATTTTTGTTAAACAATTTGTAGCATATTAAGCTGCTTTAACATTACTACAAATAAAGAGACTTAGGTCAAATTGATGTACAAAGCTCATAAGCTTTGCTCAAAGGGTTATTCTAATGTAAGGTAAGTAGTTATAAAATTGCAAACTTAACATGTAAGCCTTGCACAGTTTTGAAAACTTTGGTATACCTTTTTTATTATAACAGAAGTAGGTTTTACCCATCATGGTCAAGTATATATGCCAAATGTTAATAGTAATAATGGTTGAGTTACTTAATTGAACTATAATTAGTTATGCCTAATTGATGTCCTTGCTCTACTATGTATACAGGAGGTTCTTTCATTTCTTATTCCATTGATTATCTTACATAAATTCAGACTTATTTATTTTTATAAGCAAAAAGATACATGGTGAGAATTCTTCAGTATTTTTGTAGAAATCATGTGTAATTCTGTTTGTGATACACTGAAGTAGGCAATAATCTGAATACTTCAGTCTTTATGTGTGGCGTAATACATGGTTCAGAGTTTGCTTTTGCAATCAATTTTGTTAATATTAAATCATTTTATATTTAAATATGTCTCATTTGTTTTACCCTTTTCAGCTTGTTGATATACTGAATGGTCTACGCTTTTAAGACAGAAATGGACATGTTAGAACCCACTCTCTAATTGATTCAGGCATATAGAGATAAGTTCAGTGAACTGGAAAATGAAATAAAAGCAGTCAGCATTTTTGGTCATAGCCAAAGCAGATTAATAACTAACTAAAAATAAGCTGCCTAATAATTCAACAGCAAAATAAACGAAAGACAATTGGACATAGAACAAGAAAAACAAGTGTATAAATACAACCTAGAAAAGTTAAATGGACTTAAGTCTCACTGAATTATCATGATTTCAAATATTAGCGAAATTACTTCGAGTTCTTTATGGTATGTTGCTTATACTGGTTGCATATTCTTTGCTTTGGATATGATAGCATGTTACAAGAAGCTTAGATGTTAAAAAACGTATTAAACACTTTTGATTCCAAAGTATGTTCATATGTACACACACACACTCATTTATTTTATTGACTTTCACATGCAGTGTAAATTCAATTAGCTTCAAGATCTGTAATCAATATCTATAATAATGTTGTCATATATTTTTATTTAAAAAATGGGATAATTTTTGGTCATATTTTGGCAACTATAGAAACACCTGTAATGTATTGATACAGGCTTTTTAGATATTGAATTGGGGCTGCATCTTGATCAGAGTTATTTTTCTGATTTGACTTCCAATTAGTGGGGATACACAGAACAATGCTTCAGTGCCTTCACTCAGGGTGGGAAATAGATATCATTTATAAAACGCAACTGTTTGGGGTAAATCTCTGTCATACCTCTAGAATCTAGATCAGGGGTCTCCAACCTTTGCAACTTTAAGTCTGAAGGACTTCAGCTCCCAGGATTCTCCAGCCAGCTTAGCTTAGCTGGCTGGAGAAGTCTGGGAGCTGAAGTCCTTCAGACTTAAAGTTGCAAAGGTTGGAGACCCCTGATCTAGATCATATCTAATTAATCATATTTAAAAGCAGAAGAGCCCAACCTGAGATCACGAGCAACATAGAGTAGCCCTTAGAGATTTTCCAAAGTGGGCACTGAATTACATTTTATTGAAATAAAATGTGGAAAGGCTTATTCTTGAATTTTAAATCCTATTACTTGTAATTAAGAAGAATTTGGTAGCAATCTAGCTTTGAAGTTTACATTTGATTTACAGTTTTCTGGGTAGCACATAAAGTATTTGTTGGAATCACTTAAACCAGCTGCATCTTTTTCTGGGTTAGTTGAATAATTCTGCAAAAAAGCTATATTTGTTCTCAGAAAATGCTACATTTATACCTATGCAAACTCTAAATCATATTTTCAAAGCCAAATCAATGTTATAAATGTTACCATAATATTTATAACATATAACATAAATGTAAATGTGGCTTTTTTGCTCATGGATTAATGATTTTGTCTTCTTAGTTAATATTGCCTTAAGCAAAGGAGAAGAAAAAATAAAAACCAAAGTAAAGGGGAAGAAATTAAATGAGTGATATACTAATCTGCCTTTTATATTTGTTGCAGAATATAGTTTATGCATTAGATAATTCTTTGGTTTCTATTTGTGTTTGCTATGTGTTGAAATAACATAATTATACTAATCAGAGCACATACAAATGTCATTCTATAAATTTCAAGCATACATCTAATATCTAGTAAATACACTGTGCTTGTTGTACAATGGAATATATCATGATTTTTTTCAAACGAATATAGATAAACATTTAACAAACAGGTATAAGTGGCTGTGGTAATTTATTTCTAGTAATCTACATGTTCAGGTCATGCTGGGTTTTGCTGAAACTCTAAAGATCTTTCACTAAATCTGCTAGGCACTAACTTAGCCCTAATTTGTCATATGCTACTTAAATTTTTCCGTTTGCCCTTTTGGATGCCAGAGGTGAGACGAAGAAAGAGATGGTCAGTAATTAGCATACATTACATAGTTAAAGTGTACAAGACAGCTTTATTCAAAGTATGTTTTTTAAAGACTAACTTTGGATAAATCATTAATGGAATGGTCATGTTGACTAAGCGATCATTGGAAAAAGAGATGGACTTGGACCTAGAAGGCCTTTATCCCTATTCCTGTTAAAATTTTGTCTTAAACCAAGGAAAATTGGCAAAACATTGTGTCCGTTTTGCTTTCCGGCCTGTAGAATGTGTTAATAATAATTTGCTCTATAAGGGAGGGTACGTTGCCTTTCAGTTCTTGACAAACTTGAACATTGGGCACTAACTAACAAAATGAAATTCAATTGTGAAAAAAGTAAGGTTCTACATTTAGGAAATGCACAGGTACAGTATAGGTGGTACCTTGCTCAGTAGTAACAACTGTGAGAGAGATCTTGGAATCCTAGTGGATAACCATTTAAATATGAGCCAGCAGTGTTCAACAGCTGCCAAAAAACCCAACACAGTTCTAAGCTACATAAACAGAGGGATAGAATCAAGATCACGTGAAGTGTTAATACCACTTTATAATGCATTGGTAAGGCCATACTTGGAATAGTGCATTCAGTTTTGGTCGCCACAATGTAAAAAAGATGTTGAGATTCTAGAAAAAGTGCAGAGAAGAGCAACAAAGATGATTAGGGGATTGGAGGCTAAAACATATGAAGAACGGTTGCAGGAACTGGGCATGTCTAGTTTAATGAAAAGAAGGACTAGGAGAGAAATGATAGCAGTGTTCCAGTACATAGTATCTTTGTGTATCTTTGCCACAAAGAAGAGGGAGTCAAACTATTCTCCAAAGCACCTGAGGGCAGAACAAGAAGCAATGGGTGGAAACTAATCAAGGAGAGAAGCAACTTAGAACTGAGGAGAAATTTCCTGACAGTTAGAACAATTAATCAGTGGAACAGCTTGCCTCCAGAATTTGTGAATGCCCCAACACTGGAAGTCTTTAAGAAGATGTTGGCTAACCATTTGTCTGAAATGGCATAGGGTTTTCTCCCTAGGTAGGGGGTTGGACTAGAAGACCTACAAGGTCCCTTCCAACTCTGCTATTGTATTGTATCATAGTTTATGCTTGTACCACAACATAACTTAGCCAAAATCTAAGGAGATACGTTTAGTGCAATAGTGACAACTTTTATCATTTATTTAAAAAGGAAGCAAGATATCAACTTCTTTTGCTAAAGATACTCAAACAATTTATTATAACATGTTTATAACTTAAATTCTGAATTTGGGGGAAATTCAGCAAGTCAACATAGGTTAACTATTTTTAATTAACTATTATTTTCCTTCTAAAAAAGACTTCTTTAGTTGCCAAACATAAAAGGACTTTAGGGAACATTTTTGCCTTATATCTCTTCCAAATTGTCAGGATCCATGTCTAATAAAATGGTTTTTAAAATCTACATGAACCTTAAATTTACAATACCACAAATAACTCTGCCAATCAAATTTTGAATCCTGTCCTTCTAATTCCAAAAGCCATATAGTTTTTATCTCAATTTCTTTTATTCAAAACATAAAAAAACAAACTCCCCCAAAAGAGAAAAAAATACAAAAACAAAATAAAGCTAAACAAAACTACATACAAAAAGTGCACAGACAAAACAAAACGGGCATAGACATAAATTGTTCCCCCTTGCAAAGCAGGCATACAATTTATAAATTTTTACAACGCTATTATCATTATTATTATTATTATTATTATTATTATTATTATTATTATTATTATTATTATTATTATCATTTAGTCTGACATTTATGGTAATATATAAAAACATAGTTAACAGATAAAATCAATAGTGGAATTAAACTTCTAAACCCAATCTAGTAACAATCTGTTTATTGTATTTCACTCACAGTCCACAACGGCTTCTGATCTACAATAAGTCATAGGAATGATAGATTAAACGGTAACTTTTCTAACATTGGATTTTATTTATCAAAGTCATCTCCACAGCATTTATTGCACAAAGAAGTCTCCTATAACATATTAGATAACATCTCTTAACAATTGGGTATAATATAGGGATTCCCAACCCCCCCAGGCCGCGGCCCACTACCACACTATGGCCTATTTGAAATTGGGCCACGTGAGCAACAGGCTGGTGAGAACTTGTGCATGTGCGAGTTGACCCACCACTCGTGTAAGTTGAGCTGTGCACTTCTTATACCTACTGCCCACTTTGTATCTCTGTTAGTAGTAAAAAAAATTTAACTGCCCACAGTAATGGTGATTTATAAAGTAGAGAAGCCAATTAAATTTAAAAAAGGAAAATGCTTCAGTATCGGACAAAACCCCTACCGCCCACCATGAAAGCTGGAACGCCCACTAGTGAGTGGTAGGGGATTGACAGATTGACTATCACTGTTCTAAGATCATTGTTACTTTAACAAGTTTTTTATCCAAATTTTGAAGTTGAACTTGTACGCTAGAAAATATTCTTTCTGCCCAGCTTTCCCAATAAGCTTTGTCTTAATATATTACTTGCATTTGACTATATTTTAATATAGTCCAAAATACTTCACACTTTTAGAACTGGAACTTTTGCAGCCTGTTGTAAACAGCTTTTCTCAAAGGCAGGAAAAGCACCATAACAAATTGAGCTCAGAAAAGAGTGAGCTTTCAACAGAAAAAAAGAGATTTTTAAAATCAGAAATTAAGAAAAATTAAGACAGTTTTCTTAATAAATTTATAAAATACAAAATCTCTGTAGTGGAAATATGATGGTAATGTAAATCAAAACAGATCTCCTTCACTACACAGAGTTACTATGATTTTGACAGCGAAAAGACAGAATTGGTTTACGGCAGCTAATAAAACAATAACAAGCATAAAAAGAGATACTTTAAGGTCCAGAAGGAGGTTAAATAAAGTCAGCATTCAACCAGTGAAATTGGTTTGAAAGTTTGAAAGTAAAAGTAAAAGTAAAAGGATTCGGAACGAGCTACCCTCCATCGACAGTGGTCCAGTCGAGCAGGCCGAGGCTGTTCTTGTGACACCATCTTGGGAGGAGTTTGATTTTGTTACCACCGAGGATATGGACAAGTTGTCAAAGAGACTTAGGGCTACCACATGTTTATTGGACCCGTGTCCCTCCTGGCTTGTACTGGCATCCTGGGAGATGACACGAGGCTGGCTCCAGGGCATTGTCAACGCATCTTTGAGTAAGGGGTCCTTGCCTGCCGTCTTGAAAGAGGCGGTAGTAAGGCCCCTCCTCAAGAAGCCGTCCCTGGATCCAGCATTATTAGAGAACTATCGTCCCGTCTCCAACCTCCACTTTTTAGTGAAGGTTGTTGAGAGTGTGGTGACTCAACAGTTTCCGCGACACTTGGAGGAAGTTGATTATCTAGACCCGCGCCAGTCCGGCTTCTGACCCGGGCACAGCACCGAGACGGCATTGGTCACGTTGGTTGATGATCTCTGGAGGGCGCGGGATAGATATTCCTCTATCCTAGTCCTATTAGACCTCTCAGCGGCTTTTGATACCATCGACCATGGTATCCTATTGCACCGACTGGGGAGGTTGGGGCTGGGAGGCACCGTTCTGCGGTGGTTCTCGTCCTACCTCTCTGGTCGGTCGCAATATGTGTTGGCAGGGGGGCAGAGGTCGGCCTCGAGGCCCCTCATATGTGGGGTTCCTCAGGGGTCGGTCCCCTCGCCCTTACTGTTCAACACATATATGAAGCTGCTGGGTGAGATCATCCGTGGTTTTGGGGTGGGATATCATCTGTACGCTGATGATACTCAGTTGTACATATCCACCCCAGACCATCCCAATGATGCCGTCGAGGTTATGTCCCGGTGTTTGGAGGCCGTACGGATCTGGATGGGTGGTAACAAACTCAAGCTCAACCCGTCCAAGCCTGAGTGGCTGTGGCTTCCGGCGCCCCGGTTCAGCCAGATTATTCCAACTCTGGCCATTGGGGGCGAAACACCCGCCCCCGTGGAGAGGGCGTGCAATTTGGGTGTCCTCCTGGATTCCCGGCTGTCTATGGAAGATCATGTGGCAGCCGTGGCCAGGGGGGCGTTCCATCAGGTACGCCTGATGCGCCAATTGCGCCCCTTACTGGACCGGGGTGCCTTACGCACAGTCACTCAAGCACTCGTCACCTCTCGACTCAACTACTGTAATGCTCTCTACATGGGGCTCCCCTTGAGGTGCACCTGAAAGCTGCAGCTAGTCCAGAACGCAGCCGCACGGGTGATTACGGGAGTGCCTAGACACTCCCACATAACACCTATCCTGCGCGAGCTGCACTGGCTTCCTGTGGTCTTTCGGGTGCGCTTCAAGGTTTTAACGACCATCTTTAAAGCGCTCCATGGCTCGGGGCCTAGTTATATGCGAGACCGTCTCCTGCCCCATACATCCCTTAGACCGATACGCTCCCACAGAGAGGGCCTCCTCAGGGTGCCGTCAGCTGGACAATGCCGACTGGCGACACCCAGGGGAAGAGCCTTCTCTGTGGCAGGCCCTGCCCTTTGGAACGACCTACCCCCTGAACTCCGCACCATCTCCGACCTCCGCCTCTTCCGCAAGTGTCTGTAGACACACCTATTCCATCTAGCCGGCCTAGCGTAACCCCCATTACTGACTCTTAGATAGTTTTAAATTTGGGTTTTTTAAATTCGGTTTTTAGTGCAGGGTCTATTGGAATAAGTTTTTTAAAATTTTATATGTTTTATATGTGTTTTAACATCCCTGTGCGCCGCCCTGGGTCCGTTTGGAGAAGGGCGGGGTATAAATTTAATAATAAAAAATAAAAAAATAAAATAAAAGCCAAAAGCAAAAAATAAAAAGCATACTTCATATCAGCAGTTCTTAAAAAGCAGAGGGTGGGAAGGAAAAGATAAAGACTCAATTCACCAACCTAGAATTGTTATCTTTTAGGTCCTCTATCCAGGTACTTCAATAACCATTATATTTCTTAATGTCATCATTTTCATCCAAATGAAAGAAGCTTCTAATTTTAAATCTGATAATCATAACCTCCCTGTTTTTTTTAGTATCCTACAGCAGCTTGGGTTTAATTGTTGTTTCTTACTTTGCCAAACAAATTTAAAAATATCTTCTTGCCACTACTTAAATGATACACCAGTTGTCAATTTCTGAAATAGAAATAACAGTCATTTTAATCCCAGAAATTCTTCCTAATGAAGACACTTGCTATTTTTCCGATCTTTGCATATTTTTTCCACCTCATTACATATATTAACATGGTTATTTTGAAACAACATGCAGTTCGTATTAGTAAAAGTAATACCCAAATATTTAATCTTTTCTTAGGTTTAAAAACCATATTTCTTCAGCAGGCCATCTTGTTAACCAACATCTTTGTTTGCTATTTATTAATCTTAAAACCATTTAACACACATCTTTTAATATTTTCATGAAAAACTCAATACCTTTCAAAAGTTCCTATAAAATTGTCAGCAAAAGCTTTTCAACCTAAAGGTCTCATTTTTAATTTTTAGGTCTGTTATCTTCTCAGAGAAAATTGAATCATTTATCTGTTGGATGCCAGGGTGTGTAAGCATGCATGAAATTGTATGATAAATATCTATTTGTCTGAAGCTGAAATAAACTAGTTTTTTCAGTTTAATATTAGCATAACAATGACAGTAATTGATCACTCAGCTGTAAAAATAAGTATCAAACTATGCTTAAATTCCCTAATTATATGTATATTTGAAGAAACTAGAGATATAATTCACTTGAGCAGTAGAAATGAAAATTAAAGTAGCCTTAGAAAAAATGTTACATTAAGTAATTGAAGCAAAAAGGCTGTACCATTTAGATTTTACATGTGACAATCTGCTTTTGGACAATGTAAATTAAAGGGTTGGATCATATGTTTAAAATACTTTTTTCAATTAAACTTATTTGTTTGCATTTGTTGATATCTTAATTAATCAAAAGTCTGTATATCAGTGTTTAAAATAAATCAGTAATGAATAATTCAGATAATTATTTTATTACATTTATAGCAATGAACTTAAATTCAGACTAATTTTATATATCTGATGATCATATCATCAGATTCAGTAAGTAATCTGATAATTTTAAATATATTTCATTTTTTAAGAGATTGATGATCTCAGTGAATTAAATTATCAGTCTTAGGATATGTATAAGGGCACTATCAATTCAATATCACAGAAACCCAATAATTATGGGGAATAAATTATTGGCATTATGATTACGCATGTCAGTCTTACAAGGTAGACAGGAAACATGACCTAATTCTACATTATTGTAAGGTTATATATGTAAATCTTGCAAAGTCTGAAAGTAATTCTCTCTCACCCTCTCCTTTACATCCTAAGAAACTAGGGAAGACTTCTTACAGTAGTAATAGCAATAGCCCTTATACATAAGTCTAAGGGCTATTGCTATTACTACTGTAAGAAGTCTTCCCTAGTTTCTTAGGATAGTGCTTTACAGCCCTCTCTAAGCGGTTTACAGAGGCAGCATGTCACCCCAGGGCCACCTTAACAACATTATGGGCCCCCGGGCAAAGCAGTTTACTGGGGCCCCTATGACAACTACTCACAGGAATACAAATGTAAATGGTTGATAAAATTAAACATATATTTGCATGTTAGTATTAATTTTAAAAATGCAGTAAAATGTAATAAATATGTTGCTGTATGTGTATGATACAAGGTGCATTGAAGGGTTAACAGACACAGATTACTAGGGGGGGGGCTCTGTTCGTGGGGCCCATGGGCAAGTGCCCACCAGGCCCATGCATTAAGACAGCCCTGTATCACCCCCAACAATCTAAATACTCATTTTACCGACCTCAGAAGGATGGAAGGCTGAGTCAATCTTGAGTCGGTCAGGATTGAACCACTGGCAATCAGCAGAGTTAACCGGTTGTACTGCATTCTAACCACTGCACTATCATAGCTCTTGTCCCATCCACATCTCTGTTGCAGGCTTAACTGCATTTGATCTGATGGCTCCTTTGGCTGGGTCTTGTTGTCCCTTCTCCCTAGATCCGTGATGGCGAACCTATGGCACAGGTGCCACAGGTTGCATGCGGAACCATTTCTTAGGGCATGCAAGGCGTTACCCTGTCAGCTCCAGCGTGCATGTGTGTGCTAGCCAGCTGATTTAGGCCTTCTTTTGAGGCAGTTATTCACCCTCTGGAGGCTTCAGGGAAGCTCCTGAAGCCTCTGGAGGTGGGGGGGTGGCTGTTTTCACCCTCCCCAGGCTCCTAGAAAGCCTCTGTAGCCTGGGGAGGGCAAGAAAAGTGCACCAAAATCAGGGGGTTACGTACATAGCATTATGGGTGTGGCACGCCCACGCACGCCCCTCCCTGCGCTCCCCCCGTTTTTGGCACGCGAGCCAAAAAAGGTTTGCGATCACTGCCTTAGGTCATTCCCACATGTCATTTTGTGGAAGTACCACAAAAAATACTAGATTTCCCTCCCATAGGTAAAGGTACAAATCTAGGGGGTGGTGCTCATCTCCCTTTACTAGTTGTGGAAGCCAGCATTATCCAAAGATACTTCCATGGTCATGTGGTTGGCATGACTGTACAGTGAGGCAAACAGAACACTTACCTTCCCACCAAAGTGGTAATATTTATCTACTTGCATTTGCATACTTTCGAACTGCTAGGTTGGCAGACGCTGGGGCAAGAATGGGAGCTCATCCTATCATATGGTACTTGGGTTCACAACTGCCAGTCTTCCAGTCGACGAGCCCAGTGTCTTAACTGCTAGGCTACTATCCCATAATTAACTATATCTGAGTAGAAAGAGGAGTCATTCTTCATTCTCTGTAAAAAATAGATGACAAGTTGTTGGGTGGTAATGTAAATAATGCTGGTAATGAAAATGGAAAGAGGTTATCACTGGTGTTAGAACTGAAGAAGCTTCTTGGATGAGAAGTGAGAGGGTTTCAAAAAAAAACGTCCAGTTGCCTTTTGGAAATCACCTTTGGGACACTGGTGGATATCTCTGAAGATAAGCCTTTTAATGTATATCTTAATACATCTATGTAAGATTTTTTGGGGTTTTTTTTTGTCCCTCTAATGATTTATTTAAACAATTTATTTGTCTACCCAGTTCAAAGCAAAGGTTCCAGCCAGTCTACAAGAATTAAATAATAACAATGAAGTCAATCCTCCATATACCTATGGCTTTCTCTCTCCAACTTAATAACAGAAAAAGAATAACAATAAAGCCAGTGAACCGGCAAAGCTTGCTTAACCGCCTTGCCCAAATATTTAGGGGAACAGATAGATCTTTATTGTCTTGCAAAAGACAAATAGGGTTATACTGGCTTGGGATATTGAGATATATGACATGCCACTGGAATGACTTCATTATATGTCCTGAAAGCTCTATGTTAATTAACAATAAAAGTTCTTACTAAGAAAAACTAATGAAAGTGTTGCCCATATGCTATTTCATGTTATTAATGAAAATAATGGACTTATTTTAAAGTATTACATTAGTGCTAGAATATATCTCATTACATTGCTGATTCTAAAAAGATTTTAGGTGTTCTGTGCATTTAATGGAGAGTTAGCATTTAGATTGGAAATCACAGAGGAAAAATAAGGTTGAGGATTATTGTTTTACTGTTGAATAGTTTTGCTTTTAAAAAAAACCTGAAACAAAGTAGTGTTTTCTCTTTCTCTCTTTCCCCCAGTCTTTCCATTTGGAGGTCAAATAAAAATTGCTTTCACAAAAATTGTATGCATGCCTCCATAGCAATAGGTCTTCTTAAATTCCTTTTTTCTGTGTATGAAATAATTTCATCTTTAAAGAGTGTGATGAACTTCCAGCAGTTAAGGGAACCAATCAACAACAGGCTATGTTTCGTCCCCTTGAAATGCTACCTTCAGGCTGTCTTATTAGGTTATTGTTATTGCTGATAGATTAATTGTTCCTGTGAATTTATATTGTTACTCTGTTAGTCTGCAGGCAGTACACATTGTTATTTATGCAGATTTAGTGATGTTCTTCCAAAAATTTTGATAAAGCAAGTAGCAGAAAAACAAAAGAACAAAAAATAATCTACTCCTAGTTTTACTTGTTGGATGAGTAGAGAAGACACAGCAATTATAAGTGGAAATATGGAATAAATTTTATCAATGGTTGGAAAAAAGGGAAATCTAAGGGATATAATATACATATTATATTATTATAAAACTTGTATAAATTTTTGTCTTTAGAGGGAGGAAATATTTTACTTTACAATACTAGAGTTACCTCTAGAGACAATGGAAAGTAATGGTATAACATGGGAAGACTTTCTTTTCTCCTTCCTTTCCTTTATTTAATACCTTGTTTATATATTGAAGAATTAGGGGGGAAAGATTGATTTGATAAATGGAAATGTTATATGAAACAAAAGTGTTATATATATGACCAAAGAAATATGGATAGATATTTTTGTGATTTCAAGCACTGACGCACAAAACGTTTGGCCGAACGACATGTTGTATAAAGCACAAAATGAATGATGTTTTTTATTTATTCTTAATATTAAAAATAAAAAAATTAATTAAAAAATAAAATAAAATAAAGTTTAAAAAAAGCAATTATAAGTGGTGGAATTGAGCTTTTGAAAAGTGACTTTTGCTTTGGGTCTGAACAGGAAGGAAAGGCATTGAAACAAATGAAAAGAATAATAATAAAGAATTGGTCGTGAGAATTGGCATAGTGAGAAGAACTCGGCATGGTAGCTGTTTTATTGAAAAAAATAATGTTGATCTAAAATAATCAGAAATGCAGTTAAAAACAAACACGGGAAAATATATTCCTACTGGAATTATTTCCTTCACTCCAGCACTACAACAATCAACAACCCGTCCTAAGCAGATGTGCCCTCACTTTGGGTTCATAATTGACTGAACAAGTTGCTACTGAAAGGGAATTCCATTCCATCTTCCATAGAAGCTAAATTAGATCTGATGGATGCTGATTTTCTTATTATAGGTTATTGTTGTAACCCTCAACTACACCTGTGGCACCTATTGTTGGCATGAATAAGCTATCAAGAGTTTTGTGGTGGTTTTAAAGCTGCTTTTGATTCACTATTACATGCTAAGCAATATCTTTTGCTCAATTCAAGGATATGTTTATAATCCCTTCCATTGTGGATGGAAACTCCAAGATATACCATACCAAAATTTAAAGAAAGTATTTACAAACAGGGGTGTCAAACTGGCGGCCAGCAGGCCAGATGTGTCACATCCAGGCCATGCCCACCCCAGCTCTGCAAATGGGAAAAAAATGTGACACAATGTGAAACAGCGAGAACTTTCTGCAGAAACAATCAAAGTTGGTTTTCACCAGTTTGTGCTAATATGATATCTCCAATAAAACTGTTCTTTCGGGAATCTACCTGCCTGCCTCGGAGTTCTGCTTCCTATGGAGCTATTTCCTGGAACCCTGACAGTAATTATTCAAAATTACAACAGCACTGACAAAGTGACTTATGGCCATTTTTCATACTTCTGACCATTGCAGCATTCCCACACTCATGTGATCAAAATTTGGGTGCTTGGCAATTGGTTCCTATTTATGACTGTTGCAGTGTCCTAGATGAGCAAAGTCAATGGAAAAGCCAGATTCACTAAACAACGGCAGTGATTCAGTTAACAACTGTGGCAAGAAAGGTCATAAAATGGGGCAAAATTCACTTAACAATTGTCTCACCTTAGAAATGTTGGGCTCAATCATAACTCTAGGATTATCTGTATTTCAGATTCTCCCCAGAATTTCCAATTGTATATTTTTCTCTATTGGAAACTGTGGGGAGAGTCTGAAATACATAAATATAACTTCAGAGGAGATGCAATCATGCAATGTGAATGGCACTGTTCTGTTTACAAGTTGTAATCATCATGCGGAAACATGACACTCCTTTTTTGGGCTAATTGTTCTACAGTAAGTGAACAGCCTAAAACTGTGATGGTGAACCTATGACACACGTGCTGGAAGTGGCACACAGAGCCATCTCTCCGGATACATAACCTGTCGCTCATTGCTATTTGGGTTTCGGGCGCACCTGAAGCTGGTCTTCATGTGCATGGGAAACCAGAAGAGCAGCCATCTGGTGACCATATGCGCACCAGGAGGATAATCTTCCAGTTTGTGGCAGGTGCATACGCACTGGCCAACTAGTCTTCCAGTTAGTCATTTTCTCGCTGCGCACATGCACACTGGGTGGCTGCTCTTTTGGTTTCTGGCATGCTCATGCGCTCTGGCCAGTTGGTCTTTGCACGCGCATGTGCACCAGAAACCGGAAAACCAGGTGACTGGCACACACTTGCACACTGGGCAGCTGCTATTCTGGTTTCTGGCACACACAAGTGTGCAGGCACTCCTGTTTTGGTACTTGGTGCCGAAAAGGTTCGCCAACACTGACCTAAAACATCAAAGAAAGATCCATACATATACTGCAGGGAGTGTATGTTAAGTTGATACATTAACCAAAAGATGCACAGAAAAAAACAGGTACAGAATTTATAGCTTACATGGTTGAATAAACAAACAATAAAACCTCCTACTGAAGGAGACATATACCGTATTTTTGAAGTATAAGACGCACCTTTTTTTCCTCTAAAAAGTGGCTGAAAATCTGGGTGCATCTTATACATCAAATGCAGCAATTTTCCTCCGAAGCCCTGCTCCTTCACCAAAATGGCCATATCTAACCTTATGGAGGCTTTCAGAGACTTCCTGGGGGCCGGGGAGAGCAGAAACAAGCAAAAAACAGGCTGGTTTTGCCCCCCCCCCCCAGCCCCCAGCAGCACTCTATTCAGCCACGCGGGCAGTTATGGGAGCCTCTAGGTTCTCCCATGTAACACCGCTCCTGCGCGAGCTGCACTGGCTGCCTGTCGTCTTTCGGGTGCGCTTCAAGGTGTTAGTTACCATCTTTAAAGCGCTCCATGGCACGGGACCTAGCTATCTGCGGGATCGCATTCTGCCTCATACATCCCTGCGACCGATTCGCTCCCACAGAGAGGGACTTCTCCGGGTGCCGTCCACTAGACTGTGCCAGCGGGCGACGTCCAGGGGAAGGGCCTTCTCTGGAACCACCTTCCCCCCGAAATTAGAACAACCACAGACCTTCGCTCCTTCCGACAGCTTTTAAAAACTCATTTTTTCCGTTTGGCTGCCCTAGGGTAATTTTAATTAATTTATAATGTTAAGGGGTTTTAGGGACAGTTTTTAGTTTTTATAGATGTTTTTAGCGCAGGATATGTTTAATTGTGATTTTAAATTTTGTACTCTGTTTGTGTCTATTGTTTTTAATTTTCCTGTGCCCCACCTCGAGTCCCTTTGGGGAGAGAGAGCGGGTTATAAATAACTTTTATTATTATTATTATTATTCTATATGCCTCCATAAGGTTATGGATTTTTTTACCGACCTACCTACTCTCTCTCTTTCACTACCTACCTACTGTATTTCTCTCTCCCTCTCCCTACCTACCTACTATATTTCTCCCTCTCTCTCTCTATCCCTCTACCTACCTACCTACCTACCTACCTACCTACCTACCTACCTACTGTATTTCTCTCTCTACCTACCTACTTTTTTTAAAAAAATTGCCTATTCAAAACCTTGGTGCGTCTTATACTTCAGTGCGTCTTATACTCTGAAAAATACGGTAACTGGTAGTTACTCAATCACTGGTACCATTGGACATACCACATTCAATTCTGATCAGAGTTCCAGTTATGTGGGTTGTGTTGGTACCAAGCCATGTAAAACTTTATAACTCAAAATTAATACTTTAAATTGCAACCCAAAAACCTAGCATCATTTTATTTTGGATGAACTGTAATTTCCAGGTGAACTTCAAAGGCATCGTCGTGTAGAGTACATTGTAGAAATTGGTGATGATACGCAATGCGTAAACTACCCATGTCCTCTTTCTCCAGGAACAGCTGTAACTGTAACCAGCTGACATTGGTTAAGATTGTTCTGGTAATGGCCTTCACCTACCATGCAACAATAACTGCAAGTCACAGACCTATCCCACAGAGGTAGTCCCACTCTATTGAAGAGCAATCTGATATGGCAACTAAACTGCAATGAACTGTCTTGTTAGGGTTCAGTTTCAGTTTATTTTTACTTATCCAGACTTTATTAGTTTCCAAACTGCAGGGCAAGATTTTGACAGCATCTCCAGTTGACATAGAGATGACTATACAGAGCTAAGTATCATCAGCATCAGAGGTGGTATTCAGCCGGTTCTATCCAATTTGGGCAAACCGGTAGCAGCAGCTGCGGGAGACTTCGCCCACCCGCCACATCGTAATGTGTGAGCACTGTGCATGTGCAGAAGTTGGTGTGCATGTGTAGATGCAGCGTGTGCTTTCACATTTGCGAACCAGTAGGGAAGGTAAGTGAATTCCACCGATGATCAGCATATTGTTGGTAATTGATGTTCAATGTAACTTGCATACGGCAGTGGTCACATGTCCATGCACAAACTGAGTCTCCTACTCACTAAGATATGTGCTGATAAACACATTTAATTAGAATGTGTCAGGATTGTCTATTAAAAATGTGTAACAAAAGCCTTTTAGATCCTTTCTCAATCATCATCTTCCTATTGTTGATTTTGAGGAGTATTTGCAGCCATTTCTTCACATGAAAATGTTCTGGACAAGTATTTAAATTGCCAAATAGATCTACCTTGTATAAAGAAAAAAATAATTTTGAAAACTATGCATCTTGAAAGTAGTGTCAAAATTCAGACAACTACGAGTAGCTATTTACATCTTTGTTAATTCCAAGGATTTACAAAACGAAGCTACTGAGATTCCACATCATTAACACAAGTTTGCAAGATGAAGACATGCAAGGCAGTGATTTCATGTTTGCAATAAAAATAAAAAACAAGCACCATTAAGCAATAAAATGATCACGTTTGTATAATTACTGTCATCACGTCCTATGGCAACACTAGCGCAGGTGATGTCTTTCAAGTTATATGCTATAGTCAACAAAAAGCATAATACACATAAGAAAATAATTCATTATAATTAGATCAAAACTTCTAAACATATAAATAACATTTAAAATGGAGTCCCACCTCAACAAAACTGTATCTCTTATAATTAGTACAAATCCATGATACAATGGATTTGTAGTGTTTCTGAACACTACATCTCAAGAAATAATGCTGTACAGCTGGAAATAATGCTGAAAGGAAAAATAAAAAGATCATGGAACAAATCCTAAAAAATGCTTTTGGCTTTTTTCACTAAAATTATTTTGTTCTTCTAATGAAATTCCGTTGTTCCTATCTAAGTAACTGGATCTGCCTAGATGCCACACCCATTTATAAGCAAATTTAGTTTTTTTGGGTCATAGTTTTATGTTGGCTTCAAATTTATGTACATGTTAATATAATTTAGAAAAGAAGAAGAAAAACCCAATCTGGTATAGTAATTACAGTGTTAGACTAGAAACTAGGAGACCACGAGTTCTAGTTCTTCCTTAGTCAAGAACATTTGCAAGGAAATTGGTTGACTTGGTATCAGTCTGTCTCTCAGGCCAACCCAATCCAACATTTGGGGTTATTGTGCAAAATAGTAAAAGAAAAATTATGTACACCATCTTGGATTGTACAACATATAGCTGACACAAAAATCAAATATATTATTTAAAGATCTAAATGTGATGTTGAATTCTATTCCTAAAATAAGAGCTTTAACTTTATTGATCTTGAAGTATAAAAAAGAAGATAATTTATGAGGTATAGAAAAGAAGATAATTTTATATAACTGGAGTCATTGTTCTAATTTTAAGTAATGGATTCAGGATATTAATTCATTATATATTTTTGAAAAGTTCCTGTAATCTGTTAATGAGAAGATGACACATTAAATGGTTATACAATACAGATTTAATATGTTTAACAATTAAATTAATTTCATTATAGATATTTATACTTAGCTATGTATTTTTATTCTATTTTTTGTTATATTTAATTTTTTCAACATAACAATATGTTTAGGGTTTTTTTGTTTTAAATTATCATAGTTCCATGTACATTTTTCTTTTGTATTTCATATTTTTAACAAGAAAATGAGTTTTTAAAATCCTCTTAAGTTTTTGCTTCAAATTTCTATTGTAACTTGCTGTGATAAAATTTCACTCTCTTAAACCAAAAGATACTAAAACATTGCTTAATAGAAGGGGTGTTTGGTTTTTGTAGTGCAAGAACTATATTTAATGTTTGGTGTTTGGAATCTAGTGTGATTTTCTATGGAGAGAAATAAGAATAAGAATAATAATAATTTTAATTTATAACCCGCTCTCTCTCCCCGAAGGGACTCGAGGCGGGGCACAGGGAATTAAAAATACAATTAAAACCATAAGCAGAATACAAAGTTAAAAACAAATTAAACTGGCCCTGCGCTAAAAACCCCTATAAAACTAAAACTATCCCTAAAAACCCTTAAAACAATTTAAAACAATTTAAATTACCCTAGGCCGGCCAAGCAGAAGAAGTGTGTTTTTAGTTTCTGTCGGAAGGAGCGAAGGTCCGTGTTCTGATTTTGGGGGGAAGGTCGTTCCAGAGGGTCGGGCCCACCACAGAGAAGGCCCTTCCCCTGGGCGTCGCCCGCTGGCATAGCCTAGTGGACGGCACCCGGAGAAGTCCCTCTCTGTGGGAGCGAATCGGCCTCAGGGATGTATGGGGCAGGATGCGATCCCGCAGATAGCTAGGTCCCGTGCCATGGAGCGCTTTGAAGATGATAACCAACACCTTGAAGCGCACCCGAAAGACGACAGGCAGCCAATGCAGTTCGCGCAGGAGCGGTGTTACATGGGAAAACCTGGAGGTTCCCATAACTGCCCGCGCGGCTGCATTCTGGACAAGCTGAAGCCTTCGGGTGCACCTCAAGGGGAGCCGTATGTATGTATGTATGTATGTATGTATGTATGTATGGATGGATGGATGGATGGATGGATTAGATAGACAAGACAGGCAGACAGACAGACAAGCAATAGATATTTTCAGGAATGGAGTGTCAGGGATTTTTGTTGAGTGTTGAATGTTAAACATAAGATGTCAGGCACCACTTTTTCTAATTACATAATCAAAAATTAACATATAATAGCAAGGAGAATAAAGAAAAAGGATTTGGAGGTTGTACATGGTACTGTCACTGTAGTTCCAATCTCTGTTCCATAAACTACTGTAGTAGCCACATTCAGGAAGACTTAATCATTTAGTGACAGCATTATGGATACTGATTACATGATACTGAGTAGTATTAATATTATTATTAATTTGGGTAACTTTTTAAATAATAGGACAGTTCTCTTCCTGAAATGGTGAAACAGCTTACGGAGCACATATATGGATTGCCTTCTTATTTGGAATAAAATAGATGAAGCCTCTGATTAGATTGCATCCAAAATTATGGGCATTTCAAAGTGCCTACATCTTCAGGCTTTGCTTATGTTTCATCCTATTGATTAATGGATATGTAAGGATTTCTCTATGAATAAATCATTCATTATGGGATTTCAAACTATAATGCTCATCTGGCTTTGTAGCAATATTTTAAGTAAGAGAAGTTGAATTAAGTAGCACATAGTTATCTACAGAATTTGTTATAATAGAAATGGCTACATAAATGGGCCAGCGAAAAAACTAATTACAGATAGTCCTTCACTTACCACAGTTTGTCTAGTGACCGTTCAAAGTTATAACAGCACTGAAAAAGTGACATGACAATTTTTCACACTTATGACCATTGCAGCATCCCCATGGCCATGTGTTCAAAATTCAGACGCCTAGAACAACTGATTCATATTTATGAAATGCAGTTTCCCAGGATCACATGATCCCCCCTTTGCAACCTTCTGACAAGCAAAGTCAATGGGGAAGCCAGATTCACTTAACAACGTTGTTACTAACTTAACAACTGTAGTGATTCACTTAACTGTAGTAAGAAATGTCGTAAAATGAGGCAAAACTAACTTAATGTCTCATTTAACAACAGAAATTTTGGGCTCAGTTGTCATAAGTCAATGACTATACTATAGTAAAATGTATTTTGTATATAATAGTAATTGTTGGGAAAATTGTGATGTTAGTTGTTAGCAAGGTGGAATATAAAGTAAATTAAATAGTGGAAAGAACTGAAAAAGAAATGATGGCCTTATGAACTGGATAAAATTAATATTGTTTAAATTACTGCTTATGAACATAAGCATATGTTCATAAGCAGTAATTTAAACAATATTAATTTTATCCAGTTCATATTTCCTGCTAGACTGTTGCATTCAAATATAGTAATGCAAGTGACAATAACTTCACTGTTACGTTTCAAACAGGCAACAGTTTTTATGGCTTGATGCTGGCAGTGTGTTTTCAAATATTACAGACCGTAAAATATCAGATTGCTGAGTCTGTGGCTTGAGCAGAAGCCCAGCCTGTGGAAGGAATGGAACATAATGTTGCTTTTCTGTTGACAAGTCTCCCTTTCCTTAAGTTGCTTCAGTGCCTGCAAATGAAAACATAAATAAATGTTCTCTGGCATTGTATAAAGACAAAAATGAAAAAAAAAGGAAAGAGAAGCTACATTTTTGTAGAATTCTGCCACAGTCTAAAAACCTGTAATTGTACAAGTTCTATTATCTTTTTTTTTTAAAAAACATTTTTATTGGTTTTTAAAATATACATAGGAAAAGGGATATAGGGTAAATATAACATTTTAGTAGCTTCCATGCCGATGATGGTGGTCCTCCCAAAACTTCATAAAAGTACAATTTTTTAGAAAGAAAAAGGATAAGCATATACATAGTTTACATTGTATAGTTCATACGTTCAATCATATTTTTCTTTGCCATCTATTGTATCGACAATCACAATAAAATTTCAAATAAAGTCATTTTTGAGATCTAAGTCTTTTTGCTATTGATTCTTCTTCCCCCGTCATTGGGCGGGGCCATCGCCCCCCCCCCCCTGTTCCCCCATCTTCGTCCCCTAGGAGTGAAGAGTGCTTTTGAAGAAAGGCTACAAGTTCTATTATCAAGCATGATCAAGATGTTAACTTAAGACAAAAACTCTGAAGCCCTGTGACGGTGTCTCTTGGTCTATGGAGAAGCCAGATCAATTCCAGTCCTTAAACAAGGGGAATCCTGAAGCCAGGTTGTCAGGATTACCTGAGCCAGTTGATAAGAACTTAAAAATTGGGTTGGAGGGAAACGTGAATGAAAGGTTTCTGACCCCCTCACATCATTTTTGTCCATCTGATTCTAGAATTAGAAGCTTCCTTGGCAATACTTCAAGGACACAACTAAGCATATTTCAAGCAACACTTCAAGGGCACAAATAAGTATGCTTATTGCAAGAACTAGAAAAGCCATTAAAGAAAAAATCCAGCAATAAATAAACCCTATTTATATACTAGAGACAAGGTTCAATTTTGGTGTCTCTTTATTTCCAAACAAGATAGCTCATGCTTTTGGATATGGTGAGCTGTGAAGATCTGCATTGACATTATCATAAAATAGTTTGATTTCAAGGTGCTTGCTTGCCATATCTCACAATTAAATTGGTGGGTCAAATCATCAGGATTATTTGGCAGGAGTGTCTGCAGCAGCATTATCAGGTAGGCTTGGAGTTGCCATGATTAATTAGATAGATGCCATCAAGTATGGGTTGACTCTTGACAATTGCCCATCTATACCAATATCTTATACTCTAATCTCTTCAATCACATCCATCTGCAACTGTGATTTTCCATAGTTCCTTGCAATATCTAATTCAGAGACATGAGAAAAATTAAAATGGACTATAGTAGAGTTTCTACCCTCTTGTAGCCAGAAAGAATTTTCAGAGCTATCCAGCCAGACTGGAGGGATTATGATGTCCTTATTTATTGCATTTATGTCCTTTTTGATTTTAGAACAAAGCAATTTACATGGTGATGAAAGGCTCCCTTAATTTTATTCCTAAAAACTTTCAAGCAAAGCCAATTTCTGAAACCTATGAAAACCCTATGGAAAAATACTTGACTGATATCTATTTACTTTAACTTTTTTCTTTTTCTTGGTGATGTACTGATTCTTGTATTGGAAGCTCTTGGGTGTAGCTTTTGTAAAGACTGATTATGAGTGGGCCAAAAAAATATATTTTTGCTTCCAGAAAGGAGAGAAATCATTACCAATAATCCTAGAAAGTCACTTTCTCCCCTTCTTTTTCACATTTAACACGAATTATTAAACTAAAGAGTTGGGTAAAGTTAGAAAAGCTAAAAAGTAAAAAATAATAATGGACAGATTGAAAATATATATATTAAACTTTAGAAATACTTTTAAATTAATCCGCTTATGTTGCAACTTAATCTTTACAAATGCCTGACTGAATTACAAAATGGATTGTGCACTTCTCATGCCTTTAATTTCTCTTCTTTGCTAATTCTTACAGGGTATTTTGCAGTTTGCACAGTGTGCTTACCTGTAAGGTGATGGATTTGTATAAATGATGCAACTATTAGTTGGTGGCTGGAAATAGGGTGTGTTATGATGATGAGCAGGAAGGTGCTTCAGAATATAAGGGAGAGCATGCACTTACCACCTCTGCAACTACATACATCAGATACATACAGGGTTGCGCAGCAGCTTTGAAGAGCAAATTTTTGATCCTGGGAAAATATCCATTTGCTTTAAGGAGACACAGACAGAGGTGAAATGGGTATCCTGTGAAGCATCTTTTTGCCTTCCAAAGCACTGGACACCTTAATATATGTATAACATACACAATATTTAGATGTGTTAAACTTTATTGATTTGTTGGAGAGGTAGATAATTCGTAGGTTAAGACTAGTCTCCAAGGATAATTGGTGAATGCTTGGCACAGAACATTAGTTAACAACCAAAAGCAAAGTTACTAACACATTTATTTATAGTGCCTCTACAACTCTTCTTGGACCTTTAATACTTAGGGATGTGCAAAGATAATGCCATAACTACCTTCCTCCAAAACAAATATGATGCAGCGTATCACATATTGGATCCTTTTTAATCTCAGACATGAAGGAGAGCATACATATGCAGGAAAGGTTAACAGATTAACAGAGTTGGAAGGGACCTTGCAGGTCATCTAGTCCAACCCCCTGCCCAAGCAGGAGACCCTACATTTGCCTCTACCTAGGATTGAACTCACAACCTCCTGCTTGTGAGGCAAGAGCTTTCACATTTGGATGAAAATGTATATGCGATTCTTTTCCTTCAAGTATTTGGTTCCTTAGTTATGTCCTGCAAATTCTGATTTACCGGTATATGTAATCTGTTATATATTGGAGTTCTGTTTGACTCTGAAAATATAAATATATGTAGAGCTTCTTTCTTGCTTGTTAAGAGTATACTGCACTTCTTTGAAGCAGTTTCACTATTCATTCTTTGTATTATACTAATATATTAACTAATTAAAAAAATCATTATTTCATTGAAGACAATGGGGGTTAATTCTGTAATGGCTCAATAATTGGATATAAATAAATAAATGAAATATAACTTTAACCTAAACTGCATGCTAAGGAATCCAACATTTAAAGATCATAGTGCTAGAATAGTTTTATTGGGAATGTGGTTATGAAACACACTGTTGAACTGCTTTCTGGATGACATGCCTCCCTTTAGTCTTTAATAATAAACAGAAACCATAAATTTCACAACACAGTAGCTTTTAATAAAATTGTAAATAGGGCAAAAAGGAAATTCTAATATCATAAATTAACTTATTAAATTTTCCATTGAAACTGAGCTTTGGCCTGAACAAATAAGGGCAGAAGAAAAGTGCCAGAATACCACAAAAGTGTCTGTTGTTTTCTGGCCCAACCAGAAGCAGGAAATTCTTGTGAGATCCTGTGTTTCTGAGATTGCCAGCTAGCTCTGAGGCTTGCCTGTTATTGGTTATTAGAGAGCAAAGAATGTATCTGAATGCAGTATTTCTGGAAATGTAAAAAGCAGCGGGTAAAAGGGTAAAAATTGTGCTATTTTTTGCATTTTTAAAGAAACGGCTCCTGTGCTTTTGCTTTTCCGTAAAACATGTGTCACAGCTTGCTAATGTTGAATTATCTTCTTTGCTTTGCTACATTCACCCCCACTTAAGTAGTTTATTCCTCTTGTATTATAATTCTTCCTGCTTTGCTCTCATTTAGCACTCTCTAAGCTGGGTAGGTTAGGTGATAAAACGTTCCACTAGAAAGCAATGGTGATTAAAATCTTATTTCTGACTTCAGAAACATCAAATTATTGTTGTCAAGAGATATATAACATTGTGATAGTACTGTCCAAGAAGAGAACATATGGTATCACTCAGTGGTGGATTCCTACTGGTTCAGCCGAATTGGTAGTGGTTTGGCGGCCTGAATCACTGGAACCAACAGTGACCCAGGCCTGCCACACCCAATAACTGGTTGTCTGGGTGGCACCATAGGGGCTGCCATCTTGCTTTTTGCTTCTGTGTATGTGCAGAACCATTTTTATTGCACTGTGCATGCAGCGTGCATCAAGTGCGCACACAAAGTGCAAACGAGCGAACCGGTAGTAGTGTCTGCCAGAACCCATCCCTGGTATCACTGTATCACTGGTACAAGGAAAGGAAAACGTTCTTGGTTTTCCATCAAAGAAGAGAGAGAATATGATTAGTAATGCATTTCTCCTTTCAATAATGTTTTGAAAATGGTAGTGGAAATCAGGCAGTGCCATACTTTTTTCAGGGATATATGGGAGTTAGACTACTATGGATCAGCATTTGTAGATAGCCAATAAATAACATATGAACAGGGATTTTTATATATCCTATATATTTGCACTTTCAATCATCAAGTGGAGGTTTTGTACAAATAAGAAACTATACTGTAGTATACTGTAAATTAAACATGTATCCAGGTCTCAGTTTTCAAAACCAATCTTGTATTTCTCTATATTTCTTTATTCTACATGTTAACTCGGTGTATTGAATTCGGATGAACAGCAGATTGAATTGGCCTGATTCAATTTTATCAAAACCAGGAGCACTGTATAAATACCTTTGAAATTAATGACACTCATTAATCACAATTAATGTATTGATCCAAAAGAATGTGTCTACTGTTTGTTTCTTCAAATCACTTTATATTCAAGCCCTATTTGTTGGGGCAACATAGACAGCTGGCCAGATAATATTCAGTAATGAAACCATCCATCTTGTACTGTGCTTGAAGCAATGAATTCTAGCTGACACTAGTTTCACTGGCCTAAAAGGCTCCATAAGTAGCCAATCATTTGAATGTCAACTTCTAGTATAAAAGAACTGTCTGAAAAAATGAGGTTGAACTAAGTATTGGCATGAAGAAAATAGGCCTTCCATTGCTGACCATGATTCAGATTATTAAACAGGATTTGAATTTGTATGTTGCATAATTTATGTTAATTGAAACATTTCAACATCTGTATATCTATAGCCCTGGTTTTATCCTTTAAGATTAATTATATTAATTAGACTAGAAGTGACTGCAGGAGAAAATGTTCTGTGCTTTTCAAGCCTCAGCTTCCATGAAATATGTTAATTCCAGATGTTAAACTTGAGTTTTCTTTCAGCAGCTTTGTTACAAATGCCAGACTATTTTGAATTTCTCGAAGGATTTTCCAAACCCCAGCTGATCATCACAATATGTTGCAATTCATATTCAGAGTTTAGTTATGAAGTAATCTCTATAGTTGGGGGAGAAAGTTAGATAGAGACTGATCTATAAACCTATCTTCCATTGCTGGAAGGGAGGGAGGGAGGGAGGAAGGGAGGGAGGGAGGGAGGGAGGAAGGAAGGAAGGAAGGAAGGAAGGAAGGAAGGAAGGAAGGAAGGAAGGAAGGAAGGAAGGAAAGCTGCTTTTTTAGTCTTCCTTTCTGCTTTTCCTTCAACTTCCATGTGATCCATTTTGGTAGCAGAGATGAAAAAATCAGTGTATCAGCAGAACATTGTAAATGCTAATAATGTTTAAACTTTTTTTCTTTTTATTCTAAGTATGTTAATTGTTCATATTGTAGATGACCTCTGAAAGTTGAGTTGAATTCAAAGTGCACTTTAGATGTATTATTTACCATGATTTATGAAGTCAGAAACAAATAATGTATATAGTTTTTCTCTTCTGTCATTGTCTTATATGTTGACATATATGCAGAGATGCAGAGTTCTTTTTAAATCTGATTTTTTTAAAATAATAATTTTGGTTGTAGCTAAATTGTAGCATTGAGTTTTAGTGTACTTGTTACCAGGCAACTCTGTCCAATTCTGATTTAATTATTTGAATAATCCCAGCTAATTTGTGAGTTGTTCAATAAAATATGGTTCAAAAAGCCTAGTTTACCACAATGTATGAACTACATTACACACAAGTATGCAGATTTCTGAAGATTTTCTTATTTTCTTTATCTGTTCTCATTTTTTTCCTTTTCTTTTTCTATCTTTCTGCTATGCTTAAGAAGCATGATCCCTTCTAGAATCAAAAATGGAATAGTAGTATTTGTTGCCTTTTATACCTACTAGTTGTTGGGTCTTGTAGAGATTACTGTAGTTTGTTTTTCTCTACCTAGATTCTATTGGCCTATAGCCTATAGTGATGGTGAACCTATGGCATGCGTGCCTGCAGAGCCGTCTCTGCGGGCATGCTAGCCGTTGCCCCAGTTTAACTGCACTGTGCATGCACATGCACCTCCCACTGGCCAGCTGGTTTTCGGGTCTCTACCATGCATACGCAGGGGGAGGGGCACATGCAGGAGATACATGTACATGTGTGGGGGTCATGTACACATGTATGGGAGCCGTACACACAGGTTCAGGGGTGGGGCACATGCGGGGGTGTCGTATGTGCATGCAAGGGTGGGTGAGGTGCATGTGTACATGCATGGAGGAGGGGCACACATGGGGGAGCCACATGGACATGAATGGGGACAGGGATGTGCGGGGGCCTCACACATGCATTGCCTTATGAGTGCACACATGCTTTCAGCACACAATTATGAAAAAATTAGCCACCACTGGCCGATAGTCACTGGTAAAAAGCCTTAGTTACTTTTCATGTTTCTCCTGTGGGGCAGAACTTCTGCTTCATTTTGTCTTCCATGCCTGCAATCCCCTTTCTACCAGAAGTGTCATGATTTTTTACCACCATTACTGCTATCCACTTGAATAACTCCAAAGCCACTTCATTTATATAGCACCCAAATGGGATCTCCCCTCTATCTCTCCATAATGAAAAATGGTGAGGAAAGCAAATAAGGGAGGTGCATTGACTAACTTTTCACCCTTCTATTGGCCAGCTAGAGGAACCATTGAGTTCCATGGGAAAATTAAGTACAGGAACATAGACAGTGACATAGCAACTGAAAATACTGAAAATAGTTTGAGGGCAAGGTTCAAGGCTATGTGGAGACATCCATAGAAAGGAAAGTCTATCCCAAGGAGACCTGGGTAAAGAAGGAAAGGAAATAGTTAACCAGTGGAACAGTTTGCCTCCAGAAGTTATAGATACTCCATCACTGGAGGTTTTCAAAAAAGATTGGAAAACTACTAGTCTGAAGTAGTATAGGATTATCTGCTTGAGCAGGGGGTTGGATTAGAAGACCTCCAAGGTGTCTTCCAACTGTTATTCTGTTAATGTTTCCCCCAATCAAAACAGGTGGTCAAATAGTACATTTAATAATAATAATAATAATAATAATAATTTATTTTTATAACCCGCTCTCTCTCCCCAAGGGGACTCGAGGCGGGGCACAGGCAATTAAAAATACAAAGAACAAACTACAAAATACAAACTACAAAATTAAAAATAAATTAAATAATTCCTGCGCTAAAACCCATATACTAAACTAAAAATTACCCCTAAAAACCCCTAACCTAAAAAGAGACTACCCAAGGCCGGCCAGGCGAAAAAAGTGTGTCTTTAATTTTAAGCGGAAGGAGCGGAGGTCCGTGGTTGTCCTAATATCGGGGGGAAGGTCGTTCCAGAGGGCTGGGCCCGCCACAGAGAAGGCCCTTCCCCTGGGCGTCGCCCACTGACAAAGTCTAGTGGACGGCACCCGGAGCAGTCCCTCTCTGTGGGAGCGTATCGGCCGTGAGGATGTATGAGGCAGGATCCGATCCCGCAGATAACTAGGTCCCGAGCCATGGAGCGCTTTAAAGATGATAATTAACACCTTGAAGCGCACCCGGAAGACGACAGGTAGCCAGTGCAGCTCGCGCAAGAGCGGTGTTACGTGGGCAAACCTAGAGGTGCCCATAATTGCTCGCGCGGCTGCGTTCTGGACCAACTGAAGCCTCCGGGTGCACCTCAAGGGGAGCCCCATGTAGAGAGAGTTGCAATAATCCAGTCGGGATGTCACGAGAGCATGAGTGACTGTGCGAAGGGCGTCCCGATCCAATAGGGGGCGCAACTGGCGTACCAGGCAGACCTGGTAAAACGCTCTCCTGGCCACGGCTGTCACTTGATCTTCCATGGACATTTGATTTTAGGTATTTTATGATATTGTTACATCATAAAAAAGGAAATAGTTTAGTTTCCTGTTTGACTGCTAAATATGGAAAGCACAAATCTATAAAAGTACGCACAATTTAATTCCCATGCTTACATTTCCTCTATTAATATTTAGAAAAGATCAACTGCATGTTGCATAAATGGTATAAAGTGCAGTCTGGCTTAGAGTTCAACAATATCTAGTAGACCATAAATTCCCTGTCTCTGTTTTGTTATACATGAACAATAATGATTTGTTGTTGATTTGAAAATATGCATCTCCATGAATTCCAATAAGATCCTATTTATTTAGGGAGGATACATCTTGAGATCTGATGTGATAGCCCATTTGTGACATTTGTTTGGGATTTACAGCTCTCTTAAAAGTGCACCAACCCATTTTGTATCCCTATAGATTCAGATCCCAAGCACAGAGGTTGTTTTAAGAAGGCAGGATTCTGCTTTATCAATGTTGCTTCGAGATCTACCATATTTTTCGGAGTATAAGATGCACCTTTTTCACTCAAAAAAGAGGCTGAAAATCTGGGTAGTTTCTTATGCACTAAATACAGCATTTTTGCCTCCTGAAATCCTGCCCCCCTTCACCAAAATGGCCGTGCATAGTCTTTAGGAGGCTTTCAGAGTGCTCCTGTGGGGAGGGCAGAAATGAGCGAAAAACAGCCCAGGTTTTTTGACAGAAAATGGGCCTGTTTTGACAAACAACAGCCCTTTTTTGCTCATTTGGGGGGGGGCATTTCCCAGGAGCACTCTACAAGCCTCCTAAAGACTATGCATGCCTTTTTTGGGGGGGGAAAGCTGGCCCATTTTTGTGAAAAACAGGTTGTTTTGGGGAGGTCTTCAGAGTGCAAAAACTTTTCTTAAAAATTTGCCTCTTCAAAATCTTGGTGCGTCTTATACTCCGAAAAATACAGTACTTTTACATCTGCTTGCAGAGACATGGTAGCTCAGTTCTTAAGATGCTGTGCTTGTTGATCAGAAAGATCGGCAGTTCGGCGGTTCGAATCCCTAGCACTGCATAATAGAGTGAGCTCCTGTTACATCTTCCAGCTTCTGCCAACCTAACAGTTTGAAAGTATGTAAAAATGCAAGTAGAAAAATAGGAGCTACTTTTGGTGGGAAGGTAACAGTGTTCTATGTGCCTTTGGCAATTAGTTATGCTGGCCACATGACCATGGAGATGTCTTTGGACAGTGCTGGTTCTTTGGCTTTGAAATGGAGATGAGCACCGCCTCCTAGAGCAGGGGTCCCCAAACCCCGGGCCGCGAACTGATGCCGGTCTGTGGCTTGATAGTAACCGGGCCGGAGTGAGCGGCAGAGAGAGTAGCGCAACTCTTAGGAAAGTGTAGCAAACGCTCCGCTATCCTGGCAGCTGGCTGGGGCGCTCCCTGGGGGCAGGACGGGGGCAACGGCCTGCACTGGGAGGGTTCGGGGCACCACCTGCCCTGCGCGGGGGAAGGGGTTGCCAGGCCCTCCTGCCCGTGACGCAGCCTGTCCTTCCCTGCCCCAGCCAAGGATCCTTCGCCCGGGACCCCTGGCAGCTTTCCCGCCAAGTTGCATGTGACCGCCAAACGCGTACGCGGCCCATGTGACTCGACTCACCCGCTGAAGGCTCTCACTGGTCCGTGGAATTTTTTTTACATGAAACTGGTCCCTGGTGCCAAAAAGGTTGGGGACCCCTGTCCTAGAGTCAGGAACAACTAGCACATATGCGCGAGGGGAATCTTTACCTTACAATGGCTAGCAAAAGAGAAAAAGAAAGAAATGGGAGATACATCTCAGCATTAACTTGGCAATCTCATTTTATGTTTACTGTGGCTTTGTCTTCCTCATTATTCAGTTATTTAAGTAGGACCATAAAACTGCCTCTATTGAATCAATTTACTTGTAATCTATTTTCAAAATTTCTCCTTTTTTCAGAGTTTGCAGAGTGTAGTTCAGAGATATTCTGAGATAGCAGTTATTCAAAATAATAGAAATGTACTATAAAGTAAACTGCTTTTTTTAAATCAGAATTTTCATGATGAATTATATTTTCTGGCATTGACTGAATTGTTAAAGTACTTACAATTCACTTTTCTGTTACATAAGAGTTTAAAGGAATTAAGGGCACATATTACCATAATGTGTTGCAATATGAGTTCATCAAGATCATCTGGCAGAGGCTTCTGTGCATTTTAAGTGAAACTATAAATCATGCATTTGGCTCTATTCTAATTGCTAAGGCGTTATACAATATTCAAATAAGTTTTAATTCTGGCCTGCCTTGAGAAGGAAAAAAAATATTAATTTGAAACTACATGTCATGTGTTTTTTAAGCAAAGAATGACATTTTAGTTGTGAGATAAACTTCTGAGAAAGGAATTAATGATTGAAATAGACAAACTGGATTGATGTCTCACTTTAGGGTGTTAATTTCTTATGGGGAAGACAAATTTAGCAACATTTTAACTGCATACAAACAGCCTGGAGTTGACCTTGACAATGAATCTGTAGGGACAAATAACTGCAAATCATATTACACAGAAATGCAACTAAAAACAATTACTTCATTTAGGGCAACACTCCCCCCCCCCCCCCCAGTTTCCTATTGGAATAGGTAAGACAAGCAGTGTGGTAGCCTGGTTGCCTCAGTGGTGGGATTCAAAAATTTTTACTACAGGTTCTATGGGTGTGGGGTGGCGGGTGTGGTAGGCGTGGCATGGTAGATAGCTCATAAAACTAACACACATATTTAAAAAATCACACAACGGAACTCATGGCTTTCTGTCTAGATGTTCTCTAGTGATGAGCCGAAAGGCAGAAGAGGAAGGCAGAAGAGGAAAGCAGTATGCTTCCTCCCTTAATTGGGGCCCTAACAGGATGTTGTGGAACAATTATAGATACTTATCCTCCTGTCTCAGCTGATGCAATAAGAGAACCTGGCTGGCTGAATGGCTAAAGGCTCTTGCCTGATATGCAATACAGCCCCAGTTCGAATCCCAGTATGGCTAGCTGATGAGAGCTAAAAAGCTCGAAATAGATCTATACTAGTCTCCCTGATTTATTTATTGATCAGCTCATAAAACTAACATATGTGTGTGTGTGTGTGTGTGTTAGTTTTTATGAGCTGATCAATAAATTTAAATTTAATAAATGTATTGATCAGCTCATAAAAACTAACACACATATCTAAAAAAATTTACACAACGGAACTCATGGTTCTCTGTCTAGATGGTCTCTGGTGATGAGCCGAAAGGCAGAGAAGGAAACAGTATGTCTCCTCCCTTAATGGGGCCCTAACAGGAAGTTGTGAAAAAAAATTGTGTGTGTGTGTGTGTTAGGATTTTAAGGGCTGATTAATAAATAAGAGACCAGGATGGATCCATTTCGGGCTTATTTATTAATCAGCCCTTAAAATACTAACACATATCTAAAAAAATTCAACAGTAATCTCATGGCTCTCTGCCAAAGATGGTCTCTGGGATGAGCCGAATAGGCAGAGAAGGATGACAGTTTGTCTCCTCCCTTAAAGGGGCCTCAACAGGAGTTGTAAAATATTGTCATATATATATATATATATATATATATATATATATATATATATATATATATATATGTGTGTGTGTGTGTGTGTGTGTGTGTGTGTGTGTGTGTGTGTGTGTGTGTGTGTGTTAAATTTCTTTAAGGGATGATTAATAATAATTAATAATAATGTGTGTGTGTGTGTGTGTGTGTGTGTGTGTGTGTGTGTTTGTAGATTTTCACGGGTGTAGGTATGCTGGAATTGCTGGCTTCGGGGATTTTCCCGTGTATATAGCATGGAGATGTTATTGCAACGTTTCGGCAAGATCTCACTTGCCATCATCAGGCAGGATTATGTCTGTAACTGTGACTGCGGAGGCATCGCCCCTCTTTAAATCTTGGTGGGGGGGTGGAGCGCTGACTATTGCTGTGAGTGGGTTGATTGGCTGTGCAGCTGCATCATGACTGGTAGATTGATGCTGATTGGTCTCATTTGTATGTTTCTCCTTGTTTTGAATTTCAACGGCTTGGGTGGAGGGTGGGGCTCGTCTGTTGGTCAGTGCTGGCTTCCAGATGTCTGGTAAGCGGGAGGTGTCATCACGTTTGTTCATACTGTTAGATTGCTTCTCTGTTTCAATGGCTTCTCTGATTATTCTCCTGTTCAGCTGTTCAGCCTTGGAGATCATTTTAGTTCCTTGAAAGTCAATGTCATGTCCTGTAGTTTTGAAATGTTGATAAAGAGATGAGGTATTAAGATGATTTTTTAATGCATTTTTATGTTCAGCAATACGTGCACTAATCCTTCTGTTGGTTTGTCCTATGTAAGTGGCAGGGCAGATTTTACATGGAATTTTGTAGACTCCTTGGTTTTCTAGCTGGATCTTGTCTTTGGGGTTCCTTAGGATATTGGTTATTTTTTGGTCGGTGTTGAAGGAACCAAACGCCTAGCTGACAAAGACCATTTGAAAACCGAAATACACTTCCTCAGAAATACATTAATATCCAACGGATTCCGAAGAAAAACAATCACCAAACTAATTCAACAAGAGACACCCCCCAAGAACCAAGACAAAGAACAGGAAAATGGCATTGCCCTCATCCCATACACCAGGCATGTCCAAAGTCAGGCCTGGGGGCCATTTGCGGCCCGGGGGTCGGTTTAATACGGCCCCCCAACAGCCCTCCCTGCTCTGTGTAAATGTGGCTCTCCCTTCCTCCCTCTGTCTCTGGGGCTGTGTGGCTGGGAGGGAGGTGGACGGAGGTTACGGACGCCTCCTCCCGCAGTGGGCGAGGGAGCAGGCGGGGTGAGCACCCAAGGCTACCGTCATCTTAAGCACCACCGAGGCTGTCGCCCGGCAGGGGCGTCAGTCAGGGAAGCCGGTCGCGCCTCCATCGCTGCACGTTCTGGGGCTGCGAAGCTGGGAGGGAGGTGAACACGCGGCCCCAGAACGTCCGCTTGGCGCGTTCACCTCCCTCCCAGCCACGCAGCCCCAGAACGTGCAGCTCCCGCCGCACAAGGTCGCCCGGCAGGGGCGTCAGGCAGGGAAGACGGACATGCGGCCTCAGAACGTAAGCCGTAGTGCCTGCCGGAGGGAGCCGCGATGGAGACGCAATCAGCTTCCCTGCCTGACGCCCCTGCCGGGCGACAGCCTCGGTGGTGCTTAAGATGACGGTAGCCTTGGGTGCTCACCCCGCCTGCTCCCTCGCCCGCCGCGAGTGGCGAGGGAGTGACTGACAGACACAGAGAGAGACAGAAGGGGAGGGAGGGAAAAACAGAGAGACAGACAGAGACAGAGAGAAAGAGAGGGAGGGAGAGAGACGGAGAGAGACACAGATAGAGAATGAATCGGAATCGGATTGAATCCGAGACAGACGGGGAAAGAGAGAGAGACAGACATACAGAGAGAGGGAGGGAGGGAGAGAATCAGAGAGAGTGACACACACAGAGACAGGGAGAGACAGAGAGAGGGAGGGAGAGACAGATAGATAGAGACTGATTAAGTGAGTGAGAGACAGACAGACAGACAGACACACACACAGAGTGACAGAGAGAAAGAGAGAAAAAGAGAGAAAGAAAGAGAAAGAGAAGGAAAGAGAAAGAAAGAGAGAGAGAAAGAAAGAGACAGAAAGAAAGAGAAAGAGAGAGAGAGAAATGGAGAGAGAGAGAGAGGAAGAAAGAGAGAGAAAGAGAGAGAGGAAGAAAGAGAGAGAAAGAGAGAGAGAGTGAGAGAGAAAGGAAGACAGAAAGAAAGAGAAAAAGAGAGAGAGAAAGAAAGAGAGAAAGAGCGAGAGAAATGGAGAGAGAGCGAGAGAGGAAGAAAGAGAGAGAGAGAGAGAAAGAAAGAGAGACAGAAAGAAAGAGAAAGAGAGAGAGAGAGAAAGAAAGAGAGAAAGAGCAAGAGAAATGGAGAGAGAGAGGAAGAAAGAGAGAAAGAGGTAGGTAAGTTTTTTTTAAATTTATTTTCAATACATTGTGAAAACTTAACTATCAGTTGATCTTAATGTTATGAAATGAAAAGTATGTCATTTGCACTTAACTTGGCATAAAATAATTTATTTGCATTTAATTGTAATGGTTCAAAGAATGTTCGGAAAAATGTTCGGCCCTCCACCATGTTCACTTCATCCAATCTGGCCCTCTTTGAAAAAAGTTTGGACACCACTGCCATACATTAAAGGTACCACAGACAAAATCAGCAAAATTCTCCACAAGCACAACATCAAGACAGCCTTCAATATACACGGGAAAATCCCCGAAGCCAGCAATCCAGCAATGCCAGCATATATATATATGAGAGAATATTATCACAGCTCCTGTTCAGAGGTCCCTTTAAGGGGAGGAGACTTAACGTCATCCCTCTCTGCCCTTCGACTCAACCTAGAGATCATCCAGACAGAGAACCAAATAGATTATTGCTGTGTGACATTTTTTAGATATGTGTGAGATTTTTAAGGGCTGAAAATAAAGAGACCAGGATGGATCCATTTCAGGCTTATTAGCCTTCTTCAGCTGGCCATACTCCTTCTACTGGGATTTGAACTGGTGCTTTCCAGCATTTGAGGCAAGCCTCTCTATGCCTTGAGCTATCCGGTATCCCTGATACATCAGCCAATTTACAGGACTCTTAAATGAGAGAATATTATCACAGCTCCTGTTCAGAGGTCCCTTTAAGGGGAGGAGACTTAACGTCATCCCTCTCTGCCCTTCGACTCAACCTAGAGATCATCCAGACAGAGAACCAATTAGATTACTGCTGTGTGACATTTTTTAGATATGTGTTAGATTTTTAAGGGCTGAAAATAAAGAGACCAGGATGGATCCATTTCAGGCTTATTAGCCTTCTTCTGTTGAAGAAGCCTGAAGAAGCCTTCTAGATGAAGAAGGCTAATAAGCCTGAAATGGATCCATCCTGGTCTCTTTATTTTCAGCCCTTAAAAATCTAACATATATATATATATATATATATCTAACATATATATATGTTAGATATATATATATCTAACATATCTATCTATCTATCTATCTATCTATCTATCTATCTATCTATCTATCTATATATATATATATATATATATATATATATATATATATATGTTAGATTTTTTAAAGGGCTGAAAATAAAGAGACCAGGATGGATCCATTTCAGGCTTATTAGCCTTCTTCAGCTTGCCATACTCCTTCTACTGGGATTTGAACCAGGGCTTTCCAGCATTTGAGGCAAGCTCTCTATGCCTTGAGCTATCTGGTATCCCTGATATATCAGCCAATTTACAGGACTCTTAAATGAAGAATAATTATCACAGCTCCTGTTCAGAGGTCCCTTTAAGGGGAGGAGACTTAACTTTATTTTCAGCCCTTAAAAAAATCTAACACATATCTAAAAAATGTCACACAGCAGTAATCTAATTTGGTTCTCTGTCTGGATGACTCTGGGTTGAGTCGAAGGGCAGAGAGGGATGACGTTGAGTCTCCTCCCCTTAAAGGGACCTCTGAACAGGAGCTGTGATAATTATTCTTCATATACATATACATATACATATACATATACATATACATATACATATACATATACATATATATATATATATATATATATATATTCAACAGTAGATAGAGAAGAATGATAACAATGAAACTAAAGATGTAATATTTCGAATAAATCTATATAAATAAAAATGTAACAAGAGTTTGTTCAAAACTGCTAATCTCTGAAAGTCCTGCAACAGATTGCTTCCAAATTTTCACACAACGTTCCTTTCAAGTACGGCACCATATATATAGTGCATATATATATAGTGTAGATTATTATTATTATTATTATTTTTCATATTTATAACCCGCTCCCATCTCACAACAAGGGACTCGGGGCGGCGAACATAGAATTAAATCAATAAATACAAAATACAATACATAGATATTAGATGCCTGTGTTGTAACCGTTTTTAAAACCCTCGTTTATAATTGGCGGTGCTGGGGTTACGCAAGGCCAGCTAGTTGGAAGAAGTGAGTCTTAAGACATTTGCGGAAGAGGCGGAGGTCAGTAATGGTGCGGATTTCAGGGGGCAGGTCGTTCCAAAGGGCCGGCCCTGCCACAGAGAAGGCCCTCCCCCTGGGCGCCGACAGTCGACATTGCCCGACCGACGGCACCCTGAGGAGGCCCTCTCTGTGGGAGCGTGTCAGTCCCAGGGATGTATGGGGCAGGAGACGGTCTTGCAGATAGCTAGGTCCCGAGCCATGGAGCGTTTTGAAGATGGTCGTTAGGACCTTGAAGCGCACCCGAAAGACCACAGGAAGCCAGTGGAGCTCGCGTAGGACAGGTGTTATATGGGAGTGTTTAGGCGCTCCCGTAATTATCCGTGCGGCCGCGTTCTGGACTAACTGTAGTCTTCGGGTGCACTTCAAGGGAAGCCCCATGTAGAGAGCATTGCAATAGTCAAGTCGAGATGTGACGAGTGCTTGAGTGACTGTGCGTAAGGCTCCCCGATCCAGTAAGGGACGCAATTGGCGCATCAGGCGTACCTGATGGAATGCCCCCCTGGCCACGGCCGCCACCTGGTCTTCCATAGTCAGCCGGGAGTCCAGGAGGACACCTAGATTGCGTGCCTTCTCAACAGGGGCTGGTGTTTCGCCCCCAATGACCAGAGTTGGAATAATCTGGCTGAAACGGGGTGCCGGAAGCCACAGCCACTCAGTCTTGGACGGGTTGAGCCTGAGTTTGTTACTACCCATCCAGATCCGTACAGCCTCCAAGCACCGGGACATAACCTCGACGGCATCATTGGGGTGGTCCGGGGTGGATATGTACAGCTGGGTATCATCAGCGTACAGATGATATCCCACCCCGAAACCACGGATGATCTCACCCAGCGGCTTCATATATATGTTGAACAGCAGGGGCGAGAGGACCGACCCCTGAGGGACCCCACATAAGAGGGATCTAGAAGTCGACCTCTTCCCCCCCGTCAACACATATTGTGACCGACCAGAGAGGTAGGACGAGAACCACCGTAAAACGGTGCCTCTCAGCCCCAACCCCCCCAGTCGGCGTAATAGGATACCATGGTCGATGGTATCAAAAGCCGCTGAAAGGTCTAATAGGACCAGGATAGAGGAAAATCCTCTATCTCGTGCCCTCCAGAGATCATCGACCAATGCGACCAATGCCGTCTCGGTACTGTGCCCGGGTCGGAAGCCGGACTGGCGCGAATCTAGATAGTCAACTTCATCCAAATGTCGTGGAAACTGTTGGGCCACCACACTCTCAACAACCTTCACTAGAAAGTGGAGGTTGGAGACGGGACGATAGTTTTCTAATAATGCCGGATCCAGGGACGGCTTTTTGAGGAGGGGCCTCACCACCGCCTCTTTCAAGACGGTAGGTAAGGACCCCTCACTCAGAGATGCGTTGACAATGCCCTGAAGCCAGCCTCGTGTCGTCTCCCAGGATTCCAGTACAAGCCAGGAGGGACACGGATCCAGTAAACATGTGGTGGCCCTGAGTCTCTTTGACAGCTTGTCCATATCTTTGATAGTAACAAAGTCAAACTCCTCCCACAATGGTGTCTCAAGAGCTGCTTTGGCACTCTCGACAGGGCTATTGACAATGGAGGGTAACTCGCTTCGAATCCGAGTGATTTTCTCCTGCAGATAAATCCCAAATTCCTCTGCTCGACCCTGTAAAGAGGCTTCCCGCGGCCTCTGTTGGAGGAGGGAGCGGGTTACCTTAAACAGGGCGGCAGGGCGGTTTTCTGCGGATGCAATAAGTGTGGCACAATATTCACGTTTGGCCAGCCTTATTGCCACTAAATAAGTCCTAATGTGGTCTCTTATTAGTGTTCGGTCGGATTCAGAGCGAGATGATCTCCATCTGCTCTCTAGGCGTCTCTTGTGGCGTTTCATCCCCCTGAGCTCCTCGGTGAACCAAGGGGCCCAGGTGGTTCGTCGCCGCAAGAGAGGCCGCAAGGGCGCGACTCGGTCCAAGGCCCCGGCGGCCGCACTTAACCATGCAGTCACTAGGTCCTCAGCCGAGTCGCGGAGCAAGTCCGCAGGAATTGGCCCAAGCTCCTTCTGGAACCTTAACGGGTCCATCAGGAGCCTGGGGCGGAACCATATAGGAATGTTTGGTTCCGCCTCCTCACAGTGAGGTGTGGCGGTCGGAAAGTCGAGCCGAAGGAGAGCGTGATCTGTCCATGACAGGGGTGTGATGACTAAATCCCCTACTCCCAGATCACTACTCCACTGACCCGAGACGAAGATGAGATCCAAAGTGTGTCCGCCCTCATGAGTAGGGCCTAGAACTACCTGAGTCAGGTCCATGGCTGTCATGGAAACCATGAACTCCCGAGCTATACCAGAGGTCTCACCTGCAGATGGCAGGTTAAAATCCCCCATGACTACAAGTCTGGGGGTTTCAACCGCAACCCCGGCTATAACCTCAAGCAGTGCGGGCAGGGCTGTTGTTGTATAGCGAGGAGCCAGGTATACAACTAACACGCCCAACTGCCTCCCTAGGCCCCACTTCACAAGGAGGGACTCACACCCGGTCGTCTGAGGGACTGTGGTCTCCTTTGGCTCAAGACCTTCCCTAACCATGATCGCCACTCCCCCACCCCTCCCTAAGGCCCTGGGCTGATGGAAGGCTCGGTATCCTGGTGGGCACATTTCTATGAGGGGATGTCCTCCCTCGTGGCCCAACCAGGTTTCCGTAATGCCAATCAGGTCCGGGTCCCCCTCCAACACAAGGTCATGTAAGAGAGGGGCTTTTTGTACCACGGATCTGGCGTTGCATAGCATCAGTCCAAGGCCCCGGGTCTGCGGTTCTTGCTCACCTAGTCTGCGATGAAGGAAAGGGGAGTTGGAGCGCGTGATCACCTGTAACCATCGGCCACGACGCTCCAACTGATGGTGTCCATCCCCCCTTCTACCGTCCCTGCCCCTGCCCCTCCCCAAGACCGTATTGATGGCAAATACCCTGGTGGGACCGACCCTCCCTCCATCCCCCTTCGTCTTTTCATTTCCGCATATTGCCGGCCTTCTCTCTTGGCGTTCCCCTAATTGGTCCCCCCACCCCCCTTCCCTGGGAACCCCTAAAAGCCGGATTAAAAATTTATACAGGAATCCCCTGAGCCTGCGCTTCGCCCACCTCTTAGGATTAATAAATCCATCCTCGAGGTCACACCTGTGCCAGGAACACGTAAAGGAAATGTAAAAAATTGTAAAAAAAGGTAGGTAGATGGATACAGAGAGAGCAGTGGGCCACAGGTATTATGTCATCCTTTATGAGATAAAATACTCTGTCCATAAGATAGGTAGGTAGGTAGGCAGCTATAGGGAGGGGGAGAGGGAGGGAGAAATGCAGCAGGTAGGTAGGTAGGTAGGTAGGTAGGTAGGTAGGTAGGTGGATAGAAAGGGAGAAATACAGTATGTAGGTAGGTAGAGGGATAGAGAGAGGGAGAAATTCAGTATGTATGTATGTATGTATGTAGGTAGGTAGGTAGGTAGGTAGGTAGGTAGGTAGGTAGGTGGATAGAGAGAGAGAGAGGGAGAAATACAGTAGGTAGGTAGTTTGGAGGTTATACAGTGGTTTTGTGTATGGGTTTGTGTGTGCAGGTGTAGATCTACACACAGATTGGTTGGCCATTTAACCAGACTGGGCCACAGCAACGCCTGGCTGGGAACGGCTAGTAATATAAATATAAAGTGGAAAAGATTCTGATGACTGAAATAAATAACTGGCTATAAAGCTGAAAACAAGTCGAACAGATCATTTTGGCTATAGAAGAAATTAAGGCTGTTTGGGAACAATATACCCAGAAATTACTTACAAGATTGTTTGGTACTATAATCAATGATTTACAGTAACGAACAAACATTTTATTTGATTGGATAAAAGAGAGACTGAGATTGATTTGGATGCGGACGGAGAGTTTTAAAAATGAATAATACAAAAGTGATATGGAAAAAGATGCTGTGTGGATCTGAAAATCAATTTAAAACCGCCAGAGTGTAATATGAAAAAGAATGCCAAAATGAATTTACAAATGAAACCCGTTGATGTCTTAATAATTCAATGGGACATACAAATAATAAATCAAGAAGAGTGACTTGGTAAGCCTTTTTATCTTGGATTTATAAAAGGAATGTGCGAAACCAAGGAAACTCTTTATGGGAAGAAATAAATAGGAATTATCCAAGCTGTTCCTGAAAAGAGACAAAAAATAAGTGATAAGAAATCAACATGTGGGACGCTATTTGATGGGACTAAAGATCAAGCTCTTTAAAAATAAAAATAAATTTTGTAAAATTAATCTGATTGGGATTAAAATATGTATGTAGTAGTTTATGGCAGTTATTAAAGGGATTTCCTTTGACCAGGACCGAATGACCAGATTTAATTATCTGTTTATGACAGATATATTTGCTTAATTTTTTTTTAGAAAAAGTGATACATTTGAATTAGAAAATCAATTTTTAAAAAATTAAGATTAAAATATGTATGCTAATAATTCTAGTTGCTCTTAATAGCCTTTTGCTGTTAAGGACTGAATGATGTATTTTTTTGCAATTTGCTTATTGGTAAGGGATGAGATATGGAAAGAAGAGGGTTTTTAATTCCAACAGTGGTCATAAACTGAGGACTACCTGTAGTGAGAATCATGGCAATATTTATTTTAACCCATTCAAAATATATATTCCACCCAGTTATTTAAAAAACAAAACATATTTTCTGGAAAGAATAAAACAAAAGTATGTATAATTGTATTAATTAAATAATTTTATAATTAGGAAAATCCTTTGTGTGGGGCAAAATATACACATAGAAAAATTATTTATAGTCCTAATCACATTACTAGACAAATTTAGTAAGATTAAATTTTAGTAAGACGTAGAATCGCACTATTTAAACTCCCATCTGCTAACAGAAACAAATTCATTCTATCTTTATTTATTTATTTGATTTATTTGTCTCAAGGTGACTCTAGCTGACTTACAACATTAAAAACTTTAAAATATTAAAACATAAATATTTCTAAAAAATAATAAAAAGGATTGCAATCAACAGTAAAATTCTACAATCTATATACCTTCTTTAATCAAGGTTAAAAGAAATGTATTGCTTTGCCCTTATACTGGTACTGTTTGAAAGAAAAAATGCTTGACTTTGTGTTGTTTCTCCTATCTTGAGGTGCGTTTTAGCAGTCTCACTGCTTTTTCATGTTTAAACTAGCAAGAAGCTATTTGAGTCTGAACTTGGCTTTCATTAATTAAAATCAAGAGGGTCACCACAATCCCAGAGAAAAAATTCCCCAAGCCTTACTTCTATGAGGTTTACATAAGTTAGCAAGATCTATTTTCTAATGTGTTTGTTTTGGTAGCATCAATTTCTGCTCCCAAGCAAGTTGTTGAAATATATTACTAGGAAATGCATCTATCACCATAATAGTTTGTTGTACTTAATGCTGCCTGACTTCCAATGCCTCTCTGTCTCTTTCTATATGCATACAGTATGTTGGATTTTGCATTGGCTTTGATCTGTGCTGAACTAAGGATATTCTTCATTCAGCATTCCAAGTAAGCTTCAGAATATTTTGTTCCACTAATATGTATGATTCAATGAACTTAAAAGATTCTGTGGAAATACTGCCCTTATAAATATTAAATAATATTAATCTTAAGCACAGTTCTTAAGAGGGAAATGAATAAATCCACCACAGAATCTTAATTAGCTCTAATATTCTATTGTCATCCCTCCTTCCCCAAATCTCCAGCTGCTCCATTGAGTAAGAGAGCTATACAATAAAGTGGAAGGGATTTTCTGTTTTCATGATGGCTCATAACCCACCCAATGGATCAAGTACTGAGCAGGCAAGGAGAAGTAAGTTCAGATTCAGTAAGTTAAAGGGATTTTAATGTAATTTTAGTATGGGATTTTAAATATGTAGGCCAATTTATTTAATATATTTTTAATATGTTCTTTTAGATTTTGTATTACCTATTCTATTGTGGCTGTACACCGCCCTGACTACCAAAAGGGAGAAGGGCGGTATACAAATCAAATAAAACTGAAACTATAACTGAAACAGAAACAGATGACTCAACTTGTGTTGCTGTATGCAAACAAAGGGAAGAGAATATATGACAGAAGTATCCACCCTGAGGATAAAACATCCAGACACAAATTGACCAATATGGTATATGCAGTACAATGCAGTGAGTCATATGCAGATCTGTACTTTGGGAAAACAAAACAACCACTTCATAAACACATGGCACAACATAGGAGACTAGACCATCAGGACTAGATTCAATAGTCCATCTCCATTTAAAAGACAAAGGCCCCTCTTTTGAAGATAGCAAAGACCATCTTTTGGACAGAGAGGACCACTAGTTTGAAAGGTGGGTCAAAGAGGCCATTTCTGTTCAAAATTGAACAGCCCTCTCCTAACAGAGTGGGAGGGATACAACATCATCTATCTCCAGTTTAGAAACAGGCCTTTCAACAGTTCCAGTAAGGCTCCACGCCCATTTGCATTACTTGGGTGACCCTGATGACACAGATAAAACTCTAGGTGGCCTTAATGCTAAACAAATGCAAATGACCAACTGTCTGAAAGGAGTATAAATCCTTCCATTCCCCACCATCCAGTCAGAGCTGAAGAAGCATCTTGGATGAGAAACCAAATGTCTTCAAATAAAAACCAGAAAGTCCAGCTGCTTCTTGAAAAAGCACCTCTGGGACAACCGTGACATGGATGACTGAGAATCTCCATAGACACTCCTTCATTTGGTGGCAAGCCAGAACAGAGGCTATAGAGGCAGGATAAAAATTGTCAGTGGGAACCCAAAATGTTATGCCATTATGGTTTTCTGCTGGCTTAAGAATGAATGTATAGTACTTTAACTGAGCCATAGAAAAGACCCTCCATAATTTTCCTCATTTGTCTAGATTCTCATTAAAGTCCTTTCTATTATTTTGAACTATTTCACCTGCTAAAAACCCATTGGATTCATTATATTCTCTCTCTATTTTACAATACAATACAATAGCAGAGTTGGAAGGGACCTTAGAGGTCTTCTAGTCCAACCCTGTCTAGGCAGGAAACCCTACACCATTTCAGACAAATGGCTATCCAACATCTTCTTAAAGACTTCCCCTGTTGGGGCATTCACAACTTCTGGAGGCAAGCTGTTCCACTGATTAATTGTTCTAATTGTCATGAAATTTCTCCTCAGTTCTAAGTTGCTTCTCTTCTTGATTAGTTTCTACCCATTGCTTCTTGTTCTGCCCTCAGGTGCTTTGAAGAATAGTTTGGCTCCCTCTTTTTTGTGGCAACCCCTGAGATATTGGAACACTGCTATCATGTCTCCCCTAGTCCTTCTTTTCATTAAACTAGACATACCCAGTTCCTGCAACTGTTCCACATATGTTTTAGCCTTCAGTACCCTAATCATCTTTGTTGCTCTTCTTTGCACTCTTTCCAGAATCTCCACATCTTTTTTACATTGTGGCGACCAAAACTGAATGCAGTATTCCAAGTATGGTCTTACCAAGGCATTATAAAGTGGTATTAACACTTCATGTGATCTTGATTCTATTCCTCAGTTTATGCAGCCTAGAACTGTGTTGGCTTTTTGGTAACTGCTGCACACTGCTGGCTCATATTTAAATGGTTGTCCACTAGGATTCCAAGATCCCTCTCACAGCTACTACTATTAAGCAATAGTACCTATGCATTTTGTTTTTCTTGCCTAAATGTAGAATCTTACTTTTTTCACTCTTGAATTTCCTTTTGTTAGATAGTGCCCAATGTTGAAGTTTGTCAAGATCATTCTGTATCTTAAGCCTGTCTTCTGGAGTGTTGGCTATTCCTGCCATCTTGATGTCATCTGCAATTTTGATGAGTTCCCCATTTATTTCCTCATCCAAATCACATTCAGTGTGGTTGGTCAGCCAGTTATGAATCCATCTGGGGGTGATGCTGTCTTACCCACATTTTTCTACTTTTATCTAGTAGTAAGTTATCTACTTTATCAAATGCCTTACTGAAGTCCAAGTAAATTGTATCAACGGCATTGCTCTGGTCCACTAATTTTGTCACGTTGTCGAAGAATGCAATAAGATTAGTCTGGCATGATCTGTTTTTGACAAACCCATGTTGGCTTTTGGCTATTACTTTGTTTACTTCTAGGTGTTTGCTGATTCGTTGCTTGATTATCTTTTCCAGAATCTTCCCTGGTATTGAGGTCAGGCTGATAGGTCTACAGTTTCCTAGATCTATTTCCCCCCCCTTTTTTTGAAAATGGGAATCACATTAGCTCTTTTCCAGTCCTCTGGCATTTCCCCGGTGCTCCAGGATCTCTGAAAGATATTTTTAGTTTTTTAAAAAAACTAATCCAGTTAGAGTATCTCATTTAATCAAACTTATGCATGTTTAAAATTCTTAGCTAGCTCATTTTTAAATTGGAATGTAAGGCAAATGTGGATGAGATCAGAAGCATGGTTCTTTTAATCAGACCAGTATCATTTGTCACAACGCTACAAAAATGTTTTAGTACATTTGGTACTTCAATCCCATTTAGAGAATCAACCAAATTATACTATAATTACCATATATTTATACTGTAAATGTATGCTAATTCAGGGAAAGCAGGCATACCACATAACCTCATCTTCCATTTATGTGTTCTGAAGTCATTGGGAACTATAGTCCAATATGTGTATCTGGAGGATAAATTATTAAGGAAGGCTGTCTTAGTATATTTCCCATAGTATGTTCCTACATCCATTTCAAATAAACATAGCTGCCAACGTGGTGAATTTTGTTACCAAAAATTCTTTTCAATTGTCATTAAAGTGGAAGAGTTATTTAATATTATGAGATTTTCCTTTTTGGTCTTTGACAACTATTAATTATCACTTGGTCAGTTGACATGAATCATTTTCATGATTCAGGCAGTACTCCAATGGTAAGAGTAAATTGCTATTTAATCTACACAGGGAACGCATTCAATACTGGATAGTGTTATGCATTCCTATGAATCATAACTTGGATATGAAATACAGATTAGAGAAAGAGTCCTTTTAAATCTTTAGGATGTGAAGAATATTTTTGGATCATAGTCTTCATTCTATCATTTTAATCCCAAACTCAGGCAATTATTATTTATTATTATTATTATTATTATTATTATTATTATTATTATTATCATCATCATCATCATCATCATCATCATCATCATCATCATCATCATCATCATCATCTTACAAAATGTTTTCCTTGTGATAAATGCTTGCTAGATGCTTATTGTTTGGCTTTACGCATCAGAATTCTTATTTATTATTTATTTTATGAAGTTTCCGTTCTAAATAAGAATGATAACTAAAAGGGAGGACTCAATATGAAGAGTTTCTAGGAGCAGGAAAAGCAGGCAGTTAAAATAGAGTCACTAGTGTTCTCTGAAAAGGAGTAAGTGTTCTGAATATTTTGTCAAGCTCTGAACAAACAACCCAGAAGCAACAAAACTATAGAACATCTCATTGTTAGGAAAAAGGAATGTTCTTACATAGCGTGATTGTTATCAACATTTTCAAGCAAGTCTATTAGCAATTTAATGGAATATTGGTTATTCATGGACAATAATAGCTCTAGTTGAAATGTCCATTATGTTCTCTCTTTCCCATGCACTTTGGAATGAGTAGAATGTGATAGCTGAGCTTTCAGCAAGCTTCATGAATTTTAAATACTTTTCATTGCCTCCAAAAGGGGGAGGCACATGGCATGTGGTCAATGGTGCACTTGGAATTAGCAGTCACTCTAGTATTAGGTGTCTCAAAAGATAATGAATGCTTGGCTTATGCAGGTGCATTCTTGGCCTGCCGTGCATGTCCAGGCAGACTAGATTATGCCTCTTTAGTTCGACATCTTGCAAAATAGCCAATGGTTACTTTGTGCAGAGAAAGGTATTCAAAATATTGCTTTGTCAGCATACATGATTCTGGCTTAATTTTTTGTTTTTGTTATTTCCATCATCTTTATTCAATCAATTTTTAAGCGGTGTTTTTGCAGTATGATAATGAAACCTCATGAAGTCTTTCTATACTTCCATAATCTATCTCCATAACTTGCCTTGTTATTCTTTAGAGTTCTATCTTTCTTGTTCTTCTACATCATTAGTTTTGAATGGGAATTTTCTCTCTTACTGCGTGCACAGTTATATAGCTGCAGACTGAGACACATCACACAAAAAAGGGAAAAAATATGCATAAAATATCAAGTAAACGCTATAATTTAAATAAAAATGGAGTATAATTCACCATGAGAGCCAGTATTGTGTGTGGTTATTATGCTGGCCTACAAACCAGGAAACTGTGAGTTCCAGGTCTTCCTTAGGCATGAAAGCCAGCTGGGTGACTTGGAGGCCAGTTACTCTCTCTGAACTTAACCCACCTCACAGGGTCGTTGTTTGAACAGATCAATTCTTCAAACAGAGAAGTTCTTCAGACAGAGCAATGGCTTTGACTATCATTCAAATGCAGGCCAGGGCTATATATGCTTACATCTTGAGTCCATCACTGCAATACAGATTCAAAACTAATGACAGCATGTAATGCAACTAGGTGCTGTTGTGTGTGTGTGTGTGTGTTAATGATCAAATCACTGTTTATGGCTCTTGTAACAATCATTGGTTGTTTGAAAGATATTTAAAAATGACTAAAGAAGAAGAAAATAAAACTGAAATTACTTGTTTGACTATGATCTGTGTAGACTGTGACTTCATTCTTGATACTTGGATGATATTTTTATTTATATATGCTAAGACTATGGTAGTATCTGTTTCAATTTAATTGCTGCTCATGGACATATGACAAGAAACAATGCAATGTCATGCATTCATATATTATGTATATATTAAAATTGCATTCATAGTATTGAAGGTCACTATTGCTCCTATTTTCTATGGGTTAAAAAGAAAAAAATGGTAATCATACCTGTATCTTTCTCTGTCCGTAATTCATAATGTTGACCAGGATGCTTTTTTTCTTCTTTTAGAAAAAGGTACTAATTTATTATATCCTGGACCCTTTAGAAAAGTCTTTTGGCAATATTTATGTTAGATACTAACTTATTATTAGTACCATTGCTGAATTAAAAAAAATATTTTCCCTTTATTAATTTGCCCCCTCTTAATAATTATGCATTCCTCTATGATATTGCTTCATTCCTTCAAACATAGAGGCAGACTTTCCTTTTCCATTTTTTTCAATTGCTAGACCTTGAAACGATTCCCATCGGTAAGAATGATAATTTAAGTAGTCTGGCATAACGACCATTCTTTTAATGACTGTTTCAAGTTGCAATGGTGCTTAAAAAAGTGACTTATGATTATTTGTCACATTGACAACAGTCACAGCTTCCCTGCGGTCACCTGATCATGGTTTGGGCTATTGGCAACTGTCATACAGTTATGACAGTCAGAACTTCTTGCAGTCATGTGATTTTGCCACTTGTGACCTTCCCAGCTGGTTTATGAATGGTTTATGAATGGTTCACTTAATGCCTGCAACCAGGACTGCTGGAACAACACTAAGCAGGATGGCATTGTGTTGTTTTGCTTAACAGCCATTTCACTTAAAAGCCATTTTGCTTAATGATGGAGTTGCTTGTCCCAATTAGGGTACTTAAGCAAGGATTAATTGGTCTAGAAGGCTGAAGCCTACTGTACTAGGACATGCCTAAAAGCAGTATGTGAAAATATGAATCAGTATGCAGAAATGTAACTTTGGGAGGATTGATTGGGCATGTATGATATGCTTTCTGAATGAGCCAGGTGTCACAGTTCCATTTGTACATATTGGCTTATTGGAAAATGCAGAGTCTGTAGTAGGCTTATGCATCACCTTAGATTTGATTCCAGAAAGGGCACACTTTGAAACATTTTTTTGTAACTAAGTCCAGAGTGCTGCATGGTATAATGAGCAATAGATTAAACCAGACAACATATTTGGGTAATATTCAGATCAGTGGTTGTGCATTAATACACAATATATATAATTTTTAATTATAAATGAGAAGATTCAAAGTACCAAAAAACTTAAATGCATAACTTGTAGATCTGTTGTGATATCTGTTGAATGAGAGGAAGACGCATATTTGGGAATAATGATAAAATTTTAGAATATAATGATGAAAAAATAAAAAGAATGCCTTTTAAAGCTTACATATCTGTTTGCTTTACCAGTTTTTTATTATTGTTATTGTTAGTTGCACTCAGCCAGATGTTCAGGCTGAATTTGGCATTTTTGGTCTACTTATAGAGTCCTTTCCAAGGACCTGGGATAGACAGATGTATTGTCTCAGGTTGTAAACTGTTCCAAATAAAGCTGCCTTTTATTCCAAGTAAAAATGACTTTTATTGTTGTTGTTTGTTACTAATAGGTTAGCTTGCATTGTCACTTCTTTGAAAATGGTTTGGGGGTTAAGGATAATATTCACATACTTTTCCCAATTCTGCAGTGCATCAATAAGTATCAGACAAAGCAATTATGTGCTGGAAAATGTATTCCCCATTAAATGACATTTCACATTATTTTAGGAGTTTATGTTACAATAGCGTTGTTGTGCTAACCATTTCAAAGAATGCATGCAAAGGAACGTAAAGAACCTTGACTGTAGATCCCCATTTTCATAAACATACTTATAATCATTACAATTACAAACCTGTTTTGTAAATTGTTCTATGCTATTTGCAGTGAAGTATTAATTTTCCTCTCCTCCTCCTGCTTATCAACCTGTCATATTTCCTTTCAGTTGAAAAACATTTGTTTAGTTGCCAGAGCTGTGATAACTGAGCACCGGGAAATAATTTCTAAGAAATGTCTTGCATTTGAAGTATGTTGGCACAAATATAGAGGAGACAGGTATTTTACATGCAGCAGTTGAAAATAAAATAAAAAGATAAAACTGCATCTGTGCAGCGACTAATGAGCTCCATTTTTAAGGTCCAGGGATTGAGGAAACCAGATTCTTACAAATACCATCAAATACATTTAGTATTCTTTCAAACAAAGTTCAGCTGGCTTAAACCCAGAGTCTCTCAACCAGACTTATTATGGATTAGATACATTCCATCTCACAACAGGAATGTGCTTATTAGGAAGGAGGGAAAATGGGGAACAAAGAAATAAAGGCTTAACCATTCAATTGCTTGGTATATCATCTTATGTTAGTCTGATAATTATTTCATAAGCTTGTGAGTTTAGTATGCTGAATGCAATTTAGTCTGGATGCAATCCAATGAAAGGCACAAAATTTGGATACCACTTATCATATTACCTTTCAGTTTATATAAACTGTGAGTATGCCGTATTTTTCAGAGTATAAGATGCACCGGCGTATAAGACACACTCAGGTTTTGAAGAGGCTTATTTTTTAAGTAGGTAGGTAGATAGAGGGAGAGAGAGGGAGAGAAAGAGAGACAAATACAGTAGGTAGGTAGGGAGAGAGAGAGTAGATAGGTAGGTAGGTAAGTAGGTAGGTAGGTAGATAAAGGGATAGAGAGAGAGAGGAAGAGAGAGAGAGAGAGAGAGAAATACAGTAGGTAGATGGCAGGGGGAGAGAGAGAGAAGGTAGGTGTATAGGAAGATAGAGGGGGGAGGGAGAGAAATACAGTAGGTAGGTAGGTAGATGTTTCCAAGTGTATTTATCCATGTGCTGGAGAAGGAAATCGCTGTGGCACCTAAAACTTTGTTTCTGCTGGCACAGCATTTGATCAATATAATTCTCATCAATCCCTCTAACTCAGGGGTTCCCAAACTTGACAACTTTAAGACTTGTGGACTTCAACTCCCAGAATTCTCCAGCCAGCATAGCCTGTGGACATAGCTGGCTGGAGAATTCTGGGAGTTGAAGTCCACAAGTCTTAAAGTTGCCAAGTAACAAAACAGCCTTCCAAAAGGGGGGGGAAACACTTTTTGCATTGCAAACCTCCCCAAATGGCCTGTTTTTTTGCGAAAATGGGCCTTTTTTTTCAAATAAAAGGCATTAATAGCCTTGGGGAGGCTTGCAGAATGATCCTGGGTGGGTGGGTGGCAAAAATGAGCAAAAAAACCAGTCTGTTTTTTGTGAAAACGGGCCATTTTTATGTCAAAAAAATTGCATGCATAGCCTTATGGAGGCTTATAAAGTGCTGTTGGGGGCTGGGGGGGCAAAAACCGGCCAGTTTTAGGCTAATTTCTGCCCTCCCAAGCCCCCAGGAGGTTAAAAGGCTATGCACAGCCATTTTGGTGAAGGGGGTGGGGTTTCGGCAGACAAAAATGCTGTATTTGATGTATAAGACGCACCCGGATTTTCAGCCTCTTTTTAGGGGAAAAAAGGTGCATCTTATACTCCAAAAAATACGGTGTAATCTATACTATGTAATGTAGCTGCAATTAACATCCCTGATCACTGAAGAATATTGCACAGTAGAAAACAATTTATTCTTTGTGAAGTGGCAAATATTGTTTTACTTTCCTAACAGTCACCCTAAAGCATCTAAGATTGACCGTATTGAATATCTAATTGTAGTTCAATTACTAGACTTGATACAAAAATTATAACAAAGCAGTTCTATATTTATTGATGAGTGGGCAGCTTGGGCTACTTAGTTACTTATTATATGTACTGCTCTTTTTTATATCTCCATACATTAACATAGTTGACATTTTTTAACAACAAGTTCAAAGATGTCTTGGCATAGAAATACAGTGGTACCTCGGTTCACGAACGCCTCTGTTCACGACCAATTCGGTTTACGAACAGAAATTTTCCTCAAAATGTGCTCCGGTTCACGAACTCCGTTTCGGTTCACGAACAGAAAAGTTCGTAAAAATATGCTCCGGTTCACGAACTCCGCTTCTGTTCACGAACTCCGCCTCGGTTCACGAACAGAAAAGTTCATAAAAATATGGTCTGGTTCACGAACTCCGCTTCTGTTCACGAACTCCGCCTCGGTTCACGAACTCCGCCTCGGTTCATAACCAATTTGGTTCACGACCAGAGTCAGTTCAAGAATTAAAACCAAAAGAAAGATCAGAACGGATTAATTGGATTTACATTAAACCCTATGGGAAACTGTGCCTCGGTTCACAACCAATTCGGTTCGCGACCAGAGTCAGTTCACGAATTAAGTTCGTGAACCGAGGTACCACTGTATTCTAATTCAAACTGGGATAAATGTATAATTGAGTCAGAATACCTGCAGTACTATAATGTGCATATCAAAGAAATTGTACCAGACATGTTTTACATTTTATCTAGAGATTTAAATTGTCAAGCTGTATATAACAGAAATGCAGGGAAATTATTGTCATCAAAATATGACAAAATATGCTATGCTCATTATTCTTCAAGATAGCATTCTACTTCAGATAAAGTCATTGTAACTTTTACAGTGAATTGTGATTTTTTTAAAAATGATTTCCCTAAACAGTTTATTGAATTTGTCTTTTTTCAATTTATACATGAAGTAGAATTTTGGATCAGTAACAGTGGTAATACTATAACAGGGCGCCGCCCTGGGTCCTCTTGGAGAAGGGCGGGATATAAATTTAATAATAAAAAAATTTTTTTTTAAAGTTTAATAAAGCTGACTTATTAAAAAAAAGTGTGGCTCAATTAGGGTAGATCTGAAGTTCAGAAGTGTGCAGATATTTTAAGTTGGCATCACTAAACCAAAGTTTTGGTTCATTTTTCCAACAGGTTGAAGCAATGAAAACAGCACTTAACAGTCTTAGCCTGAATATTGTAGAGATGACAGATGACCAGGCAACCTTAGACGGAGGAGATGTTTTATTTACAGGTATAGTAAGGTTAAAAATCTTTGTAATATTTGATTCTGCAGAGATGTTGATTATAACATTATTAGATTCTCCCAACACAATATTAAATTAGTAAATTTGCTTTCCTATCATTCACATTAGACTTCCAATACAGTAAATCTTTTTCTAAGATAAAATTTGGACTTGTTATAATAACAAGTGAAAGAGAACAAATGTAATAAGTACTACTGGTATGTCATGTATTACATGTTATGTATTAGGATAGACATAAAAAAAATTTCTCTGACATTGACCTTCTTAGTTGTAACATACATTGTAAATAAGAAATAGTGTTCTTTGGACAATATTGGTAACATTTAGGTCTTAATGGTCTTATAGACCGTATTTTCAGAGTATAAGACGCACCTTTTTTCCTCTAAAAATGGCTGAAAATCTCTGTGCGTCTTATGCATCGAATACAGCATTTTTTTGCCTCCTGAAACCCCGCTCCTTCACAAAAATGGCCACACGCATTCTTATGGAGGCTTCCAGAGAGCTCCTGGGGGCTGGGGAGGGCAGAAATGAGCAAAAAACAGGGCGTTTTTGCCCCCCCCAGCCCCCAGCAGCACTCTATAAGCCTCCATAAGGCTATGCATGGTATTTTTTGAGCAAAAAATGGCCCGTTTTCACAAAAAATATGGGCCGCTTTTCCTCGTTTTGCGCCCCTCACTCCCCCAGGAGGACTCTGCAAGCCCCCCCCAAGGCTATTCATGCCTTTATTTGGAAAAAATGGGCCCATTTTCGTGAAATATGGGCCATTTGGGGGAGGTTTGCACAGTGCAAAAAGGTTTTTTTCCCCCTTTTGGAAAGCTGTTTAGTTAGATTTAGATTTTAGGTTTTATTCCATTTCTATACTGCTCCTATCTCCCCAATGGGACTCAGGGCGGTGCACAGGAAAATTTAAAAGAATACAAACATACAAACTGTAATAAATACAAACACAACACTAAAATATAATTAAATTAAATATGGCCTGTGCTAAAAATATAATTAAAACTGATAAAAAGTTAAAATCCACTAAGTCTGTAAAAATTACCTCAGGATCTAAGCTAGGCCGGCTAGATGAAAAAAGTGGGTCTTGAGTAATCGGCGGAAGAGGCGAAGGTCCGTGGTGGTACGAAGTTCAGGGGGTAGGTCGTTCCAGAGGGTTGGGCCCGCCACAGAGAAGGCCCTTCCCCTGGGGGCCGCCAGCCAGCATTGCCTGGCAGACGGCACCCTGAGAAGGCCCCCCCTGTGGAAGCAGATCGGCCGAAGGGAGGTGTGTAGTAGGAGGCGGTCCCGCAAATAGCTAGGCCCCGTGCCATGGAGCTTTTTTAAAATGGTTACCAACACCTTGAAGCGCACCCGGAAAGCCACCGGTAGCCAGTGCAGCTCGCGCAGGAGAGGTGTTACATGGAAATGCCGTGAGGCTCCCAAGATCCCCCGTGCAGCCGCATTCTGTACCAACTGGAGCCTCCAGGTGCACCTCAAGGGGAGCCCCATGCAGAGAGCATTGCAGTAGTCTAGGCGGGACGTAACGAGTGCTTGAGTGACAGTGCGGAGGGCATCCCCGTCGAGAAAGGGGTGCAACTGGCATACCAGGTAAACCTGGTAAAAAGCCCCCCTGGCCACGGCCGTCACATGGTCATCCATGGATAGCCGTGAGTACAAGAGGACGCCTAAGTTGCGAGCCCTTTCCACGGGGGCTAATGACTTGCCCCCGATGGTCAGTGTTGGAGTCAACTGGCTGTACCGGGACGGCGGAAACCAGGGGATGGAATAGGGGGTCAGACAGTCAGACTAGAGTGGAATTGTCCTAGGAGGTCAAAATGGTGGTTGTAAAGATCTCCTGTTCGTTACCTAAGGGACGTGTATGTTGATCCATAAGTCCGTAAGTCCAAGCGTCATTAAATCAGGCGGGGGGAGCAGGGCAAGCAGGCCTAGCGTAGATGATACAAATAGGCCCGAGATATAGGCCCAGGCGGTGATGGTAAGACTGGCCTGGCATCATGTTCCTCTCCGCAGCGGCCATGGTGCTGCCTACGACAGCCTCCCCGCAGCCCCCACAGCCCTGTTCAGATCGTCCTCACCGCGGAAGCCCCGCCTGGCCAGGTCTCTCACTCCACAGACCCAGGCGAGGTCTTCCGCTTCGCCAACGGGCTCCTCTTCGCAACGGGCTCCTCTCTCCGGCCGCCGCCATCTGCCACGCCGCCATAACGGGAAGTTGCCACCATTTGGCCGCTGTTCGGGCCTGGATACCGCCCTATGGCCGCTGCTCGGGCCGGGGCACCGATACGCCTGCCACTCGCCCCTGCTGCCTCGCCGTCCGACTGCCTCCGCCTCTGCCCGCCCACCTCCATCCACCTCCGGCAATGCAGTTCATCTGGCCACCCGTCCAGCTCTGCACAGCCCTCCGTGCGGCCCTCCGCCATTCGGTCTCACAGTGATGCAAAACAATACTCCTTCTTCTTCACAGCTCCAGCTCCTCAGCACAGGGAATCGAAAAGGGAATTGACTGTGTTCCTGCCTTGCTTATATGGTAAAGCTGAGCAGCACAGCCAATCAAAATTCAAAGACAGTTCTTAAAGCTACATAACTCCTTAAGAACATAGGCTCATATATATTGTCAACCCAATATAAGGCTGAATATCCTAACACTACCTACTCACTCTCTCTACCTACCTACCTACTGTATTTCTCTCTCTTTCTCTCCCTCTCTATCCCTCTATCTACCTACCTACTTTTTTTTAAAAAAAATTGCCTCTTCAAAACCTGGGTGTGTCTTATACTCCAAAAAATACAGTAGTTTATTGCAAGTAAGAAAAGACCAAAAAAATTCATTTTAGATAAAATGTAAAATGTTTTAAACGTGTTATGTTCATAGCCTGAACAGGAAAGTGGAAGTAAAATCATAGACTGATTTGGAAAATAGTAATGATAAAGGATAATGAAAGAATGTTTGCAATAGCCCCATTTTAATAGACTTTTGGTCATTTCTAGATCTTCTAGTCCATGCTGTTTTTAAGCTAAATGTATCATTTCTGCTTTTAAGGTCGGGAATTTTTCGTGGGTCTTTCAAAACGGACTAACCATCGTGGTGCAGAAATTCTGGCAGATACCTTTAAGGTTAGTAGATTTACAGGTGTTCTTTCTGGGGATAGATATACAGGTATAAAGACATGAGAATTTGTACAATTCCGCACTTCAGCCTGCCTCCTCACTGTGATGATTGCTTTCCAACACCAGACCATCATGAGATTTATTCTAACCAACTGGGATTTATTAAACATACTCTCATACACATCACCCTAAGTCATATACAATGGTAACAAACAATTGTCATTGGGTTCACATTAAACCAAAGCCAAATAATAATTAGGAATTACCCTGGAACCCAGAAATTAGGAATTACTGTGATGTGTGAGCCAAGCCAGTATTCTAAGATTTATCAACAGGATAAAAAATGAGCAATGTGATACACGATGCTTTTAGCAAGTATGATTTTTGCATAAGATTCCATTACAAATGAAGGTAAAAATACTTGGGAGCTATATGCTTACCACTTTAAAAAAATGCAATGAATTATCATCCAAAATTACGAAACATTTTCAGGGTATTATCATACTAAACTTAATCTAAAAATATAACTTACCGAATTTAGTTTATTTTCACTGTAAGTTTATAGGATGAATAGTGTCCAAAAAATGTTTTAACTTACAGAAAGTCAATAAGTTTGTTTTACAAATCATGCTGATTGCTATTTTTCTTGTTCATAAGAATGGGTGCTTTTAATGCTTTCCAATATCGTGATATATTTATTTTAGCTGATGTAAGTAAAATTCAAGTAAATTGTAAGTGTACAGTGGTTTTTCTTGGAATTATTGTTCATTTTTTATTTGTTTTCTGAAACTTATTTATTTATTTATTTATTTTATCGAATTTGTATACCACCCTATCTCCCCGAGGGGACTCAGGGCGGTGCACAGAAATATAAAAACATATAAAAAACAATACAATATATAACAGTTTAAAATGGAATTAAATTAGGGTCTGTGCTGAGAATTTAAATTAGAAAAGGTTAAAATCAATTAAAAACTCTACCCATTAAAATTAAGCCAGGCCGGCTTCTTGAAATAGATATGTCTTTAATGCCTGGCGGAAGAGGCGTAGGTCCGTGATGGTGCGAAGATCAGGGGGCAGGTCATTACAGAGGGCAGGTCCCGCCACAGAGAAGGCTCTCCCCCTGGGGGCCACCTGTCGGCATTGTCCGGCAGATGGTACCCTGAGGAGGCCCACTCTGTGGGAGCGGACAGGTCTAAGGGAGATATGTGGTAAGAGGCGGTCTCGCAAGTAGAAAGGTCCCGTGCCATGGAGCGCTTTAAAGATGGTCACTAGCACCTTGAAGCGCACCCGGAAGGCCACCGGCAGCCAGTGCAGCTCGCTAAGGAGAGGTGTTATGTGGGAGTATCGAGAAACTCCCAGAATCCCCTGCGCAGCTGCATTCTGGACTAGCTGGAGTCTTCGGGTGCACCTCAAGGGGAGCCCCATGTAGAGAGCGTTGCAGTAGTCCAAGCGGGAGATGACGAGCGCTTGAGTGACTGTGTGTAAGGCGTCACAATCTAGATAGGGGCGCAACTGGCGAATCAGGTGAACCTGATAAAAGGCCCCCCTGGTAACGGCTGTCACATGGTCATCCAATGACAGCCGAGAATCCAGGAGGACACCCAGATTGCAAGCCCTATCCGCGGAGGGGCCAGTGACTCGCCCCCGATAGCCTGAGATGGAGCCAGCTGACTATATTGTGACGCCGGAAACCACAACCACTTGGTCTTGGACGGGTTGAGTCGGAGTTTGTTCCTCCCCATCCAGACTCGCATGGCCTCCAGACACTGGGACATCACTTTGACGGCATCGTTGGGGTGGTTAGGGGTAGAGAGGTACAGCTGAGTATCATCAGCGTACTGATGGAACTCTACCCCAAAACCATGGATGATCTCGCCCGTCTTCATGTAGATGTTGAACAGGAGGGGCGAGAGGACCGACCCCTGAGGCACCCCACACATGAGGGGCCTCGACGTCGACCTCTGCCCTCCTGCCAACACAAATTGAGACCAGTCGGAGGGGAAGGAGGAGAACCACTGTAAAACGGTGCCTCTCACCCCCAACCCCTCCAGCCGGTGTAATAGGATACCATGGTTGATGGTATCGAAAGCCGCTGAGAGATCCAATAGGACCAGGATAGAAGAATGACCTCTATCCTGAGCCCTCCAGAGATCATCCACCAACGTGACCAATGCGTCTCCGTGCTGTGCCCAGGCCGGAAGCCGGACTGGCGCGGGTCTAGATAGACAGTTTCCTCCATGTGCTGGGGAACTGTCGTGCCACCACACTCTCAACAACCTTCGCTAGAAAGCGAAGGTTGGAGATCGGACGATAATTAGCCAGCTCTGCTGGGTCCAGGGAAGGCCTCTTGAGGAGGGGTCTCACCACCGCCTCTTTCAAGGCGGCTGGCAAGAACCCCTCACTCAAGGAAGCATTCACTATTCCCAGGAGCCAGCCTCTTGTAACCTCCCGGGAGGCCAGTACAAGCCAGGAGGGACACGGGTCCAATAAACATGTGGTGACATTCAGCCGCCCCAGCAACCTGTCCATGTCATCGGGAGAAACAAGATCAAACTCATCCCAGAAAACAGTCTCAAGACCTGCCTCCACCCGCCCACCTGTACTAATCTCATTGGAGGTCAACTCGTCACGGATCTGAGCGATTTTATCCTGCAGATAACATCCAAATTCCTCTGCCCGGCCCTGCAAAAGAGCTTCCCGCGGCCTCTGTTGAAGGAGGGAGCGGGTAACTCTAAACAGGGCGGCAGGGCAGTTATCTGCGGATGCGATAAGAGCGGAGAGATAATTACGTTTCACCACTCTAATTGCCATAAGGTAGGTCCGCAAATGCAACCTTACCTGTGTTCAGTCAGATTCAGAACGAGTAGACTTCCAAATGCTCTCTAGGCATCTCTTCCGGCGCTTCATCACCCTCAGTTCCTCCGAAAACCAGGGAGCCAGGGTAGATCGACGCCAAAAGAGAGGCCGCAAGGGCATGACCCGGTCCAAGGCCCCCTTGGCTGCACTATTCGAAGCGGCCACTAGGTCATCAGTCGAGTCATGGAACAGGACCGCAGGTATTGGCCCAAGCTCCATCTGGAACCTGTCCAGGTCCATCAGGCGCCTGGGGCGGAACCATATTGGTATTTCTGGTTCCGCCTCCCCGCGGTGGGGTGTGGCAGTTTGGAAGTCAAGCCGCAGGAGTGAATGATCTGTCCATGACAGGGGTGTGATGTCTATTCCCCTCAATCCCAGATCATTTCTCCACTGGCCGGAGGCAACCACTAGGTCTAGCATGCCCCCCCGGTGTGAGTGGGGTCCTGAATTAATTGGGTCACGTCCATGGCCATCATGGAGGCCATGAACTCCCGAGCTATCTCTGACTTTTCACCTACCGACGGCAGGTTGAAATCCCCCATGACTAACAGCCTGGGGGTAACAACCGCCATCTCGGTTATTACATCAAGAAGCTCGGGTAGGGCTACTGATACGTAGCGGGGAGCTAAGTACATGATCAGCACACCCATCTGCCTCCCAGGGCCCCACTTCACACACAGGGATTCACAGCCAGCCGTCTGCGGCACAGCGGAAATAATGATGACATACAGAAGAAAATTGTGCTGTGTTTCTAGAACTGAATTCATTTACCTCCAAAATATATGCAGATATGCAGACACTGAAAAGTACAATTTACAGGTAGTTCTTATCTTACAACCATAATTGGGACCAAAATTTTAATTGCCAAGTTGTTAAGTGAGCCTCGCCTGGTTTTACAACCTTTTTTGCCACAGTTGTTAAATGAATCACACAGTTCCTAAGCAAATCCACATTTCCCCATTGATTTTGCTTGTCAGACAATAGCTGGAAAGTTCACCAATTGTGATCATATGACCCTAGGATGCTGCAACCATTATAAAATACATGCCAGTTACCAAGCACCCTCATTTTGATCACGTGATCATGAGAATGCTATGATTTGTCATGCAAGGACATTTTTTTCAGTGTTGCTGTAACTTTGCTTGGTCACTAAATAAATGGTTGTAAGTCAAGGACTACCTGTCTAATTAGCTTAATTTATAAAACGATTAATCTAAACAATTATTTGCAAACACCTCATTTATATGCAGGATTATGCTGTTTCTACAGTCCCTGTTGCTGACTCCTTGCATCTGAAAAGTTTTTGCAGCATGGCTGGACCAAACCTCATTGCTATTGGTTCAAGTGAAGTTGCACAGAAAGCCCTCAAGGTAAACATGATGAATATTGCCAGTGTATTGTTCATATAGCAGTATTTTCTGTATAAAAAACAACAACACAGTCTTTATAGGCTGCAAGTATAAAATTCTGGTCTCTACAAACTTGAAATGAAGCACCAAATTCAGCCTGATATGGCTAAATGCAAGTTTATATGAATAAGCAAGTTTCTAAAATTATAAATAAAATCACAAAAGGGGAGGGGGAGTTGTTCATTATTAGAATAACAGCAAGCATGGAGAATAAATATAAAGTCTCTGGTTGCAGTCATGATGTAAAAAACCCCTGACATTACAGTCCTGCTTTGGGAGTAAAAATCAGCGGAATGCGGATTTACCTAATTACTTACAAATATATTAACTTGAATATTGCAAATCGGGTAAAGTGCAATAAATAAATAAAAACAAACAAAATAAACAAGTTCAGTCTAATTCAAAGCATAAATAGGTGAACCAGAAAATTGCTTTCATATCACTCTATTCATATATTTCCATTCCACCCAGGCCCAAAGTGCAAGAAAAAAACCAGATTTTTATGCGTTTCTGAAGACTCCACAATAGAAAGGCATAACTAATAGGTCTCATCAAAGGGCATTGTTTCAGAGGTGTACCAACCCTATTATGCTAGGTCAGTGGTCGGCAAACCGCGACTCGCGAGCCGCATGCGACTCTTTGGCCCCTCGAGTACGGCTCTTCATCCACCCTCGCTGAGGGTGGGACTCCTGGGACCCACCGGAGCAACCCTCCCTACCGGCCGCTGATTCCCTCCCTCGCTCCCCGCGCGGAGCCTCCCGAGGCGGCATGCCGGCCACTCATCTACTTCCCAGGGTGTGCAGAGGCTCCACGGGCGATTGGAGGGAACCGGCATCCAGAGGGTCGCCGTTCCTTCCCCACCCCACCCCCTGGAAGTAGCGCGGGCAGGCGAGCCCGGCTCCTTCCAGGGAGATTGGAGGGAACCGGCGTCCGGAGGGTCGCCGTTCCTTCCCCACCCCACCCCGAGCCCTGGAATTAGCGCGGGCGGGCGAGCCCAGCTCCTTCCAGGGAGATTGGAGGGAACCGGCGTCCGGAGGGTCACCGTTCCTTCCCCACCCCACACCGAGCCCTGGAAGTACCCTGAGCGGGCGAGCGAACACGGCGGGCGGCCGGGCAGGTCCGGCTAAGGCGAGCCAGTGAGTAACTGCGGTGGGCTGGGCTGAGGAGGCTCCGCGGGGGGGCGGGGGGGGCAGACAGACAGAGAGAGAGAGGCACAGACCCAGAGAGAGACAAGGAGGGAGGGGGGAATCAGAGAGTGACAGACAAACACAGAGAGACAGGGAGAGACAGAGAGAGGGAGGGAGAGAAAGATAGAGACACAGAATGAGTGATTAAGTGCTTGAATGCGAGACAGACAGACACACACACACAGAGTGACAGAGATGGGCAGACGAAGCAGATAGAGAGAGAAAGAAAGAGAGAGAAAGAGAGAAAGAGGGAAAGAAAGAAAAAGAGAGAGAGAGAGACAGAAAGAGAGAGAGAAAGAGAGAAAGAGAGAGAAAGAGGGAAAGAGAGAGAGAGAAAGAGAGAAAGAAAAAGAGAGAGAGAGAGAGAGAAAGAGAGACAGAAAGAGACAGAAAGAGAGAGAGAAAGAGAGAAATGGAGAAAGAGAGAGAGAGAGAGAGAGAGAGAGAGAGGAAGAAAAAGAGAGAGAAAGAAAGAAAGAAAGAAAGAAAGAAAGAAAGAAAGAAAGAAAGAAAGAAAGAAAGAAAGAAAGAACTTATGACCACAATTGAGCCTAAAAGTTTGGTTGCTAACCAAGACCATTGTTAAGTGAGTTTCACATTTTCCAAGTTGACCATGCCCACCCAGTCACATGACCGCTGAGCCACTCCCACAAACCAGGCCACACCTTCCGGCTCTCAAAAGAAATTTCAATCGTGGTATTGTTGATATTTGGCTCTGTTGACTAATGAGTTTGCCCACCACTGTGCTAGGTAATGCAACAGAAAAAGCAGGACAAGAGAATAACATGGCTGGCTTCTCATTGCAACAAAATATTGTATATTCTATGGGTTGCACTGGAACAGACATTAAATATCAGAAATGATAACTGAAATATTACATTTTGTACTATAGATAGTTTTGTTTGATATTATACTTGTACTGCAGAATCTGTGTTTATCTGCCTGGCCCCCACATTCTGATGATGTTATGGATTAATCGAGATATATTCAGAACTCAGATGAACTATAAAATGTACCTATTAAGAGTGCAGAGAAAAGCAACAAGATACTCAGGGCATGACAGCTAAATCTTATGAAGAACAGTGGAAGGAACTTGATATGGTTAGCTTAAATAAAAGAAGGCGTAGGGGAGACAACATAACAGTCTTTTGACACACATTACATGGAGATTTATTCTTGCTAAAATTAAGACAAAAATCATTGAGTGGAATCTTTATAGTGAGAGATCCAAACCTGAACTAAGGAGGAATTTCCTGAATGTGAGATCTATTAAGGGGTGGGGGGGATGGAGGGGCGGAGGGGGAAACAACCAGATTGCTGCCTAAAATTGTGGATTCTCCATCAGTGGAGATATTTGAGAAAAGACTGGAAAGTCATTGATCCAGAATTGTATAAGGATTCCATACTTAGCAAGAAGACCGCCAAGGTCCCTTCCATCCCTATTATTTTGTTACAATGAAAGCATTGTATATTGGTAATAGCTGTTGATGTTTTCAAGAAGTTAGCCTACTACCTCTTCTGAATGGCATTGCACTCTGAAGGAACAGTTGTGCAGGTTAATTACGCCTCAATTCTGCATTATGACTAGAATTTCAAATGATCTCAGTGTCATTAGATTGTCAGCCTCGGTATTTCCTGGAAAAGTCCCTAAATTAGATTAGTGTAATGTGGTGGGACATCTTAAAATGGCTTTAAAAGTGTATCAAATATAGGAAATTATCTAGCTTAATCTAGTTTGGAGTCATGTTTTATCAGTTCTGAAAGATTTCATGGGCTGACAGTTCAGCTTAAATGTCATTTCAAAGTATGATGCTTTTTTTCTAGAGTTCTAAATGGCTTGGAATTGAAATATTTGAAATAATGCACCCTCTAACACCAGCCTGCATTTATCTATAGGCAAGATGAAAGTATTCTTCATATAACAGATAGAACAGAAGTAATATTTTCATTCACAAAAATGTAGAGAACTGTTCCCTGAAACAACATCCCAACTTAAAATATTTTTCTAACGAAAGCATTTTATTGTTTGTTAAGAGTATACAAATAAATATACAGCCCTACGGGGTAATGATGATATTTGGATGAAAGTGCCATCCACAAAATGTGGAAACAAATTGTGTGGCGAGGAATAGTGCCTGAAGGTCTGAATAATGCCTTCTTTGACTGAAAAGAATTTAGACCCAAGAATGCAAAGATTGCGTTCAGATTTCACAAGAAAAAGAACTAATATAGATGGCTCCATCTAGTGACTGACCAGTGTATAGTATCTCATAGCTATTTTTGAAAGGGCTTTTCAGCTAAGTTGAACAAATGCTCCTAAACAGAAAGGGGTGAATAAAGTTCTTATGAATATTGTCTTTTTCACAGATGCACACAAACATTTGCTTTGTCTTTTCTTTCTGCTTATAGCCAATGAAATATTCCATAATACGTGTGTTTGTTCCTTGATGTGGTACACGTAGTCCTTATGACCACAATCTTATGACCACAATCAAGACCAAAATTTATTTATAGCTCATAAATATATTGCCAAGTGTCTGACCATGCGGATGATAAAATGATCATGTGAAAAACCATCATAAGTCTTTTTTTTCGTGTAGTTGTAATTTTGAAAAAAAAAACCTTGTAAGTCAAGAACTATCTGTATTCTAGAACAGTATTACCGTATAGCAAGGCAGAGCTTTAAAATATGACTTATAGCTGCCGCCTAAAGTTGAAATGTTCAGAATTTAACTTGGACTCCTGCAGGCAGGTTGGCTCTTATTTGGCAGTTTTGGAAGCTGTGGCTCCACCCACAGACAAAGTGTGCTAAATTGGAGAAACATGTAGAAGAATTCTTAAAATTCTTAGCTTCATTTAATATTCAGCTTTGGTGCTATTTTTGGCCAGTTGTGAACTGAGACAATTGCACATACCTGTTTTTAGTTAAGGAAGAAACATAGAACAGAGAGAAAAGAATAAACATTTAGTCAATGTCAATATACAGAGAGTGTATAAGGATATATTTTAATCCCAGATCGAGATTGTGCCCTGATTGTATTGTATTGGCATTGTGGGGGGGAAATGAAGTACAGTAACTTGCATTCTTTTATTTGAATAGATCAGGAGCAAGAAATCTTTTTTTTTAACTTCAGAAGAGCATGCATTATAGTGGGACTAATTCTTTCCACACTGTTCTTTTTTGCATATAAACCATCCTCATGGTCTCTAAAGTATCTAAACAGAGATGTCATGCTAATCAGTAGATCTCTTCACCAGTCTAATGCTTTATGTAACATAGTCACACTATCCTGTGTTGTGCTTAGAGTCATTTTCAGCACTTTCTAGAGTCCTGCTGAAGGAATAGTTAAAATGATGCTAATGAACAAATCCATTTTGCTGCAAGCTACCTGTCATTTCAAACACTCAGGGTTTCGTGTATTGCAATCTACATTCCCTATATGACTTAAGTAGTACTATATATATGTATATGCCAGGAAATAAAATTAATATTTTCATGCCTCTTTGCTAGAATATTTTCTAGCAAACATTTTCTACTATTACGAGAACTGAAAGAGTGATACATTTTACACCTGAAATGGTTGGCTGGTGCGGATCATTAGGTTTTCCACTACTGAATTGTTCTTCTATATTACTTTACTTACTCTCCATATTTTTACCACCTCATCAAACCTCTCTAGGCAACATCAAACAAAATATATAGAAAAATAAAATTATTAGAACATAGAATATATTACACAGGGCATATTAGTCCACAGGAGTTTTTCTTACCTCCTTTATAGACCTTTATGCAGGATTCAACTAACATTGTCTTCCATTTATCATCAGCCCTGTTTCTAGGTATTTGGCACGAGAGATTGAGAAATAGAGACTTGTTAATGACCAGAAACTGGGACAGTATAAGAAGTGTCTTGAACAGTACTGAATACTGAGTTGTGATGGCCCAGTAGTTAGAATGCAATGTTGCAGGCTAAGTTTACCAACAAACCAGAGTTTGACCCTGACTAACTCAAGGTTGATTCAGCTATCCATCATTCTGAAGTCGGTAAAATAAGGTCCCACATTGTTGGGTGCATTACGCTGACACTTTTAAACTGCTCAGAGATTGCTGTAAAGTGTAAAGCATTATGAAGCTATGTTCATGTCGAAGCACTATTGCTAGTACGAATATGATTGTATAAAGATGGATGAAACATTTGAATAGATTGTATAATGGCTCTCCTCGAAGTTGCTTAAACCTGGTTAATTTGTTGGACTGGCAAAATGGAGTTCAGGTTCAAATTCTCCTTAGCACACGGACAAATTGATGTCCATCACAATCTATTAGAGAAATCTGTCTGATAGATTTGTTATTGGAATAAAGATGAGACTCACCTTATAAGATGGGATATTAAGGTAATATAATAAAAAAATAATAAATGGCATCTTGGCATTTGACAAGATTTTTTATTAGGATGGTAAGATATTTAGCCATAATGTATGAATTTTGTAGCATACTTTAGTGCTGCGGTGGTTGATTACTGCTATTTTGGTATGTCTTAAACAGACTGTTACCAAAGATGCTAATTTCAGTAAATTTGTAGAAACCACAATTTTTCACAGGTCAGAGTTACAGTAGGATAATAAAATGGCCATGAAGTATGGAACACAAATAAGAAATGCCAGAACCAAATAAATGAAAATTTCTTCCATGATTAGAATGAAATTGCCAATGAGGCAGAGTATTTAGCATGATTTTAAATTGCAAATCTTTGTTGCTTCTTAGGAATTTTAGATAAGATAAGATAAGATAATTTAATTTCTAGACCGCTCCCTCTCCCCAAGAGGACTCGGAGCGGTGCACAGGGAAGTTAAAACAATAAATACACATAGAAATACACATAATTCAATAAAAACAAATTAAACATCAAACCCTGCGCTAAAATTCCCCAATATACTAAAATCGTATAACCCTATAAAACTATAGAAGAGAGGCTACCCTAGGCCGGCCAAATGCTACCATGGCATTTTTAGTTTAAAATGCCATGGTAGCATGTGGCGTTGTTACATAGCTGCTATATTATCAAGGTAAAAGGAACAATAAACTGGAAGTAAATAGAAAGTTCAGGAAATTACTAATTTCTCCTAACATGTAATTATGAAGAATGAGGTAAAAGTGTAAAAGAGCTGACTAATTGCTTTTGAATAGGACTTTTCTATGCAGCTGCTGTTTCTTTCTCCCCTTCCTTTTTCCGAAGAATTGGTTTCATTCAATACCTCAATGGGTCTGTACATAAGCCATTGTTCTTTAACTGGACTCAGTCTTGTTTGGAAATAACTTTATATAATAAAGCTTGATAAAAGTAAGCAATGTATAGGGAACAAGGAATATGGGTCTTGACGTCTCAGGGTTACCTCTGAGCTGAGGACAGCACACACCCAGTTGTGCAGGGACAATAGTGGGAGAAGTTTAAGTCTACATTGCGTAAGTGGAACCTGTTCCAACAGTGCTATTCCTACTATTTTGATGCAAGGCTGTTAAATTCTGGGAATATGTACATGGTTTATATTTCAGACAAACATTTGGCCACCTATATACATGAATTATCTTAACTGAAAATTGAGCTTATATCTGATTTTGTGAAAGTTGTGTGCTATAATTTATGAAAGTTAAATATACTATGTGACATAATCAAAGTGTCTGTACTCTTGGACATATCTTTATAGGTATTGGGATTCTGGTTCTCCCTCTTAAGCAGCCATCTAGAATTCTAATACATTTTGGGCTCAAGTAATGAGTAAGATAAATAATAGCTGTGTTAGCATAACATCTTTAATTCAATCATTGGGTTAAAGAGTATTTTCTTTGCCTTATAATATATAGAATTGTAAACCAGCACTCCAAATGTGGTAATTAATAGAGGCATCCCATTAATTGGATGATGATCTGTGCTTGATTTAATGAGCACCTAGGTTGCTACAGAATATGAAAATGTTTCATAACATGATCCAGTCTTCCACATTCTAACCTTTTATAATTCCCTACACAAGTGTAATATTCTATCCCTTCTTTTACATTCTCACTTTGTACACATATTTGTAATTTTTCATTTATATGTTTATATCTTCTAGCTTTTTCATTTAAAAAAAAATTCTTGATGTATCCTTTATGTTTTTAATGAATATACCCCACCTTCCCAATGCTGATCTATTACCGTAATACAGATTTGGTTTGATATGGGCATTCCTCTGCTCCAAAGTACAACTATTGTAGGAATGCAAAGAATTCAGGAACCCTCTTAGTTACGCATCTTTAAGCATCTAAAGCGGAGGTAGCTGTCAACTTGACTTACGTAAACAGGAATTTTGTTCCTCTTGTTCCTTTTCCTTTACTTTTCGAAGGATCAGTTTCCTATGTCTTCCCTTGTGCATGTTCCAAGAAACGGGATGTTCATTCTTTAAAAAATTTGTCAGCACAACAACAATTTTAGCCATTTCCTTGAGCCTTTTCCTGGATAGGCTTTTTCTTTTTGCAGGACTTCTTACGAAGCAGTTAATGCTGAGCAATTACTGTGACCTTGGCTCAAGGTTATTTGAATGAGGTAAAACAGTTTAGGGCATATTAAAAGTACTGCAGAACTATTGTGTAAAATGCTTATTTCTGCAAATCTAAGGAGACAGGGAAGGAGATGAGAGGTGTATAAGTTAAAAAAGATGTAGTGGACTTTTTAATACTCTGTCTGAAGACAGAGGCAAAGAACACAAAAGTGTGTTTCCTGAAGAAGTCTTCATTTTGGAAATATATACTTGCAGCTTCAGATCATAAAAACAAGAGTAATATCTATTATTCTGGCAGAAGTCAAAGCCAGACAGCTTAATGTCTGTTTTAGAAGGGATGTTCCCCCCCCCCCCTATATTCAGGACCTAATTAAAAAAAAATTATTTAAATGAGCCAACCTTGGCTTCCGGTTCCGCCTTCCAGCGGTGACGGACGAGTCTTGGGACTCGTCCGCCGTTTTGTTCTTTTTTCTGCCCCCCAACGGGGGCGGGGCACCCCTTTTTGGGGTCCCTCCGTCCGCCTGGCTTGCCTGGGTCGGTTTATCCCAGCGGCGGCGGGAAAATGGCCCTTGCCTTCGGTCTAGGAGAGAGAAGACATGCTGCGGGGGGTTTTCCCTTCGCCAATGGAGGACGGCAACGCACGATGAATTTGGAGAGAGCTGAGTGTTCGGGTCGGAAGGCTTTCCGGGGCTTTGGCGGTGAGGTGAAGAGTGAGTGATTTTAACCTTATTTGTGCTGGCAGCCTGGACTGAAAAAACGTGGAGGGGGGTGTTTGTTTGTTAAACCCCCCCTCGGATTTAAAGCGGCGCTTGGAAATGGCTCCTCGTTGCGAGGAAGCGGACATTTCGCATCCGGATTGCTTTGAAGCAAGTGAAAGTGTTTTGCGGCTTGTTTCTTGACAATGTATCTAAGTCCGGCTGGCTTGAAACAATTTTTCCTTTGCTACTTTCTCCTGCTGGCTCTCAGACTGGGCGGTGGAAGATGGCTGCCCTTTGTTCCTGAATGACTATTTTTACTTATGGAAAATTACCAACATCTCTTTGTGATTTGGACTCCCTCTCTCTATTAATGAAGAAATGTCTGGATTAATTGATTCCTTCACTGGAGTGCCTTCTCTGCTATAATTATTGACTGTGAAAAGTGTTTCTCTTCTGGGTCTTGAACTTTTTACAACCCTGATTTGAACTGTTTTCTCCTGACCTGCTTCAACGGCCCCACCCAAAAAACGCCATCTTAGTGGCACTGACTTTAACAGCTTACCATGGCATTAAAATCAGAATTGGCAGGTTTGGAACAAAGAATGACATCAATGGAATCAGTGTTACAAGCTTTGGTGCAGGAAATTAAAGCTTTGAGAGAAGATAATAGCAGCTTCAAGAAGGATCTTTTGGAAACACGGAAACAAGTGCTGGAGAACACACAGAAGACTGAGGAGCTGGAAGGGGGGCTGGCTGGGGCAAAGGGAGAGCTTAAAAATGTTAACAGTGAGGTTGGAGAATTGACAGGGCATATGTCTAGGATGGATTTTGAAAGGATGTCATATTTTTTAAGATTTCAGAACATTTCTGAAGAACCTGGTGAATGTCTTCCTGAACTCATGAGCACAATTTTAGCAGACTATTTACATAAACCTAAAGATGAGATCAGGGGGGACATTGACCTAGTCTACAGAATAAACTCGACATATGCCAGGATAAATGAAGTACCCAGAGAGATACATATTAAATTTGTTAGAAGGTCAACCAGAGAGGGAATTTTGAAGGCGCAGAGAGGAGGGCCGTTAATTTACCAACAAAAGGAAGTCGCCATCTTGAAGCAGATCCCAAAAAAGATTAGAGAGATGAGAAGGAGGTATTCCTTCTTATCCAAAAAATTGTTTGACCACGGGACTTGGTTTAAGTGGGCGATGCCGGAAGGGATGTTGGTGTTCTGGGAAGGAGGGAGAGTTAGGATTAAAACAGTTGTTGAGGCGGAAGCCTTTCTTAAAAAACATTCCTCTGTCCTGGGGGAAGATTCAGGGGGGGCAGGGGGGGCCACGGCTCCGCCCGCTGGGGGCCAGGAAGGAGAAAAAGAAGATACAATTGCCAAGAGACTTAGATCGAAAAAATAACTTTGCTTTTTTATTAACATTGTATAACCTTTATATCTGGATGTTTGCACACGACTGCCAGCATAGAATTGAGAATTTAGAAAGCATGTACTTATTTTCACCTCGTAGTATTTTTGAAAAATGTTTTTTTAATGTTTTATTATGAAGCCCTGGAAGGGCCAATGATCCCGACGCGAAAGTTCTCAAAATGTTTCTGTATCCCTTACTCTACCCTTTTGGAAAATTGTAAAAACCAATAAAACTTTTTCAATATAAAAAATGAGCCAACCTTCATGTGAATCTGCCTTTGCGCCTACCCTGTCTACTACTATTCAAGCAAATCTCAGAAAATGAGAGTGGGTTCCTACCAGTTCAGCTGAACCAGTAGTGGTTTGGCGGCCTCAGTTGCTGGAATCTGCAGCGACCCAGGCCTGCCACGCCCCTGAACCGGCTCTCAGGGCACTGCCGTAGATGCCACCATCTTGTTTTTGGCTTCTGTACATGCACAGACCAATTTTTTTATTGTGTGGATGCACCCAAAAGCGAACTGGCAGTAGCGACTGCCGGAACCTACCCCTGACAGGACTGAGTAGTAATCACCCTGCTTCACAGTCTGGAATTGGCTATTCCAGGAAAAGCGAATTAATAAGTACCGTAGTCTTTCCTATAGATGAGACATTAAAGTAAAGGTAGTCCTCGACTTACAGCAGTTTGTTTAGTGACTGTTCAAAGTTATAGCACTGGAAAAAAGTGACTTATGACCATTTTTTATACTTACAACCATTGTAGCATCCCCATAGTCACATAAACAAAATTCAGACAATTGGCAACTGACTCATATTTATAACAGTTGCAGTATCCTGGGGTCACGCAATCCCCTTTTGTGACCGTCTGATGAGCAAAATCAATGGGGAAGCCAGATTTAGTTAACAGCTGTGTTAGTAATTTAACAACCTCAGTGATTTACTTAACAAATGTGGCAAGAAAGGTTGTAAAATGGGGCAAAATTCACTTAGCAAATGTCTCACTTAGGAGCAGGAATTTTGGGCTTAATTGTGGTCAGACATTGTATTTGGTGCTTAGTGCCTGAGACTGAATAGTAAAGAGGAAACAAATAAAGCTTTCTGAGATTCAGTCAAATGTTTTGATTGTTTCTGATTTCATAAGATTTGCATTTTAATGCAACTGGTTTGTTATGTCAGCTTATTATTGTTCTATATTTTGTGATGTGATTTGTTTTACGCTGATATCTGCTAGCTTTTGGGGGGAGGTGCAGGTAGGTCAGTCCAATTTGACATTTAGTAGTTGATTTAAAAGTCAATTTAACTTTTTTTAATAATACAAATAGAAGATTGATTTTAATATTTCATATTAATGAAAAGATTATTTAATTTATCTGTCCAAGCTTGGAGCCTTATCAAGTTGCAAAATTTCCCTATATTTTTCACATCGCAAATTGTTCACGTGTTCCTCCTTTTGTTGGGAAAAAAAATAGCTGAAATAAGATCTTTTGCAGTTTTATTTCATTTCTCAATTAAAATATTGTTCAGTAATCTTACTGAAATGGGTCTTAACTCACAATGAAAGCCAGGATGACAAACTGATAGAGGAATATGATGCTTATTTAGGAACTTTCCTAATCACTTCCTAATAAGTATTTACTTATTACTCAAGACCTTTCATGGCGAAATACACTTTGCAAAACACAACAGGAAAAATTAGATTGGGGAGTTTGTGGATTAATTTGCTAGACATCAGAAAAGCATGAATCGGCTTTAGGGAATATCCAGCAAAATGATTCTTTTTAGAGAAAGAATTCCCAGAAATAATCAATATGCAGGAAATGCTATTGTAACTCGTCATGCTAAGATCTTTCTGGGCAGGAAATCAGACTCACATAAAATGAATTTATGATTCTTATAGTCTTTACAAACAAGGAAATTTTTCTCAAAGTACTGCTTGCAAATAGCATGATCTGGCAAAATTGTTTTTGTTCTGACATTTGCATTAAATTAATCACTTGTGATCACACTTTTCTATCCCAATGTATTTCTATAACATTATTCCAATCTGTTACAACTAATGCTTCGTTGCTGATTGATAGAAAGATTCTGGGAGGGATGATTACATTGCCTGCCTGGGTTTTTTGGGAACATTATAAGGAAAATTATTTTGTGCCCACCATGATAAAAGAAGACCTTATGTACCATAATAGCTCTAGAAAGAAGCTTGTTTGCAGAATTACATTTTCACCCAACTATTCCCATACTTGCATAAGTGTTCGTAAATGCATTTGCACATTTAATAATATAAACTTTATATGCCAAGTTTGTACATCAGATTTATACATTTGAGTGTGCCAGGTACTCGAAACCTGCAGCATTGTACATGCCCAAATTTATCTAGTCTTATAGATTCATATTTTGATGCCTCCATCCCTCTCTCCCTCTGCATCTGCAGTTAAAATGACTAACAGATGAAGGAAAAGATCTCTTCCTTAAATTTTGTAAAACAGATCTGCTTATATATCTTACAGATCTAGACCAATAAAAAAAATCTGCCTTGGGCCCATACTAATAGTTTGTGTCTCTTAATGTTTTTAAAAATGGAAATAACTAAAGAAAAGCCTTATCCCGTGATTAAAAAAAAATACAGAAGATAACCCATTGACTATTCCATTGTCGAATTTTGATTTAATTTGCTGCTGTCTTTAAGAAAGCTTATGTATAAGCTGCAGACAATATTGTCAAGAGAAGATGACTTTTTTAAAGGACTGTATATTGTAAAGAAAGGCAAAATGTATTTTATTTTTGTGCCTTCAGTTTAAGAGATTAACTGAATCAAGCACATTCCTGAAAGTTTTCACAAAATTTTCGTGAAAAATTCAATTATGGATTATTTATTTATTTTTATTTTTATTTACAGTAGAGACAGCATATTGGTTCAGACCAAATTCACTCTTATTTTTCTGAATTGATACATCAGTTTTGTGCTACCATAAGTTATAAACAGAGCCTAGATGGATAGAGTTATGAACAGGGATAATATAGTCCTTTATGAATTCTTAAACTAGCCAATTCAGATCTTGCTCCAAGAATCAAAATTTGGAATATTTGTATACACATTATGAAACATTCCAGAAGAGAGAAGTTCCCCGAGGAAAACTCAGAAGACTATACCTCTGGTGAATGATCCAGATTGGATCCTGCATTATGTGAGGAAATTACATTTCCATATATTTGCAAACTTTTCATAATTTATCCTCCCAGTTGCATGATTTTTGGATTTATCTACTTTACTGTTGAAAATATCAGCATATATAAAAGCATGAAACTTGAAGACAGTGTATTTTCAGGACTTGCATTTTGACCCTACATAAACATTCCGAAGCAAACCTCAGTGAGTTCAGTTGAATTTATTCCAAAGTCATACATAGTATCATACACTGATCATTTTTATTTCAATTATCTCTTCATTTATAAGAAAAAAAGGACAAAGACTGCAATACTTAATGTCTTTGTTGTGCCTTTTTTCTCCTTCAGTACTGAGCACCAACTTTGCCACCAAGATTAGGAAATTTAACTACTGCTTTTTTAATGCGGAGATTAAAGGCAATATTTGAGCGACAAATGCTTGCATTATTATTTTTTGCTTGTATAGTCTTCTTCCTCTGTTGCTCATCTGAAAGATCAAATATGTTTAAAGCTTTAACTAAAAAGTAGAATTGCAAAAAGAAAATCTGAAAAAAGGTGATTTGGTTTGTTTTATCTAAATTTGAAACTGAAAACCAGCTCCGTTTTAATGATGGCATTGTACCAGCAATTACCTATCTTCAGAATTGATGCACTCTAAATAAATGTTTACTGGAAAAAATTATACTAGAAAAAATATCTCCTCTTATAAGATTTTTCTGCCTGGGAATAAAATATGTTTATATGTACATGTTTTATTAATTTTAACATATATGGACAATCTAAGGTTTCCAGGATATATGATTTTGGAAATTATTGTAAAAGAGAGGATTATATTTTTAAATTTTACATTATATGAGATAGATATTACCAAAATTCAATGATAGGAAAACTACACAAACATGTTAGTTAGTAACTAAACATGAAATTCTATTACAATGATGACATTTCCTCAGGAATGTAAGACTTCGCTTAAGAGTCATCACAGGATATTTATGATTCAATCTCCAATGTAGCTAATGAGACTCTCGTGTTTAGAAATTCCATGGAATTGTTAAAAGATTACGTGCCATTTTTAATCCAGGTACAGATATTTCCAAAGGCCTATTGTACACATTTATACCCATAAGACATTTACACACAAATATACACCGGGTATACAAAAGGCATAGAAGTTAAACACTGTCATCCAGTGAATTAAGCTGCACATCATTATATTTGTTAATAAATGTGTATATTGTCTTTATGCAAAAAATTCAAACAGAATTAGCCTTACCATTTGGAAGAGTGAGGCACCTACCTCAAACAGCAAATATTGATTGTCATTAAAGACAGCATTTTTTTAGTTGTGATAATCATCTTAGAAAATATCTCCTGCACTTACACATACCTTCTCTATAAATGGAATATGAAATAGAAGGGATGTGTGTGTGTGTGTGCAACTGTATTAGTTGCACCAAATCTCTTGCACCTAATGATCTGTCCATGGTACTGCAAGTTTTCTTTATGGTTTTTTTTTTTCTTTTGCCTGAATTGACATGCATTGTTTGCCTTTTCCTTTAAATAGTGCTCTATTTAAAAGTTTGCTTTTCTTTTATGTATGGTTAAAACTAAAGTACAAACAAAAAACAAACCAGCATACACTGATACGAAACATTGTACGCTAAGAGAATGCACTAAAAATAAAAACGTTTTGTACAATTAACATAATTACCACATTATTACATTTTGACTACTAATGGAAATTGAGGGGGGGGGATTGAGTTTGATATCTAAGATAACCTGCCAGCTGAGAGAAGAAATAACATTCTTCCCCTCACCAAAATGGTAGTGGGTAAGTAGCAGGAAGCTGATTTTATTTCTTGCAATGGGCAGTGTAAATTTACTGTTGTGTGAGAATATTGTTAGATCTAACAGCAAGGATAGACAAAAATATATTAAATTGTGTATAGGGGCTCCACTGTGCATAGGGCAAAGAATATCAGCTAAATATTTGTTGTGATGAATGTGTCTTCCACATAGGCCTGACCTATTCAAGATGGAGAATTGTTCTTAAGTCATTCTGAACCATCATTGTCAAGGGCCTGTTTGCTTTAGCTTTAATCAAGCTGTTCAAGATCAAGTGAAATCTAGTGCTAACATAGCATTTGAAATGTAGATCTACCGTATGCCTGTCTTTTATGAGAACATAACATTTTTCTCTAAGACCAAGATCGCTAAGTAGTTTTGGTATTTAATTTTAATGACAACTAACTTGAGCCAAAATTTCCGCCTGCTATTTTTTTTCAATAGTACTATTTATTCTTTAAAACTTTAATTATGAAGTAAAACTAGAATAAATTTTATGAATTCCTTTATTCCACGTCCAACTTTTTCCTTAGGGGATGTATTCCTGAAATCTCAAATATGACAAATATAGGATATTTTTAAATGTTCTTCCCCAAAGAACAAAATAAGCTAAAACAAAATTGTTTATTAAGAACAAATATGCCTTTCACAAATGAAAATTTGAGTTTGTTAGTAGGACTATTTGATTCTATTAGCAATTCTGGCTAAATAAAGCAGAATAATATGAATTACTCACAATGGCTCATCTTATGTACCTTAATTTTATAGGTAAATATTTCAAAGGATGCACAAATTTATATTAGTTGTGATGACTCTGAGTTTGAATACATGCTTAATATATTCCAGATAGTAACATACGTGCCTGTTGCATCTTGGAATTTGTGTTAAGAAACCGTTTTGTATATATCCCTTTTATTTCCTGTATAAGATGAACGGCTTATTGGGAACTGTCACGTTACACTACAACAGTTTTTGATATGATTTTTTTTAATTAAATCCATTTCTCTCCCTACTTTCTCAATAATAATGAAGCCCTAATTTATATAATCCTGACTTATCTTCTTCTAACAGACAATGCAGCAGATGAGCGACCACCGTTATGACAAACTTACAGTTCCTGATGATGCAGCAGCAAACTGTGTGTATTTAAACATTCCTGGCAAAGGTCATGTTTTGTTGCATCGAGCCCCTGAGGAATATCCAGAAAGTTCAAAGGTAATGGCAAAAAGGCTAGACCTTATATGTTCTTATATAATGCTGATCATCTGTAAATTAAGATTGCTTGGGAGAGAAGAATTGAATCTGTAATCTTTTTTTTTCAAACACTGCTTCTACTGAAAATAGCAAAAGAAAAAATACCAGTGGACTTTGAGAATGCATGATAAGTAGAAACCAGCACTGTCAGGAGCCGGCAGTGGCAAAAAAAAAAGGTTAGGTTATAGAAGTGCTGTTACAATGTACTTAAAAATAGGTCAAGCTTCCACCATCTTGCTTTTTTTGCCCTCTCACCCTTTGTTCCCCACGGAACTGTTGCTAGGAAAGAATGCTGCAAATCCAGACTTTTATATAATCTGGATAAAGATAAAAACAGCTATTCTCAATAACATGTCATGGTGCGAAATATATTTGTATATTTTATTTTTTTCGTTCCCAGGGGTGCAAGAGATCTGATCAAGTCCTTGCTCCTTGCTAGACCATTTACAATCATTAAGCCACCCATCACTTTAAACTTTTACTTGGGATAAGGGATTCAAATTGTAAATTGCAACTCTCCATTGTTTGCATTCCATTTCAGGTACCAGATTTTTTCTTCGTTATTCTTCATTTGTTTTTCAGGGAATGGCTCAGCAGTTAAAGACGCTGAGTTTTTCAATTGAGCTGAAAGCCTGGATTGGCACCTGAGGTCCACACAATGGGGTGAGCTCCCATTATTTGCCCAAGCTTCAGCTCACCTATTACAGTAATGCAAAAGCATGCAAATGCAAATAGATTAATAGGTACCACTTTGGTGGGAAGATAACAGCATTCCATGGGCCTTTGGCCTAGAGCCATGCTGGCCACATGACCACAGAAATTGTGTTTGAATAGTGCTGGTTTCTTCAGCCAAGAACCAGAGATAATCGCCATGACTGACAAGACATGACTGACAAGGAAATCTTTACTTTTTTATTCTTTATTCACAACCTGGCTCTCACTCTTTGGTTTCCCATATTCTTATTTTGTTGTTTAGGCTTTGAGTTTTTTGAGGTGAAAAAGGTTTTCCTGGACATTCAATGAATTATGCCATACAGAAATATGTGTGTATGCTTGTGCTATTCTTAGCATAGAAATGCTGAGCACCCCAGTATTCCTTTGGTCTGGTTGTGATGCTATTACATATCAGAGGAGTCACTCTCTGAGTTTTAAGTATATTATTTCAAATGGACCAGAACATAGTTTTAAGCTGAACATGCCCATTTTTCTTATTCATTGGCAATCATTTAGTGTTATTGAGTGTAATATGCTTGGAAGTGACTTGGGCCCAAGTGAAGCATTTGACCTGATGTCATATTATGTGAGTTTCTAGGAAACATTTATTTGGAAATTGTACAGACTGAGAAAGAGAGGGGGGAGGATAGATAGATGATAGATAGATAGATAGATAGATAGATAGATAGATAGATAGATAGATAGATAGATAGATAGATAGATAGATAGTTGTTTTCTGAGGTTTTCGCGGGTGTTTGTATGTAGGTCTTTGGTTGTTCGGGTTTTTCTCCCGCGTAGAATTGGAAGTATCTTCACGACATTTCGATGAAATCTCATTCATCATCTTCAGGCTGGTGCTTCGGGCTTGGTGCTTCCAGGAGCAAAAATGCTCCTGGAAGCTCCAAGCCCGAAGCACCAGCCTGAAGATGATGAATGAGATTTCATCGAAATGTCGTGAAGATACTTCCAATTCTACGCGAGAGAAAACCCCAACAACCAAAGACCTACATAGATAGATAGATAGATAGATAGATAGATAGATAGATAGATAGATAGATAGATAGATAGATAGATAGATAGATAGTTATCCCATCTGTATAAATAGGCTTAGTTGTGCCTTATTGCAGCGGTCTCCAATCTGCAGCTTGGTGGCCCAACTGAGGGGAATCAGTCTGTGTGAGCAGTAGGTTGACGCGTGCGTGCGTACGTACAGCTTGAGTTGTGTGAGTCAAGCTGTGTGCACATACATGCCGGCCCGGGGATTGGAGACCCCTGCCTTACTGATACTCCAAAACAAATATGGTAAATGTAAATCTTTGACATTTTTCCTGAACTTTGGCTGTTCAGACTCAAAGCTTAATCTGAAGTCTTTATTGCTTATTTAATCTTGATATTACTGAATATGCAACATTATGCTTGACAATTTTTATTGCCCAACATGTTGAGCAAAAGTACAGAATTGTGGTGTGACCACATAAAACACTCTGTTCCCCAACTCCACTAATAATACCTTAAGTAAGTAAGCATGGGATAAACATTATTCAGGCTGTTATTAGACATTAAATCATGCGACTGGTTTGTCATATATTCCTCATCATTTGTGGCATAATTTTATTAGAAATCAAAGTCAGCATTACTCAGTTCATATGATATATCAGTGACGTATAAATTAAAATATGATGCAATAGCACATTTATCAGTCTTTTGCTCCCCCATATCCTAAAATGAATTAACATGCTGACTTTTGATCCAGATAATCCAATTTGAGGCTGAACTGTTTTACTAAAGAAAAATATGTTAATATAGTCAACTTAGCAACAGAATAGAAGTGATTTCCCATGGGCTTTTTCCAGGATATTTTTCTAGCTTCTTAATCTAGCTGACAGATTTGGGATTCCCTGATGCCATAATATTCAAAGACTGTTCAGACCTAGTCTTGCTAGTTTCCAAGCACAAAGGTCAGTAGATACCACTATTTAGTAAGAGTTTTCTACTAAGATATACAAACTTTTGACTGAAAAATTTTAAACCAATGATAAAGATTCAGTAAAAAAAGATTCATAAATGTAACAATTTTTCATTTTCTTTCCTAATAGGTATTTGAAAAACTGAAGGACCACATGTTGATCCCTATAGCAAACACCGAGCTAGAAAAAGTAGATGGAGCACTGACTTGCTGTTCGGTCCTTATTAATAAATCTTCACAATTATGAGTTTACAGATTTCCTTCCTTGTATATGGCAATAATGTACATGCAAGGCAAATGAATCTGTATTTCACTTGTATTGGTTTTCTTGACAATCTACTGTACCACTGTGCTACTGACCTTTGTTTACAATGGTGCCCCTTCACTTGTAATTAAGGTGCGTGTATATCCTTTCTTCTGACATATAAAGATTTGAAGCATGTTTGTCTGGATTTCCCAAAAAAATGTTATGAAAATTAATGGTTTATGTAGTAGATGTAAAATGATATCAGAAGCAGAAGTAGGGGCCACTTCTAGCATCACTTTTGACTCGGGCACAGCAACAACTAGATGCATATCTACTATGCTGAACATTCCTATAACTTACTTTGAGATCCTAGAACTTGAGTTTAAAATCATCACTGAAGACATATGGCCAAATGCCATACAAAATGTAATACTGGACTTCCTCACAATCCGCTTTATGAATTTGTCATCAACAAATTCTTTCCACCGCAATGCAAAGAGTAAAACACTTGTTTTTATATTGCTAGTGATTTTGTCACAGGAACTTTATAATGCTCCCTGGAGAGTTTATCCACTCCTTTTCCACTGCTCTGCGTAAATTCCAGGATTGACATTGATAAGTCATCAAATATTTACCAGCTGCAAAAGGCATAAAAGTGGAAAATTACAAGTGCTTACAATACCACAGTAGTTAGTCTTCAAATATGGGCTATTAGGAAGATAAGGGCTCAAAGATGTATATCTTCATGCATTTATTCTTATGCCATCTAAAATAATTTATTTTCCTTGCTTTGGGGAAGTGTAATTGTAATTAAATTAGAACATGAGAGGGAAATCTGCACTAGGTAGGATAATGCCCATATTATATATGTGTTTCTGTAACAAAAGTAAGGCATCTGTTTAAATAGAACAGCCTCATATATGGAAATGTTGTTGAAAGTAGCTTGAGTAGTTAACATTGATCCAAAAATGTTTTAGAAAATACTAAAGGATTTTAGAAGTAATACTGGAATTGGCCCAGTTTTAATCTAGTCTTTTAGTCGCCCTTCTCTTTAGTTATGCATTCTGCTTTTTGAGGAGGGAACAGAGAGCTCTCTCCTAGAGTTCTAAGTTATAGGTAACCAAAAGGAAATTCAGTAACTCTTCCTTTAGTAGCAACCATAGTATAAAACAAATTATAATTATTGTAGAAAATTGTTTTCCTTTTAGTGCCTTGGAAGAAAACTGTGAATGAAATTAATTACAAAGTGTAGGTGGATTACTGTGAGGGTTTGAGGCAGTTGTGTGTCCAAAATGCTGGTTTGTTTATTTGCACTTTTTTATTTCAGTAGATATTCAGGTTGTTCACAAGTTAAAAGTTCTACATATTTTAAAGTTTTGATTCACAAAGTTTTAACAAATTAATAAAACACTTTATTTTACTGCCACCTCTCATATTGTACTTTCACGCAAGTACTTGTTGTTATGGTTTTAAATATTCATTTCATCATCAGAGTTCTTTTCTATTCAAACTCAAATGCTGAACTTTCTGAAAAACATAAACAAGACATGGCAGGGGATCTTAGATTCTTCCAGATATTCTACTGTGCAATGCTCTGTCTCATTTATAACATTTCATGTGGGGCAGAAGGACCCTGATGATTTTGCCTTTTACTTGTAAATCTCCTATGTATTCCTGCTGCTAATTTCATTTATATTGTTTCTGAGAGAGAGAGAAAAAAACAAATAAAAGAGAGAACTACAAAATGTACTTTGGTAGCATTCTTGGGTCCTGTTGTTTCCCTGTAGTATAGATCTGTGTCTTCCAAGAGACTCTTATTACTATTATGTCTAAGTATTCAAGTTGTGCCTGGAAATGGATATCTTTATTTAAACTGTAATTCAGTTGGAAGAAATGTTTATTTTGGCAAATTCTGCAACACACTTAAGCAATCAGCTGTTTAATTTTAAATGTTTATATATATAGTAGTATTCTCGGGAAACCTATTCAATCATTTTAACAATGATGAGATTAAACAAAATAATTTTCTTCAAATTTGCCATTGCCTTTATCAGTTTCCCGTTAATACTCCATTTTGGGCACTACTTCTGGTAACTGGCTAGTGTACAGTATCACAAACTTCAAGTAACCAATTACATTAAAACTATGGTTGAAATTATTTATATGTAAGAAACACAGGGAAACATGTAGAATCCAGGAAATGCAACATGGGGAATGTCATATGTAACTTTATCACTTAGCTGGATTAATTATACTTAAAAACGCTAATTATTCTTCTGACCCTTCCTTTGTTTAATAATATTTTCTCCTAAAATGAAAAATTATTTATTTAGTTGGCATGTTCTTATTTTATTTCCCTAAAATAGTCACTTTCTTATTTTATTCCATTGAAAATTGCTTAATGAATTTATACAAAATTTGCTTAATGAATAATAGAAGAAACACTTTGTACTCTTAATGGATAGTTTGGAAATATTTAAAAATGTAATAGGTATTTAATTGGAAAATGAGGGTTTTTTTTCACCTCGTGGATTTCAATTCATAACAGAAAAGAATAGAAATGTTTTAGAGATATCGTGAAAAGCCTTGCAAAGTAATAATAATGGTTGTGTGAATTCACTTAAGTCTTCAGTAGTTGCTCATTTTTATTAACTAATGTCACAGCACAAAGAATATACACTCTGCTTTGTTTTTACATCATTTATACATTAATCAGCAATGTTAAACAAATTTTAGTTGGCCACCTTTCAATGAAATAAAGCCAGAAAATACTTGGTAAAAATGGTTTTACATTTTGCTTTGTTTTGTGTCTGCTGTGACAACTGCATTGTCAGTTGACTTACACCAAGCATACTTTTTCTACCTGAAGTATTGTATATTGTGTCATCTGTTAGTGTATGGGCTGCTTGCTGTGTCAGACAATTTTTTGAATAATCTTATGTGCTAATGGATTCTACACTATTCTAAATATTCATAATTATGGATATTATGCATATATCTGCAGTGCCTATTATTTTTCTAGTTTTCCTGATGTTTGTCACAGTGATCTGTAAGAATCACTATTATTGTACTGACATGTATACAGCTGGTGAATCTTTTATTAAGTTTGAATTTTGTGCCGCTTTTTGTTCTATTCTCATGCAGTCTGTACTTCTGAATTAATACTTACAATTTGAATTCAGCATAGTAAAATGCTGCATTGGGTTGGAACTATACAATTGAAAATGCAGACTTATTTTAAAGTATCACTGTTCTTGTCTTGAGGACCATAAAATTAAAAGGAAATTTCATCAAATTAAGTATCCTTAGGTATTTTAGGCATCTAAAAAAAAAAAAGAATAATGCCCCAAATTTAATCATATTTCAGCGTTAGATACTGAGCTCTGCCTAAACAATGCTATCTAAATTTTTGTTAGCATGGATACCAAAGGCAAGTTATACGATCGGTTCAATGAAGTTGTAAAGCCTTTTCTAATACTACCTCAGTAGTGCAGTGACTCTATTTAAAAATAGCAGATCACCAGATGGGATTAAACTTGTCCTTATTGCAAAATATAATATGTTCTTCAATGTGCAGAGAATGGGGAGTAAATATAGTAATTCACAACAGCACTTCTGTGATGGTAGAGACCACTCCTGAAATTACTAATTTCTTAAAATGGTTTCCTTCCAGTTCCTTACTTAAAATATCTAACTAAAGAGAAAGCTCACTAGGCAAAACTCTCACTGATGTATCCTACAATGTTACACTTTTGGTCCCAAAGCTTAAAAGTTGGAAGCCAGAAGTAGATACCCCTATTTGATCCCTAGCTGTTTAGATTGTTTTGATTTTTTAATGGGGTGTGTGTGCGTGTGAACAAAGTGATGCAATATGTGGGTTTCCTTGTTGGACAAAATGTAATCAGTGTCAGCTAAGGTTCCTTTCCATGTGCCAATGAGAAGTGTTTATACATGCTGTACCTTATATTGCTATACTTGGCATCCTTCCACTCCCTCCCACACAGCAAAGTATACACTCAGTTCAATCTTTCACAGATGCCGTGTTTTAGAAGTATAGTGTGGATTTTAAGGACATATGGAACATAGTCTCTGTGAGATTTGATCACAACTACTTTAGAACACCATGTTCAGCTAGGTACAGAACTGTCCAAAATGCTTTCTCTCTTCTCCCTTAACAACAAAAACAAAACCTGTTAACTCTTGTTTATTGAAACACGAGAGCAGAATTAATCTGAATCAAATGTTTCTAAGGAGCTGGTACATATCCATTAATGATGAGAGGCAGTTCTTAAAGAGCATTTTTAATCTGTAAGGTGGCTGGGAACAAAATATGAGGCACCTCACTTGAACTCCCAGAAAGGCTTCTTGTAAAATGTGTGATGTAGGATGTAGTTTCAAGTCACATATGAAATGTATTTAGCCTTGTTTTCAAACATAATTCAAATGTGTTATCTTTAATATATCCAACTACTGTTTTGTGTGTCAAAATTTGCCAAATTCCATAACCTATTAACACTGGAAAAAGTGCTGTTTATTATCCTTAATTTTGTCTTGTGCGTTTCTAGCATTATGTACACCCGTCACTATTGAATAAAATGTCAGCTAAAGCTTAACTGTATTAATGTTATTTAGAATAAGACTTGAAGCAACTTATTCCTCTTTTTCATACATTTTGCTTCATTGATCCAAGTTCATTTTTCTCACTGTACCATATTTTTTTAGAAATGAAACATGGTTGCTACTGCTGCTATTTGTAAAAGAAGTGAATTTAGAAAGGGATCTTTGCATGCAACCTTAAATTACATAGTCTCACATGGTGAAATTGCCTAGAAATTAAGGTGGCTTAAGATACTGCTGTCTAGATTTCAATCCATTCTTGAGCTTTGACCATTTTGCTACTCAGGTGTTCTAGCTACGTAGTGGCTACTATGGCCTTTAATTGAGTAATTTCCTTAGCCTTATCCTCCAACTCCTTCTCTGCCAAGAAAGTGAGCACTAGATACTTTCCATTAGTAGGTCTTGGAGACCACGTTGTCCTGATAGAGAGAGTTTTGTAACTCTTTGTTTAGAGTCCATCAAATTTGACCCTTCCTGTCTAGCATATTCGCCAGTGGACTGGTGAAAAAAAACCTTTAGTTTACTCTTCTTTCATTCATTTCATCTGTTAAAAAGAAAAAAAAAACAAAGCACCACCGTTTCACTGATTGTCTAATTAACCTTAGACAACCCACTGATGATTCTCTTTAACTAGCTGCCTATCACTTACCTAGGTGCTGGTTCACAAGGTGCATATGAAGATAGGCACAAGTGCACTGATTTTTCTGAGCACGACGTATCAGAGTTACAAAAACAAACCATGTAATGCCTTTAACTTGCTTCAAAGCAGGGCAGGATTTCAAGTTTTACATTCGCACATTGCTGTCCTTCGATATAGATATCCCCCAAAGTGGCTGTGGAAAGTCCACCCAGTGATCAGAAGGGAAGGGAAATGCTGGCATGTCTATACAATGCTCAATAGAGGGAGGGCCTCCTCAAGGTGCTGTCCGCTGGACAATGCCGGCTGGCGGCTCCCAGGGGAAGGGCATTCTCTGTAGCGGGCCCAGCCCTCTGGAACGACCTGCCCCCCGACCTTCGCACTACCACGGACCTCTTCCGTCAAGCATTGAAAACTTACTTTTTTCATGTGGCCGGCCTGGCATAGTTTGTTTTTATCATCATTTAATAGGGTTTCTTAATTATTTATTTTAATTCAAGTTTAAGTTTACTTAATTTAATTTTAATTTTATCTATTGTATTTAGATTTACCTTTCATTATCCCTGTGCACCGCCCTGAGTCCCTACGGGGGAGAGGGCGGTATACAAATTAATTAAATAAATAAATAAATAAATAAATAAATAAATAAATAAATAAATAAATAAATAAATAGGAGCATAAATATTTAGATCAAATTGAAACACAGCAGAGAAACCAATACACATCAGAAAACAGGTTTTGTTCATTCAAGCCCTCTCAGTGTGACTGCTGAAGCGTTGTCTGCCCACAGTTACTTGCCTGGTGTAGATCTTAGATCTTCCCCAAAAATCAATTATGTAATGGGAAGTAGAAGCTGCTAACTAGTAACCACCACTGGGTGGACTGTTTACTTGCGTGACCGCCTCCTACCACATACCCTTCGACCTGTCCGCTCCCACAGGGAGGGCCTCTTCAGGGTACCATCCGCCGGTCAATACCGGCTGGCGACCCCCAGGGAGAGAGCCTTCTCTGTGGGGGGACCAGCACTCTGGAATGACTTATCCCCCCCCCCCATCCCCGCACCACCACAGACCTACGCCTCTTCCGCCGGGGGTTAAAAATGCATCTCTTTCATTTGGCCGGGCTGGCATAGATTCAATGATTTTAATGTAATTTTAATTGGGATTTTAAACTGTTTTAACTGATTTTAGCACAGATCTTAAATTTAATCTTATTTTATCCTGGTTGTGTATATTATTGTACTTTTTATTTCTTCTGTGCACCGCCCTGAGTCCCACTAGGGAAATAGGGCAGTATAAAAATTTGATGAATAAATAAATAAAATAAATAATTTACTGAACCACTCTAAAAAGCCATTACTACTAAAGGGACATTAGTTATCTCAGGTATTTTTTAATACCTGATTTTAGTATTGAATCCACTTAGCAGCTTTAAATCCTTTTAGACTTGAGAGCCACTCTCCTATCTCCTCCCTGGGATAGCGATTCTTCAGTGCCACTGTAGATTTTCCATACATCTACTGGGGACACCCTGCTCACATGGTAGGAGGATTCCTGTGTGCTGGTCAAAGGACACTTTCATTCTAATTTTACTTCCATCTAATAGCTGCTCTGCCGAACTGGACTCAATCCATGATTAAAAGAATCAATGTAGCTTAATAGTTCCAACTCCCAAACTATTTTTTTTTTTTATTGAAATTTTTATAGTCTTTTACAATATTTCACCCAGTGCTGTACAAAACAAAAGGAAGAGTTGGTTTCAAGTATCTTCTATTATCTTTAAGATCTCCAAAATCCACGTTCTCTCGGTACAGGCGTCGAGACGTCCAAAGTTCCAAGTGCATAGTCCACAAATGGCTTCCAAGTCTTCCTTGGAAGCTCCCAAACTATTTTAAACAATTTATTTATTTATTTATTTATTTTATTTTATTCGATTTGTAAACCGCACCAATCTTCGTTGAGACGGACTCTGGGCGGTGCACAGGACATTAAAACCTACAATAAATAAATAACAAAAATACAAAAGTTAAAAAGAAATTAAATGACAAACCTGTGCTAAAATTCCCATTTAAAACCTATCTAATTTAGCTGAGGCTCTATCGTTCCTAGATCTAAATTCTATGCTAGTCCAGCTTGCTGAAAGAGATGTGTCTTAAGTGAGCGGCAGAAGAGGGGAAGGTCCGTGATAGTACGAAGTTCGGGGGGGAGGTTGTTCCAGAGGGCGGGCCCTGCCACAGAGAAGGCCCTACTCCTGGGCGTTGCCAGCCGGCATTGACCAGAAGTCGGCACCCTGAGGAGGCCCTCTCTGTGGGAGCGAATCGGTCGGTGGGAGGTATGTGGCAGGAGGCGGTCCCGCAAGTAACTAGGCCCCGAGCCATGGAGCGATTTAAAGATGGTGACAAGCACCTTTAAGTGGACCCCGGAAGACCACCGGTAGCTAGTGCAGCTCGCAAGGTAATATCAATAGCATATTAAGTACGCAACTTGTGGAAATTTCATAATGGTTTATATTTATTATCTCAGGCCATTCCTTACAAACTTCCTATCCAAATAAGAAATAGGAATTCCAATAGGAAATCAATATTCCTACAACAAACATGTTTTTTAATAGCCATTGGCCAATCTGCAAAAACAATAAAGTTCATTATTTTTTTCCACAATGTCTGAGATAAGGGTTGGGAAGGCGATGGACTTAAATGATCATAAGTCATTTTTTTCAGTGCAGTTGTAACTTTGAACAGTCACTAAACAAACTATTGTAATTGAGGACTCAATTACAGAACCAAGTGAAATCTATTCAAATTTGGGGTAGGAGCACAAAAAGAGCAATATAAGTGTTGCTAAAATATGAAAAATAACACAATATGTTTGAAAGAGATATTTGCAGTAACAATCTGTTGCCATCTAGTGATCACTGATGTAAATATTATTATCACAAACTATGTGAGTATAAAATATGGCCAGCATTTTTGTTGTGTCTTCTTGTGCCATATGTACTAATGTATTCCATATGCAAGGACACCACCAGTTTGGGCACATTTTGGCTAGTAATTCACAAGTGGAATAGGTCTAGCTTTACTCCAGCATACTCATGCTTTTGTAGCAACCTAGAATCTCTAATTCAAGTACTACAAGCTGTACTATTGTCTGAAATTCACCAAATAGGGGGTACATGAGATGATACTGGAAGTGTGTATTAATACAAAAACATTCCTGTAAAGGTCACTATATGGGCAAACAAAATAACTTTTGATGGGCAGTGGGCAATTTAAGATTCCCACTCTCTTTTCTTATGGCTCTTTAGGCTGGAATTGGACTAACCAATCAGTCCTTCAAAAATAGCACTTCTTGTAAATTAGGACTTTTGATTTATACTGTCACCTATAAAAGACAGCAAAGGCAGGTGGCTAATTATTTTTTTTCCCAATGTATACTTAAATAAGACATGCAAGTATGATTAAACCATCAAGCAATTATGTTTTTCTATATTGTTGAAGTTGGTAACCTACTACATATTTTCTCTACATTAATAAAAAGTGTAATATAAAATCTCAGTTGACCAAGGTCATAGGCAGAAGTCAATAACTATGGTCACCATCACGTATTTGATGAACATGGTTTCTGAAAGACTGTGACTTTAATTATTCCAACTGGGACTGGGACTTTAATTATTCCAACCCTGGGAGGAATAATTAAAAACACGAAGGGAAAAGGAAGAAAAAATAGTTTTGTGTCTGAAATTAAGAGAAAAAAGTTAAATGTGATCTGAATGAAAATGGTCTGATCCAGTGGAGTAAAACTGATAGATAAGTTTAGGAAACTTTAATTAGGTTTAGTTATGAATGAAAGGGCTTAAATATATGTCAGAAAATATGACCTGGTGTTTAGGTAGGTTGTAGGAACCTATAAGTTAGTGGTAGTTCCTTGTTACTGCTAGGGAGCCAATTTGGTGTAGTGGTTAAAACACCAGGCTAGAAAGAGGGAGATCATGAGTTTACATCCTACCTTCACCATGAAATCCAGATGGGTGGCGTTGAGCCAGACACTGTCTCTCAGCCCAACCCACGTCTCAGGGTTTTTGTTGTAGGGGAAATAGGAGGAGGAAAATGTGTTGAATATATCTGCTGTCCTGAGTTATTTGTAAAAATAATAAATGCAGGAAACAAGCAAACTCTCCACTGAATGATGAGAATGTAACTAGTACCATGTAATAAAGATCTAAATATTATTTTGAAGCTTAATCTTAAGTGTATTTTCTCTATATGACTAAACTAATTCAACAGAAATTAGTTAGTCAGTTGGAAGAAATGTCCTTCTGGATTCAGTTCCAAGTGGAAAGAAAGACATTGGAAACATGATGGCTGTTTGGAAAGATGGTTTTAATGGTGGACAGGATCACATGCTTCGAAGATGTTGGGTGAAGAAAAAAAGGCAAGAGATGCTGAAAGTTCCTGAGTTTTATACCCTCTCTGGGCTTTTGAATTTGAGCTTGTATTCTGATTGGTTGTCAGACTCCCATGGAGCCATGCAGGGGCAACTCTGTAAACTGTCCTGAGTACAAGGCTTGGTTGAGCCTTGCTGGGTGATGCAATCTTCTCAGGTGCCATGTGGTGAGATGGGTAGAGAGCTAAACCTGCCTTTGTTGGATCTTGGGTGATGGCATTTGCCTATGAATAGACCTAGCTATCTCTTTATCTCTTAAGTGAGGACATCTGATGTAGGTTATTGAGGATGGGGCGGGGGGCTATTAAGAGTAAGTCTGTTTCCTGCCTAAAAACATGTTTCTCCATTTCTCATCTAGGGAAATATAATATTCTGCCTTTTTAATATTTCCTAAAATATTTCATTTTTCTAGGAGAGAGGTGGGTGCTAACTTCCTACAAGTCATATAGAGAAAATACACTGTTTCAAAACTAATATTTGAAGGAAAGGAGAATCTGTTGATACAAAGGGAAAGGCGGATAAAACTGTGGTAGAAGTAAGAAGTTTTTAAAAAGACAAAAGATTATTAACCGGACATAGTGAAAGCAAGGATGGTTTGCAAGGATAAAAAAATTATGGAAAATCGCAGCAAATACTATTGGTATAAATTTGTTTCATATCTTTCTTTTTCTTATTAATTGTTGGCATACTATTAATTTATTTGGCGTACTATTTCTTATTCCCAATTTCAATTTTGCGTATTCCGGAAAGAAAGCATGATTTAATAGGTATGTACTCCCTTTCTCAGCATTAGCAGATACACATCTTTTGCAAATCTGTGCTCTCTTTGGCTCTTTCATTAGCAAAACATGGGTAGCCAACCTAAACATGCGTTTTTAGAAGGCCTAGAATGAAGAAATTAAAACCAGTTACATAATGGTGAAAAATATAAAGGGAGGATTCTTGTAAGAATACCAAATTAAGATTGCACAATAAATTATAATTGGATATAGCTGCTAAAAATAATTGGCTTCCAACAAATATACCAGTAAAAATGCAACTGGCTAGAAAAAATTAAATAATAGAAAAATATGTTGGGAAAGTAACGCTCTGTAACTTTTTCTGAAAATTACAACATTTGCAATATGGGACTATGAGAGGCGTACTGTGTTCCCGGACATGCATCGTAAGGAAAGGACACACCAATGGTACGGAAAGAATGTACTCACCTAAGCCAAGTATTTATTATCTTTTGTCGTAAATGCATAAAAAGCTTTGTTTGCTCCCTTCCAGAATAATGCATCACACTGGGAAGAAATTCTGGGTGGCTTTTCTGACTGAATTATTTGCTTTGTACAGAAAGTGACAAGTAATGGATTGGCTTTTCTGAAGAGTGCCAGTGACATCCAGATCTATATTCAGTTTTATTCTCTGCACTTCCAGTTCTGAATATGATCCTGAATACATAGGACTGGGTGGCAGCATATAAACCAAAGGGAAAACTGGAGATATTAATGGTTCCCTTTGCCTGGTATTGATTTGGGGGTGGGGGGACAAGGAGAGATGTAGAGTCATAAGAAGAGTACTCATTTTGAAGGGCTGTTTGTTGGGGGAAGTATTAGAAACTTCAGCCCAGGTTCTCTACATCAGGGGTCTTCAACCTTTGCAACTTTAAGTCTGAAGGACTTCAGCTCCCAGAATTCTCCAGCCAGCAAAGCTGGCTGGAGAATTCTGGGAGCTGAAGTCCTTCAGGCTTAAAGTTGCAAAGGTTGGAGACCCCTGCTCTACATCCTATAATGGATATCTGGATGACAAGTTAAAGGGAACTTTAACTGACCCAGAATGTGTCTTTCTTGTGATGAGTTTATATGACTAGGAATTGTATTGTGTTTAGTCCCTTTACTTTGGGTCCCAATGTATTCTTGCAACTGTATTAAGGTACTGCTTCTTTATATTGAAAAAGTTTTATTGGTTTTACAGTTTTTCAATAGGGTAGGGTAAGAGATACAAAGAAATTTTGAGAGCTTTCGCGTCGAAGTCATCAGCCCTTCCGGAGCCTCATAATAAATCATTAACAAAAAACATTTTTCATAATACTACAAAGTGAAAACAAGTACATATATCTAAGTTCTTTCTATGCTGTCAGTCATTTGCAAAAATCCAGATACACATGTTATACAATATTACTCAAAAAATCAAGGCAAAGTTATTTTTTAGATCTAAGTCTCTTGGCAATTGTGTCTTCTATCCCTCCTTCCAGACCCCCAGCGGGCGGGGCCGTGGCGCCCCCTGCCCCCACTGGATTTTCCCCCAGGACAGAGGAATGTTTTTTAAGAAAGGCTTCCGCCTCAGCAACTGTTTTAATCCTCACTCTTCCTCCTTCCCAGAACACCAGCATCCCTTCGGGCATCGCCCACTTGAACCAGATCCCGTGATCAAACAATTTTTTAGACAAGAAGGAAAATTTCCTTCTCGCTTCTCTAATCTTCCTTGGGATCTGCTTCAAGATGGCAACCTCCTTTTGTTGGTAAATTAACGGTCCTCCTCTTTGCACCTTCAAGATTTCCTCTCTGGTTGACCTTCTAACAAATTTAACATGTATCTCTCTGGGCACTTCATTTATCCTGGCATATGCAGAGTTTATTCTGTAGGCTAGGTCAATGTCCCCTCTGATCTCATCCTTAGGTTTATGTAAATAATCTGCTATAATTGTGCTCATGAGTTCAGGGAGACATTCACCAGATTCCTCAAAAACGTTCTGAAATCTCAAAAAATATGTCATCCTTTCCATATCCATCCTAGACACATGCCCATTTATTTCTACAACCTCATTAGTAACATTTTTAATCTCTCCCTTAGCCCCAGCCAGCCCCCCTTCCAACTCTTCATTCTTCTGTGTGTTCTCCAGCACTTGTTTCCGTGTGTCCAGTAGCTCCTTTTTAAAGTTGATGTTTTCTTCTCTCTGAGCCTTGATTTCTTGCACCAAAGTTTGTATAACTGATTCAAGAGAAGCCATCCTTAGTTCTAAGCCTGCCAGTTCTGATTTTTGTGCCATAATTAGCTGTTAAAGTCAATGCCACTAAAATGGCTTTTTTTGGGTGGGGCCATTGAGGCAAATCAGGAGCTGGAAGTTCAAATCAGGATTGTGAAAAGTTCAGGAACCAAAAGAGAAACAGTTTTCCGGATCAATAATTATAATAACGAAGGCACTCCAGAAAAGAAATCACATAATCCAAAAAAATTCTTCTTTAATAACAAGAGGAAGTCCAAATCACAAAGCGATGCTGGAAATTTTCCATAAGTAAAATAGTCATTCAGGGACAAAGAGAAGCCATCTTCCACCGCCCAGGCTCAGAGCCAGAAGGAGAGAGTGGTAAAAAAAAATTGTTTCAAATCAGCCAGACCTAGATACTTTGTTGCAAGACAAATCACAGATCACTTTCCCTTGTTTCAAACAGTCCGGATTAAAGATATCCGCTTCCTCGCAACGAGGAGCCATTTTCAAGTGCCGCTTTGAGTCCGAGGGGGGAGGGGTTATCAAGCAAACACCCCCCTCCAAGTTCTTTCAGCCCAGGCTGACAGCAAAAAAAATGTTTAAAATCACTCACTTTCCCCCTCGCAGCCGAAGCCCCGGGAAGCCTTCCGACTCAGACGGCCAGCTCTCTCCATATTCACAAAGCGATGCCGCCCACCGTTGGCGAAGGGGAAACCCCCCGCAGCATGTCCTCCTCCACCTAAGCCGAAGACAAGGGTCTCCTCCCCGCTGCCGCTGGGAGAGGGCGACCCAGGCAAGCCGGCTTTACGGGAGACCCCCAAAAACGGGGTGTCTCGCCCCCGTGGGGGGGCAGGAAAAGAAACAAAGCGGCGGACGAACCCATGGCTCGCCCGTCGCCGCTGGAGCCGGAAGTCCGGTACTGCTTCTTACTTTAGTAACCAAACACCATCTTTGCTGGTGAATGTACACTCCCAAGGAAGTGTTTGATTTAGGTCTATGCAGAACCCCTCCTGCTAAGACTATATGAAACTTTGATTTGCAGGCATTATAAATACTTATTTGCCACAGTTCACCATTACAGAAATTGCATTTAAGGAGATATTCATAAGGTTAGCTCTGTTTTAGACCTGTGTGTGTGGTAATGTGTTTTTCCAAACATATTAAATGCTTCTTTCACTACCAAGAAAGTATAGTTGTTCTTTTGCTAGCATTCCACATACTGATGTGTCAACTTGGTTAACTGCTATGTTGGGCTTAATTGGTTGCATGTGATCCATTTTACTGATTTCTGTGGTGACATTTCTGTTTTATACTTTTCATATTTTTATTATTTAGTGCTATTATTTGGCAAAAATGGAATATATATTAAAAATAATGTTATTTGTTTCAGAATGTAAGTTTTAAATATCGGTAGTTTGGATTCAGGAGTTTATAAGAAAAGAATAACATTTAAAGTTAAAAAGGAAGCTATGGTCACTGTAGCAAATATGGTCTTGGATCTTCCCTGTTCTGCCTCATCTATTCTGCTACACATTAAACTTAATACTCCAAACGTCATTCCTCTGATACACTTAAACTGGGTTTAATACAATAATTAAGATTGTAGTTAGTTTGTAATTTACAAAAGATCTCCACTAAATATTTAGTTTCACCTCAAAAGAAAAACGGGATGCCAAGAAGCACTAGATTTGGTGAGCTAGCTTGGGTCTGATGGAAGCAGTAAATCAAGGGTTGAGGAAAATTGCGCTTATGGATTCACTTTCTTCATTTCCATTTTGGATATATGGCTGTAAAAGGGTATGTTATTGAGTTGTACAAATATGAGTTTTGCATCAGAGAGGAAATAAAAAACAGATGGTTCATTTATGATGCAGAGTCAAATTTAATGCGGCAGAAATGACATTCGCAGAGATGAAAGCTGTTACCACATTTCCAAGAAAATATCTTTGGCAGAACAGACAAAGGTCAAAAATGTGACATGTATTTAGACAGACATTTGCATCCACAACGTAATTTTCCTTAAGACTCTTTCCTATATTCCTAAGTGACAAGATGAGTTGAAAGTATGGCTTTTTCCAGAAGCAATCAAGTTATTTTTATGCCATGGAAACAAACCTTGAACTTCCAGGGAAAATGTGAAGAAAGTTACAGTGAAGCAGGGGTGGGTTCCAGCTGCTGCTACTGCCGGTTCGCTCAGGGATGCACTGTGCGCGCATGTTCAATACTAAAAAAATGCTTCTGCACATGCACAGAAGCAAAAACCAAGATGAACCGGTTTGGGGGCATAGCAGGCAGAGTTACTACCTACTCAGCCAAACCGGTCCGAACCAGTAGGAACCCACCTCTGCATTGATATCTCTCTCACTATGTCTCTCTCTCTCTCACACACACACACACACACTACTTATGATGAACAATTCAGTTTAGGAATTACTCTCAGCATTAATATTAGCAGAAAATACAAATCATTCTTCCAGGAATGAAAACTGACATGCAATGACCTGTAGAAGAAAAGTAACATGGAATTTTAAGTTTAGACAAGGGGGGGGGGGGGAATCAGAGCTCCTTCAAGCACTCTGAGGGGTAACCATTTGCAATATCTATCTATCTATCTATCTATCTATCTATCTATCTATCTATCTATCTATCTATCTATCTATCTATCTATCTATCTATCTATCGTAGCCACCTATCTCACTGAAGTGACTGGTAGTGTGTAAAAGGTAAACCAGAAAAAAGGGGACAGTAGGTAGCCTTCTATTAAATCAATGCTTTGTAACTGGTTATGTGTCACAAGGCATTCTGTGGATGGCCATCTCTTTTAAGATACTGCAGAGTTCCTACAACATGTTCTTAAAACTCGCAATTGCCCAATTTCCATAGGTTGGGAGCTCCTCACATAAGTGGGGAAAAAGTCTATTGGATCTTTTCTCCCCACAAGAACCCAAAAATCTAGGAATTAAGAAGAGACCACCGAATCTAAAAAAATTGTAAGCAGAACTTACCTAAACAATATTTTCACACACGTCTATTTGTAGTTATCCTAAGATAAACTTTCTTTACCTTCATGGCTAATTTATATAGAAAAGGTAATTTTGTTCTCACTGTTGTTGAATAATGGGGACATGAACCTACTAAAATGATAGATCAGGACCTGCTTTCTATCTATTTCTGATCTGGACAGGTGTTTGATTTCCATTTGGATAGCAAATACTAACAAGCAAAAGTGACTAAGTATACATAGGTACCAGAAGTGAAATTTTCCCAAACTTGGAAGTCTATGGAGATTCTCAATCATCCAGGTCATGGACAACTGCAGCATATTCACTGAAGAAGCTTCTTGGATGAGAAGCAAAACAGCTTCAAAGGCAAAACAAAGTCCAGTTGCATTTTGAAAAGGACCTTGGGACAACCAAAGTTGAAACTTTCTGAGTTATCTGTGTAAATGGTCACTCTGTCTTTATCCTAGCCATTGTGGAAATGGCCACAACCAAGCTGCATTCCTTCCAATAAAACATTGAGAGTGTAGAAATCAGCCTTCTGTTAAAACTGCACTCCAGCAATGGGATACTCTAGAGTCTAGACTGTGTTACAGTAGTAGGAATATAAACAGAGTGGAACAGACTATCTTTGGTGGCAGTGCTCACTTGGTTGGTGGCTTTGGTTAAAAGTTATTAAACAAGAGAAAGAGAAAAGCCCACAACAATGTTCACAATGAATCCTGAAACTATGTCTGTTTCCCAATATATGCAAATTGTTGCCGCATAAGAAATTGATTTGGACCTTCTTGTTAGTTGCTCATGCAAAATACTGGAAAAACAAATTATAAGAGGCATTGATCAATAGCATCTAGAAGCACAAAAATTGCTTTGATAATAAACTTAACAGAAAACTATTAAAGGGGAATAGATTTCATCAGATATGATCACAACCTACTAATTATTTTAACAATATTTTATCTAGTGAACTTCTCTTGTGTACAACTCTATTTTTCACAGAAATATTGAATATAGACATTTCAAATATTCATATATCTCATGAGCATTTTTTGTTTTGGGATTATTTTGGGCATGTTTGCAAAAAGGATAAAAGTGAAAAATGGCCAATGTTTCCCTTTCTCATTCGTGCCTTACTGAATTTTTAAAAAAGTCTGGTTGGATAAAAAAAAGCACCAGAGTTTGCACCTTTAAACTAAAAAGCAGAAGCATCTTAGTGAGAAAAATGACCCGGTCAGCTCAGCTGCCCAAGGAACAGAACATTAAGTAAACACTTCAGAGTGTTATCTGGAAGTGCCAGTTTTTATATAGAGTGGCCAAAGTCTAATGTTTAAAAAGGCAGGCAGCTCTGCTTAAATAAACAGAATATATTATTACAGGTAATAATGGAATTTCATGCATATCCAATTTTCCTACCATTTATATATCAGCTTTATATATCTTATATATTACTTTTATCAAAAAATAAAACACCATTACATATTTACAACCTATGCTGCTGTTGCAAGCGTTACATACCATATTTTTCGGGGTATAAGACACACCTTTTTCCTCAAAAAAGAGGCTGAAAATCTGGGTGCATTTTATACACCGAATACAGCATTTTGCCTCCTGAAGGCCTGCACCCCTTCACCAAAATGGCCGTGCATACGCTTATGGAAGCTTTCAGAGAGCTCCTGAGGACTAGGAAGGGCAGAAATGTGCAAAAAATGGGCTGTTTTTTGCTCCCCCTGCCCAGCAGCACTCTATAAGCCTACATAAGGTTATGCATGCACTTTTTTAAAATTAAAAATGGGCCAGTTTTAGCAAGAAAATGGGTCATTTTTTGCCACGTTTTGGTCCCTCCACCCTGCAGGAGCACTCTGCAAGTCCCATCAATGCTATTCATGCCTTTTTTTAAAAAAAACGGGCCCGTTTTCGCGAAAAACGGGCTGTTTTTGGCAGGTTTGCAGAGTGCAAAAACTCCCCCCCCCTTTGGAAAGCTCTTTAACTGATTAATGAGAATTAATCACCTACCTACCTATCTACTGTATCTCTCTCTCTCTCTCTCTTTCTTTCTCTCTAGCCCTCTACCTACCTACCCTCTCTCTCCCTACCTACCGTATCTCTTTCTCTCTCTCTCCCTTTACCTACCTACCTACCTACCTACCTACTCTCTCTCTCTCCCTACATACCTATTGTATGTCTCTCTCTCTCCCTATCTCTCCCTCTATCTACCTACCTACTTTAAAAAAATTGCCTCTTCAAAACCTTGGTGCGTCTTATACTCCGGTGCGTCTTATACTACAAAAAATACAGTAACCTATCCCTGGTATCACTTACCTAAAGAATTATGAGCTAGTTCAGTGGTCAATAATCATCCCAGAAGGTGATAATAGGAAATTATTTTCATCCTGCTGCCAAGAAAACTCTAAGACTGCACCAGGTAATTTACTACCTTAAATTACTGCATTTTTAACATAAGGTTCAAGAATTTGTTACATACAAATAAGGGAAACATAAGAAGAAAGAAACATCACTTAGGGTGCTTTTTATAACTTAAAATGTTTCCCTTATTTGTATGTAACAAATTCTTGAACCTTATGTTAAAAATGCAGTAATTTAAGGTAGTAAATTATGGTATACTACAATTAGTATAATACAGGAAGAACACATTGCTACTAGAATTATATCTGCAAATAGCACCTGTTGGCAACCACTTCAACCAAATATGCTTGGGGAGGGCATTTTTTTAAAAAGTGCTGCTAATAGCTGCCACTTGTCTGTTCATGCTCATTATTTTAATCTGGATCACTGCATAGCTCTGCTACTGTAGATATGAATTGAAGAAGAGACTGGAGGAACAAAAAATTTTTTTATATACACAACTGCAGAGACCTCTAGTGGCAAGCCAACATTTAGCAGTGGTTTAAAGAGAAAGATATCTTCGCATAACTTCCCTAGGATTTATGCCCCAATGCAAGGGTTAACCTTTAAGGCAGTGCTTCTCAAATAGTGGGGCGCCCCCCCCAGGGGGGGCGCGAGGCTCCGTAAAGGGGGGCGCGTTTGACCTCGGCAAACACTGTCATAACAAGCTAAGCCCCGTGTTTATGTCATTTTATAGACAAATGATACTATTTACAGTCGCGCGGGGGGCGCGAAATGTTTTCTTCTTCCTAGGGGGGCATGACAGAAAATAATTGAGAAGCACTGCTTTAAGGCAAGGAACTTGTATTAATTTTTCTCAGGAGAAAACAGCACTTGAGCTTTGAATGACATATATGGGTTTACCATTCCAAAAGTAAATGAAATCAAGACAAAAATTACATTTGGTTTCATTACAATTCAAGGCAGAGGATACAAATTAGAAGCATATAACATCACAATCATACAATATATTTTAAAGAAGGACTAAGGCAAGCCAATATCCGCCTTCTCCAGAACAGACCAATTCTCTCATTCCAATAAGAATTCTTGGAACATCTGTGGCTTAAGATTGTTTATTGAAATCCTAGCTTCATTGGACCCATTTTGAAATGGGTGTTATGATGTCAAAAGCAACAAGAACCCTGCCTACATTCTCAGGCCCAAGAGGCTCAAACTCCTTCCAAATTATCTGACATCTTTCCCCAAAATCCCCAATTGTACGCCACCAAGTTTCACTCTCACTTGGTTCTACTTGGTCCCTCCCTCCAGGAACTCTGTTCAGGTGAGCCATCTTTTTACCCGGAGAAGGGTGTTACTCTTTCTCCTTATCATTACCAAGTACATTCTTCTGAAAACTCCATTTCAACTCTTCTGTTTCCTCAGAAAAGCACAACTTTTCTTCTCATTGTCTTGGGGCAGTTTGGAACCCACCAACAGTCCTTGGAGCACTCTCCACCAAGCTTCCAATATCCCTCCTTCAATGGATGGAGTTCTTTTCCCCAGAACAGATCTCAGAATGGCCATCTTCTTGCTCTCCCTTTTTCCTGGAAAGTCATAAGTAATCAGATGACAGCTATGTCAGCAATGAGACTCAATCAAAGGGCAAAACTAAACATAATGTGTGAACCCAGTCCCACTGTCTACACTGTCCTACTGCGGCATGTTGCCCAGCGCATCTAATGTGCTCTTAACTTTTCCAGCTCACTCGTTCTCTCAAAGTCAATGTTCTTTAATTAATCCAGCAAATCTGCTGATCCAACAAAAAATATTGGCATTCCCATCCATCAGCGGTTGGAGGACCACCCGTTCCGAATCTGACCGGACACTGGTAAGGTCGCATTTGAAGACCTACCTAGTGGTGATAGAAGTGGCGAAGTGTAACTACTTCTCCGCTCTTATCGCGTCTGCAGATAACCGCCCTGCTGCCCTGTTTAGGGTGACACACTACCTCCTTCATCAGATGCCCCTTTGCAGGGTCATGCAGAGGAAGTTGGGTGTTATCTGCATGATAAAATGGATCAGATCTGGGCCGGGTTGGCCTCTGACTGGACTAGTTCAGACGGGCCGACGGAGGCAGGACTTGAGTCAGTCATCTGGGAAGAGTTCGATCCTGTGACTCCCGAGGACATGGACAGGATGCTGTGGTGGCTGAACACCACCACATTTATTGGACCCGTGTCTCTCCTGGTTGGTACTGGCCTCCCGGGAGGTTACACGAGGCTGGCTCCAGGGAATTGTCAACGCTTCTCTGAGTGAAGGGTTCCTACCGGCCACCTTGAAAGAGGCGGTGGTGAGGCCCCTCCTCAAGAAGCCCTCCCTGGACCCGGCTGTGTTGGCCAACTACCGTCCTGCCTCCAACTTTCGCTTTCTTGCGAAGGTTGTCGAGAGTGTGGTGGCATGGCAGCTCCCTCAGCACCTGGAGGAAACTGTCTATCTGGACTCGCGCCAGTCCGGCTTCCGGCTTGGGCACAGCACAGAGACGGCATTGGTCGCGCTGGTGGATGATCTCTGGAGGGCTCGGGATAGAGGTTGTTCCTCTATCCTGGTCCTGTTAGACCTCTCAGCAGCTTTCGATACCATCAACCATGGTATCTTGTTGCACCGGCTGGAGGGACTGGGGGTGGGGGGCACCGTTCTACGGTGGTTCTCCTCCTACCTCTCCGATCGGTCGCAATTTGTGCTGGCAGGAGGGCAGAGGTCGACGTCGAGGTGCCTCTCATGTGGGGTACCTCTCCTGTTTAACATCTACATGAAGCCGCTGGGTGAGATCATCCGTGGTTTCGGGGTAGAGTTCCACCAGTACGCTGATGATACTCAGCTGTACATCTCTACCCCAGACCACCCCGACGATGCCGTTGAAGTGATGTCCCGGTGTCTGGAGGCCGTGCGAGTCTGGATGGGGAGAAACAGGCTCCGACTCAACCCATCCAAGACCGAGTGGCTGTGGCTTCCGGCATCACAATATAGCCAGTTGGTATCATCTCTGGCTATTGGGGGTGAGTCATTGGCCCCTGCAGAGAGGGCTCGCAATTTGGGTGTCCTCCTGGATTCTCGGCTGTCTCTAGAAGATTACATGACAGCCGTGGCCAGGGGGGCTTTTTATCAGGTCTGCCTGATACGCCAGTTGCGTCCCTTTCTGGATCGTGATGCCTTACGCACGGTCACTCAAGCCCTCGTCATCTCCTGCCTGGACTATTGTAATGCTCTCTACATGGGGCTTCCCTTGAGGTGCACCCGGATGCTCCAGCTAGTTCAGAATGCGGCCGCGCGGGGGATCTTGGGAGCGTCTAGATGCTCCCACGTGACACCTCTCCTGCGCGAGCTGCACTGGCTGCCTGTGGCTTTCCGGGTGCGCTTCAAGGTATTAATAACCACCTTTAAAGCGCTCCATGGCAAGGGACCTGGCTATCTGCAAGACCACCTCCTGCTACCAAATGCCTCCTACACTCTAGTTCGCTCCCACAGAGAGGGCCTCCTCAGGGTGCTGTCGGCCAGGCAATGTCGACTAGTGATCCCCAGGGGGAGAGCCTTCTCTGTGGCCCTCTGGAATGACCTACCCCTGACCTTCGTACGATCACAGACCTGCACCTTTTCCGTCAGGCTTTGAAGACCCATCTGTTTCGAGCAGCCAGCCTGGCATAGTTTCTAAACTGGCATACTTTTAAACGCTTTAGTTTTATATGGTTTTAGTAGGGATTTTAACAGGTTTTAGACAGGCTATTCATTATTTAATGTATTTTTAATAGGTTTTTAATTGCTTTCTATGTTTTTATTCATGATTTTACTGCTGCTTGTACACCGCTCTGAGTCCCGGAAGGGAGAAGGGCGGTATAGAAATTTAAATATTAAATTAAATCTTTTCTTCCACACCTTCTGTCCTTCCCCTGTCCTTTTTTCATTTTCCTTCCCACAGCTCATCCACTCTTCACTAAAAGAGCATACACTATTAAATTTAATATGCCCAAATTCCACCAGTGACAAAACTCCTTCATTTTCACTATTCCTTCCAAAACAACTACCATTTCCCAGTACCAGCTTACCAAAATACTATGTATTTAAAGAAGTATTCTGCCATGTTAACAATTATAAGGTGCTGCACTAGCATAGAAGCTCTAATCTACTTTCCGCCAAGATTAAGTATTTTTATTTTATTTTATTTTATTAAATTTATACCCCGCCCTTCTCCAAACGGACTCAGGGCGGCGCACAGGAATACTAAAAATACATACAAAACATATAAAATGTTAAAAAACGTATTCTAATAAAATCCTGCGCTAAAAACCAAATTAAAATCCCCAAAGTAGCTGACTTTGAGCCAGTCATTCTTTTTTTAACATACCTTAAAGATTTTGTGTAGGATAAAATTGGGAGGATGGAGCACTATGTATTCTGTTTTGAGCTCTTGAAGAAAAATAAGGATATAACAATAACAAATTAATTAAATGGCAACTTTTAGAATTCTTGGAGACAAATGTAATCCAAAAACAGCTATCTGTTCATCCCTTTTTAATATGCCAAAAACTCTAATTATTTTAAATATGTTGGAGTAATCCTTAACAGAATTATTCTACTTAATGTTCAGCCAAGATTTATATATATATATATCCATATAAGTCATATATATATATAAGCCATAATCATTTTTAGGCTGTTCTTATTTCCTATATGTGTAAGGTTTGTAACTAAAACACACATTTCATTTAAAAGCCTTTACATTGGAAACAGGAGCCTATGACACAAGACAAGTTGGCTGCCAATATTCACAACTAGCATGGCCCCAAGGGAGTTGAGTTTCCCTGTGCTTGCTTTAAATTATTTTTCGGAACTAATGTCATCATCCTCTGAGTTTGCTAAACATCACTCATAAAAACAGTTGTAGGCTTGCAAAACAAGCCTTAACAGTTGGCAGCAACTAACCCTGATCTTAGTGTGGAAGTTAAATGTTAAAACAACAACTGAGAAGACATTTTCATCTTGTGAAAGTAGCAGAATAATAAGACCTTACAAGCTCCAGAATGTGGTCAGGGAAACAATTAAGGACGTACATTAGTACTTCCATGCAATATCTCTGCTCAGAGTCCACTAGTTACTAGTGATAATCCAGGTATAATTCTAATTGGTAGTTGTGATTCAGAAAGTTCAACAAGATTATCTACAATACTGCCTTTCTCCAATTGTCTCTGCTCATCCTATAAGATCTGACAGGGTCCCTTCAACCTTGAATGTGAAATTGACGGCCCCTGGGCCGGATGGGTCATACGCAGGCCACATCCACCCCAATTCTACGAAGGGGAAAAACAGCACGTGATGGCAACATGATGTGGCATGTTTGACACCCATGATTTAAACAATGCTATTTTGTGAGGTCCCAAAATGTGCCTTCTCTGCTGCCATTCTTAAGATTGTTATTTTTCAGAACTCCACTTGGACTCATCCCTCTCAGCAGTAGAAAGGCTTCAACACTTAGCTTTTCACACAGGCCATGAACTGAAGTGTTTACTCATATTGATAAGTGAGCAAGGGTGACTGAACCCTTGCTCACTTATCTCACTCGTTTTCTTTATACACTTCCTCATAGCATTATTTACTTTTTATACTGTTTGTACTCTGATCGTTTTAGTAGTGTTTCAAAGCAAACACTCTCTTGAGTCTCTGATTGGCAGCTATATAAATCTAACAAATGAATAAATAAATCATGTTGCCAAAAAAATTAGTGTCACATCCACTGAGTTCAGAGTTTCCCAACCTTGGCAATTTTAAGTCCTGTGGATTTCAACTCTCAGAATTCTCCAGCCAAGCATGCATGGATGCTGAAGCAAACTGCACAGCAGCTTTAAAAAAAAAAGAAACAGAAAAGTTTTCTTAAGTTATCTTTACCGTAGATTCCTTACATGTGCACGTGTGTGTATAGACAGACACACACTGCATATGTATATAGACTAGACTAGACTAGACTTCTTTACTGGCCAAGTGTGATTGGACACACAAGGAATTTGTCTTTGGGGCATATGCTCTCAGTGTACATAAAAAGACAAGATACATTCATCACGAATCATAAGGTACAACACTTAATGATAGTCATAGGGGTCAAATAAGCAATCAGAAAACAATAAATACCAATATAAATCGTAAGGAAACAAGCAACAAAGTTACAATCATGCAGTCATAAGTGGGAGGAGATAGGTGATACAAACGATGAGAAGACTAATAGTAATAGTAATGCAGCCCTAGTGAATAGAAGATATGAGAGCAGGCATCAGAATTTCATTTTTTAATGTGTGCCAGTGTGTTTCCAGAAAAAAAGTGACAAAAAAGGTTATCTTGTCTCATCACATCTTCCTTCTTTATGAATAATTTACACATAGTTAAGTAAAACCAATTCAGCCAGGCTATTCAAATAATTATTATAAGATAATCGTAAAACCTAGCAAAGTTAACTTTTTTCCAAAATTATCAACGGGAATAATCTGCTGTGGCCTAGAGGTGGAGCTCTTGCCTCAGAAGCAGGAGGTTGTGAGTTCGATCCTAGGTAGGGTCTCCTGCTTGGGCAGGGGATTGGAGTAGATCACCTGCAAGGTCCCTTCCAACTCTGTTAATCTGTTAATCCTGTGTCCTCAGCCTCTGACAGAGACCCACTTTGACACTCAGCGCTGGGATACTACTAACTAGCCTGATTCTAAATTTAGCACTGTGTGACAAACCTGGACGGAAATCCACACCCACGACTAAATAAGGGAGCCTTCTCCTGTGGAAAGCGCATGCGCGATATTAGGCGTGCCTCCTCCGCGTGGGCCTGCCAGTAGAGACTGTCACTTCAAGACACAGGAAGTGGACTTCTTCCCGAGGGAGTCCACCTCTGGCCCAGCCTTTCTCGCTTCGCGGAAGGGTCGCTTCTCCCTCGTGGCCTTTTCCTGCGCTCTGTTGTTTCCGCCATGGCGGACGCTGAGCCGACGGCGGCCGGACGGTCGCTCACCGAAGACGAAATGGCGGACGTGAAAAAGGAAGTAAGAGACGCCAAGCGACGGAGGCGGGGGGGGGGGGGGGAGTTGCTCTGACGGCGCGGGCGAGCGCGCACGCTCGTTCTTGGCGTAAGGGGGACCTGGACTTCTTTTTTTGGAAGAAAGGGGGCGCCTAGGGGGTCCTTAAAATATCGGAGGACATGGGGTGGGGGTTGGAAGCGCAGTGGTTGCCATGGCGTTGGCACGTCAAGTTTCTGCGTGGCGGCGGATTGGCTGTTGGTGTGGCGAGTGTCGCCGGTGCGGGGAATTCCGCCAGGTGTGGCCTTTCCTGCCGCAGTGACGTCATTCCTCCCTTGCGTGGGGGCTCCCTTCTGCTGACTGGAAAGCCTCAAGCATCGCTTGGTGGGATGCTGCTTTGTCTCCATCTTCTGGCAGAGGAAGGACGAAATCTGTTACAATTTGGGGAGGGCGCCGTGGCCCTTGACTTACAAAGTTTCGCTTAGTGACCGTCGTTTGAAGTTACAACGGCACTGAAAAAAGTGACTTATGACCATTTTTCACACATACGACCATCACAGCATTCCCCATGGTCATGTGATTTACATTTGTATGCTTGGCAAGTGGCTTGTATTTATGACGGTCACAGCATCCCAGGGTCACATGATCCCCTTTGGTGACTTTTTGACAAGCTAAGCCAATGGGAAAACCAGATTCACTTAAACGTGTTACCAATTTAACAACTGCAGTGATTCACTTAACAAATGTGGCAAGAAAAATCATAAAATGAGCCAAAACTCCCTGAACAAATTTCTGATTTAGGAATATAAGTTGAATTCTTTCCTAAGCTTGTCCCCTCCTCAAGAGTAAATTCCCAAAGCCCCCAGTTTGAAACTTTAATTAAGTGCATCAGTTAACAACCAAAGAGATCATTCAAAAGTTACTGGATGGACTCTGTTTCCATCCCTCTGTACTCTTAGAACAGGGGGTTCCAAATCTTTTGCCATCAAAGCTCCTTTTAGTGGAATCCTATTGTATACACCTCTCATAAAGATCCAAATCCACCAAAATGGACAAAGAAAACAGTGCAATGAAACTTTGTTTTTAATTACAAAATTTAAAACAAAAGATTGTGCCTCCTCTGTCACCATGTTATTTACTTGAAGGTAGTATTTTTGGAAAGGGGGATTTATGGTAACAATGTAGAACAAAGAGGTTCTTCACACCCCTCCTGAATTCTGTCTCACCTCCCTAAGGTAAGTACACCTTGCAGTTTGGGTAACCCTGCCCTAGAAGTTCCAGTTGGAACTTTATAGCACTTCCTCCTCAGATTTCCATGCAACAATTGGGTCCTTCTGAGATAGTACATAAAGATAACAGTTAGCTCAAACTCATCCAGGGAACTTCAATAGCAAAGGATGGATTTGATTCTGGCTCTCCACAGTCTTTATTTCACATCTTAACTGCTACACCATACTAGATTTCCTTTCAATATTCCATTCATTCTCATATTCTTCCAGGTCCCTTTGTTTTCCTTAATGAATAAAAGTCTTTCTGTTACAGCAGGTTGTTCTGGAGTGTTTATAGGAATTCCCTTTCCTAATCTCTGAATGTTGCACATGAATGAGTCAGTGAAAGTTGGTTTTGCCTTTGTTCTATTTTTCTAGCCAAAAGTATAGATCTACAAAATAGAATATTTACTTTTTGTTCAAGATCATGTCAATTTATCTTGTGATCTTGTAGATTGTATTTATTGTTTTATATTGGAACTATATGCAGAGAATATATTACATTTTAAATAAACAGATGTATATTAAATAATACATTGAATATTTAATTGATTAATTAAAAAAGAATCTGTAAAGGTTCTAAACAAGCTACACCAGCAAATGTTGACAATAAAAGCTATTTAATTGAATAAAACAAGTTTTGAACGAACGTGCAACCTATCACACAATATTCTTAATTTTACATCTTAGCAAAATAATGCTTAAGCTCATCCAGTGCAGAGTTCTATGTGGGAAGAAGATGCCAGATGTTCAAATGGGCTTTTAAAAAGGCCAAGAAACATGAGACATTGTCATGAGACTGATGCATACAGGAAAACTGAGAAAGCCAATAAATACAATCAATCAGTATGTACTTCATTGTTTATTCAAAGGCCTTTATCATATAAATTGCATCAATCTGTGGAATGTGCCTATAAAAAAATAGGAATCCCAGAACATATCCTCATGTAAAACCTATATAAGGGTCAGGAAGCCGTTTTAAGGACAAAACATGGTGAAACAGACTGGATTTAGGAACTGGAAAAGTTGGAATACATTCAGAAATGCACCATGTTGAACTACATAACAATTGTTTGCATCATAAATTGTTTTATTTTTTATGTCATAAATGTTATGTGTCATATATGTTTTGCAACATTTGCCAAATTTCAGTATCATGGGAGTCCCATGTTTTGGATGCATTCTGTAAGTTAGTCCATTCGAATAACCTTAGTTCAAAAATTGTTGCCCTAGGATGCACCATTTCACCCAGTTAAATGTTACTGAAATGAGAATATAGCTAGGATAGTATAATATAAAGTATGTTAATAGTCTTTACCAAAGATTGTGAATTTCCATTTCTTTTTAGTGTTCGTAGTTTGTGATATTTGATTGTTAGATCAGTAATCCTTATATGTTCCAGTGAAAAAATTATATCATGAACAGAATTGAAATTTGAATCCAAGACATTAATAACTTGCTCTTGATAAGATACAGTACTGCAAATTCTAACTAAAACTTACTTGTCAGGAATTATTTATGATTCATTGCTCCTTCATAGTAATACAAACAATAATTTAGGCAGTGATAAATCTAATCTTTTATTAACATACTCTTATTTTTATGCTAGGTTTTAGAACGATTACGGCGCTATCTGTGTGACAAAATAATTGCAGAAAGACACTTTGACTACCTACGTTCAAAGAAAATACTGAGTAGAGAGGATACTGAAGAAATCTCTTGTCGAACCTCAAGTAGGAAAAAGGCTGGGAAACTGCTGGATTATTTAGCAGAACATCCAAAAGGACTAGACACATTGATAGAATCTATCAAATGTGAAAAAACACAAAACTTCCTATTAGAAAAAATAACTGATGCCGTCTTGAAAGCAAAAAATGAAAAACTTGAAAGTCTTAAAGGTATTATTTAATAACTGAATACTGTATATTTTAAAGAGCTTATAAAGTATGAAGCTACATAGCCTATTCATATGCATATTTACTTTTAAGTATGTTGCTATGAATCTGTTAAGTCACGAACAAGGTAAGTCAAAATACAGTGGTACCTCGGTTCACGAACGCCTCTCTTCACGACCAATTCGGTTTACGACCAAAAATTTCCCAAAAAATGTGCCCCGGTTCACGAACACCGTTTCGGTTCACGAACGGAAAAGTTCGTAAAACATGCTCTGCTTCACGAACTCCGACTCGCTTCACGAACAGAAAAGTTCGTAAAAATGCTGCTGCGGTTGTTGTGAGTGAGGGGGACGGGTGTGTGTGTGGAAGCGAAGGCGGGGGGGGGGGAGGAGCTGCCTTCCCGGCTGGGCTCTGCAGCTGAGGGACAATGGAGCAAGCCAGCATGACTTTCGCTCGTCTCTTTCGTGGCGAGAGCTCTGTGAGTGAGGGGGACGGGTGTGTGTGTGGAAGCGAAGGCGGGAAGGAGGAGCTGCCTTCCCGGCTGGGCTCTGCAGCTGAGGGACAATGGAGCAAGCCAGCATGACTTCCGCCCGTCTCTTTCGCGGCGAGAGCTCTGTGAATGAGGGGGACGGGTGTGTGTGTGGAAGCGAAAGCGGGGAGGAGGAGCTGCCTTCCCGGCTGGGCTCCGCAGCTGAGGGACAATGGAGCAAACCGCGCGCGGCTGCCAGCATGACTTTCGCCCGTCTCTTTCTGGGCTCGGCGCTTCTGCTTCTCGGGACGCTTCCCGAAGCCAGCAGCCCCGCGGCCAGCCGCTCCGCTTCTCCGTCTTATTCGTCGGTCGCCTCTCGGGGTCCAGACCCGCCGCCGCCGCCGCGCTCCCCGCCGTTCTACCCTCACCAGCCCGCCGGCGGGGGCGCAGCGGCGGCGGCGGCGGGTTCGGACCCCGAGAGGCAACCGACGAATAAGACGGAGAAGCGGAGCGGCTGGCCGCGGGGCTGCTGGCTTCGGGAAGCGTCCCGAGAAGCAGAAGCGCCGAGCCCAGAAAGAGACGGGCAAAAGTCATGCTGGCAGCCGCGCGCGGTTTGCTCCATTGTCCCTTAGCTGCGGAGCCCAGCCGGGATGGCAGCTCCTCCTCCCCGCCTTCGCTTCCACACACACACCCGTCCCCTTCACTCACAGAGCTCTCACCGCGAAAGAGACGGGTGAATGTCATACTGGCTTGCTCCATCGCTTGTACATTGAACCCTATGGGAAACTGCCTCTGTTCACGACCAATTCTGTTCGCGAACAGAGTCAGTTCAAGAATCACGACCAAAAAACAAGGTCAGAACGGATTAACCGGATTTACATTGAACCCTATGGGAAATTGTGCCTCACTTCACGACCAATTCGGATCGCGAACAGAGTCAGTTCACGAATTAAGTTCGTGAACTGAGGTACCACTGTAATGTGCCTTTGAATCAACGAAGGAGCAGAAGTTTAGGAATAATGATATGTATTCAAATATAAGAGCTACACAATGATTTTAAAATCATGCTTTGATTGACAATCTAGCTTCATTCCCTTGAGGTCTTTATTGTGTAATGAAATGGTGCGATGTATTATTATCATGTCCTTTTAGAATATTTCTGATTCTCAAGCATTGAGAATGTTGACGTAGACTAGACAATGATAGAGCTCTTGTCACTAGTGATTATGCTTATTGTATGATAGTAACTAAATGAGAAGCCTTTTGTTGCCTCTTGTATTTATTAGTAGTATATCTTGTGGGTTTAATTTGAATGGTTGAAAGGTTACTAACATTCAGGGATGATATATATGTATATATAACAGAATTATAAAAAGTCAATTGAGCTCTTCAAAAATAAACATTTTTGCATGCCCAATAGGATAGATTTCAGAAATAAGATTTTAGGTCCTTGCAGTTGTAAAATTAACATTCTGACATTTCAGTCCCCGTCTTTAATAGCTAATTGTAATTAGATGGGGACTATAGATTGCATAGATCTAGATTTTGATAAGTGAATCACTGAGTATAATCAATGGATTTAGAAAATTGAGTAAGAATTTCTCAGTTCATATCTCTTTTGGATACAAGATATTAAAATTGTGATAGCAGTTGAGTTTCTGTTACTCTTAGAGGAAACTGGTTCTCTACATCTATTTCAATATGAGTTCTGGTCTGATTTTTTACTTTGGGTTTCCAAATAGACAATATAGCATTAAGAGAATGCAATCCTATTAGTTGATGTTTTGGATTTTCTGGCAGCTTTGCCCAGAAATATCATAAGATATTTTAACATATTTTCTCTCCAATGTTAAGTCAGTTGGGGCAGTCCCCAGGACACATGAAGCACAGTGTGACCATTTTGTTGATGGCATGAATACAGGGGGTTTTTTTCTTTCAAAAGAAGCTGTAGAGACATTGAGATGTCCGTAACTGGATGACAGCGATAGATCTAAATTTTATTAAAATGGAAATTTTATGGATGCTTAGTTCCAAGTTCCTGAAAACATACTGGTAATTTTCCTGACATAGGTGGGATTGGTCTCTCTTCAGCAGAGGAAAAGTTTATAAATTAATTGTTTCTAAAATGTCAGGGATATAAAGCTCATTACTGCATAAGACATAACCTTTGGTTAGTATGGCAGCTACTGCTGTTCTTGGACATAAACAGCTTGGGTTTCTTTGTACTCCATGCACTGGTAATGTTAATTACTGAAGTTTGCTATATATGGTGCTCCTCTTAAGCATCACCCAAAATTGTTGCTATATATAACCCTATAGTTAAATGATCTGTATTGGTCGCCAATTTTCCACATGGACAAGATTTCATATTCATAACTTCTAGATGGCAAAGATATGTTTTTTTATAAATATTTAGCAACCTGATCCACAGGGCTGTATGGACAGTCTGGATAATAACTGGGGTTTCCAGACATTTTCTTTCCAAATCATCTCATTTCTTCAAGAAATAACAATAGAGGTTATTTCTTAAACTGAATTTTTTTTATTTATTAAATTTATATGTCACCCACTTCATTGTTAAACGACTCTGGGTGGTTAATTTTGGGATTAAAATTCCATATAAATCCCATATAAAAACACAATGAAGTTAAATAGATAAAAATGTGTCAAAATGATGCAAGTTATAGCAATAGTTAAAATATCTTTTACAAGTATCGTAACTAAGTAATCTAATATATTTTTTACAGGAACATGTAACAACTGCATGGCTTCAATATGTGAGCAAGCAAACAATCTCTCTAGATCACAGTCAAATGACTCTAATTTTTTTGAAAAACAAAGAGATAGAGAAAACACCTACCTTCAACCAGAAGAATATAGTACAGCTGCTTTTGTATCTGCCTCTTCTCTTTGTTCAATAAATTTACCTATTACAGAGGTTGGAAACATGGAAAATTCAGTTTTCTCTACTCTTCCGGGACCTGGAGATCCTGGAGCACCTCCTATTCCAACAGAATTGCAGAGTGAGCAAGAAGAAATATCCACCACTTCTAGTGACAATCCCTTTCTACCTTTACGATCCCGCTCAATTCTTCCATAGTGGGTTTTTTTCTTGAATAACTTTGAAAAGATAATATGCTGAATGTTGCCTTATATAATTTTGCAAAAAAATGTTTCAGCTTTAAAATGTCTTATTGTAGTTGGTTGTATTACTTTTGAAACTGAAAGTAGATATTTTCAAAAAATATTCATGTTTAACTAATCATGAAGCTGCTTGTATTATGCAAATTATAATACAGTCCTGTACATAGATATTCAGAAGTAAGCTCCATTGATTTTAAAGGGATTTATAGGTAAGCAAATAGTGGCATTGCTATATTGAAAAACAATATGGGAATACTTAAAAGATTTAATATATTTCTACACTTTAGTAAAATTTTTACTATGTTCATCAGTTCATAATGTCAGACAACTTATTTTTTTCTTACGTAATGGCAGACAAAATAGTTGCAGAAATTATGTCACCTAGATTCATGGCTACTATGCTAAAAAGTTTATCTAATTATGCAAATCAATCACAAGGACAATTATTTAGCATAAGAGAAATTCCAGTTTGAGGTTTGGAGTTATTTCTCTTACAGTTATTACATAAGAATAAAGTTTTCAACTGAACACTTAATGTTCAGAAAATATTGCATTCTGTTTGAACAGAAGGATCAGGAAGTAATGAAAACCTCAGCAAAGAGGGAAAAATATCTCCTGAATTACAATAGTACGACTATATCTATGAAGATTGATTGGCCTCATATTATATAGGTGCTCCTGTTTAACAACTGCTTGTTCACTGACCTGCTAAATGAGTGGTACTTAACCAATCCATGAAATTCTGGCTGTTGTGGCACCCCTGCAGTCACATGAATGTAATCTAGATAGTCAGCAATGGGCCTAGATTTCCAATCATCACTGCATCCAACAGTCATGTGATCCCAATTTGCTACTTTCCTGCCTGTTTCTGACAAAAAAAGTTGAGGAAACTAGCAGTTGCAATAATTTGATGTCCTTGCTTCCCATCCTGTGCAGTCAATGTTTAATAATGTAACTAGCAACTTCTGGAACTGCCGATAACAAATCAATGTGGTCATGTGATGTACTTTACGATTGCATCACTTGATGGAAAGTCTTAATTATGGCTTTTAAGCAAGTAGTCTTTTGTTCTGAATGATTGCATGCTCCAAGTACACTTTTTGAAAATGATAGCAATCAAGAAATCCCTCGTGAATTAGGAAGTTTATAAAATGTTAGGCATTAAATGTATGCAGTTCTTTAAGAATTGGATCTTAAAATATCTGTAGCATGCTTACTTGATAGTCAGTTTGAGCTCAGTGGCGCTTACTTCTAATTTGAGTTTGCACTTTTACAATCTTGAGAATATTTCTAAAATGAAACCTCACTTTCCATGCTTATTTCTCAAGGTGAAACAATGTTGTGTTGGACAAATAATTTCTACCATGCCATCTCAGGGAATATAAAATCATATATCAATATTGTTTTTCTCATGGTTTGATTGAGGTGCAACACTGTAAAGAAGAGATTCACTGAAAAGCATATTTATTTTCTAGGTAGCATAAAAGCATTTCTTTTCATCTTTTGCCATTTTTGTTTCTTGGCCTTCTTACTGTTTCTTAAAAGTACTGTTTCTTGGAAACAATACTTTAAATTAAATTCAAATTTTACTAGCCAAAAGTAAAACAACTTCCATGGGGCTTCTTGGACAGCAAACGGTTTCTTAAAAAAATGTTCTTCTACAACATTTTGCATGAAACTGCAGCCAGTTATCTAAATAAGTAGCTTTGTGTTTGCACATGTTATTTAGAAAGCTATCTTACTGAGTTCTATAGAATTTGTTTCCAGTTAGACATGCAGAAGATTACAGCCCAATATTTTAAGAAGACTATATCCTGGGTGATCAGCCTTTTGGCTTGCCTGAGCGACATTGAGTGAGGAGGAATTGTTTTAGAGCAAATATAAAATATATACTTAACGTATATAAATAACATAATGTTAAAAGTTTATAACCTTTTAGCGTCACATTACTAGCTGTCCAGAGCCAAACCTATATGAATTCAAACTGGTGCTAGGTTGTGTTACAGAGTGCCCTGCCCATGATCAGGACACAACTGTGTCAAGTCACAATCAAATCTAACTGATTTTTAGGTCTTCTGTAATCTGACCATTTCTGTTAACAACTTTTTAACTCAAATGCTACCTCAATTCAAACTTCCATGATGTTTTACAAGACATGAACTTCCTTTTTTGACTACTAACTGTAGATGTTGTCAAATTTATAAGAAAATACTGTATTTGCATACTTATGGACTGATTGCCCCTATTACTTTGTCATATTTTCTTTTTAAAAATTTCCTAGTGCCTTAGTATTCAGGGTTCTTTCTCTCTTTTGCGCTTCATTTCATATATGCCAAAACCTTGTGAATTATTATAGGTACAAAACAAAAAATAACATACTGTTCTTTTAAATTAATGTCTTTGAAAATATTATATTCTTAAATCATACTTTTTAAAAAAATATATGCTTTATATAAAGCAATGTTGAATTGGAAAAGTATTTGGAAGTTTGTGATTACTGTTTAATGCTTTACAAGTGGGCAATCTGTGAAGCATTTGTATAATAAACTGAATTGATTTTTTAAAAATAGTTTTCTCAGTGCATGTCATATCCTAATCTTGGCTTCTTTTCACCAATAATTATATACCTGTACTGTTAGGAAGCTTTTTTTTAAAGTATTTTATAAATATATTCAGAACAGGTTCTTTGTTGCAAGTCACCTTGTAATTTTTGGATGCTTTGGATGAAAAATTGTCTTCCAAGGACCAGGGACGGGATGGTTTTGCACACAACTTAGATCCCACGCATTCACAGATGAAGCTTTGCTCCCTCGCTGCTGGTTCACAACAGACCAAGGACTGGTACCCTGGGGATTGGAGACCCCTGATTTATAACACACTCCCTTATTCTAAACTATCTTAAAAATACTTTCATTGCTTTCATTTCTTATTGCTTGCTATCCAATTTTATCTTCCACTAACTATGCCTGGCCACGCATTGCTGTGGCCCAGTCTGGTTAAATGGCCAACCAATCTGTGTGTAGATCTACACCTGCACACATACACACAACCACCGTATAAACCCCAACCTATCTACCTACTGTATTTCTCCCTCTCTATCTATCCCTCTACCTACCTACCTACTGTATTTCTTCCTTTCTCCCTCTACCTACCTACTGTATTTCCCCCTCTCTATCCCTCTACCTACCTACTATATTTCTCTCTCTATTCCTCTACCTACCTACCTACCTACCTACCTACCTACCTACCTACCTACTGTATTTCTCCCTATCTATCTATACACCTATCTACCTACCTACCTAAGGGTATTTCTCCCTCTCTGTCTATCCCTCTACTTACCTACCTACTGCATTACTTCCTTTCTCCCTCTACCTGCCTACCTGCCTACCTACTGTATTTCTCCCTCTCTATCTATCCCCCTATCTACCTACCTGCCTACCTATTGTATTTCTCCCTATCTATCTATCCACCTACCTACTATATTTCTTCCTTTCTCCCTCTACCTACCTACGTACCTACTGTATTTCTCCCTATCTCCCTACCTACCTACTGTATTTCTCCCTATCTATCTATCCACCTCCCTATCTACTATATTTCTTCCTTTCTCCCTCTACCTACCTACCTACCTTATTTCTCCCTCTCTATCTCTCTCTATCTATCTACCTACTGTAATACAATAATACAATAGCAGAGTTGGAAGGGACCTTGGAGGTCATCTAGTCCAACTGCCTGCCTAGGCAGGAAGCCCTATACCCATGATAGTGAACCTATGGCACGGGTGCCACAGGTGGCACACGGAACCATTTCTTAGGGCATGTGAGGCATTGCCTTGTCAGCTTCAGTGTGTATGTGTGCCCTGGCCAGCTGATTTAGGCCTTCTTTGGAGGCCATGTATTGCCCTCTGGAGGTGGGGGGAGGGTGAAAACAGCCTTCCTATAAAGCCTCTGGAGCCTGGGGAGGACGTTAAAAGCATGCCAAATGCAGGGGTCATGCACATAGCATTATGGATGTGGCACACCTGTGCACATCGCCGCTGCACTCCCCCTGCTTTTGGCACGCGAGCCAAAAAAGGTTAGCCATCACTCCCTAAACCATTTCAGACAAATAGCTATCCAACATCTTAAAGACTTGCAGTGTTGGGGCATTCACAACTTCTGGAGGCAACGTCTGTTCCACTGGTTAATTGTTCTAAATGTCAGGAAATTCCTCCTCAGTTCTAAGTTGCTTCTCTCCTTGATTAGTTTCCACCCATTGCTTCTTGTTCTGCCCTCAGATGCTTTGGAGAATAGCTTGACTCCCTCTTCTTTGTGGCAACCCCTGAGATATTGAAAGGCTGCTATCATGTCTCCCCTAGTCCTCCTTTTATTAAACTGTATTTCTCCCTCTCTCTCTATTTCCCTCTCTACCTACCTACTGTAATACAATAATACAATAGCAGAGTTGGAAGGTACATTGGAGGTCATCTAGTCCAACCCACTGCCTAGGCAGGAAGCCCTATCCCGTTTCAGACAAATGGCTATCCAACATCTTAAAGACTTCCAGTGTTGTGGCATTCACAACTTCTGGTGGCAAGCTGTTCCACTGGTTAATAGTTCTCACTGCCAGGAAATTTCCCCTCAGTTCTAAGTTGCTTCTCTCCTTGATTAGTTTCCACCCTTTGCTTTTTGTTTTGCCATCAGGTGCTTTGGAGAGTTGGAAGGGACCTTGGAGGTCATCTAGTCCAACCCCGCTGCTCAAGCAGGAGACCCTATACCGTGTCAGACAAATGGTTTTCCAGTCTCTTCTTAAAAATACATCCAGTGTTGGGGCATCCATAACTTCTGGTGGCAAGCTGTTCCACTGGTTAATAGTTCTCACTGCCAGGAAATTTCCCCTCAGTTCTAGGTTGCTTCTTGATTAGTTTCCACCCATTGCTTCTTGTTCTGCCCTCAGGTGCTTTGGAGAATAGCTTGACTCCCTCTTCTTTGGGGCAACCCCTGAGATATCGAAACACTGCTATAATGTCTCCCCTAGTCCCTTTTTTATTAAACTGTATTTGCTGTTAGATGGGTGGTTTTTTGTTACAGTTTGGTTCAGTTCGTATTCAACAGTTTAAAGCAGCTGCCTGCCTCCATGTTTTTACTTCAGAGAATAGTCGAGCAGTATTTCTTTTCCTGCCCCCCCCCCCTCTCTCTATGGGCCACCTGGGAGTTTGCTATCCTCTGTGCCTTTTTGGCCCTAAGAGGCCACCATAAGAGGCCTCTTCCAACACTGGCAGTTGAAAAGCAGTCTGATGGGCGTGGCTACAGGGAAGTGAAAACATTTTCAGTGGTACCTTTTATTTGTGTGTAAGTATCACACAACACACGTGGGCTAGGCACAAAATGAGTAGCTATTCTATTATCGGAAGTCCTTGGCTACATTGTGTGAAAGTTTGGTGTAAATCGGTCCAGTAGTTTTTGAGATTAGTGGATTCCTACAAACTATTTTACATTTTTATTTATATAGAAGATGACAGTGACTATCCCCTGCTGCTTCCACATTCCTTTGCATTTGTTTATTGTCTTTACAGTAAGAGTAACTAAACCAATGTTATATTGTAATTCCATAGATAGTTTTTGAAACATTAGTTTTCTGTTCTGTCTTCTAATCCAGTTATAGAGCTATGCTCTCTGTATTTTATCTTAATTATGAAAGGTGGCTAAATTTGAGCACTTCTTACTTTAATCACAACACAACTCCTGAGTAAAATATACATGGAAGGATCATATTAGTAAATATTGTAAAGGAATAAGGGGACTTTTTCAGTTCTACTCAAACGAATGACTTGACTACACAGCCAGAACTTTTCATTCCAGATAAGTTTACAGATACAGGTAGAAAAATATAACTTGACTGCATAGTTTTTGATTTGGGCTGTCATCTGGGCTGCAAAAATGGGGACAACCACAGGGAGCGATGAAGAATTTAAAAGTCTGTGTTTTCATTTAGTAGTCCGGATTTCTGCCGCCTATATATGGCAGCTCTGTTTCGATGCTTTTCGACCTTTAGAATGGATAAACTCGGCTTCGGAACGATCGAAGTGAAGGTTCGGAAAGAAAACAAAATATTCTTTATTATTTTCCTTGAAAATTAAAATATAAATGGATTATTAAACTCGGAGTTTATGAAATCTAAGCCCGTACTAAACTCATGGCCGAGAAGAAGGGAATTCTTCGGAGCGGAGGCGCGGATCCGGCCGGGTTACCCCGGCAGGTAGTACAGGCTGAAAGGAACCAGAGAGGCCTCCCACATACGCCACGGACTCGGAACTTTCGTCTCGCGTGCGCCAGTTCCCGAGGACGGCTGTTTCGGTTGCACCAGTCCCTGCCATGGCAGCAGCGGAGGGGAAGGACCCGCTCAGCTTCTTCGCGGCGTACGGTAGCGACAACAGCTCGAGTGGCGGCTCGGATGCTGAGGACGAGGGAGGCTCCGGCCGGGGGGCCAAGGGGTCTTCGCAGCAGTCCCAGAACGGCACCCCCGAGAGCAAATCGCGCTTGCCTGGGCCCGACGAGCTCTTCCGCAGCGTGAACCGACCGGCTTTCCTTTATAATCCGCTGCATAAGGAGATCGATTGGGAGAGTCGGGTCCTGCGAGCTCCCGAAGAGGTCAGCAAAGGTTCTTCTCTTTCGCATTTCTCCTGGCAGGGAAGGCGCCTGGCTCCCCCACGATTAAGGAAGCCCTAGGATTAGGCAGGCTTCAGAGAAGGGTGTCCCTTCTTAGCCAGTTGCAGCAGAAACACCAAAGCGTTTGACCTGGCTACCTAGGTTAACTGTGTAATGTGGAATAGGCTTTCCTGCGTCACCGTTTCAGGCACCAATGAAACACGTAGTGGTTTTGTGTCTAAAGCTGGACTAGAACTCAAGATCTCCCGTTTGTAGACTGATGCCTTAACCACTACACCAAACTGGCTCTCTCTTGTAGGACCAACCCACACTAAAAAAAAATGACCCTGTGGCACACATTTTTCATTAGCCCAAAGTGCTGAATAAATGACTTTTCCATTCAGTAGTATTACTTTATGCGACATATGGGACATGAAACTTTCCAATCTTATATGACAGTGATGGCTAACTTTTTTGTTGTCATGTGCCGAAAGCACACGCGACAGCACGCCCGTGTGCCCGCCCCCATAATGCAATGTGTGTGCGGGGCATGGGGGTGCTGCACAAGCCCCCAAAACGCTATGCAAGTGCCCCCTGCACATGCATCCTGCCCACCGCACATGCATGGCAGAGACCCAAAGACCAACTGGCTGGTGGTAGGTGCATGTGGATACGCATTGGAGCTGGGTTCCAATGATCAACACAGGACATAACAAATCACAGCTCCAAAAAATGTGATAAGGCCAGATTTCTAGGAAAGAAAGCTTGGCACCATCAGTTTTCCATTCTAGTGACCTTAATTAGCTGCTACGTTATCAGAATTTAGGATTTTTTTAAACATTAATATTTCTTATTATTTTCACTTTTTCTTATAGTGAATACTTTTCTTACAGTGAATATTTTGTTTAAACTACCGTATTTATATACCTAGATAGAACTAGCATAAATGTTAAATGTTTATTACAGCTTGGCTAGATTTTCAGATGTAAGAACAATTTGTATCTGCAAATATATTTGAAATATAATATTTCCTATACTGGTCTTTTGATATTTCTTTCAACAGCCTCCTAAGGAATTCAAGGCATGGACCACAAATGCTGTGCCTCCCCCTGAGACTTACGCTATCAAAGAAAAAAAGCCTCCACCTCCTCCTGAACGTGATATGGCAATCAAATGGTCAAATATCTATGAAGATAATGGAGATGATGCTCCAAGGCATGTAAACAATGTACATTTCTTACCAGAAGAAGAAAAAGAAACTGTTGAATCAGGTAATAATAGTCAATTTCATTCAAAATAAATAATGTTGATTGTTTTTGTATATGAGTCCTTTAATGGGAAAATATTTCTCTATTTGAAGATTGGCATCTCTTTCATGAATTATGTAGAATAGTTTTGAATCTAGTTATAATAGTAGTATTAAACCTAATCCTACAATCAATGGCAGCTTCTTATGAGATGCAGAAAGCCCAAATCTTTCTTTGCACATTCTTATGCATATTTTGATTAGCATGATTAATGCATTCAATTTTATATATCAACACCAAGATGAAATGCATGTATTCCTAGGAAATTTTTAATAACAAGTAGTAATATTTCTTGCTGGCCACAGAGTCATGCTGCTTAATGTCTTTTAAGAATAGCCTTATCTACCTGTGTCTAAAGACGATGCAAGATTTGAAATTGAACATGCTTTTAATAAACAGGAGCAGTATTTAAAGATTAAATTACATTCTTAGAGAAGGGGAAGATTGAAAAGCTGATGCCACCTTGGTGCTGGAATAGCCTTTCCTAGTCTCAGTCCCTGGCTGTGGTTAAAATCTAATACAGTGTTTCTCAAACTTGGCAACATTAAGACATACAGACTTCAACCCCACAGTTGAAGTCCACATGCCTTAAAGTTGTCAAGTTTGAGAAATATTGGTCTAACACACCTGGAAAGCACCAGGTTGTAAGCCAGGTTATAGGAGGCTTAGTTCGAATATCCACAATAGCGATCTGTTTAGCCTCTTTTCAAACATCATCATTAGTCCTTGAATTCATAGCCGACTGCTGTTACGGCTAAGGAAGTTTCCCTAAGCTCCATTCCTGTAATTTCTTAATCATAAAAGCAATTTGATGATGAAGAGGCTAAGAAAGATTGGATCTAATTAATATTTGGATGATTGTTTATTACAAAATTTCCAGTCTGTAGTTTAGATTTGGTCATTTTGGGGGAGGGGAATCCAGGAAATGGCAACAACTTTGAACTGCCCTTGTATTGATGCCAATACGATTACGTGGATGCCAGACCAACGCAGTCATCAAAAGCTGATACTATTAATAATATTTTCCACATATGGCTTTTGAAAACTTTGGCTTACATACACTGTCTCTTCTTTGAAGATGGTGAAAAAGATGAACCCAGCTCTGTTAAGAAACGCAAATTAAACCCTGACGAGCAGTCAAAGAAGAAAAAGCAATGATGAATTGGACAAAGACTGATGAATTTATCAATCAAAGTTGTCAAAGTTCTGGTTTGATTGATGTTTGATGTAAATGTCAAGTCTATTAATGCAGATGTTTCTAGTGGAAACCTTTTAATTGCAACACAACTCTTTAAACATGTTGTGGTAAGTACAGTATTTTTGCCCATAAAGACTTTGGAAGTTTGTCATATTCTCTTCCTATTTAAGACAGATTCTTGTGACACTATAACCTTAACATACAAGGTATAAACTTGTTGGCATTTAAAGATTAATATTTGGAGCAATAAGCAAATATTATGAGAGATACTACACATGAACATTGATGATATGTGAAATGTAAATGTAATAATTGTTTTACTGGATTACTATTGTGATAGATTTTTTTCTTAATAAAAATGCTATTTTGGGGGGAGGGAGAGTTTTTAACTTCATTGTGGTGAAAATGAATTCTTGGAAATGTTTGTAAATAGTTTTAAAATAAAGCTGCATGTGTCAAAGGTACATTTGTTACAAATTTCACTTGTTGAAATTGTAACTTGAAAATTTCTGTGTCGTATTAGACAAACATGTTTACTGTTTATAAGTTGAATTAGTGGCAACTTGGAGACTAAATTCAGAAATATTTTCCTTCATAGTTTCCAAAGGAGTTCAGCCCAATCAGCTAAATCAAGAAACAGCCATACAAATAAATATATGATTTTAGAGAAAATATTCTCATGCTATTAAGTGGACAGGATTTAAGCTAAATTCTCCCTAAACCCCACTTGCCTTTTCCCTTGAGACTTTTCTTAGCCTGCAATCATGGATCAAATCTTTGATGTTTATACAGAATTTCTGTCTGTGAACACATTTGTTTTATATAGTGATCCTTTTGTTTTATCAGTGATGGGTCCCTACTAATTTGGATCAGTTCGGCTTGGCGGCCTGGTTTGTTGGAACCAGCAACAACCCAGGCATGCCATGCCCCCAAACCCGTTCTCCCAGCAGCGCCATAGGCGATGCCATCTCATTTTTTGATTATGCGTGTGTGCCCTGTGCATGCACAGTGTGCATGAAGCGCACGCACAAGGTGCAAACCAGCAGTAGTCTCTGCCGGAACCCATCACTGGGTTTTATATTGCAAATTGATTTACTGTTGTCCAATAATTACCCCAAGAGTGTTTAGGCAATTTTGATAAAGTACTAAAATATATCTCTAAAGAAATAAAAGTGATTGCCCCTTGTTTATAGTTTAGGAACTTCAGGGCTACTTCCCATAGTATTAATTAATTATGTGGAATTAACTCATACAATGGTGTACTCAAGGCTTTCTATTGATTTTTGTTTCAGTTCATATTTAGGTTATTTGCTCTGCAGAATATCTCCAAGCTCTGATTTTTAAGTTGCAGTTTTACTTGTTATATTTCCAACTTTATTTTTTAGTATGTCAGTCTTAAAAGCTTTGTTTTTCTGTTTAAACCATGTTAAGAATAGATTGAGCAAATAACAATATTCATGGGCATTTCAAGTAATTAGAAAAAAAGTTTGACATTTCTCCCCTTTTTATACGCCCGCATATAAAATAAATTTTGCTCCCCCTTCGGTGGTGTATTCTTCCATACTGTATCCTATTTTCTATTATATGTAATAGAAATAAAATTATATATAGAATGAGGATTAAGAAGATGCTTCAATTGTTGATGGAGAAAAAATAATACATGGATATATAGCATTACCAGGGACTAATTCTTCCAACTTTTGATGTGTGTTTTTATATATATTGTACCTCTATATTTCGAAGTGAATTGTTTTTAAACAGGTAGAAATTATCCAGCTGGATCTTCATGTGAGATGTTATCTTGTTTGTTCATTTATTTAATAAACTGCCTCAATTTCAATTATTCTCGACTCTAAATGATATACAAAAAGAGTGGCAACATTCAGTTTCAGAGTTAATGTTAATTTAAGTTCTTTTTGTGATACTTTAATAGACTTTTTAAAGGGATTTTTGGTATTTTCAAGGAATAATGTAACTGCAAAAGAATGGCGAAGATCTGGGAGTATGCCATGATGTCTAAAATAATACCATATTTCAAAAGTAACTGAATATAACTCAAGTTGGAAATCTTTTTTAGATTATAATTCTATACATAGTTTGTATCACATCTGAAATTTGGGTTCCTCTTAACATAAACGTTTTTATATGGATCGGAGACACAGGTGGTATTCAGCCAGTTCTGACCTGTTCTGGTTTTGAGTAGTTCAGAGAACCAGCAAATAGGCTGGCTCTTCCCCCGCAGCCTTCCAGCTTCCAAGATGATCTTTTGTTGCTCTGAACAACAGAATGGAGCTGGAAAACAGGTTAGTGGGATGGGGAGGGAATGGGGATTTTGCAATAACCTTCCCCCAGGAGTAGGAAGGGAATGGCGATTTTGCAGTATCCTTCTCTTGCCATGCCCACCAAGCCATATCCACCAAGCCACACCATGCTCACAAAGCCACCCCTACAGAACCGGTAGTAAAAAAATTTGAATCCCACCACTGGTCAGAGAGAAATTACTGTAATTCTAATTCCAATATTAAAAACCTCTGGAAAAGCAAGTTGCAAGGAATTCACTGAATGAGTTTCCTTCAATTTGTGATGAAAGGCTATTTTATTTTATTATTTTGTTTTATTTGGAATTAACAGCAAAAGGGCAATCAGTGTTGATTTTAGAAAGTTATAAATAAACTAAGGGTCAATGCCTGGTTAAATGTCTTACTTTAAGATCTTAGTTTAAAAAAATGATCTAGACATTTTCTGAGATACAATCTAAAAAAAGGAAGGTAAAGTAAATTATATTTTAATAATAACCAGCTATATCTGTGTTGGACTGCAATGCAAAAATAAATTAGGAGGATATTTTTCTGAAATTTATTTTAAAAACATAAAAAAGATTGACTGTTTCATTTAGCCATTAACTTCATTCAGTTTTTTGGATGATTTAGGGCAGGGGTCTGCAAAGTTGGCTCTTTTAAGACTGGTGGACTTCAACTCCCAGAATTCTCAGTCTTAGAAGAGCCAACTTTGCAGACCCCTGATTTAGGGAAACCATTTCAGTGTTTACTATATCTGAGACTATTTATATGGATGTAATTGCTGGGAACAAAAGAAACCTTTAAATGCACCCATGATATATTCTTGGTGGCATTGAGTTAAACAAAAGTTGGGGATGGAGTTTCACATTTGCCTTTTTAAAAACACTGCAGGAACTGTTCTAAATGCAACAGATCACTTTACTGAGTAACAAATCCCTTTTTCCTACAGGAAGCACATCCTCCTGCATGAATGCCCAATTCCTTCTCCCCCTGGAGCTGTTAAGCAAGAGTAAATAGAAATGCTAATATGTCTGTAAAAGTAGCGCTCATTCGTGTAGCATATGCCTTTGCTAAAAAGAAGCCAGATGAAAAGCATTCCAACTTTGGGAACCTGGCTTGCACAAAAATGCCAACTGCTTGCATTTGGCCCATTTGGAAATGACAGATACTGTCCTCGGGCAGTCTGTGTTTTTGGAGAACAATAAATGTAGTCAATAACCTGGATTGTTGTGTTCGTTCGGGCATCAATAAGAATCTACCTGCCAACTTTGAAAATGAACTGTTCATTCCCTCCATTTGCAAAATACAAAAATTAACTGCTGGAAAACATTGTTGAGCTAGGAATTGGTTAATAGTCCACATCTTTTGTACAGAAAAAATTATCTTGTTCAATGCTTGGCATCTCTGTGTAAAACTGAAAGTTTTGTATCTTAAAAGTCTGGGGTTAATCTGGGGTTAGATGACCGGCTGAACCAGATGGGGCTCTCAACTACATAACCAAGAAGAAAATGCATGTTTTAAATTGCTCTTCACTGTTCAGCAGCCTCAAACTTGCACTTGGCTTCTGAAACTACAGGGGCTTCGAATACTGTGGTAGAGTGAATTTACAACAGATGAAATGCAGTATAATAAATGAAAACCAAATTAAAGATGATAAATGAATAAATATATTACATATTATATGGCCCAAACTGTTAGGAGCACATTAGGGGGAAGTTTATTCCACTAGAGGGTGCTGGTTACTGCATTAAACCTTTCCCATTCGGTTAAAAGAATCTTAATAATACAAATACTTATACTAATTTTGATGAACTGTCTTCCAAGAAGTGTGTTATCTTGAATGTAAATATGACCCAGAAATTTGCTTAACAGTCTTTACTAAAAAAAATTTAATTTGTTCTAGCCACTTGTTTAAAATGTCTTTTATGTATTTCAAACAGTCATGTTTGCATTTCTTAACTGAAAAAAAATATGTATAATGATTTAACTCTTAGGTTTCAGCCGTTTGAGGAGGTTAAAAAAAAGTGTTTGGGATTCAAGCCTCTTCCAGCCTTACTTCTTTATTTGCATTTTGCTTACACACACACAAACACACACACACTAGCCTTACATTAAAAATCAATGAAAATGTCCAGATCTTTAATGTTCAGTCTGATCTTGAAGTTTATTCTGAAAATCTGGGAAAATGCAGGCATATAGCAGTTAGCAATAACACTTAAGAACATAAGAACATACGAATAGCCTTGCTGGAACAGGCCACAGCCCATCCAGTCCAGCATTCTGTCTCCTACAGTGGCTCCCCATTTGCTTCAGGGTCTTCCCAAGCAGATGTCTTCACCTGCTTATGATTCCCTGCAAATGGCATTGAGAGATATCTTGCCTATCTCTCCATCCCGGAGGGTGTTCTTAAGCATCCATCATGATAGCCATTGATACCCTTGTTCTCCATGAACTCATGTAATCCTTTCTTAAAGGTATCGAGGCTGACAGCTGTCACCACTTCTTCTGGCAGGGAGTTCCATAGACCAGTGATCCTCTGGGTGAAAAAGTACTTCCTCTTATTTGTTTGAGGTCTAGCTATCAAAAGTTTCATGGAGTGCCCCCTAGTTCTAGTGTTGTGCGATAGGGAAAACAGTTTTTCCTTTTCTACTTTGTCCACACCGTGCACTTAGACTTACACCACTTTACAGTGCTTTACAGCTCTCTCTAAGCAGTTTACAGAATCAGTATATTGCCCCCAACAATCTGGGTCCTCATTTTACCGACCTTGGAAGGATTGAAGGATGAGTCAACCTCCTTCATGATGAGACTCGAACTGCCAAATTGCTGGCATCCAGTGGTCAGCAGAAGTAACCAACAGCAGGGGTCAAATTCAGAAGGTTCTGACAGGTTCTGGACAACCGGTAGCGGACATTTGGAGTAGTTTGGATAACTGGCAAAAACCACTTCTGGCTGGACCCAGAGTGGGCTGGGAATGGAGATTTTGCAGTATCCTTCTACTACCACACCCACCAAGCCACGCCCACAGAACCGATAGTAAAAAAAAATCACCACTGGCCTGCAGTTCTGCATTCTAACCACTGCGCCAACATGGCTCTCGTATTTGGTATATATGGTAGTGATGGTGAACCTTTTTAGGCTCACGTGCCATAAGGGAGGGGGGAGCAGATGGGGGTCATTCACCGGCGTGCCTCACCCATAATGCAATGCAATGCACCCCCCCCATGTGCATGTGCGCATGACAGGCGCTCCCCCATTTTTTACATGCTTTTTTCGCCCTCCCCGGGCTCCAGAGGCTTTATAGGAGCCTGGGGAGGGCAAAAACAGCCCCCCCCCAGAGGCCCTCTGGAGGCTTCAGGAGCTTCCCTGAAGCTACCGAAGGACTAAAAATGATGCTACGAGCAAACGAGGAAGATGGCTTTAAAAATGGTTGAATCAGCTGGCCAGCACACACATGTGTGCTGGCCAACTAACAGGGCAACGCCTTGTATGCCCTGCCAAATGGCTCCGTGTGCCACCTGTGGCACGCGTGCCATAGGTTCGCCATCTCTGATATATGGCATTATATTCTGAGGAAATACGCTGATACCCAAGAAGAAAGCCTCTGTATCGGGAAAGAGAGTAAAGAATGTTTCAGACATTAGATGCTAAAAGACATGGGTAATTGCTCCTGAATCTTCTATGGCAAAATTGCATGAAAAACATAAACTGTTCATAAACCTAGTGGTGAATACTATCACCAATATGTAAGATTCATCTGCCAATCCACCTGGAACAGGAAGCCTTTGCTGTGCTGTCCATCGCCTCAGGGAGCAAAATGTCTTCCTCTAGCATTTGCTAATAAACTGAAGGCCAGATAAAGACCTCTTTGCTTCACTCAACCAGATTTAAATGTAAACCAATATGGAATCCTTAAAGAAGCTCTAGCAATTACTTGGGTCAGGTTGTTTGGCTTGTGGACTATATGTTCACTGATAATCATTTTTTGTTGTTGTTCTATAGGTGAATGTGTGAACAAAACATCTTTTCAATACAATACAATAGCAGAGTTGGAAGGGACCTTGGAGGTCTTCTAGTCCAACCTCCTGCCCATGCAAGAAACCTTATACCATTTCAGACAAATGGCTATCCAACATCTTCTTAAAGACTTCCAGGGTTGGGGCATTCACAACTTCTGGAGGCAAGCTGTTCCACTGGTTAATTGTTCTAACTGTCAGAAATTTCTCCTCAGTTCTAAGTTGCTTCTCTCCTTGATTAGCTTCCACCCATTGCTTCTTGTTCTGCCCTCAGGTGCCCTGGAGAATAGTTTGACTCCCTCTTCTTTGTGGCAGCCTCTGAGATATCGGAAGACTGCTATCATGTCTCCCCTAGTTCTTCTTTTCATTAAACTAGACATACCCAGTTCCTGCAACCGTTCCTCATATGTTTTAGCCTCCAGTCCCCTAATCATCTTTGTTGCTCTTCTCTGCACTCTTTCCAGAGTCTCCACGTCTTTTCTACATCGTGCCGACCAAAACTGAATGCAGTATTCCAAGTGTGGCCTTACCAAGGCATTATAAAGTGGTATTAACATTTCACGTGATCTTGATTCTATCCCTGTGTTTATGTAGCCTAGAACTGTGTTGACTTTTTTGGCAGCTGCTGCACACTGCTGGCTCATATTTAAATGGTTGTCCACTAGGACTCCAAGATCCCTTTCACAGTTACTGCTATTGAGCAAGGTACCACCTATACTGTACCTGTGCATTTCGGTTTTGTTGCCTAAATGTAGAACCTTACTTTTTTCACAATTGAATTTCATTTTGTTAGATAGTGCCCAATGTTCAAGTTTGTCTAGATCCTTCTGTATCTTAAGCCTATCTTCTGGAGTGTTGGCTATTCCTGCCAGCTTGGTGTCATCTGCAAATTTGATGAGTTCCCCATTTATTCCCTCATCCAAATCATTGATGATTTTGGATTATTTCCTTCCTTTTACTGGTTTATCAATTGGATTTATGCTTATGGTCCTTGCAAAGAATTCACTATTTGTCTGAGCAGCCGTGAAACAAGGTAAACATAGCAAGCAGCTCAACTCTCTTCTCTGTTGATCTGTAGGAAAGGAATGTGGGAAAAGAACCAAAAAATGGGGAGAATTGGAACATGATGGGAGGAGACAACTCCTACTCTTTTCACTTGGCTAATATTCCAAACTGAAGCAGCAGATGGGGGACTCAAAACACTGAAACACAATAAGCATAATGTGCTGCAAACATCTGCTTTTCGTATATTTGAGATCCCTCTCATTCTGTATTGTAAGCATTGCCAAGTATGGACAACCTGTAGCCCTCTAGGGTCTGTTGGACTAGAGTTCCTACCATCCTTGAATATTGGCAATGCTTGCAAGGGGTGACACTTTTGGAACCTTGTCTCTTAATTAAGGGGACAACGACAAAGAATAAGTAATAAAATAATTACCATATTTTTCAGAATATAAGATGCACCTTTTTCTCTCAAAAAAAGAGGCTGAAAATCTGAGTGCGTCTTATACACTGAATATAGCATATATTTTTTGCCTCTCGAAACTCTGCCCCCTTCACCAATGGCCATGCATAGCCTTTAGGAGCCTTGCAGATTGCTCCTGCGGGTTGGGGAGGGCAGAAATGAGCAAAAGGTGGGTCGGTTTTTGCTCAGTTTCCCCCCCACAAGCTCCCAGGAGCACTCTATAAGTCTTCTAAAGGCTGTACATGTCATTTTCTTTGACAAAAATGGGCCCGTTTTCACAAAAAATGGGCCATTTTTTGACACACACACACATATACAGGAGCACTCTACAAACCTCCTAAAGGCTATTCATGTCCTTTTTGGGGAGGGGGGGGGAAATGGGCCCGTTTTTGGGAGGTCTGCAGAGGGCAAAAAGGTTTTTTTTTAATTTTGCCTCTTCAAAATCTTGGTGTGTCTTATACTCCAATGCGTCTTATACTCTGAAAAATACGGTATATACTGCCTAGAATGGTTTGTAGCACTCCACACCATTATCTATACCACCTACCACTTTAACATCAATGGCAAAAGCCCACACAGAAGACCAAAGCAAATGTGGCAGGATACAATAAACATGGACATAACTATGGCATTCGTTGATCTGAAAACCAGACCTTGGCTTGCACCTATGGGTAAAGAAGGAGGCGGAAGGTGAGAAGGACATCCCACTGATATCATCTCTTGATGGTCCCAAACGTGCTTGGGAACTGGACTTCCTTGTTTTTTCTTTGAAGACGTTTCCCTTCTCATCCAAGAAACTTCTTCAGTTCTGACAGGATAGTGGGAAATCTCTCGATGGCATAATTGGAAGAAATGTTCAGCAGAAATTCTAGCTGGGAGCATGGAAGAGACTTGCTGGTATACAGTATTCCTGCAAAATTGCAATAATTAATTGTTCAGCAGATTCATAACAAGTCTATAATGACAGGTCATGTTGCTTAAACACCTAAAGCAATTTTCAAAATTAATAAATAGTTGGGATGGGCTCAAATTACATTAGTTGTAGTTGGTTCATATTGGAAGTCAGTGGAATTTAGACACCATGGGGAGCTTTTCTCTCACTGCAGATAACAAGGCCTCTGATTGAGATTGGAGCATGTGGGTGTTAAGGCATCCATACTACTGTCTTTCTCAGCTTTTTCATATTAGCTTTTTTAAAAGTAAGATTACAAATGTGAATAATGGATCTAATTTAGTCCTCATAATTAATGAGTGCATTTCTGTTGATTTAAACTAATTAAGAAAGTGTCATAAAGTGTCATAAACCAACTATTAATGGAATCTATCTCTAGCTTTGCTGCAGTTCATTAAAGCAACTATTACACACTTACAAAAACATGGAATTCATTTTGGTTTTTGTAAGTCAGGCTATTTGCAAGTATCAATTTTTCAGTGTCTGTCATATTCCCTTTCGTGATTTGAAAGTCATTTGATGGGATGTGGCTGCCTATTCTTAGGGGGGGGAGGGGAGGATTACATCAAAACAAGTAGGCTTACTTAGAAGAAGAAGCAGATTAAAGCTCTTGTTTCACTCTGTAAAGGAGTTTTTTAGGATAAATATTTGTATTAATTAAAAATGATTGTAATCATTTTGGTCAATGTATACAAACTATAATCCATAGATGATGAAATACGTTTGTTCTAAAACTGCCTGTCTAGAATATTCAGGTGTCCACCATGTAAAATTCTTCAACAATTAAATATTACAAAAAAGCAGGGGAGCAGGATGTCCCAAAGATGCTTTTTTCAAGAGGCAACTGGACTTTCTGATTTTTCTTTGAAGACGTTTCGCTACTCAGAGCTAAAGAGCTGAAAAAGCTACTTGGATAAGAAGCAAAATGTCTTCAAAGAAAAAAACAGAAACTCCAGTTGCCTCTTGAAAAAAGGACCTTTGGGATGACCATGGGCTGGATGACTGAGAATCTCTATAGACAAGGGAACAGGAGGAAATGAGAAATTCCAAAATTTGAGATGGATTTCTGAAACAGTTCTGAATGGGGATCCAGATTGAAATTTTAGACCGAATTCAGTACTGCGTGAAGCATCTGAAAGCCATGTTTTACGAGGCATCTGCCTCTAAAGCATTAAAGCAGCTACATCCTTTGAAAGGCTTGTGCAGCTGCCCTGAAAGTTTTCTGAATCTGTGTATGCCACAATAATTTTGTGGATGACCCAATGGTAAGTGTTTTTTTTCTCCAAACCTGCATCCAGAGTATTACAAATGTCATATTTCTATTCATAAAAGTCTGAATGATTAACATTTTAGCCAGTCAATCTTAGCTATTTAATACAATACAATAATAAAAATAATACAATAATAATGCAAACATACAGGCAGTCTCTGATTTACTACCACAATTGAGCCCAACATTTTTGGTGCTAAGCAAGTCAGTTGTTAGGTGAGTTTTGCCCTGTTTTACAACCTTCCTTGCCAAACGTGTTATGTGAATCACTGCAGTTGATAAATTAGCAACATGGTTGTTAAGTGAACCTGGCTTTCCCATTGACTTTGCTTATCAGAAAGTTGCAAGAGGGGATCACCGGCCACTGCAACTGTCATAAATTTGAACCAGTTGCTAAGCATCCGAATTTTAATCATGTGACCCTGGGGATGCTGCAGCGGTTATGTGTGTGAAAAAATAGCCATGTCACTTTTTTCAGTGCCACTGAAACTTTGAACAGTCATTAAATGAATGGTTGTAAGTTAGAAATTACCTGTAGTTTGTATTGACTAAGCTTTCTTAGCAAATATATTGTAGGGATTTTAATTAATACAGCTTTCTCCTTTATGATGTCTTTGGAAGTTCTAATCCTGTGTTTCTCAAACCTGGCAACCTTAAGATGGTTTTTCTTTTCTTCTCCCAGAATTTCACAGCCAACAGGGTGATGCCACCATTGCTGTCTCTTTTCTACGGTAGCATTTTTTACCAGGTTAAATGGGGAATCATTTGCAGTCACAGAAATGCCTGCGTTTCGCTTCAATTTTTGTGTGTAAGATGGTCGAGTTGGTTAAACGGAGGGGCTGTTCTCTTAGCATGATGTCAAGTTGGCAGGCCTAGATAAATTGCAAAAAGTATAGGAAATACCCCTCCCATCACTTTACTTTATTTATGCTCTTTTCCTAATTGATTGAGAGGGAAGGAATTTATTTTTATATGCAAAACTAAACAGTTGAGGTGAAACACTCAATGATTAGCTATGCAATAGCTGAACAACCAAGTAGCTGAGACATCTAGGAAAGTCATATTCTGATTGACGGTCAAATTGGCAGATGTGTGGTATGGAAATAGCTATTATATCCTGAGGGCATGTAATGTTCAGAGATTTATCTGCCTTGAAAAGAGCCCATGTTGAACTGTATAGCCCAAACACCAGCAGTTGACCACAGGAACAGTTTCAGGCTTTATTTTTATGTCACAAAAAGTTTTATAACCTTTGCCAAATTTCAGTTACACAAGAGTTGTGGGTTCTGGATTTCCATAAGTTAGCCCAATGATGGCGAACTATGGCACGCGTGCCACAGGTGATACATGGAGCCATCTGGTAGAGCACACGAGGTGTTGCCCTGTCAGCTTATTTAGCCATTTTTAAAGCCATTTTTCGCCCTCACCAGGCTTTGTAGGAGCTTCGGTTTGCTCTTAGCATCGTTTTTAGTCCTCCGGAGGCTTCAGGAAAGCTCCTGAAGTCTCCAGAGGGCCTCCAGGAGAGCAGGGGGGCCTGTTTACGCCCTCCCCAGGCTACTATAAGGCCCCTGGAGCCTGGGGAGGGCAAAAAAAGCATGTAAAAAATGGGGGGAGCATCTTTCATGCACACATGCGCACTATGCATTATGGGTGTGGCATGCCGGCGCATGACCCCCTGCGCACGACCCCCTTTATGGCACGTGAGCCTAAAAAGGTATACCATCACTGAGTTAGCCCATTTGATGTACTATGGTTGATATGCCGTTTCTCCAAGTTAAAGGTAACAAGCATAACATTTAACAGATTAACAGAGTTGGAAGGGACCTTGCAGGTCATCTAGTCCAACCCCCAGCCCAAGCAGGAGACCCTACATCTGCCTCTACCTAGGATTGAACTCACAACCTCCTGATTGGGAGGCGAGAGCTCCACCTCTAGGCCACAGCAGCAGTATATAGCGAGAAGAGGGCAAGAAAAGCCCATTCTATCTCGGCTGCATTCTGATTGTGAAATTAGACCTGGCCAATCAAATGGCTGGGTATATGGAAGAATCCTGACTCTTCCCACTTGGAGTTTTACCTGATTGCTTTAACAGTGAGTAGTCGCTACAGAACAGGTTGAACGGGTTTAAGCTGTCTAAGACAGAGTATGCATTTGTGTGTGTCTGTCTCCAGGATTCCTCAAGACCTGCAGGCTTTGACCTGCTAAGAGGTGCCCAAACAGGGGCCCATCAGTCACACAGGTATGCAACTATATTGAATCAGAAAAAAAAAAACCTGCAATTCAGTGCTTGTCCCTTATCACATAGTTTTGCCTACAAGCAGAATAACGTAGAGTGTTATACTATAGGTGTGAAGCTGAATGGAATGAAGGCTAGCCAGGGTGAAGTATTAAGAGTTGGGTTTTTCTTATTGGTCTTTGGTTGGCAGGGAATTCTCCCATCTCTTTAGCCACTTGCGTAGGTATTTCTAATCCATTTAAACCTGCCATGTTGCTTTGAATAGGGTGTCCCCTGTGTACTTGGGAGTGCAATCAAAATCTCTGCTTTATAGGATTGTGTTAGCTATTCCCGAAGCCAAATTACTTTCAAATTGTAGAGCTGGAAGGTGAAAGTTGTGTAGATGTGCAGTGGTACTCTGTAAATATGACTGGAAAGATAAATCCTAGTCCCAGCTACTTTCTCTCCTGGATTAAACCTGTTTGGCATGCATTTAAGTTAAGCATTTCAGGCCATTCTATCCCTCCTGTATTTAATGTGTAAGGTTAGTCTCTCTGGAGAACTGAAGTAGTTGGATATTCCTTTTGGGTGGATGGCATTATGGATGAACTTCCAAAGCAAATAATCAATCCCTCTTGCTAAAGAACCTTCTGGTTGAGACTGCCTTCTACAGCTCTCCTTCCCAATCCCGATATTGAAAGTAGCTTTCTCATGACAAATGTTCCCATGATGAAATTAAGAAATCAACTCTGGCAACAGGGCATGTCTTGCAGAAGTGGGTTCGCTCGTGTGCATGCCCTGCGTGTGTGTGTGTGTGTGTGTGCGAACTTATAGGAATCCACCACTGATGTCTTGCTATTATTTCCCACCAAAGGTTTCTCCATAGTGAACATACAGATGATCATATGAAGATAACTATACAAACAATACAATACAATACAATACAATACAATACAATACAATACAATACAATACAATACCAGACCAGACCAGACCAGACCAGACCAGACCAGACCAGACCAGAGTTGGAAGGGACCTTGGAGGTCTTCTACAGAAAAAAAAAATGCCAAGTGCGATTCCTCAAAGTTCATTGCAACAAGAAATAAAAAAGAAAAAGAGACGTGCTCCTCTTTCACCAACTCCTAAAATGCCAAACAGATTTGAAGAAATGGATAATAAAAGACAAAGTACAATTGATCCTTTTCAACTGTCATTTGTCGGCCATTTTGTTTCAACTGTCATTTGTCGGCCTTTTCATTTGCCTGGAGAGATTCCTGTTGTGGCTGTCACTGCTGTCTGTATTCCACCTGGGGCAGGTGTTGGCACGGCACTCAAACCAATTTCATTGTCATTTTATTACAATATTATTACAATGACAATAAAGATGATGATGATGATAATGATTATTATTATTATTATTATAGTCCAACCCCCTGCCTAGGCAGGAAGCCCTATACCATTTCAGACAAATGGCTATCCAGCATCTTCTTGAAGACTTGCAGTGTTGGGGCATTCACAACTTCTGGAGGCAAGCTGTTCCACGGATTAATTGTTCTGTCAGAAATTTCTCCTCAGTTCTAAGTTGCTTCTCAGAACTGAAAGTGGAAAGGGAGCTTCAGGGAATGTATTCCAACTAGTCTGGAAAGTACCAGACTGAATTGCAGGAATACCACCCCAAAGAATACCTGAATATGTTGTGGGACCAAGTTTTCTTATGGAACCTGAAAAGTCCTCTTCAGCTCTGCAGTGAGAAGATTTTTTAACTAGTAGGCTTTCCCCCCCACCTGTGCAAATCAGGTGTAATTAGCAACTTATGGTTACTCCTTTCTTGGCCAATGGGAAAAATTAGACTTTCTTTTTGTTTTGCTGTTGTATTGAGTAAAGTATTCTACTCCTTGTTTCTACTAGCCCACCATATTCAATTAGAGAACACCCTCCTTTCTGAATTCCAATTCCCCTCCTGCATATTTGGTTTTTCCTTTTGTTTTTAAAATAAGCAGATCCTTTTATTTCACCCTTTCTCATTCTCCCCCCCCCCCAAAAGTGGCCATATAATAAATCTTTTGATGCAATACTGTATTTTTATTCAACTGGGGGGGGGGGGTGTTAAATGCATAGAACTCATTATGTGCATTCTAACAACATCCTACAGTCACATATGGTATTCAAAGCCTTTGGTCTGGTTTCCAACCACCTCTAAAAGTTGCTGCATGGTAAGTATTATATTGACAACACAGAAGGAAAAGCATAAAATATATTGGGAATATATCGGGGGTAGGTTGCTGCTGGTTTTACTACCAGTTCGCAACCCTCCTGCAACGTGCTCGTGTGGGTGCACTGTTCAAAGTAAATTATTCTTCGTGCATGTGCAGAACAATTTACACTGAACTGCACACACAGTTACTAAAAAATAAAATGGTGGTGGCCCAGCAGCAGTGAGGGAACAGGTTCAGGAGCGTGACAGGCCTGGGTCGCTGCCGATTCTGCAACCCAGGCCTGAATTCCACTCCCAGTTCGGCTAAACTGGGCCAAAGCAGGAGCAACCTACCTCTGGAATATACCATATAGATTGCATTGATATATTTACTCATTGGAAGACTTTGGTGTTGGGAATAAATGAAGGCAAAAGAAGGGGACAGCAAGATGGTTAGATAGGGTCATTGATGCAATGAACATGAATTTGGGCAAACTCTTCAAGGTGCTTGTTACCATCTTCAAATCGCTCCATGGTTCGGGGCCTAGCTACTTGCGGGACCGTCTCCTGCCACATACCTCCCTGCGTCCGATACACTCCCACAGAGAGGGCCTACTGAGGGTACCAACCGCCGGTCAATGCCGGCTAGCGGTGCCCAGGGGTAGGGCCTTCTCTGTGGCAGGGCCGGCCCTCTGGAACGACCTACCCCCCGAACTTCGCACTATCACGGACCTTCCCCTCTTTCGCCGTTCACTTAAAACATACTTTTTTCAGCAAGCTGGTCTTGCTTAATCGTTTAGACTTTTTGTTATATAGCTTCTGCCAAATACACAAATGGACGTTGGGGTTTTTAGGGGGAATTTTAGCACAGGCTCCGATTTAATTCTTTTTACCTATTTATTGTATTTTTATTATTGTTGGTTTTAATTTCCTGTGCACCGCCCTGGGTCCATTTCGATGGAGAAGGCGCGGTATATAAATTGAAATAAAGTGAAAGTGATAGTGGAGGACAGTGGGGCATGGTATGCTATGGTCCATATAGGTTGCAAAGAGTAGGACTCAACCTAGTGACAGAACAACTTATTTATATTTTAAATAAATTGCATTTTGGACTATTTCTTTGACTATTCTATTAACATTTGGCTATTCTTCTGACTAATCTATTGACTATCTACCTACCCTTCCTATTGCTTTGTCTCGGCCTCACCCATTTATTGGAATGCAATGCCCAGTTTGTTTCTCAAGTCAAATTTGTGCTATGTCAGTAGACAATTTAAATACTATGCAAAATGAATCGTATTTCCTGAGCCATTCCTGGACATCTCTGTGCAGTTTACTTATGAAACAGATTTTAATTATTAGGCTTAACAGCAGTTCTGCAAATACTGTACGCAAGCTTGAAACAAACTATTCACCAGAGAAGCCATCTGGATTATTTGTAGTTAGTGGTTTCTGGATTGCAGCCATTAACCTTAAAATGGCACACTAACTTATAAATAGTGAATTACTACATAACCCGGGCTACACAGCACAGCCCTTTTGAAAAAAATTATACTGAAGTGCTGCAGTGTTTTTAGGAATGAATAGGAAAGACTATGCTGAAAGAGGACTGTGAAATCAAACTCTGCTAGAAACAACATATAATAAACCAGTGTTTCTATCCATAAGGGAAATAAAAATATTTTGAATATCCTTGACCTTTAAAACATCAAATCCTCACCAGCAGAGCAGGTTTAGTATGATGATCATAAGGAGTGGTGAGTAGAGAATCATACCCTTGGTTTTCTGTATATGCCTATGCGTGTGTGAATACATATTGAGCCTGAAATCATGATGATCCAAATGACCTTCCTCCCTTATAGATATTTTATGAAGAGTAAATGAAAAGTAATGCCTCCAATGTTATAAATTGCCAACAGGTGGCAGTACTGATGTGCTAAAAAATCTGACATGTTCTTTAGCATCTGTTCTTTCATTTGAGACTATGAGTTGTTTCAAGAAAATATAGTGTTGCTATTGTTTGTGAAACAGCAGCCTGCAATAACTTTTATTTTTATTTATTTTATTAAATTTATACCCCGCCCTTCTCCAAACGGACCCAGGGCGGACCCAACTTGTCACAATGCTTTAAGCAACATGCCATGCTTGATTTTTTTTTTAAGTGTGGGAGTTTTTCCACACCATGAAATTTACCCCAATATGTCAGCTATTTATGCTAATCATGTTGGCCTGTATAACTGTGTATATAAAGATGGTGAATCAGGAATACCTGATATGTATGATATATAAGGTGAACTGGTCCAGGGCAATCATTCAAAGTGAAATTGCTATGCTGGTTGATATGTCACAGGAACACGTGAAGAACACAATGTTCTTCAACATTGAAAGATTTGGGCAAGATTGGGTTGTTGCAAACTGGCAGCAGACATGAAAGCTTCAGAAGCTGAAATTTGCCAGTTAACTGAAATTTGCCAGTTGTCATGCTACAAGAATCAAGGTAAAGATTGGGACCACTAATGTTCTGACCTAGGCTTCCCAGGAGCATGAAGCAAACTTCTTGTTCCAACGAAAAACCTCTTTTATTAATTTACTGTGAATTCTTCTCATTGACATCCAAGAAAGTCTTTCAAAGGAGGATTTACAGTCACAGACCTTATCTGCCTTGGAGCTCTGCAAAACTTGGCAAGGAGTCTTGCAGAGTCACGAACCAATTAAGCAAATTGTCTCTTGCAAACTCCACTCCCCTTTTGTTCCTCTTTTATTTCCTCTGAGAGGGGCCATTCATCGTCCACCTGTGGCCTTACTCCCAAGTCAACCCCTGTTCTTTAGCTATTTCCTTCGTTTGGCAACTCTGCACATGCGCACACTGGGAACAGGCTCCAGCTGCTCTTCTGCCTCACTGATGTCTGACTCTGAAGGCAGCTGATAACTGGCATATGACGCTCTGCCTCTGATACAGAGCATTCATCAGAGCATTCCCCAGATTCCAGGACTGGCCCATATTCCTCCCCAACCTCCTCACTGTCTGAACCTGCTGCCAGCTCTGCTGGCTGCTGGCGGGCCAGAACAGCTAATGAAACATAGGCTCATCATTATAACCAGAAATGAAGTGGCAGTCCATGGAATAATATCATAAAGATTCTCCTACAAAAAAATTTCAAAACCTGGGCTTCAGCAGAATGGTCAGAGGTTTTTTTTTTTTGAGATATGGATATTATTCAGGTGGATTTTCTTGAACCTGGTATCTCTATCAGTCAGAGTGCTACCTGCAACTTTGAGAACACGATTAAGTAGATTTTAGAAACACAAGAAAATGTTGCTCTGACATGACAAGGTTAAGCCTCACACCTACAAACCACCCAGGTGGCAATTGCTAAGTTGATTCTCACTATCTTACCCCATTCACCTTTCAATACAGACTTGGTGCCTTGTGAGTTTCATTTCTCCAGAATTCAAGGAACCTTGGACACCTGTTTGTGACTCAAATGAAAAAGGGGAAATGACTGTCAGGACTTGGCTGAAAAGAAATAATGCGTGGTGTTCTTTCATCACAGCTTGACGGTAGCTTATCCATCATTGCAGAAGCATGTTGCAAAAGGTGGTGATTGTGTGGAAAAATAAACATACGAGCTCATTTCAAGGACAATTTTCTCTTTCATTTATTAAAATATACATTGGAACTCTGTCTGCACAGTCTATATAGAAATGAACAGTTCAAAGTTAATCAGCCTTGCATATGCTCAGTTTCAATCCCAATTACTATGCTCTCAGTGGTGAAAAATAAAATGTAAACTTTCACAACTTCAGGAAGATATCCATACAATTTTGTTGGCAATAAGAGGGGAGTGATTTACGATGCCTTTCTGGGATATCTTTTGTCATCCCAGCTTAAAACAGTGCTATTTCATAGTGATCTGCTCTCCAAGGATTAATCAGTCCACAAACCTCACCTAGCTTACCAAGGAAGATGATGGCCATCAACCTCACCTAGCTTACTAATTATGGCGATGATCATCGTCGCACATTTTATTCTTAACTTTCTAGCCCTGTGATGGCGAACCTATGGCACGGATGCCACAGGTGGCCACGTGGAACCATTTCTTAAGGCACGCGAGGTGTTGCCCTGTCAACTCCAGCGCGCATGTGTGTGCTGGCCAGCTGATTTAGGCCTTCTTTTGAGGCCATTTTTCGCCCTCTGGAGGCTTCAGGGAAGCTCCTGAAACCTCTGGAGGTGAGGGGGAAGGCTGTTTTCACCCTCCCCAGGTTCCTAGAAAGCCTCTGGAGCCTGGGGAGGGCGAAAAAAACATGCCAAAAGCAGGCAGTCCTGCACATAGCATTATGGGTGTGGCACACTCACGCATGACACCCCTGTGCTCCCCCCGCTTTTGGCACACGAGCCAAAAACGGTTAGCCATCACTCTTCTAGCCATATCATTCCGTGTTTCCCCCAAAATAAAACAGGGTCTTATTTTCTTTTGACCCTTGAAATAAACACTTGACCTTATTTTCAGCGAGGTCTTATTATTTTTTAGGTGCAGGAGGTGGTGAGCGTGGTCACCTCGTGGCTGTTGCTGTGTTGCAATATTTTTTGGAGATGGCTTATTTTTGGGGAAGGACTTATTTTCGCGCATCCACTCAAAAGCCCGATTGGACTTATTATCCGGGGAGATCTTATTTTCAAGGAAACAGGGTAGTTACCTTTGAGGTCCATTGTTAAAACATAGAAGACATGTAACGTAATCATACAGTATGTTAATGGACAAATTTAGCTTTTGCACAGAAGCAGCAGTGCCTACAGTCAAGAAATGTATAAGGTCTCCTCCTGATTTCAGTGAAAGAATAGCTTTAAAAAAAAAGCCGTGTGTAACTTAGGGGTGACTCACATGTAAAATATTTCATTTGTTTAATTGCACAGCAGAGTAAACAGACCTAGAATTCCACATGCCTCCAAGGCAGATGAAGTTGAAGCTTTGGACTTTGCTAGCTGGCTTTGTAATTCTCTGTCTGGTTTACCATCCTTGTGTGTGGGTTGCTGAAATTGCCTCCAAACAAGCCCTGAATGGGAAAAAAAACATTCCCTATTTAATAAAACAGTGAAATGTAGAAGCAGAAACATTGCAAAGAAAGCATTAGACTTTTCAGGTATCACCTTAAACCAGGGATGTCCAAACTTGGGAACTTTAAGACTTGTGGACTTCAACTCCCAGAATTCCCCTGGCTGGGGAATTCTGGGAGTTGAAGTCCACAAGTCTTAAAGTTCCCAAGTTTGGACATCTCTGCCTTAAACCAACCTGTTTCGACATTTTATAACTCCTAGTTGACCCAAGATGGGGAAAAGAAAAAGAAAGGAGCAGGCTGTTATAATACAACATTGATCCCTAAATTGACTTCAGTTCCATAAGCCTTCCTAGAGCAAACTACTTATTAAACATAACAAGGTGTCTGACCTATCTCTCCATCACAGAGGACATTTCTTGTTTTTATGAACAAAGCCTTTTGAAGGGCCATTTACAAAGTGCTTCTCTCATATCCCAAACCGCAGCACTTTTGTTGGATCAAGCTCAGATTAAGGCATTAATGCATCAAGGTCCTGTCTTTTGAAAATGTACATCAGACTTTTCTAGATCGGATCTTTATTCTAGGCCTCTTCTGGTAAAATTGGATTACTATTGTTTTTTTCAATTCACTTCTTATCTAGGGAACGCTAGGATCCCTTTCAGATCCAGTTAAAAATGCCAGGGTTTAATAGCCCATAGCAGTGATGGCTAACCTTTTTTTTGGCTCGTGTGCCAAAAGCGGGGGGAGCGCAGGGGGGAGGGTTGTGCGTGGGCATGCCACACTCATAATGCTATGTGCAAGACCCCCTGCTTTTGACACACATTTTTTGCCCTCCCCAGGCTCCAGAGGCTTTCTAGGAGCTTGGGGAGGGTGAAAACAGCTTCCCCTCTCCATCTTCAGAGGCTTCAGGAGCTTCCCTAAAGCCTCCAGAGGGAGAAAAACCACCTCAAAAGAATGCCTAAATCAGCTGACCAGCTGGAGCTGACAGGACAACGCCTCGCGTGCCCTAAGAAATGGTTCTGGGTGCCACCTGTAGCACCCGTGCCATAGGTTCGCTATCACGGGCCCATAGGAGCCTCAACAAAATTATTGTCTTATTTATTAATGAGAAGCACAGTTCCTGAATGCTAATCTTTCTATACCAAGAATATCAGCATCCGCATTGTTTAAAAAAATGAAACAGACTACAGTACAATTAGTCCTCAACTTACAACAGTTCACAATTCAAAGTTACAACGGCATTGAAAAAAGTGACATGACTGTTTTCCACACTTACAACCATTGCAGCATCCCCATAGTGATGTGGCCAAAATCCAGACACTTGGCAACTGACTCATATTTATGATGGTTGCAATATCCTGGGCAGGGGTGGTATCCACTTACTTTCCCTACCGGAAAGTGGGGGGGAGGGGTATAAGTAAGAGTGTAAGAGTCAACTAAGCCACAATACAGTCTATTGGCTTGTGGCTTATGACTTAGCGTGTTTTAGGAATCCAGTTATTATCTTTGTCAACCATAGTTTAGGATTTAACGTGTCGAACCTAGCTAACTCTAGTTGATTCAACCAGCCATCATTAGCCCAATTACTAATTAGCCCAATATGACAAATAGATGTATATTGAGTGCGTGTTGAAGATATAGAAGCAACTCTCTAGAAATCTGCTGCAAGCCAGCCTATTTGCTTTCTTGGAGTGTAAAGTTGAAGGCACCCATAGCTATAGACAACACTCAAGCCCTATAGTCCTCCAAAATCAGTTCTGGACTTCTTTGTTCTTCTAGTGAGGACTGTATTCAGCAACTGAGTTCATTTCCAACTGTACTGCACTACATCCATGGTGATGTGGTAGTGCAGTGGTGTCTCAGTGTTTAGAATGCTGTATTGCAAGCTAATTCTACAGACTGCCAGCAGTTCGATCCTAACCAGCTCAAGGCTGACTGAGACTTCCATCTTTCCAAGGTTGGTAAAATGAGAACGCAGATAGTTGGGGGCAATATGCTGACTCTGTAAACAGCTTAGAGGGGGCTGTAAAATGCTCTGAGCGGTGTATAAGTCTAAATGCTATTGCTATTGTTACTGCTATTATATTTAATTTGTTTTTAGAATTGTTGTATGTATTTGGTTTTTATTCTACCTGTGCACCGCCCCGAGTCCCTGTGGGGAGAGGGTGCGGTTTTATAAATTAAAATTATTATTATTATTATTATTATTATTATTATTATTATTATTATTATTATTATTATTATTATTATTATTATTATTATTATTATTATTATATCCAGGATCCAAAGCAATTTTTCCCTTTGCAGCAATGAAGCTCTATAGGGGTGAGACTATGCAGTCTGTTTCATGGTCTCACTGACGAGAAGCTTCCTGAACTTTTGCTTCTGAAACATCACCCTTCTCAGGTCTTTTGAAAACCATTGAGAATGTCATGTTCAGTCCCGTCTCCCTCCCTCCCCACCAACAATCACTCAGAGTAATTTCTGTACAGTCAAACAAATGCATACTGCCACATGCTCACTCTACTACAATATACTGTAGGGCAGTGATGGCTAACCTTTTTTGGCTCGTGTGCCAAAAGCGGGGGGAGCGCAGGGGGGTCATGTGTGGGCGTGCCACACCCATAATGCTATGTGCGCGATCTCCTGCTTTTGGCATGCTTTTTTGCCCTCCCCAGGCTCCAGAGGCTTTCTAGGAGCCTGGGGAAGGTGAAAACAGCCTCACCCCTACCTCCAGAGGCTTCAGGAGCTTCCCTGAAGCCTACAGAGGGAGAAAAACTGCCTCAAAAGAAGGCCGAAATCAGCTGGCCAGCTGACAGGGTATCTCCTCGTGTGCCCTAAGAAATGGTTCCGCGTGCCACCTGTGCCATAGGTTCGCCATCACAGCTGTAGGGATTGATTTGCCTTGTTTTAATTTTGCAGAGCACCGCAACTATTCTCAAGAGGGGCTAGAGTGAAACTGATCAGAATACTATATAGAATAGAATAGAATAGAATTCTTTATTGACCAAATGTGATTGGACACACAAGGAATTTTGTCTTTGGTGCATATGCTCTCTGAGTACATAAAGAAAAATAAAATAGAATATATTCATCAAGAATCATAAGATACAACACTTTTTCTTTCTGCAGGAGCCATGTGTCAGGGGAGAATAAAGGGCCATTTACTGCTTTGGCATCTTCTTCCTAGAAAAACAGCAGTTTTAGGACTTTTAAATGCAAGAGAGAAATGGTGGCTCATGTATTCTGTAGCTACACTTTTATAGCAAATGTGTTTGTTTGCTTGTTTTGCAAAAGGTCAAACACACACAGTATGTTCTGGCAATGTGCCATATATTTATTTATTTGTGTGGGACAGGGCACAAGCAGATTTTTGTTGCCTCAAGGACCTGCAGTGTATTTAGGGTAGAATTACTAAATGTACCCCCCCCCCACACACACACAAAATTTACAGCGGGAACTCTGGCTAATTGACATTGCCTGCCTGTCTTCTCTATTCTGAGGATTCAGGATGAAGATGCTTATAAAGCCAGCTTCAAAATAACTTGCAGTTCTTGGGGTATAAAAATGATGCTACAGAGAGAGAAAACTAGAAACAAAAAATATCGTTATTAATTCGTCCTTCTTAAAAACCTGAACTTGATGCACTTAACGCTTGAAATTTCTTTCTGCTTAGAGTAGCTAGAAGTGCATAACACTATCAACCTTCCATTCTGAAATTAATGTTTTCAGTGCTCAACTGCAATTTAAACTTGGTTTTAAGGATTGAGGTGTTGGCTCTGTTTTTAGGTGAAACTTTAATAGAATTAGACACTTGTGTGGCATTTTAAAAGCTTCATATCGTGAAAGTGTAACCCTAGTATAGATTTGTTTTGTTTTGTATCCCAAACAGGTCTAGTCCAGTCTGAGTCACCATTATTTAGTTATCTTAGAGTGCAGAATCTCAACCTATTTTACAGTTTAAATCAGATTATATGTAATAGAATATTGATTAGCACAAAAACAGTAGAGACTCTACTTTGGGCCACTGTAGTAGTTGCATGGATCCCAAGGCCTAACATTTGGTCCTCCCATTTGCTAGTTAGTCAAGGTTCAAAGGCATTATGTAAGTTGAACAATTACTTGTGGAGCATCTCTTTGATGTTCTATTAGGGGAATCTTCATAGAATTTTATTTTCTTTGGGGTTCAAAAGCCACTAAATGATGGAAAGACCCAAAGGTGGAGAGATGACAAGAAAGAAAGAAAGAAAGAAAGAAAGAAAGAAAGAAAGAAAGAAAGAAAGAAAGAAAGAAAGAAAGAAAGAAAGAAAGAAAGAAAGAATATTAGCAATCATAGATGCCCAATAAAGGCCATGATACAGTAATGTCACATGTCAAACATTCATGAAATCATTGCAAGATTATGTCATGTCAATTGCTATTTTGGCCTCATGTGGATGCCCATGCTAACATTGGATGTCAGCCAGCAGAAATGTTCTGTAATGTTCTCCCCTTGTCTGTACTTTAGCCATCAGTTGGGGTTGCATTACCCTTTGTATTTGTGGGACTGTTCAAGAGTCAGGTGCGACATGTTTTGAGATACGTTAATGATATATCGCAGTGATGGCTAACCTTTTTTGGCTCGCGTGCCAAAAGCGGGGGGGAGCACAGGGGGGTCATGCATGGGCGTGCCACACCCATAATGCAATGTGCGTGACCCCCTGCTTTTGACACACTTTTTTCACCCTCCCCAGACTCCAGAGGCTTTCTAGGAGCCTGGGGAGGGTGAAAACAACCTCCCTCCTACCTCCAGAGGCTTCAGGAGCTTCCCTGAAGCCTCCAGAGGGAGAAAAACGGCCTCAAAAGAAGGCCTAAATCAGCTGGCCAGCGCACACAAGCACGCTGGAGCTGACAGGGCAACACCTCGCGTGTCCTAACAAATGGTTTCGCGTGCCACCTGTGGCACCCGTGCCATAGGTATACTGATATATCACTGATATATCGTTAGGTAGCTTTTATGGCATTACAATTGGCATTACTATGTTTTCCTTTTGCTGCATCTTCATGTAAAATTATACTGTGCAACCCAGCCCAGGACATTTTTTTAGTCTGATTACAACAGCCACCACCAGAACAAATACAATTAGCGTATTTTAAAATTCAACCGAAGTGTTACTGGATTAGTAGCACAATGAGATGTGTGTGTGTGTGTGTGTGTGTGTATGAGTGGTGGGTTGCCAATTTTTTTACTATCAGTTCGAGAGCTGTGCACATGCACAGAAGTGTCTGGGTGGGTGGATGGAGCCCACCACCACCACCATTACCAGTTCGCCCGATCCGGGCCGAACCAGGAACAACCCACCTCTGGTGTGTATATTGAAAAGAGTCTTCTTCTGAGCCTTCGGTATTATTTTGGAGAACTGGTAATGATTCCTATCTAAGCCTGGAAATTTGTTGCCAATTCATGCAAGGCTTTCACAAATCCACCCACATATGAAATAGACAACAGATTAAGATCAGCCAGAAGGCTAACATAATGTAAGGCTGCTCCTTAAATTTCCAACTCCAAATTTATTGATTGAATTTATATCTTGCTACAGTTTCAGAACTTTTAGTGGTGGAGAGAGAATAGATTTGTGTGTGTGTTTGTGTAATAGGCTGATGGAAGCTAAATAAAGCACAAGTGTAAATTTAAACACTTTAAATAAATTAATGTAATTGAAATGATGGAACATCAAGAAATATGAGCACTCAATTGTAATAAAATGACACCCTCATCCATAATCACTCAGATTTATTTGTCAGTTTTTCTTAACAAACATCTAATTTTTTTCCCATTCTTCAGTTGAATTTTTGTTGATAAAAAGTTATTTTGATCCTTTTGCCTTTGGCTTGTCACAAATACAAACTCCTCTTAATTGAAATCCTTTGACTGATACTTTCAGGATGCTAAATACTGGTTGCAAACTTGAAAAATAGTTACTTTCAGAGCAATCCCAAAGAATCATTCCCAAGTTTTTCGAGCTGAAATCTTAGGCTGCAATTTGGATTCACGGTTTTAGGTTGCTCCTGTGCAACTGGAGTTTTGCTTCACGAGGCAATTTTATCCCAAATATGTCTTGAATCTTTTGCCCATGGGCAGCCATTAATAATTCCCACTTGATGATTACTGCTGTATCTGATGGTTGAGACACTTAATAAATTCAAGCTGAGATTTTGGTTGAAACTGGCAAGGCTCGATCTGCAACTTCTTAGAAAAAAAATATGTGACTGAATATGCATTTAGATTTTTAGCATTGCTATGTTAATATATGCATGAATTCAGTCCAAGCTCCTGCAGTGTCTTCCAAACAGCATCCTGACATGCCTCTGTGGATATTAAGCGTTTTTGTTTGTTTGTTTGTTTGCACAATCTCTATCAAATACATAAGGATAAGATTCTGGGATAAGGTTAAGATTATTTCATTCAAATCAGTTTAAGACTAGTTTACAGTATGAGCTGATATCTATAAAACATTTGCAAAAAAAGCAAAGCAAAACAAAATAGCACTTATGTTTTGTGTACTGCAGGGGTCCCCAACCCCCGGTCTGCGGACCGGTGCCGGTCCGCGGCTTCATAGGAACCGGGCCGCAGGGCTGGCGAGGAGGAGGAAGCAGCCCCCTGGGCAGAGGATGGCCAAGCGCGCCTCCACCAGCTCCTTCTGACCGCCACCGCGGCGCACTGCACTTTCCGGGGCTTCCTGGAGGGGCCGGCATGTCAGCTGGGGAGGTTATCCCGCAGCGGGCGGGTGAAGGACCCAAGCTGCGTGCCGCCAAAGCCATCTGGGCACCGCACAGCCACCTCCCTTCCAGCCCCGTGCGGCGCCTGGACGGCTTCGGCGGCACTAGCCGCAGCTCGGGTCCTCCGCTTGCTCGCTGCGGGATAACCTCCGCAGCCGACATGCCGACCCCTCTGCTGCTTCCCTGGGGGGAGGGAGGGAGAGAATGGCAGATACACAGAGAGGCAGACTTAGAGAGACAGAAAGAGAGAGAGAGGGAAACAGACACACACACACACAGAGTGACAGAGATGGGTGGAGGGAGGAGAGAGAGACAGATACAGAGAGAGAGAGAGAGAGAGAGAGAGAGAGAGAGAGAGAGAAACAGAGAGAGAGAAAGAAAAATAGAAAAAGAAAGATGAATGGAGGGTGGGAGGGAGGGAGTGAAGGAAAGAAGGGGGAGGGAGGAGGAAGGGAGGGGTGAAAGAAGGAAGGAAAGGAAGGAAGGAAAGAAAGAAAGAAAAAGAAAGAAAGAGGGATGGAGGGTAGGAGGGAGGGAAGGAAAGAAGGGAGGAAGGGGGAGGAAGGCAATGGAATGGAGGAAAGGAAAGGAAGAAATCTATTTTCCTATTTCCTTCCACCTCAAGCTACCTGTTTGGTTAACCAGGTTAAAGAGCTATTTTTCTCCCAGTGGTCATTTCAAAGGAATCACATCCTCTGAGTCATTTCCTGGATTCAAACCAGCCTCCCAAAGAGTCATGGGCTGCCTTTATATATACCGAGTGCCCATAAATCCATTTTTACCATCTTCAGAAGACCAAAGACCAGCCAGAAATGGAAGAAAGAAAGAAAGAAAGAAAGAAAGAAAGAAAGAAAGAAAGAAAGAAAGAAAGAAAGAAAGAAAGAACTTATGACCACAATTGAGCCCAAACTTTTGGTTGCTAAGCAAGACTGTTAAGTGAGTTTCACCACATTTTCCAAGTTGGCCACGCCCACCGGGTCACATGACAACTGAGCCACTCCCACAAAACAGGCCACACCTTTTGGCTCTCAAAAGAAATTTCAGTAGTGGTATTGTTGATATTTGGCTCTATTGACTAATAAGTTTGCTCATCACTGCCCTAGAGGGCCAAGTGAGCTGACTCCCCCCCCCCCCGCATGCGCATGCGCTGCCTGTTCCCCCTCCCCCCTCCTCCTCTAGGCCAGCCGGTCCGCAGAATTTTCTTTAAAATGAAACCGGTCCCTGGTGCAAAAAAGGTTGGGGACCCCTGGTGTACTGTTTTTGCGGTTAGCAATCTATTAAAAGAGAATATCTAAAGTTAATTTGTTTTATGGGTGATAGATATTATCATCACAGACCAGAGGTGGTTTTTTTTTAAGGCTGAGTAGAAATAATGTAAACGTGCTGAACTTTCTTATTGGAATCAAGCAAAAATGCTTAACTTTACCTGGATCGTGCTCTAATTTTTTTTCCCAGACAGCAATTCATTCTCAAGCTGTATTCTATCAATGTGAAAAAAAGCTAACTTTCTGTTTAGTTGAGGCAGCCTAGAATCATTTTTAATTGTTCTAGTTTGGAAAGAATGTTTTTCTTCTTCTACCAGCACAAAATGTCCTATGAGGACAATCTAATGAGTCTTGAGGACAAGCTTGGGACACGCCTTTTCTGTGTCTATCCCAGCCCTTTACAACTGCCCTTCCCCCTGAGATTCAGAGTCCTCTGTTTAACTTCCAGAGGGCTGTGAAGACCTGGCTCTTCACCCAGGTTGAAATGAGCCCAGCAAATGTTAAGAGTGTGACTATATGATGTTCTAGTGCTGAGCTTTGAGATATGTGGTATTGCTGGGTTGGTTTGCCTTTTTTATTTAATGTTAATGTGAGCTGCCTTGAATTACCTGCTCTAAGATAGTTGGCTGTGGTGGCCCAGCCGGCTTCAGATGAGCTGCTGATGGACTCCTCTAGTGAGGAGTCCTATGAGTCTGCTCTGGAGGAGGAGGGCGACCTTGAGAGAGCAGAGAGCCCGGCCGGTCATCAGGAGGCACCTGGGTCTTGGAGTAGTGGGGAGGATCAGGGCCAGTTTGTCCCTGATGCTAGATTAAGACGGGCTGAAAAAGGAAGCTTCAGTTGCAGCAGAGGTGAACTCGGAGGAGTTGAATTAGTCCTAGCTGCCTAATGACTGGCACCTCCCAAGAGGGTTTAAAAGGAAGCCTTTGCTAAGAAAGTCTTTGCAGAGAACAATGTCTAATTTCTAGGTTTGGATTTCTTCATGTCGCGTTGCAGGTTTAGTTTCTAGTCGAGTTAAGAAACTTTGGGTCTGTTCAGGATCAGTTAGGCAAGCAGCCAAGAGTCATTTAGGCAAGCAGCCAGTCTGGTAATTAGTTGAAGAAAGGGGGGTCAGAACAGTTGGCTATAATAGGTAAAGGTTCCCCTCGCACATATGTGCTAGTTGTTCCTGACTCTAGGGGGCGGCGCTCATCTCCGTTTCAAAGCCGAAGAGCCAGCCCTATCCGAAGACATCTCTGTGGTCTGTGGCCAGCATGACTAAATGGTGAAGGCACACATTCCTTCCCACCAAAGTTTTTCTCCTTTTGTTTTTACATGCTTTTGAACTACTAGTGTTACACAGCACTAGGGATTCAAACTGCCAAACTGCCAGTCTTGTGATCGACAAGCTCAGCGTCTTAGCCACTGAGCCATATAGTTGGCCATATAAGTTTCTAAATAAGTAAATGATGGGACAATAATCTACTGAGCTCCAGTTCACCCAGCAAGTATTTTTGACTGCAAGACAGGCCATTCTCTTTACACTGGATTCTCAAAAGCTCAGAAGACTGAGAGATCTGACAACTCACGGTGTGTGCGCGCTGGGAAATCCCTAAAATATGGAAAGTACATAAGACATACAATAAGATGATAAGCAAAACTGACATGAGCATAAATTAGTCCCAGGGAAATTGACGAAACAAAGAAAAGGATATAGGGCTGAAGAATATTGCAGGATCTCTGATTTCTGAGGTTTTCTGATAATTCAGGCAGTTTTTTTTCTGGAGTGGGCCTCTTTGATATGGGTTTATCAATCTTATATTTATTTAAGAGAACTATCAAAACTCCCAGACCCTGCAATAAACCTGATAACCTCTAGCTTTCAGCATCCAGAAAGTAATTTCATGGGACTATCAATCTTATGAGAAATCAACAGTTGTGTCAAAATATGCATACAAAAGAAAAAAGTAAGGCTTGGAGGCCCAGGTTTGCCATAGCACATATTCAGAAAAGCAAATTCTTATATTTTATGACATTGTGTAAGTAGATAACAAAAAATTGGCAGAGAACCCACTAATTGCAGTCTTGACCTTCCCCACATTAAATTGGGTGAGAGCAGCTGCACTGCCTAGTTTCATTGTGCAGGCATGGTAAAAACAGGCTCTTGGACCAGCGCAATTTATATTTCTATATTTCCTATGACAGGAGAGAAACACCTTTATGTGGCTATCAAAACATCACCTTCAGTTTCAGAGTTCAGCTGGTAGATCTGCAGGATTGCTACACATTCAAATGATTATTCTTTGACATACGTATCTGTTTTTCCATATACTTTACAGGGTTAAAAATAAGTCATCCAATCTCATGATTTCTCAGTGCAATTTGAACGGGTTTATTTTCTCATCCGCACCAAAAATTAAAGTTGGTAATTCCTTTCTATTTTTTTTAAAAAATCCCATTCAAGCAGCATTCAATGAACTCAGGCAAGCAAGTTGTTCTTTGTAGCTGGCACTTCAGCTTATATTAAAAGTTCCAGTCAGATGAAGATAAATCAGCAGGCTACAAGGTGTTCTATGAAGATGTGTTTATAAATGGCTTGTACAAAGGCCATCCATTTTAAATAGGGGACATCTGGTACCCTATTTCAAGGTTGTTTTCAATCAAATGATCGCCCATGATGAAGTTGTGTCAGTGGGAGACAACTGTCAGAATTTTAAAGATCACTTTGTGAAGCCTGTTCAAAAGATTTTTCCTCCAGACCATATTGTGATCAATTCCATGGCACATTTGCTGCTACACAAGGCCAGCTGTTGCATCTGTTTGTCTTCTTCGTTAGTATCCTCACACAAAAGCAAACAAGAAAAGCACACACACACTTTCTGAAACTCCACCATCACCTGATGCTTCTTTTGTGTAGGTGTGGGAGGGAAATGATCTGGCTTGAAAGTTAAATACCAGGAAGAACTAATTGTTGCATCATCTTTAGAGTACATTGTGTACTTATTAGGTCTAATTCATGTTACATTATAGTGCAACACGTTTACCAGCATTTATGGATGCATAGTGCATTAATGAATGTGCCACTAAAGAAAGGAGAAAATATTGGAGGGGAAAACAATCTCAGGTCTTTTGCAGCATCCTTTGCAGCATCATTATATATTTTTCTGGATGTGTGCTATTTTTTTGTTTTTGTTTTGTTTTGTTTTGATATTTTTCTGGATATGTTGTTTCCCCACCAAAAGCAACATTCCAAATCATCAGGAAAAACAAAACAAAAATAACGTTTGTGCATAATTTTATAGCTGTGACAATTGCCAGGATAACTATTTCATGCTAATATTTTCACAATTTTTGAGGTCAACTGGAAAACAGTTTTAATTTAGCTATAGGCCACATAGTTATTGAAACTCTTTTTTTAGGATACAGGCCTCGCAAAATGACCTGTTAATTTTTGGGACTAATAATAATATGGAGAGAGGGGGAGAGAGAGAGCGGGAGGGAGAGAGAGATTACAAAAGCAAGGAAAGTAGAAAACTAGAAAAACCTTGTCCTACCCACCCCTACTATTGTATAATTCACTTCCGTTTGTAATTAGTTCAGTCCTTACCTTGCAGTTTCCTCTGGCACAAAGATTCCAGCCTTTTGAGATGCTGTCTGATCATAGTGTCCTTACTTAACCTCAGAAGGGCCAGGAGACAGTAAATGCCTCAGCCAGCTCCTCTGGCTGGCCAGTTCTTTTATCAATGGGGGAGGGGGGAGGCTTTCTGGCAGAACCAAAGGCAGTTGAGACCCTTTTCCTGACTATGATTAATGAGAAGAGGATGTTGCAGATTCAATGGATTTCAATGTTTAGGAGCAAAAGAAGTGATTTCAAAAGCTGTCTGATGTTGTTAATTTTGAAATGGAAGGACTGTGATTCTATTCTGATTTGAGCAGCTAGGGGGTGGGGGAAAGAGAAATTTAGCTTCTACATTCTTTATAGTTACAATCCTAATTCACACACATGATGAGAAGAATCCAGCTATCTGGGAAAGGATCCACTGCTGGGAAAGGTGGAAAGAAAGAAAACAGGACACCCAACAGCAAGCAGATGGACTCAGAGTGGCAATGAGTGCACCACTGAGAAACTTGAAAGAAGAGTTTAGAGATAGATCGTCACAGAGAAAATCCATGTGGTAGCTTCTTCTTCTTCTTGTGCCATAGACATGATTTGATGTTGGAGGTTTTGAAGCCATGATGTTCTTCTTCTGCCTGGACCTCGTTTGCCTTCAATTCTTCCCTGGAGGATTAAGTGAAGTATGCCATGTTTTCTAGGTGTCATCACATGTCCAAAATATTCTAACTTTTGCTTTTTAATGGCTTTGATGATTTCCCTTTGCTTTTCCAGGCGGCTTATGGTAGTTAGGAGTAGAAAATGACTTGATGGGACACAACCAAATCTCTAATTGGAAGAAGCCATTTCCACTTTCTGAACCTTATCTCTTAGCTTCTGCATAATGCAAATCTAGAAATGCTCTGGGTGGCTCCAAGCAAGCTGAATAAAATGGTTGGAAAACAAATGTCGCATTTCATAATTGCAGTAGTGCAAATCTCAGTAGTTGCAGTAGTGATGTCAACACATACATATGGATTGTGCGAGGGAGGCTCCATGTAAAGTCTTATCCATCAGAACAAGTCACCTGGCTGTCGTTCTCCAAGACACAGGAATGTTTTTAAAATAGGTATTGAAATGATCTCTTGCACTGATCCTCTAATCATGCTCATTCTCCTGCCATGTAACAAGCAGGTACAGGTAGTCCTTGAGCTATGCCCATAATTGAGCCCAAAATTTGTGTTGTTAAGTGAAACATTTGTTAAGGGAGTTTGCCCTATTTTACGACTTTATTCTTGCCCACAGCTGTTAAGTAAAACATTGTATTTGTGAAGTTAGTAACACAGTCGTTAAGTGGATCTGGATCTTGTCAGAAGACCCACAAAAGCTGATCACATGACCCCAGGACCCTGCAACCTTCATAAATATGAACCATTTCAAGATCTGAATTTTGATCACATGGCCATGGGGATGCTGTCGTGGTCGTTAAGTGTGAAAAACGGCCATAAGTCTTTTCCCCCCAGTGCCGTTGTCACTTTGAACGGTCCCTAAATGAACTGCTGTAAGGCAAGGACAACCTGTCTTTGCCAGCTGCACATTTTCAACTTTGAAAACTTTTCAATGCCGGCGAGGGGGAAGAAGCTGCTTTGTTGCATCGCTTCTTCTTACCCAAAGGGCGATCGAAGGCGGCAGGAGAGGTTCCCCCCCCCTCCCAAAAAGAACCGGGTTTAATTCAACTGGGCTTCTCGCTGGCTTTAGGCACCAATGATCGAGGAAAGGGTTAATTTTGCAAGAGAGAAGCGAGAGGGGCGAAGGCTGGAAGAGTTCGTCTCAGCGCCCCCCCCCCCCGCCCCCGCGCGTGTATGTGTGGAGGTAGCGCGCGGCGGCGGCGGCGGGGAGGCAGGGAGAGGGGGGGAAGAGCCGGCCAAACCTGGCCTCCCTCTCTTGTTGTTCTCCCCCGACGTCTCGGCCCACGCTGGGCAGCCTCGGGGCTGGAACGCGAGGAAGGCAAGGCCGCGCGCGCGCCCTCTCCGGTCAAAAAAAAAAAAAGCGCTCTTCAGCCCAGCTGCTTTGGCAGTAAGACATGCGCATTGCGGAGCGCCCTCTCACCCCGCTCAGTTATGCCAAGTATGTGAGCCCGAGCTGCAGCAGCAGCAGCAGCGGCAGCGGCAGCGGTAAAGAGCGAGAGGCGCCCGAGGACCAGCTAGAGAAGATCATGGCGTGCTCTAGTCAGCTGCGCTCCAAGCTGTTGCGCTCGCCGTTGCTACCGCCGCCGCCTCCGCTTTGCTCAAGGCGCCGCCAAGCAGCGGCACCCCTGCTGCGCTCGACTGCAGCCAACTGAAGGAGGCGACCAGGCATGGCTGACCCTCTGCGTAGGACTTTCTCCAGGCTGCGAAAGAGGAGGTCGCAGCGAGTAGCCACAGGAGCCGGGGAAGCCGCCGCCGCCGACCCCAGGAAGAGAAGCGGCAGGGGCGTCGGAGCCCTTGGAGGGAAAACCCAGCAGAACCTGCACCTCCATCACCCCTGCTTGGAAAACGGAGTGGCGACCGAAGCGGCTCCCGGGTTGGGAAGCCAGGGGGGCGGTTGTGAAGTGCTCCTCGTGTCCCCGTTGGAGGGGCCGGCCCTGCGGGAGTCGGCTGCCTGGTCCCGGTGGGGAAAGACGGAGATGCCCGGAGAAAGGTTGCCGGGAGCCGCCGTGGCCCGCGCTTGCCCTCCGAGAAAGCGCGCGGAAGGCAGGGCGCTGCAGCAGCCGAGCCCCCCGGAGCTCCGCGCGCCTCCGCCGGCCGCCGAGCTCTGCTTCTCCTCGTCCTCCTTTTTCCCGAGGGGCTCGGAACCCGCACCGGCTCCGGAGTGCGGTGGCGGGAGCGAAGAAGACGACTATTACGATAACCAGAGGTTGCCTGGCTGGGGCTGCCAAGGAACGCCCCGAACGCCCGAAGAAGCAACGCGGGGAATCAAGGAAGGCAACGCGGCCGCCGGTCCGGGTGCTGGCGGCGGCAGCAGCAGCAGCAGCAGGGCCAGAGCGAGAGAAAGCACCGGCAAACTGCGAAGCCAGCTCCAGGAGGCCTATTACCTGTTGATCCACGCCATGCACGATCTGCCTCCGGCCAGCCCCACCGCTGCAGGACCCTCGCCCCAGCCCGGTAGCCATCTGCCCGCCTCTGAGGACGCTGCAGGGAGTGATGCTTTACGCTGGTCTTTCACCTGTGCGGAGGGATGCTCCCCGTTGCAAAGATCCGATCCCAGTGCCCAAGGCTCAGCCAAGAATCCCATCTGGCGCCACGGCATCAGCAAGAGTCTGGAGAGCCTCTGCTTTACCCAGCCTTCCGCTTACAAGCTGCCGCTCCTGCCGAGATGTCGGAGCGAAGGTGCGCTCCAATCTCTGCCTCAAGAGCCACTGGAGCCCCGTGGCCAGCTGCTGCTCGAACCTCAGGAACTTGGCACCAGCCGGGAAACCTGCTTCCTGGCAGCTGCCACACACGGCTCTGGTGACAGCGGCTGTGAGAAGATCCTCAGCAGCCAAGGCCTTGGTGAAGCACATCCCTCAGGTCTCCAGGAAGACTTGGAGGAACTGTTGGCCCCTGAGCTGTATGGAGTCCAGGGCAAAATGGTGGATCCAATAAAAGCAACCAGGTGTAACCATGAGGGAAGACCCCAGCAGCCCCCAGAAAATGCCTCCCTGGGCTCCTTCAAGCCACCCGCCGTGACTGTTCGGAAGCTGCAGAAGTGGATGTACAAAGGACGCCTGCTCTCCTTGGGCATGAAAGGCCAGGGTGGGACAGCTGGGATGTCCTCCCCATCTTCCCGCACCAAAGTCACTGGGAGTTGCAGGCCACTTCTTGACAGAGGAGAGGGGCTCACACTTTCGTCCCCTGCTCATTTGAATGGCCCAGGGGCCAAGGCCCAAGTATCCCCTTCAGACCAAAGAATCTTGCTGACAGGTAATGATTTCTGTGGTCTCCTGTTTTTCTTTCAAGGGCCTTGTGAGCCTAAGGGCTTTGTCCCACTTTTGCTGTTACGAGTTTCCCTTCTTTCTTGCTCCTCCGTGGTTGTGAAAGACTTAGCTTGTTGAATGTCTGCTAAACCTAGGAAACCAGCCATTTTGAAAGCTGATAACCATACCAAAGCCTCACATACTCTGTAGTCTTTTTCCAATTGGCTTATCTCTTCGGTAGTTTCCAGAGGCAAAAAAGGTAGTTTCACTTTTCCAGCCTGGAATACATGATTTATGCAGTGAAGTTGTTTACACAATATTATACAACCTTCCTAATTTTTAACCCAGAAGGCATGCAATTCCTATGCCAAATCCTAAAATGTAAATAGCAGGCTAAGTTTGCAGGAGGGAAGGAGTCTCTGTCCATGTTTGTAGAGCAGAGCTAGATCTTTTCCATTGGGTATATACCACAGTTGAGTTCCTTTTGGCATAACCTCTGCATGATACAGTTTGGTTAAATGTTAATACTTGTGCAAACTGTTTCTGTTCAATGTTGACAGTTTAAATGTGTTTTTCTTTGGCTGCATTATTATAGTTTGAAGCATATGGTGTCATGCTTCTGGAACTCCTGTTGATAAGAGTGCAAGTGAGGATGAGAAATAAGCATATTTGACAATCCTTATGTAGCTAGTATCATAACCTGTGAAAAATTGCCACGACAACAATATATACTCTAACATGTCACATACAGAAGTTGCTATTGTTTGAGGAATTTGGATACCCGGTGAAGAGAGTTAAGGTTTCCACTTGATATTTGCTACACACCTACTTCTTATTTCTTTCAATTAATATCAGTTCACAAATAATATCTCCATATGTGTTCTTTGACATTCCCTAATTAGATCATCTCAAGATTAAGCATACTGTAGTTAAATGTGACCAGGGGCCATAGTGGCTAGGAATTCTCTGAGCTGCCATTCAACACACTTTGGACAGCAGATTAAAAAATGGGCAGTGCTAATAAAATTGGACTACAATTTACAAGATTCCCTGGGTGGGAAGCTGGGGGTAATGAGCATTATAGTTCAAAACAGTTAGACTGTATCTGATACACAATTAGGAAAGTGGTTTCAGAAGTTGAAATAAAGGCTACGTGAATGTTTGATCTTCAGATTCAGTTCCAAAAAGCTGATTTGGATAACCTATCTGATTTAAATTGGTTTTAGTTATTTTGGATATTTTGCATACCTACATAAGAACCTTTTCAAAACTGACTATTTGATTTTCATGGACTCCTGGAAATATCAGGGACATATACATAAATACTTTTCTCGTCTCTTTTTCAAAACCTCTGCTTCAAGCAGCAGCAAAAATTGAAAAAAAACATGGGTCTGGTGGAGCCCTGTGACTTTATTTTATTCTGTCTATTCTGAGGGGTGAAATATTCTAGGAAGAGCTGCCAACTCAGCATGGCCATTTCTAGAAAATGGCTTCCTTTGTATATTAATTGTGTGTGGCTAAAGTGAGTTAATAACTCACTTATTCAAGTACCCATATGTGAAGCAATCTTTCTAAGCCTCGTTCCATTTATTTCTTTTAACCCAGCTTTGCAATAGTTCAGCATGAGCCTGAATCTCACTAAATGTTAATAAAGGGTCAGGGAGGAAGATAGGACAAAGTAGAATGAACTATCTTTTAATGGCAAAATGACAATGAAGGGGGCAAAAATGGAGGAGAGCCTTCTTAACTATGCCTTAACTCCAGACCTGGTTTGTTCTTACATGCAGAAATTAGAAGTTGTAGGTTTTTAAAATGGCAATCTGATTAATTACTTGTTGGGATAATCACTTTTTTATTGTGTATGCCTATCTTATCATCATCATTATCATCATCCTGAATCAGTTCATTACAATATGAAGGCATCTTCACTGAACATTGTGGACCAAATCTATTGGTCTACTTCAGTGCAAGTTGTTAGATTTTATAGAATAGGCTTGAGAGAGAGTGGCTTCCCAAAATCACCCAGTAAGTGTCTGTACCTAAGGAAGGACCAGAATCTAAATCTCCATGCTCCACCTTAACTTAAGCACTGTACCACATTGCTCTTGCATGCCTATATAGCAGGCAAGGAAGGCTATCTCAGAAATGTGTAGCTTTACCAAACCTTTAATTCTACCACTTGCATTATTGAATGACTTCTGAATCAGCTAAATTATTTGTTTGTTTTTTTAAAGAACAATACATAGCCTTAAATCTAGTTTTTACATGTATGGTTATGTGTGAATGGTTATGGAGACTGTTCAGAATCCAGTCTTCAGGAACACAGCTATCTATAATGTAGGAATAAGCATCTTCTATTTTAATATATTCTGATCTATAGATTGAGAGCTACTTTAGAATAGTGCTTAAGGCATCAGGCTAGAAACCACGAGATCATGAGCTTTAGTCCCACATTAGGAACGAAGCCCTGGCTGACCTTGAGCCAGTCACTTTTTCTCAGCCCTAGAAAGAAAGGAATGCCAAACCAGTTTTGAAGGACCTTGCTAAGAAAACATCAGTGACTTCACTAGGCAGTGTTCAAGAATTGGACAGAATTGAACAGTAGTAAAAAAAAAAAAGATTATTTCTATTTCTATTGTTATGTTAGCCTTCAAATACACAAATATTTATCTTATGGAATTAGCCAATTTGATGACTTCCTTGTATCTTGAAGTGCAGTTCCTATGAGTTAGCATAGATAATAGTCAAGGTTTAGTGGAACTTATGCATTTGTTAGATATGTATCGTACCTTTCATTTAGGAGTGACAAGCATAATATTCTCTTCCCTTTTTTCTACAGCAGTCAATCTGTGACATAGGCTAGGGCCGTTAGGCTAAGTAAGAATGAGTGGCCCAAAATTATCTAGGAAGTTTCCATAGCTAAGGGTAGACTTGAACATCAGTCTCCCTAGTGCCAGTTTAGGACTTTACCACAACATGATACAAGCAGAATTATATGCCCACACTGAATTTCATAAATTCAAAATACCTGGAGGACATCAGGTTGATTGTTCACATCTCAGAAGCATTCAAGTTGCATAATCCATCATGCTTAAATCATAAAATCAGTTAAATAGTAGATGTACTGCAAGGGTGTTCCATATCCACCCTCTGATTCCTTCAGTGAGTGGAGAAATATCACTGCCAAGCTACCTTAGCTTGAGTTAAGCTCGCTTTTCTAAATGCTCTGTGTGTGTGTGTGTGTGAGATACTACAAATATTTGCTTAGTCTCCCCAAATTATGCATATTTTCTTCATGGAGGAATTGGAATCAATACCAGCTAGTACAACTCCCTCTAAGGTTTGTTGAATTTCCAGGAATTTTACACACCTTTGCACAAATTATCTCCGGGTGTTGCTGGAAAATCCAAGAAGTAAACCTGCTGTGTTATTCAGGACCCATCCCCCAACATTACTGTGTTCAGGTGAAAAGGCTCCTTACAGGTGTTTATGCTTTTCATAATGTTTGAAGAAAGACTAAATTACATTAATAGGCATTCCTTATCTTGCCCTTTTAGCAGTGTGTGGTCTCTCCTTAACTGTATGAATCAGTTTCATTTTAGTATGGTTTCTTTTTCTTTCATGTTACAACTTTTCGATGTAAGTACATACTAAATTACTGTAGTAGAAAATGCTTTTCAAGCGTGCAGCCACATTTTGTTTTATGTTCTGTTTTAGGATTATACCAGGTTTAAAGTTTCATTGCTTTAAATCCTCCTAGATTTATTACAAAACACTTCTTCAGAAAAATATAATTAGCAAAAACATTCTAAGTATTGGTTGCAAAATATTACTATATTTCACATATTGTTTTACAGGCATAGGGAGGTTACAATGCACATAATTAGAATGTACCTTTTAATTATACAGAGTTGAATAGGCACATAGAAGCAGATATGTTCAAGAAGTAAGATTTGCTATGTTGTGAACAATTTTTTGGCATTTAGAGTAATAACATCTTGCTTAGAATTACAATTTAAAGCAAAATATAAATACTAGCACAGTGAGCAATTAAATGATAGCAAGTTCAATTTAGAATGGATTGCATTTAAATAATGGATTCATCTTTAAAGGAGACTTAGAAGACCTTATGGGAATAAAAAGAGAAAGAGAAAAGGCTGTGTTACCTTTAAATACAAAGAAGACAAGGTAATATCAACATCCATGAGTTTACACTTGACAATGAAGATGTGAAATAGTGTTTTTTTAAGCTGAAGAATAAAGATGGGCATTGTGCTTGAGACGTAAAGATGAGTTCAATCCTAAAACCAATGCAGTCAAAATGTGGGATAGATCATAAAGGATCAGGTCATTTTAGTATTTGTTTCATTAGAAGCAGAAGGAATACATTTATTAAAAATCCATCTTAAATAGGTCTTGTTAGGGTTAGGGCTATTAAGGCTTTAAAGGAAGCTGAACTGCCTTCAGCTATAAACATATTTTGTGACTGCTCATAATATTCACGAATGAAGACAAATATACATGTACCAAGATAATGTTGCAAGATCCAATGTGGGTCAGTCACCAGGACCAGAAGCTTTGTCTTCTGAAATTTCAGACTTGTACTGGAGCCCATCTTCAGGGAACCTCCACTCTGACATAGTCTGCCAAAGAGAAGTTTCCACAGGATGGGCTCCAGCATGAGTGTCTGAAAGCTAAGAAGACAAAATTGGCTCCTGCTCACAATATTGTTGCATAATTTTAAATAACTTTAGATAGGGAGAAATAGAAATAAATCTACATAATCTTGTGGACATAACCATACAGCTTTTGAAATATATTATCAGGCAGTTGAGTAAAACCTAAATTTATTGGATTTAGTGGCACTAAATAAAATTTGCCATAGATTCATTAAAATAGATATAAAGGTAGTTATGGTTAAGACTGGATCTGATGTCTAATGTTGACCATGGTCTGAAAAAATACTGCAATTCTATACCAAATATATATAAGCCATGCTTAATGGAGCACCTGACATTTGATAACAAGTCTTTCTAACTTTACAAAGCTGCATGGATGCCAGTAGAGAAAACATTATCAAGATTTTGGTAATAATTTGACCATCATCTTGATGGATGATTCGCTTTGCAAATTCTTTTTCTGTGGTAGTTTATATTTGATAAGCGCCTGTGGTTCATTTGGACTTTATCTTTAAAACAGCTTGTTGTATTTCTGTCAGCACATGTTATCATGCAGTATTTAATCATATCAGCCTTAATTCTGTTACATGGATAGAATAAGTTTTGCCATTTTGCAGCTGGACTATTATTATCTTCACGGATGAAATCTGATTGCATTGTGTCATTTTATGGCTCTTTTTTATGTGACAATATTTTACGTACACCTGATATCAATAAAGACAACTTGATAGCATCTAACACACTATTTTTCCCCTATTCCATTTTATAGAGCTGATCGAAAATGTTTACATACCTTCTGTGAGCAGAAGAGAACTTAAGAACTTGAAATCCAGTGAAGTTTCTGAGTGCAGGTCTCAGATTGCTAGCATTACTGTGTCCAAGAAGCGGAACTGGTTACATCAAAGTTCTCTGAGAGTACCTAGTTTGGAAAAAGGAAACTCTTACAAGAAATTTTCAGGAGAAAATTACCAGGTACTGAAATCTTCCAGTCCTTTCTTTGAGCCAAAAATGCCTCAGAGTTTTTCCAAATTTCTAGGACAGGAAAGCCCTAAAGGAAGAGTCAGTTCTGCACATGCTGCTGAGAATGGAACAAGATCTTTGGCACTACAAAACTGTACTTTAGATTTTGGTGAAGATAATGATGCAGATGATGAAGGAGAAATATGGTACAATCCTATCCCTGAAGATGATGAGCCCGAATTCCCTTGTTTTCTAAGTGGGCATAATAATCATTTGAACCCCCAAGCCTTGAATTTTAAAATAGCACCTGGGAATGATTTAATCAAAGTCATAGGGCATAATGAAGGCCTTCCTCAATTTTTAGGCTGTTCTGGAAATGGTCAGCCTAGAGAAACAAGTCAAATAGATAATGTGCATTCAGTGGATTATTTGCAAACACAAAAGCCAAAACCTGTATGCAATACTCTGACTGGGGCTGCAGTGGATGAAGGTCTTCTTAAAGCTACTACAGGAGGTAAGAGCAATGCAAACATTTAACTTACAGTACAATTATGTCTGCCTCCCCCAACCCCCCATGCGATACAGTCATGTTTTAGAGAGGTGAAAATTCAAATCTTAACTTGGAACTAGTTATACATAACCTACTTAGATGTGTAGATGTCCGTTTTGTATGAATATCATGTTCACCTGAAATAATTATTTGTATATATAATATATGCATTTCCTAATAATGTGTATGCATCAGAGTACATTTTAATAAGATTTCACCATATCTCAGGCCTGTGGGAAATCTTAATGTTCTACTCTGTCAGAGTGGGCAAGAAGCATATCTGAATCACAGCTGGTTTCTTTAACTTCTATTTAGCCCCTGGCTGCATTTTATTTAAATCACCATGTGTTAAGGTGGCAAATTATTGTTTAGCATGCTAAGATTATAAAATCCATTAAACTGTAACTATTCTATAGAGATGGGAAAAAATTTATTTGGCACCATTACTGTGAAGTGGTACATTGAGAATCAATAACTGCTACAAAAATGTTGATTTTTTTTTTCTTCTGAGGAAAGATAAATTACATTTGTAAAATAAGCAGTCCTCATTTACCAATGCTAATTGAGATCAGGAATCTCAATTCCATCGCTAAATGATGCATTTCATTTCATTTCATTTATTAGACTTCTATCCCGCCCTATCTCCCAAAGGGACTCAGGGCGGCGCACAGGAATTTAGAATCCAAAAATACAGCAATACAAAATTATACAAAAATTTAAAATTTAAAACTACAATTAAATCATTTCACCTGTGCTAAAAGAAGAGACAATTAATTTAAAACCCAACTCTAAAATAACATGGTTGTAGCAGCTATGCCAGGTTGTAGCAGCTATGCAGTGCAAGTTGCAATGGGATGTGACTTCATTGACTTACAGCAGGAGTGTCAAACTGTCATGTCGTCATGTGAAGTATTATGACTTTTTTCCCCTTCGCTAAACCGGGAGTTGGCATGGCCAGTGCATGATGCATTCAGACTACAGGCCGCTAGTTTGACTCCCCTGACTTAGAGGAAAAATTCTAGCAGTCTCGTTTGCTGTTTATGAATCCTGCAGGTCACAGCCCCCCATGGTTATGTGATCACTATATGTGACTAGTCAGCTTCCCCATTAATTTACTTGTCAGAAGCCAGCAATGGAAATTGAAAATTGCAATCATGTTCCTGTGGGAGGCTGTGGTGCCATAATTGCAAACTAATTGCCTGAATCATGCTGATGTGATGGCAGTGATGCTGCGACAATCACAACTAAAAGGACGTGTTGTAGGCCCCTTTTGTTCAATGCCATCATAACTTTAAATAGTTTCTGACTAAGTGTACATTAAGCAAGGTGTACATTTCTTGTACAGGTAACTTGGAGTATTGACAGCTTCCTTCCAAAATTAAGCTGGGTTTCATTTTATCTACATTTATTTTTTCAAAATAGATTTATTATGATTGTTCCCTAATTGTTTATGGGGTCCATAACGCAAACTTTGCAAACAGAAAACATTTTGGAGTGTACTCAAAATGGAGGTTCAAGCTGCTGAAGGTTTCGGGGGGGGGGGGGGGGGAATCCCTTAAAAGAAAAGTATGAGGAAAAGATTTAGAGTGCATATTTTATCTCATTAAATATCAACTAATAAATCTCCTTTTTTAATCTTAATTTTTATAGGAGTTTCTTCTTCTTCTATTGATTTATTTTAACATTTTCATAGTTTGACAGTTTACCTGCCTTGAGATAGGTTTTTATATACTTTTATATTTTAATTTTGTGGGATGCAGTGGCTAAGACGCTGAGCTTTTCAATCAGAACTGCTTGTCGGCAGTTTAGCAGTTCAAATCCCTAGTGCCGCATAACGGAATGAGCTCCCATTACTTGTCTCAGCTTCTGACAACCTAGTAGTTCGAAAGAACGTAAAAAATGCAAATAGAAAAATAGGGACCACTTTGGTGGGAAGGTAACATCTTCGGCATTTAGTCATGCCGGCCACATGACCACAGAGAGGTCTTCGGACAGCGCTGGCTGTTTGGCTTTGAAACGGAGATGAGCACTGCCCCCTAGAGTCGGGAACAACTAGCACATATGTGTGAGAGGAATCTTTACCTTATATTTTCATTTTAAGACTTATTTATTACTCAAGCTCGAACTAACATGCTGTTTCCAACACAATTTTTAAAATTGTGGCTTTGGGGAAAGATTTTGAGGGATCTAAAATCAATCATATGTCTAAATATTATTCCTGTAAGTTATATTAAGCCTGAAGGACTGACTATGTCTGTGAAGTTCTAGCTTCAAGTATGAAAGTTCATGGACTTTACATTTTATCTTACAATATTAAAGAGAGAATGTCCATGGAAAAATATCAGGATAATTTACATTATTTTCTACACGCTATCCTCATTTTCAAATAAGTCAGAAGGAAAATTGCTTAATATAGTCTCATATACATCACAGTTGCGTAAAACACGAAACCACACCATCAATTTTAGCTGACTTCTGAATGCTTCATATAATCTTGAACATACATCTCTGCAGATGTTTCAACAAAGATGCTTTGGAATGCATATATACAGCTGAGACTTTTTCCAGGTTTATATGATTGTTTTGGAAATTGTTCCAGACAACTTCATATGTGTGAATGAATTGCCCCTTCATTTTTTCCCTTAGCAAAGTATCTGTGTATGCACTTGTTTGCACAGACAGCCTGGGTGGTTTCCGTGAATGGGAAAAAGATGTGGCACCTTGAATGAATCCAGAAGAGAAGGATCCTTCTCATTCTAAAATACCGCTTTCAGTAAATTATTTAAATCAGTTATAACTTTGGTAAGATTGAACCAGTTTTGGAGAGCATCATATTTTTGTTTTCTCTTATTCATTCTAAATGTTTATGTCCTCTCTTTGTAGTCACAAAGCAATCTGTGAGTTTTATCTTTGCATGTCTCCTCTTACAGAAAGAGAAAACCAATCCTCAAATTATGTTTTTATATCCATTGGTCTGGAAAGAAATGTCTGAATTAATCTTTGAATTCGTTAGAGTAGATACTACGGTATATCTTTAGTTATACTTTGGAACAACAAATGTTATAATATAATAACAATGTTATTTGCCAAAATATATATTTCTTCATAAGCTGGAAACCAGTATGTGGTGTGTGTGTGTGTGTGTGTGTGTGTGTGTGTTCACGGAAATAGCCTCATTAAACTCAGGACCTCTTTACTCCTAATGTATGAACATAGTACTGTGGTCTCAGGGTTGGTGGGTTTGAGGGAAGATGATTAACAGTAAGAGCGTTTACATTTGCTGTAACAGCACTGTTAAAGTTTTTCTTGGCACATTTTTATTTTTATGGCTTTTGCTAAAATGTTAATAATGGATTTTATTTACTAACTGGAATATAGTAAACCGTATGCATTTATATTGCAATGTAATTCAGTGATTCTTTCCCCCCACTTCCTTTAGTTGAGGTTTGTAACACATCCCCTCATTTACTAGAGAAATAGGAACGCTCATATCACAGGCAAAAAAGTCATTGCTTTATTGAATGTTTTGATTATGAGGCTATTATGAACTCTGGTGACATTGTTTATGAGTTTACCCTACACCGTCTCTTTATGGAGTTAATGAAGCTATTTTAAGTGCCTCTTGGGGTTTTGTGTGAGTTGAATGAGGATCTCTTTGAATGAAATAATTGATGAGGAGACTGCCTACTGTTAAGTAATTGGCTTTATTGCTAAGGAATACTTAACATTTCATTTAATCCTGTTAAGGTATCGACTATTAATTTTAGTTAACCTGAAAACGACAGTTTATCTAGGCAAAATGACTAGATAAAGTATATTAGGCCAAACAAGCTAACAATATACGAATGTGAAGCTGTAAGCAAAATATGTTAGGCTTATATGGATTGATGGTAGAACTAATAATTCTTTTGCTACAGTGATATTTTAAACACAGTAAGAATCATTCTAATATCTACACTTTATGTGCTGGATTACAGTTACAACACGAATGAAAAAGTAACTTTAAAAATAATTCCTTTTTTGACTTTATGATTAATCCTCACATTTGCTATCTTTGCAAGCCTTTAAAGCCAGGGAAAGCTGAAGTAAGCTCGTAAGCATATTTGTGGTTTTACATAGTGAACTCTTTGCTATTAACAGAGTTGTTGGTCCCAATTGTAGTTGCTAAATGAGGACTGCTGGTATTGTAGAACAATGAATGCTTTCATCGTGCTTTATCCACTTACTCTATTCCAGTGTTTTTTAATTTAGCATGTTTAAGATGTGTGGATTTCAACTCCCAGAATTCCCCAGCCAGCATGTGTTCACATGTGATTTCGATGATTGGAGGTGAAGGCTTCCCATGGCTGGCTGGGGAATTCTGGGAGTTGAAGTCCACACATCTTAAAAGTTGAGAAGATTGAGAAACACTGCTCTATTCCACTCCCCACACCCATCTCTTGCCCTATGCCCCATCCACAGCCAATTATAATAATGACAAAAAACCAAAAGCTGCAGTGGTGACACCATGATGCAAACTGCCGTTTTTGGGTTTGTTTGTTTTTTACTTACATTTCAGCATTATACAGCAAGTCCCAAAGAGCTTTGCAATGTAACAATGCATCTTTCATCACTTTTCCCCCTTCTTTGCTGTTGCCAGTTCTGCACCCACTACCCTCACCTCCAAAGTTCTGGATACTAAGGTGACCTACTGACTGACTCCTTAAAAAAAAAAAAGTACTGAAGCTTTCTCCTTCAATGCTGCAACAGATATCTAAATGTGGCACCGGAACTGTTCCTCTTGAAGGATTACTAAAAACAGTCTTAAATTACATGGCACAGAAGTGCTTCAGGAATTGCATTCCCAGAAGATGGCATGGTGCTTAAATTGCTACAGGCTCCTAAGTTCCTTAGAATTTATTGTTTTATTTTTCTCTAGTGCAGTAGTGTCTCACTCCCCTTGCCATTAGAAAGCACTCTAGAATGAAGGAGCAGCTTTTTCTTATCAAAAAGTATAAACACTGCTTGTCCTGGGGGGGGGGAAACCCCCCTTTTTAGGCAATTATAAGCTTCTCGAAATAAGTTTGTCTTTTCATTGCAATTGCTATTTCCATCTTAACTATAGTGCTTGTTGGTGAGGATTTTAGAGACAGTGTTTATAGAACTACTGTATTTTTCGGAGTATAAGACGCACCAGAGTATAACCCAGGTTTTGAAGAGGCAATTTTTTTAAAAAAAGTAGGTAGGTAGGTAGAGGGATAGAGAGGGAAAGAAAGAGAAATACAGTAGGTAGGTAGGGAGAGAGAGAGAGAGTAGGTAGGTAGAGGGAGGGAAGGAGGGGGAGAGAGAGAGAGAGAAATACAGTAGGTAGGTAGGGAGAGAGTGAGTGTAGATAGGTAGGTAGGTAGAGGGATAGAAGGAGAGAAATAGAGAGAGAGAGAGAGAAATACAGTAGATAGATAGGGAGAAAGAGAGAGTAGGTAGGTATATAGAGGGGGAGAGAAATACAGTAGATAGGAAGAGAGAGTGTAGATAGGTAGGGATAGGGAGAGGGGGAGAGAGAGAGAGAGAGAAATACAGTAGATAGGTAGATAGGTAGGTAGGTAGAGAGAGATAGGTAGGTAGTTAGAGAGAGTAAGAAGGTAGGTAGGTAGGTAGATGTTTCCAGGTGTATTTACTCATGTGCTGGAGAAGGAAATCACTGACCACCTTTGGAACAAATCTTTGTTTCTGCAGGCACAGTACTTGACCAATGTAATTCTCATCAATCACTCTAAGTAAACAGCTTTCCAAAAGGGAAAGAAAATCTTTTTGCACTTTGCAAACCTCCCCCAAACGGTCCGTTTCGCGAAAATGGGCACATTTTTTTCAAATAAAAGGCATGAATAACCTTGGGGGGGGGGGCTTGCAGAGTGCTCCTGGGGGGGGGTGTCAAAAATGAGCAAAAACCCGGCACATTTATCGTGAAAATGGGCCGGTTTTTGGTCAAAGAAAATTGCATGCATAGCCTTATGGAGGCTTATAGAGTGCTGCTGGGGGCTGGGAGGGCAAAAGCACCCTATGTTTGGTTCATTTCTGCCCTCCCCAGCCCCCAGGAGCTCTCTGGAATCCTCCATAAGGGTATGCGCGTGGCCATTTTGGTGAAGGGGCGGGGTTTCAGGAGGCCAAAAAATGCTGTATTCGATGTATAAGACACACCCAGATTTTCAGCCTCTTTTTAGAGGAAAAAAAGTGCATCTTATACTCTGAAAAACACGGTATGGTTATCTCCTTTTTAAGGCCTCCTTTGGAAAATTAGAGCAGGTCCTATCTTAAGTTAAGGGAGAGACTGAAATCAACTAGAATCTGTATTCAACTTCCTGAAATCTAGTAGTCCATATTGCTAGAAATTTTTAGCACATTTTCCCTTTTTTGTACAAGATTTGTGGTCCTTCTGAATTTTTAAGGATTCTTTGGCCTTTTGAAATAATGGGGAAACATTTTTAGCCACCTTACTTCACTGGAGATTTGTCAGGAGATGCTTGTTCACAGTGAGGAATGCCAGAGCTCACAACTATTATAAGTGGATACACATGGAGATAGACATGTGATTTAGGTGATTGGAGGTGAAGACCTCTGATGGAGCTGACTTTGCTTATAGGAACAGCAAAAAAAACACCATTGTTCCAGTTAGCTCTTGAAATTAGGACTGTGCAGTATTTTGGATAATGGTAAAAGGCTGTGTGGCACTTTGTATGTGAGGCATAGCACCTGTCTGCACATCTTTAGCAGTGGGGGCTTTGCCTGAATTGTATAGCTATCTTCTGCAAACTGCAGCACAATTATTTAATAAAGATTTTATAAAATAATTCTTACGTGTACATATACACATAAACAAGCAAAAGAGCCATATACTGCTTTAGAAGTGATTTGGAAGAGATACCTTAGGTCAGGGGTCTGCAAAGTTGGCTCTTTTAAGACTGGTGGACTTCAACTCCCAGAATTCCCCAGCCAGCCATGCTGGCTGGGGAATTCTGGGTGTTGAAGTCCACCAGCAGGGGTGGGTTTCAAATTTTTTGGAACAGGTTCTGTGGCTTGCTGGCCATGTGACTGGGTGGGAGTGGCTTGCCGGCCATGTGACCGGGTGGGAGTGGCTTGCCAGCCATGTGACCGGGTGGGAGTGGCCAATTTGGAAAATGTGAAACTCACTTAACAATGGTCTTGGTTAGCAACCAAACTTTTGGGCTTAATTGTGGTCATAAGTTCTCTCTCTCTCTCTCTCTCTCTCTCTTTCTTTTTCTTTCCTTTCTGTCTCTCTTTCTTTTCTCTCTCTTTCTCTCTGTCTGTCTTTCTTTCTCTTTCTTTCTCCCTCTCCCACCTTCTTTTTTATCTTTCTCTCTCTGTGTGTCTCTCTCTCCTTTGTTTGCCCATCTGTCACTCTGTGTGTGTGTGTGTGTGTGTCCGTCTGTCTCGCATTCAGGCACTTAAATCACTCATTCTGTGTCTCTGTCTATCTTTCTCTCCCTCCCTCCCACTCTCTGTCTCTCTGTGTGTGTCTGTCACTCTCTGGTTCCCCCCTCCCTCCCTGTCTCTCTGTGTGTCTGTGCCTCTCTCTGTCTGTCTGTCTCCCCCCCCCCCAAACCTCCTCAGCTCCAGGAAGTAGCCTGACCGGCCCGCCAGCCCGCTGGCTGTATTTATTTGCTCTCTCTCTCACCCATCCACCGGACGAAGGAACCTGGCGTCCAATGGGTGAGCGAGCAAGCGAGCGAGCGAGCAACCGCGGCCAGCGGGCCAGAGGATTTTTGGGGCGCGCAGCAACTTTCCTTACCCGCCCGCCGGCCACTCACTCGGACCCAGTGGCGTAGCGTGGGTTGTCAGCACCCGGGGCAACTTCCTCCCTCTGAACTCAATACAACTCCATGGACTCCAGTTATACAGGCGGGGTGGGCGCGCCGAGCTCCGGGAGCGCGCATTAAAGAGACAGAGCTGACTTCAAAGCGAAAGCGCCAGTGCGCCTGCCTTGGGGGGGGGAGAACGGCTGCCACGTGTGCCGGATTAGTCTCTGGGGTGCCCCCCCCAAGGTGCGTAGGGCCTGCAGCCCCCACGATCCGCTCCGAAAGCAACCCAGGGGAAAAAAGGTCTCCCTCCCTTCCCCTCGGAGCGCTGCGCTTGCGAGGCTGCGCTTCTTTCTTTTGCCCTGAAGGAACATAGAAAAGTAATAATGTTCAGGTCTCATCTCGTCGCCCCACAACCTGCGGCCGCTGCTGCCGTGACAACTCCGAAGAGCAGCGCTCGGGCCAGGAGCCGCCGGCCAAAAAAAAAGAAAGCACACACACACACACAACCTACTTCGGACGGCGGGAAACACGCAAGGAGAATCCACTCCCAGCTGTCTTCTTTTTCCCTCTGCGAAGGGTACTGGCCGCTGGCAAAGCGGGAGGCTCGGGAAGGCGGCACACACACACAACCTACTTCAGGCGGCGGGAAACACGCAAGGAGAATCCACTCGCGGCTAGGCGTAGGGGGGAAGAGGTGGCTGAGCAAAGGGAATGGGGGGAAAGGCGCTCCCGCCGCCTTCCCGAGCCTCCCGCTTTGCCAGCGGCCAGTACCCTTCGCAGAAGGAAAAAGAAGACAGCTGGGAGTGGATTCTCCTTGCGTGTTTCCCGCCGCCTGAAGTAGGTTGTGTGTGTGTGTGTGCTTTCTTTTTTTTTGGCCGGCGGCTCCTGGCCCGAGCGCTGCTCTTCGGAGTTGTCACGGCAGCAGCGGCAGCAGGTTGTGGGGCGACGAGGTGAGCGGCCCACCCCCACCACCCACCCCCATGGAGAAGGGGAAAGGGGGACCCCTTCGGAGAGCCGGCCTGGCTGTCTTCTTTTTCCCTCAGCGAAGCATGGGCGAGGAGGAGGCGGCGCTTCGCTGAGGGAAAAAGAAGACAGCGCAGTCGCCTTGCTTGCTTTCCTGCCTGCCCGCCCCAGCTGGGAGCAGCAGTTAGCAGCGGCGACTTACTTCCGGGTCCACGATCCAAAGGGATCGCTCGGGATCCGGAAATTTTACGAAAGGGTTCGCCCGATCCCAGGCGAACCCCCAGAAACCCACCCCTGTCCACCAGTCTTAAAAGAGCCGACTTTGCAGACCCCTGACCTAAGGTATTTCTTAAAAGAGCTGACTTTGCAGACCCCTGCCTTAGGTGGTTGCACAATTGCCATATCCATTGCTGGATGTTTCAGGGAAAAATGTGGCTACTTAAAGTGTTGCAAACTGGTACTTTTGGAACAAATTCTGAAGCATTGCAGATAGATAACTAAACAGACAGGCAGATAGAAGATATCACTTATATAGACTTCTGATTTCGGATCAATATACTGGACAGACTGGGGTTTGCTTGGTTATGTTATAAGTTATGACTTTTCATAGTTTCCCCCCCCCCCCCGAGAAATGTCAACAGTGAAATGGTGGAGTATAAATTTAATAAATAAATATATGGTAATACAAAATATGAATTATTACAAAAAAGAGTGCTATGAATATTGAACCATTTCATAATTCTACATTGTATGATTAGTGTAAACAGAATTATCAGTGTTAATCATAAACATGTTTAGCCTTTAGAAGCTGTGGTGTATTCAAATCCTTAAAAAACAGGTCTTCTATTGAATAAGTGAAAGCATAGTGTGTACAGAAGGAACAGACACACATGTTGCATAATTTTTAATATACTTCATTCAAAACTGTTTATCCTGAAAGGAGATTTTCTGATTTGATCAATAATGACCATATGACCGCCTTTTAGTAGGATTTAAAAATAATTTGTAAAATGGAATACAGAGTTAGAAATACCAGCTGCTGACAGCCTATAGTAACAATATCGCTTACAATTATTAGTTGGTAAAATAGTTGTAGTGGATTTCAAAAAGTTGTCTGTTCTGTCTGTGTATGTAATATATTATTAATCTCGAGAGGTGGCGAAAGCAGAAACTGAGGGGTTTTTTAGAGGTTTTTTTACTCCGACTTTTTAGGGGTCCCATGGAGGAGGGAGGGTTCTTTGGGATAAGAGAAGTAGGTGAGGGAAACAACCCACCAAGAAATATCTCCAGGCCGGCCCACGGTCTCGACGGAGAGGCTGTAGGGTCTGATGTTGGGAGGGAGGCAAGAGTCCAAATTTCAGAGGTCTACACCATCAGGACGGTCTGGGGAAGGGGTAGATATAGCGGGAGCCGGAGACCATATCATGTGCTGGGAGGGCGCACCCGCTGGGGGAGCCAGACCTGGTGGGCATCACGGAGACCTGGCTGGGCCATGAGGGGGGAGCACCCCTTGTGGAAATGTGCACACCAGGTTACCGGGCATTTCATCAGCCACGGGCCAAAGGCAGGGGTGAGGGGGTGGCGGTTGTTATTAAAGAAAGTCTTGAACCAAGGGAGACCACTGTTCCGCAGACAACCAGTTGTGAGGTGGGGTCATGAGAGGCAGTTGGGCTTGCTGATAGTGTACCTGGCTCCCCGCTGCATATCAGCAGCCCTACCCAAACTCCTTGAGGTGATTGCCGAGGTGGCGGTTGACACCCCCAGGCTTTTAGTCATGGGGGATTTCAACCTGCCATCGGTAGGCGTAACCTCTGAGGCGGCCCGGGAGTTCATGGTTGCCTTTGGCCAGTGGACAAGTGATCTTGGAGTAGGGGAATTAGTCACCGAACCCCTGTCATGGTCTGATCACTCTCTCCTCCGGCTTGACTTTCCAACCGCTGCACTCCACCAGGGAGGCAGAACCAGATGGGCCAAGATGGTTCCACCCCAGGCGCCTGATGGATCCAGAGAGGTTCCAGATGGCGCTTGGGCCAATCCCTTAATCCCTGGCCCACGACTCGACTGAGGACCTAGCAACCACCTGAAATATGGCGGCCGCGGGGGCCCTGGACCGAGTCGCGCCTTTGTGGCCTCTAACTCGGCGCCGATCTACCTTGGCTCCTTGGTTTTCCGAGGAGCTGAGGGAAATGAAACGCCGGAAGAGACGCCTAGAGATCATTTGGAGGTCCACTCGAGCCGAATCTGACCGAACACGGGTAAGGTCGCATTTGCGGACCTACCTTGTGGCGAGGAAAACGGCAAAGCGAAATTATCTCGCCGCCCTCATCACATGACAGTTCCCCCAGCACCTGGCGGAAACTGCCTAACTGGACTCGCGCCAGTCCGGCTTCCGACATGGGTACAGCACGGAGACGGCATTGGTCGCGTTGGTAGATGATCTCTGGAGGGCCCAGGATAGGGGTTGTTCCTCTATCCTGGTCCTGTTAGATCTCTCAGCAGCTTTCGATACCATCAACCATGGTATCCTATTGCACCGGCTGGGGAGGTTGGGATTGGGAGGCACTGTTTTACGGTGGTTCTCCTCCTTCCTGTCTGACCGGTCTTAATCGCCCCTTACATGTGGGGTGCCTCAGGGGTCGGTCCTCTTGTCTCTCCTGTTCAACATTTACATGAAGCTGCTGGGTGAGATCATCCGTGGTTTTGGGGTAGAGTTCCATCTGTACGCTGACGACACTCAGCTGTACGTCTCTACCCCAAACCACCCCAACGATGCCGCCGAAGTGATGTCCTGGTGTTTGGAGGCCGTGTGAGTCTGGATGGGGAGGAACGGGCTCCGACTCAACCCGTCCAAGACTGAGTGGCTGTGGTTTCCGGCACCACGACATAGCTAGTTGACTCCGTCTGTGGCTATCGGGGGCGAGTCATTAGCCCCCGCAGAAAGGGCTCGCAACTTGGGAGTCCTCCTGGACCCTCGGCTGTCCTTGGATGACCATCTGACAGCCGTAGCCAGGGAGGCCTTCTATCAGGTTTACCTGATACGCCAGTTGCGCCCCTTTCTGGATCGTGACGCCCTATGCACGGTCACTCAAGCTCTGGTCATGTCCCGCTTGGACTACTGTAACGCTCTCTACATGGGGCTTCCTTGAGGTGCACCCGGAGGCTCCAGTTAGTCCAGAATGCGGCCGTGCGGGGGATTCTGGGAGTTTCAAGATACTCCCATGTAACACCTCTCCTGCGTGAGTTGCACTGGCTGCCTGTGGCCTTCCCGGTGCGTTTCAAGGTCTTAGTGACCATCTTTAAAGCGCTCCATGGCCTGGGACCTGGCTACTTACAGGACCGCCTCCTACCACATACCTTCACCCGACCAGTCCGCCCCCACAGGGAGGGCCTCCTTAGGGTGCCGTCCACCGGGCAATGCCAGCTGGCGACCCCCAGAGGAAGAGCCTTCTCTGTGGCAGGCCCCGCCCTTTGGAACGACCTGCCTCCCGACCTCCGCACAATTACAGACCTTCGCCTCTTCCGCCGGGCATTAAAAACATACTTCTTTCGTGCGGCCGGCCTGGCATAGCTGATGTAGCTATGTTACTATTTTAACTGGGTTTTTAATTCATGCTTTTAGCACGGATTAACCTTATTTAATACTAGTTTTAATTTTTGGATTGTTATATATTTTATATTTTATAATTCCTATGCACCGCCCCGAGTCCCATGTTCGGGAGAGGGGGCGGTATATAAAACTAATAAATAAAATAAAATAAATAATGCCAAGAAAGGTTCCAGTGTCCTTTTGACATTATTTATTGTTCCAACAAAGAAAGAATAGGAAGACTTTATGAAGCCACCGGAAGTTCGAGATAAAATGTCAAGAATGTTAGATTGACTTCTCAGGTTTTTTTATATTTTGGCTCGCTTTTCTAAGCTTTTGCCAGAGGCTTCTGACAGAGAAAGATTAATGTGAATTAATTAAAACTTTGCCCTGATTACTATGGAATGCCTCAGTGCAACCCACTAGTGAGACTGTGTGGTGATTTGCAGTACAAGAGAGGCCTTTGTCCAGATTTATCAAATACCACATTTTTTATGAGCTGTTGCCAGAAAAACACAGCGGGTGTGCTAGAAATAGTCTATTCCATGTAAGGAAATAGCCTCAATAGAAGCAAAGCAGTTGAGCGAAACAAGAACTTTCACCGAGGCTCTGGAAAACATATTTTGTGCAGTAGAATTGTCTTCATCGTTTTTAAAAAACAAAGCCTAGTTGTCAATCTCCAGCAAGAAAGAGAGTGATTGAGCTTCCGTTTAAGAAAATAACAGGGGTTCTGTAGAATGTGGATAAGGTGCTATTTATTTGTATCTGTTTCCAATTGGGTAGGCTGCAGAAAAAAAATGGAATGATTTGTGTGATGCTGTAAAAACACAATGCCTACTTGGTCACTAAGCAACAGGGTTCCTGCTATCAGCAGCGCCCTAAAATTTAATTAAATAATTAAATAATATTTACGTTGCCCAGCTCTCCTGTAAAGTGACTCCAGACCAGTGGTAGTCAACCTGGTCCTTACCGCCTACTAGTGGGCATTCCAGATTTCATGGTGGGCAGTAGGGGTTTTGTCCGATACTGAAGCACTTTCCATTTTTAAAATTTAATTGACTTCCCTACTTTATAAATCACCATTACTGTGGAACCAGTAGGCGGTTAGTAAATTTTACTATTAACAGAGATACAGAAGTGGGCGGTAGGTATAAAAAGGTTGACTAACCCCTGTTCCAGAACATAATACAGTATAGGTATCTAAGTAGTAATAGGGGGATTTGATCAGTTTTTTCATAAGCATTTGCTTATATTTTGTTTGGCTATTTTTTCTTTGAATGTCTCAGCTAGGCAGTTAGACCTCGTTGGTTGTTGGATGGGGGAAAAAATTGAGTTAAGGGTCACAGACTGAACATCTGTTTTTAACCCATAGGTATATGGAATTGCTGAATTTGGAATACAGTAGAGTTAATGTATATTTGTAATAGAATTAGATGTAGACTTATTAGACAGTAAACAGGGTTATGATGTGAAGATGTTTAGGTGAGCCTTCCACTTCCGTGAGGTAAGAGCAATGAACAAAAGTTTATGGGGCTCATTTTTCGCTATGAAAAGCTATGGTGTATAAATTGCTATTATTGTATGTTGTATTCCAGTTTTGCATTTTTATTTATTTCCTCCTATTAAACTGTTTTTTAAGAAAATAGTTTGAATATGCAAATAACTAATTATGAATCCAATATTGATTAATTTATTTCATTGGTTGTTTATGAAATTCAGATTTCTTTGATAAATGTAACAAACATTGTGTAAGAAAGGATTTATTGGTGGATTCAAAGAGATAAATCATGTTGGAAATTTGTGGAGAATTGATTACAAATATGCCATAAGTTCATACATGTTTGTTTGCAAAGAAAAGAAAAACCATAAAAAGCAAATTACCACCTTTGAAATGCACAAGAGCCTAAAGCAAAGTAATTCCATTTGTTTTGCAAACTTTTCCAGAACTTGAAAGTGTAGGCAAATCATAGAATTTTATTTTCAGAAGAGATGCTGAAACGAAACAGCTGCATTCAGCTTCTCTTTTGAAAGACATCAATTTAACATATGCAAGACAACAAAACAAGCAGAATGGTCCATCAGCAGAGAGATGGGTCAGTGATTCCGAGTAGCATCTGCCCCCTTTGTCTCTTTTAAGGAAAGGGGGAGGGGGACACATGTTCTTGGTTGTTCTGTCACACAGGAAGGGGTATTTCTGGAAATAATGTAGATCAGGAGTCCCCAACCCCCGGGCCACTGCCCCAGGCTGCAGCCACCACATCCTGAGCTCTTTAGAACTGGGCCGTGGAGGTGGCAGGTAAGCACACACATCCCTACTTGTGCGAGTGGTGGGCAAGCATTTGTGCGTTCCTACTGCTTGCACAAATGGAGCTGTGTGCACATGCCCGCCACATGTGCAGAACTCTCCCCAGCACCCAGTCTACAAAACCAGAAAGGTTGGGGAACTCTGATGTAGATGGTGCTCATCATCTTTCTAAATAGACGTTTTTTCAGATCATGACAAAGAAGTAGTTTTTTTCATTTCCAAGGTTTTTTTTTTATGTTCTCTTTCTTTTCTTTTTTCAAAGGTCCTGGAATCATGTCTGCAAACAAGGCAGAGACAGCAACAGCAGAATATTCTCCTCCAAGCCCAAACCCATTGAAAAAAGGTGGTTCGATAAACTGGCCTTTCCCTGATAAAATAAAATCCCCAAGAACAGTCAGGAAACTTTCCATGAAGATGAAAAAATTGCCTGAACTCAGCAGGAAACTCAGTGTCAAAGGAAACTCAAGCCATAATAGCTCAGACAATTCTTTGTTGCTTAAAAATAATTGCCAGGAGGTAGGCCATGCACCGTTAGCTTCTTCTGGGAATGTAACAGCAGCTGCTAGCAGGAATGTTATAAGCCGGTATCATCTTGATAGCAGTGTATCCTCTCAACACAGCTATAAAAAGAAAAACAGGGGGACTTCCAAATCCTCCAGTAAAGGGGGCTACCTCAGCGATGGAGACTCTCCTGAGCTTATAGCAAAATCAGGGAAATACGCAGCTGAAAGCAGAGTTGGGAAAGGAAAGGAAGTATTTGCAGGTAACATGGGTAGTAAGTCAGAAATAGACATTGATGCTTTTCGACACTACACTTTTGCTGACCAACCCAAATGTTCCCAGTACATATCTGGACTCATGAGCATTCACTTCTATGGTGCAGAGGATCTGAAACCACCACGGATGGACTCAAAAGATGTCTTCTGTGCAATTCAGGTAGATTCAGTAAATAAAGCAAGGACCGCTTTGCTGACTTGCAGAACAACATTTTTGGACATGGATCACACTTTCAACATAGAGATAGAAAATGCTCAGCATCTAAAATTAGTGGTTTTCAGCTGGGAGCCCATGCCAAGGAAAAACCGGGTCTGCTGCCATGGTACGGTAGTTCTTCCTGCTCTTTTTCGTGTGACGAAGACTCATCAGTTGGCAGTAAAACTGGAGCCTAGAGGTCTTATCTATGTCAAGCTAACTCTTCTGGAACAGTGGGAGAATTCTCTTGGTGGAACAGATGGAGAACGAGAACCGATACTCTTTGGAGTTGATGCTCGGAAAGTTGTTGAGAAGGAAAATGAAGGTTTGATGGTCCCTCTCTTGATGAAAAAGTGCATTACGGAGATTGAAAAAAGAGGTTGCCAGGTAAAGAAGTAAAGTTTTGTCATTATGCTATATATATATAGCATATATATATAGCATATATATATATATACAGACCAAAGCCTGACGATGACAAGTGAGATCTTGTCGAAACGTTGCAATAACATTTCCATGCCTTATACACGGGAAAATACCCGAAGCAAGCAATGCCAGCATACCTACACCCGTGTATATATATCTCCACATTCTTATTTAAGTCCAAAGAATACAACCTCCTGATCTCCCTCTTCATCTTCATTTGGCTAGCTGGCCATCATTATGGTCTTCTTATCATTAGGGTACAAGATGAAATGAACAAAAAGAATAGTCAACTTTTGTGCAGCCTACAGTCCTTTTGTATTTGCCAAATTTTAGGTGACTAGCCTTTAGTATTTCCAAACCAGTAGTATAATGGTGGCATTTCATTATAATTTTAGTACAATGACAAGAAAGATTATTATTATTATTATTTGTATTTATAAGGGCAGAAAAATCTTAAACAGGAAGTAAGATTCAGAAATTGTAATTAAACAAAACTGAGAGTAGAGAGTTTTTCTTGTAGGGTACTTTTATATGTTGCTTCTGTGGGAATTGGAAGGCATTGCCCTACAGATGTTGCTACTATCACAGCAGACTGTTGCGTCATTCAGTCATAATAGGATTGTTTACTTTCACTTCAGGCAACCTATATCTGATTTTTTTCCCCATCTCAAAAGCTCAGTAATCGATCCAGGGGGGACGGAGGGGGCCACGGCCCCGCCCGCTGGGGGCCAGGGAGGAGAAAAAGAAGATACAATAGCCAAGAGACTTTACCCTTACCCTATCCTATAGAAAAAATGTAAAACCAATAAAACTTTTTCAATATAAAAAAAGCTCAGTAATCATGAAGCCCATTAGAATGAGTTCTTCCTGCCATCCTAAAATTCATGGGAAGCCAACTGATTTTAAAAAGATGTCTATCGTGGCTGTAAAAAATGCTTGGCATGAGCTGTAGGGAATTTGTTTTTCAGTATAGCAGGTAGCCTGTCAGCCACCATGCTTTTAGAATCACAGTGTTGATGTTTGACAGGATTAAGAAGATGCTCCAGGGCAGCCTTAGATATAAAGATAAATGCAGAATATGCACATCTGGGGTTAAAAATATAAGTAGGTAACATAGTCCAGGAACACCTGCAAATCTCACCCCAGTATTCAGCAAATGGGTATCACTGGACATCTTTATGCGTGGAGAGCAAGATTTCCTATTATAGGAAAGCTCAATGCCTTGTGTTTAAGCCTTTTAGAGCTCAGGTTTTAAATGCAACCAGATTGTAAATGTCCTTTACCTTGTTCCTTTGACTGTAGTGCTTTTAAAGACCATTAATCTAGAAATTTCCAAAAGGAGATTGAAAAAATAAAAAAAAGACTAGCAAATATATTGTGGTTGAAGCTTTTGTGGACTGTGCTCTGGACAAAAATGTAATAAATGAATTAGTATTTGAAGTACCATAATACTCTTTGGTATTTAATGTTGATGACTAAAGCTTTTTTATACTGTTTTAGTTTATATTATAAAATAATTGTTTACCCAACTTCTCCATTTGTTAGAGAAAATGTAATCCTGAATTTCAAGTAGCATGTAAACATTTAGTTCTGGTTTAGACTCTATCACTGTAACAGGATGTATTTATATGAGAAATATTTAGATTTAAAAAAATACCAGATATATTCCGTGTCTCACTCTCTTACATTGCATTGTGCAGTAACAATGCTTCACCCTACAACTGAAATAACATTCATTTGTAATAATGAAGCATCTAAAAGAATGAGTGTTACACATAGTTTGTACATGAGGTGCTATTGTTATTAGTTAAATTTCTATTCCAGCTTCCATTAAAAATGCTAAGATAATATAACTTTCTTGCTATAACTTATTTTCCCTTTTATGTTAGCTGTAATGGAATTGCCTTTGAAAAAACTCTTAAGATTACTTCTACTTTTGCTAGGAAATAAGCAATTTTTCGTGGTATGATTTAGATATTTTTTTTAAAATTTGGGCTGAAACTATGTTGGTCCATTCTTTAAAGCATATATATTCCTAATCAGAAGGGTTTCTAATCAGAAGAGCCTTTTAAATGTTTTGCTGCTAGCAAATTGCATGCCCATGATTTCTTGACACTCATGTGATATTTGGCTGTACCAAGCAGAAAATTTTTTTTGCTTCTATAAAAACAAACAAAACATCTTTGTAAGCCCAAATTGCAATGCAATGCATCACCATAATTTACTTAATATAAAAATTTTTTATTTAAAAGATAATAGTACAGTGTATCCTTTTCCATTTTCTCCCTGTAAGAATAACTATATCAGGTGTGGTTCATTGAGGGGATAAAAACTGGGTTTGCAGTTTTTGGTAACTAATGGTTTATTTATCCTCAGTTTATTAAACAACCCAGAAACATCTAGGTCCCACAACACCCTAGCCTATAAATCATATTTTACAGCTCACCCTCAGTGCAGACAATGCTTTAAATAGGAACGAGTCCATCCTCATTTCAGGATGCAGGCTACTGTATTTCAAAGTGAGTATCGATGGAGATTCCCAATCATCAAGGTCATGGTTGTCCCAAGGGTGCTTTTCCAAAGGCAACTAGGCCTTCATGGGAGTTTTTTCCTTGAAAATGTTTTTTTTTTCTCATCCAAGAAGCTTCTTGAGTTCTGAAGAACTGAACTGAGAACTGAAGAAGCTTCTTGGATAAAAATCAAAACATTTTCAAGGAAAAACCCAACAAAGTCCAGTTACTTTCTGAAAAAGACATTTAATTCAAAATGAGTGTTTATCCCTGAGAAAGCCCCTCTATGACATTGTTCCTTGACTTCTTGGGAAAGGATTCTAATAGAGTAGGCAGGTAGACTCTACTACAGGGGTCTCCAACCTTTGCAACTTTAAGTCTGAAGGACTTCAGCTCCCAGAATTCTCCAGCCAGCTTTGCTGAAGAGCTGGGAGCTGGGAGCTGAAGTCCTTCAGACTTAAAGTTGCAAAGGTTGGAGACCCCTGCTCTACTAGGTTAGACAATGCTGAAGGTAAGATGGAGCTAACCCATCAGTTTGATGACTAGGACTGAATGTAAAGTCCCTGCGAAAGCTTACAAACTGTAAGCTTTTGTGGTAAATATGGATGGTCTCCCCTGTCCTATTACACCATTCCATTCATTGCAATTAAAATAGCTATTTCCTCTCCATTACCACAGTTATTTAGCACAGTTGATATACTTAATGCAACATGGATAATTTTGCTTTTTTCTGATAAAGATTTTATTTCATGCAGGTTTTCCTTCTAATCCTTTTAGAGTCTTTTATGGACATCTTGGTATATTTAATGATGTTCTGAAAGGTTTACATTTTATTTCTAGGTTGTAGGGCTCTACCGTTTATGTGGGTCAGCAGCTGTGAAGAAAGAGCTCCGAGAGGCATTTGAGAAGGATAGCAAAGCAGTTACTCTGTGTGAAACTCAGTACCCAGATATAAATGTGATAACAGGTAACAGATTTGCTTTTTATAGAAGGATAAATAAATGCTCAGAATGTCATTGGGGTTCTATTGTGCAGTGTATCATATAAGTAAACATTAAAAGACGTTTTTAACAATGTCCTAAAATCAAGCCTTTTGAACTTAACATGTGCCCACTGTGGAAACCTTGTCACTAAATGCAAGGTGAGGATATATTTAACTTTGTAAGAACGATATTGTCAGTATAGATTCAGTTTTGTTCTGGATTCTGGAATGGTTCCAGATGAGTGCTGTCTGGAGAATTCTGGAGGTTGAAATCCACATGTCTTAAAGTTGCCATGGTTGAGAAATGCTGTCCTAGATCCTAGTCAATATGTATGAATGGAACCTAAGCATGGGTACATTGAAGAAAGCATGGCAAGTGCTTTATTGTATCTACTGGTATAGTACAACATTTATTGTCATTGTACATCATACATACCACGTAATTAGTTATACTGTCAGTATATTCATAGCTTAATTAAAAAAACTGTGTAAAAATTACTATTTAATGGCTACCACATCTTGATATAAAGGCTAAATCGGCTGTAAGGTCTTATGAAACTCTTTTAATGAGGAAAGTGGGGATTTGTTCATATTTCAATGAAAGCAGAAATTCTAAAGGCATGAACCAATAACCTATCTGATTTCAGTTGCCAACCCCAGTACACTGATGGGAAACTTGTCTGAACATAGCTTGTTTATGATATGTGCTGTGGATCCTGTCAATCAAAGCCTTCTCTGCTGTGGTCCCGCCCTTTGGAGCATCCACCCTTCTGATTTTCCATAAGAGCCTGGAGACCAGGCTCTGCCAGTTGGCTTGGGGCCTTGATGGGGGAATTTCACTCTGGAGGTGGTTGATCAACTAATAGCAGCCTCCATCTCACTCCCTCTTCTTCCCCATCTTTAGTTATAGTTTGTATTTTATTGTAGTTTCGATAGGATTTTATATATTTATGGTTTCATTTTAATGTTGTAAGCCACCCAGAGTCAACTTGTGGTGAGGTGGGTGGCAAACATTATGTAATATGTAATATTAATATATGTATAACCTTTCCTTTCTTCACCCAAGGTTCTGACCTTGGATTGCTTAAAACATGTATGGTAGACAAAGCTAGAGAGGAGAAAAGATGGTTGGTTTAGGGCTCCAGGTTTTCTTCTCCAGGTTTTCTTCTTTTTCTTCTCCCTAGTTCCAAACTGGACATTGTCTGAGGGTAGCAACTGAACATATAGGTTTCTTCATTTTTTTTTATCTGGGAAATGAGCTTGCTGTACTGAACAAATAAACCAGTGTACATTTTCTTTCATTCTCTTCTTTTGAAACCAATGTAAGCTTTGTATAAATCCAAATTATTTTTTTGGTCAAGAAGTTCTTGGAGCTATGAATTCATGGAATATAGGAAAAGCTTTTGAGAACTTCTTTTACATCTGGCAATAAGGATGGAATCTATTATTTTCCTGAGATAGTTAACATATCAGCTATGTGCACACTGAAAAACTATATGTTTGTATTATCTGCTCTCTTATAAACCAGAAGGGTAAAATGTAAATAATCCCATTCCATATTATGCCCCAAATAGCTTTCCTGCCCTTTGCAATAGGTTTGCAGGAGTCTTTCTTAAATATTTATTGTAGTTGAGTCGGTGCAATAATATGTTGTTGTTTTTTTCAAAAAAAAGTGTACATTCTTGGTTTCTTATGCAAGAAAGTTAATTATTTCTTTCATTTGAAATGTTTGGACTGTTGAATACTATTGCTTATGCACCTCAAAAATATTCAAGAGATGTTAGAGAGTTCATAGGTGTGCAGAGGTTCAAAAGGCCTTGGGGGTAGAAGCATCTCAATAGGATTTTGCACAATACAAACCAGAAGTGGGTGTCTGTGCAGGCAAGAAACAGATGAAGAATCTGCACCCTTAAGGAGAGAACTCTACCCAAAAACATTTTGTTGCACATTCCAAAGCAGGGGTCTCCAACCTTTGCAACTTTAAGTCTGAAGGACTTCAGCTCCCAGACTTCTCCAGCCAGAATTCTGGGAGCTGAAGTCCTTCAGACTTAAAGTTGCAAAGGTTGGAGACCCCTGTTCTAAAGTATCACTCCCAGTATAGATGAATAGAAATATGGGATACCTTCTTGAATCGTCTGCTAAACTTTCTCAGTGGTTTTAAATTGTCGCATAGTTGAATAAAATAAAATTTACAACTTCCTTTTTAAGGAAAATTCCTGTTTTAGACTTCTTGGATGACAAGAAGGTCTCCAGAATGGAATTTCCGGTGGGGATGGACCGTTTCAAGCAACGTTGTTTGAATTACAGCTGTTTTGGAATTAGAAAGTCCCTTGTCTTCTTTCCTCTTTTCCGTTGAGTGGTCACAGCTGCTTTTATTTATATGCACAGACTCTGAATTGTAGTGTTCCCCATAAAGAGTTTTGCTGTCTTAGAACAAGCATTCATTCTTAGAGCTAGTACCCTATTTTTGTCAGTGACCAGCCAATTATTGTGGGAGGTTTACACATAGCACATCTGAGGAATAGGCCACACTCCTTGCATGTCCTTTGCCTCTGTTATTCACCTCTGAACATGATAGAGTTACATGACAGAGTTATTAGACAAGTAGATAACAACTCTTGATATATAAACCTTTAAAAAAAAGCCCTGTAGTCTAATGGCCATCATGCAATCTGTGAGGTTAAGCGCAATTATTTTTGTGCTTTGAAACCACAACATTAAAACATTTGGCCCAGTCCAGTGAAATCAAAAGATCCCTGCAGTTCTCAGAAGTCAATAGTCAGTGCAGATGTTCCTATCCCTAAAGCAAAATAGGATTTTGTAGCTGAGAATGGGAAAAAATAATACATTTTCTGGCTGCCACCCACATTAAAGTGCTTGTTAATATATAAGACTATTGAATTGTTAATCTTGTCTTGTAAAATCTTCAAAGACCATTATTTATGATTTATTTGGGGCATGTAGCAATGCAGGGATAGTTTTATATAGTAGCAAGAACAGAAACTGGAATCAGCTTCTGAGTTTCATGTCCTAAAAATCTCAGCTTTCAAGTTTAAAAAGCTACCTCTCATTCATCATTAATCTTAGTTTTCTAAACAGCACCTGTTGAAAGTTCAGAAACGGGAACGAGTTGATTTGATTATTTATTTGTCATAGCAAGTGGAAGTCTGCTCTTTGCTGAGAATGCCAAGGAGTCAGACTTTTCCCCAACTTCAAAGCTGCAGGTGATACCAAAGTATGAATCCTATTCTTAGAATACATCTACATCTCTTGGGCAAGTAAGGAGAAAAATATCTCTGATGATCTAATTAAAATGAGCACTGTTGGAGAATGGACATGTCAGTATTTACATTTGTAAAGGAGTATAATATTAGATTTTTGTTTTGTCTGCTATCCTAAGAGAGTTTTGAATCAGATCGAGCGGTAGCTTCTGAATATTGAAGAAGGTCTTTCAAAGATCACTTTATTGAAAGAGAAGCACCTTGTTAAGAGATTTGCATATCTCTAATAGAGGCATTGTTCTAATAATTTGCCAATTTTCAGAATTCCTCTTCGGTGAAAAACCACTTAACATTTTCCTTTTAAAGGAAGATCGCTTTTTCAAGTCTGGGTCTCAAAGGTTTCTTTTCTTCCTCTTTTGAAGATCTATTCTGTTGCTCAGGAAATGCACATTTAATTATTAAACTTTGACTCAGAAATATTTCTGTGGCTGGCGCTGGCTTACAGTGAAATGCACATGCCATTCAGAATAATGTGCCTTAGCAAATTTAGCAGCTGGCTGATTTCTGATATTTCTGCATCGTGTCTGCTTCCAGCCATGTGAACTCTCTTGTAGTAAAGTATACCGTATAGTTGACAGTTCAGTGGGTTAGAAAAATGAGAAATTAATGAGGTGGATTGGAGAAGTATGTGTTTTCTCTCATTACTGCCTATATTCTGTGCCAGTGATGGTTGGAACAAGAAAAATAAAGCTGTCAGGAGATGCCAGTCCATAAAAAATAGCTGCCCTCTTTTAAAGGTCTCTAAAAGGAGAACAGTGTAGGGTCAGAAGGCTGACAATTTGTTTTGTAGAGGAATGAAGCGAGAGAAAGTGTTTTGAAAAGGAAAGACCAGGTGACTTGATTGCAGAGCTCAGTGTGGCTCTTGTGAAAAAACATTCCAGAAGTGCCTTCTTATTGAGTACTTTTAAAAATGCATAGCAGACTCATTCCCTCTTACTTAGATATTTTGTGCTGTCTGCAGAGCAGCTCCTTTGCTAGGAAGCTAGCAAAACTCTTTGGTGATTAGTTCCCCTACTCCTAAGCTTCAAAATATTGAAACCCCAGAAGTGTTAATTACAAGTATTTGATTCTGCTGTTGATTTAAGCTTTTCCTAAACTGTGATCATCTAAATCAGAGGTGTCCAACCTTGGCAACTTTAAGACTTGTGAACTTTAACTTCCAGAATTCCCCAGCCAGCATTCTGCAAATATAAGTCCTCAGGTCTTAAAAGTTGCCAAGGTTGAAAACTTCTGATCTAAATTTTTGGGTTTTAGTACGTCTGGAGATTGTCGAGGGAAAGGCTGGTTTAGATTGCCAATTTGTGGACAATCTTTCTTTTGCAATGCTTAGACAAAAAAAAAAAACAGTTTTTTTAACATGCAAGATTCTGAGGGTGACACTGAAATTATGTAGTCCCAGTAACTTTCTGAATCCCCCTCTCTAGGAAGAGTAGAAATGGAGCCCCCTGCTTTAATCTTAAAAAGTCTGTTCTTTAACAGAGTCTTCAATTAACACAATTCACATTACAGTTGGGTCATAGGGTAGGATTTGTGGTAGGCACACTGAGTCTTGCAACAAGTCTTGCTTTGTTAAGAAAAATTCAGCAGTGGTATTTCTGTCATGGTTTGGGGATTAACAAGGCCTTTATTTGCCAGATACTTAAATTGGTATCTCAGCTTCCTACTTTCAGCTCTTTGTTTTCATTCTGTATTAAACAGTACGATTTATTAAGGCTCAAACTTCGGCAGCTTGCATGAACAAAATGGGAGCAAAGCAATTAAAATCTGAGTTTAGATTTTGAATAGTTCAGGAAAATGACTGTCACAAAAATTTCTGTGTCTTGACATTTTATAGCCCAAAATGTAGCATGAGATTGTAGAGATTCCTGAAATAAACAGGATGTTGTAGTTTAAACTGCACAAAGATTGTGTTGCTTTGCCTGTGATGGTGGTGGACAATTTTGGAGAGGTTGAGGAGGTGGAAATCAGCGTCTCAGCCTTTCAAGTAAACATGTGATGCCTTCTAGCAATAGGGAAGAAGCAGTCAATTAATTACATTTATTTTGATTAAAATCAGATTTAAAAAAAAGAGAGAAAGGGACACTTAACAATGTAAAAAGTATCCTGAAGAGACCTCCGGAACTATATTGCTCATAGGACCTGAAGGCATTTATCTAGTGATGTTATCAACTACCTTTCAAAACATCTATGTGTAGTAAAAGTGTTATTATCTGATTAAAATAAAGTAATATAACATTTGCAGTTTGATAGCCGAGAAGCAAAGAGACTGCTTCTACTACTGTGGTTCCCCAAAAATGAGACAGGGTTTTATTTTCTTTTGACCCCCGAAATAAGCATTTGGCCCTATTTTCGGGGAGGTCTTATTATTTTTGAGATGCAGGAGGAGGCAAGCATGGTCACCTCATGGCTGCTGCTGTGTTGCAATATTTTCGGGGAGGGCTTATTATCTGGGGAGGTCTTATTTTCTGGAAAACAGGGTATCAGAGTAAAAGGGAAGGTTGGGTTCAGCAGGATCAGTATTAATCTCTGCTCCCATCAGATTTTTCTGAATTAAAAGGCTGTGATTCAATTCAGTTTTGAATTCTTCCCTAATTTAATCTCTTTTTTAAAAAAATAGACAATAAACAAAGAGGTAGGCCATTTTTAAAAATCTGACTTGGTTTGTTGTGTTTCCATCAAGAACAATTTTTTTTAATGTTAAGGGAACAAGCAAACTAATATAATTTTTTCACTTGATAAGATCTATTCCAGGGGTCCCCAACCCTGTGGACCATGGCCCAATACCAGGCTATGGCCTATTAGCAACCGGGCCGCAACGATGGGCCAGTGTGTGCATGCATGCATGCTCACAACCCAAGTCATACAAGCAGCTGGCTGGCCACTCACAGCCCCACTTGCACAAATGGCGGGCATGTGCACAAACGCACACATAGGAAGCCATCTCCCCACATGCATGCACCTTCCCCTCGTACTAAACCATCCCCTCCCCCTCCCTCCCCTTTGCACTGGGCTACCATCCTGGAAAGGTCTATTCTGCTTCTTTTAGCTTTTGGAGGAGGAAACTAGTTGTGGTGTTTATGTTTGTCTGTGTATATTTACTCAATTTGTACAGCCACCTACCTCAAATATGTAACTCAAGTGGCTAGCAATGTTTAAAAACAAAATAAAAACATTATAATAAATCAATATATAACATATACTGCCGCTGAGATTTAAAAAAAACCCAATAAATCATAATTAACCTAACCAGGATGTGGGCTCGACTGTGCCTCCTTTTACTTTCACCTATTTTGCTGTTTTATTTTTAACAAGTCTACTGCTTGCTTGGGTTTGGATGCCTCAATATAACATTTATTTATTTATCCAATTTATATAGCTGCCCATCTCATAAGCATGTGACTTTGAGCATCATAGAACAAAACTAAAACACTTAAAATAATTATCATAAATATATGCCCACCTTCAATTAAGGGTTACACATGGCACGTGAGCGTCCTCCTCCACAGAAAACTTAATTTAATGGAAATTAAATTAAGTAAATCCAACACACATGACTATTCCCCATATAGTTAATAATGTCAGACTTCTGTTAAATTAAAATTTATAATCTGTTGCAACTGTTGGGGATCATGCGCATGATAGCAATACTAATAGCAGATTTACATACCGCTTCTTAGTGCTTTACAGCACTCTCTAAGCCAGCGGTTCTCAACCTGGGGGTCGGGACCCCTTTGGGGGTCAAACGACCCTTTCAGAGGGGTCGCCTAAGACCACCGGAAAACACATATTTTTGATGGTCTTCGGAACCGAGACACCAATTTTATGGTTGGGGGTCACCACAACATGAGGAACTGTATTAAAGAGTCGCGGCATTGGGAAGGTTGAGAACCACTGCTCTAAGCGGTTTATAGTGTCAGCATATTTCCCCTAACAATTTCAGTCCTCATTTTACCGACCTCGGAAGGATGAAAAGCTGAGTCAACCTTGAGCCGCTCTGAATCAAATTCTTGGAGTGAGGAAGGAGCTAGACTGCAGTACTTCATTCTAACCACTGCGCCACCACAGCTCTTGAAATCTGAGAGGGACTGCATTTGATTCAAGGGTTATGCATTAGAGTGGCTTGCACAATTTGTTGAGGAGACAGGGTCAGCCTGATAAATTGAAAAGAAAGGTGGACTACAAAGGAATAGCTTGGGTATTTTCAATGCTAAATGCATTGAGGTTTTTTTTTAATGCTACTGGGCTACATATGGCTGAAACTAGAGTGGATGATGTATGTGTGAATGGAAGGGAGTTAAGACATTGCAACAGGCCAGAACCCTTTGTCCTGAATGTCCAGTTCTGAAATTTTGTTTTAAATGACATGAGACACAGTGGAATTAATATATGTAAATAAGAATCAATAAAACATTTGCAACTGTTCTGAACCGGGGACAGAACAACCTGAATTCTCTTGTGGTTGTGACTACTATGATGCATGATACTTAAAACATTCTGATAAAATGTCTAGTATATTAAATTTTAGAAGTGATGTAATGCTATGATTGCTATTTCCAGTAAAGTTTTATATTAATTTTGGCATTTCCTTTAAGGAGCACACAGCATAGATAGAATAAAAGAAACAAGAATTAACATTCAGAGCTATAAATGATTTTCAGATTTGACACACTCATTGTGCCTGTGTGTCTCCAAGCTACCCAATGTTGAGACAATTTCTACATGAGCACTATTGATTGTCCTGCTGAAATGTGACTTTCTCGACGATGAAGAACGGGAGGCGTCACCATAGGTATTGTCACAGCCAATTGGTCCATAGACTGAGAAAGAAACATTTAGCCACGCCTGCTCCTCCTCCTCCATTCCTTTCTCAGTCTATGGTCCGAACGGCTGAGATAATTGCTTTCTGGTGAATTTCAACTGTTGCTTCATTCTAGCTGCTAAAAATTAAACCGATTTGGCACATTGGCTACAGCCTGTGTGTCTCCAAGCTATCCAATGTTGAGACAATTTCTGCATGAGCACTATTGATTGTCCTGCTGAAATGTGACTTTCTGATAAATTCATTACACTTTGTTTTCCCTGCATGTCTTGTTTAGGTATCCTCAAAGATTATTTAAGGGAGTTGCCTTCTCCATTGATAACTAAACAACTTTATGAAGCAGTATTGGACACCATGGTAAAAAGACCTTTGAAAATGGCAGCAAATGGATGTGAAAATGATTGCAATGATTCAGAATATACAATGGCTCTCTTGGATTGGCTGCCAGAAGTGGAGAAAGTAAGTATTTGTTAACCCAGTGGTAGTCAACCTGGTCTCTACCGCCCACTAGTGGGCGTTCCAGCTTTCATGGTGGGCGGTAGGGGTTTTGTCCGATACTGAAGCACTTTCCTTTTTTTAATTTAATTGACTTCCCTACTTATAAATCACCATTACTGTGGAACCGGTAGGCGGTTAGAAAATTTTATTACTAACAGAGATTCAAAAGTGGGCGGTAGGTATAACAAGGTTGACTATCCCTGTGTTAACCTATTGAACTAGTACATGGCTTAAGGCAATGGTCCCCAGCCTTTGTGGCTTGATAGCCCAGCTGTGAGGAAGAGGGGAACTGGTCCTCGCCAGCAGCGGGCCAGCATGCATGTGTTCTAGTGCCTGTCAGGCTGCTGCTTGCAACAGCTGAGCTGCACCCATGCATGCTCTGGCTAGCTGCTTATGGGGCCCAGTTGCGAATAGGCTAGTGGTCCCCAACCTTTGCGGCTTGGCCTGGCTGGGAGGAGGAGAGGAAAACTGGACCATTGCATTCGAGTGGCCCAGTTGCAAAACTGATCATAAGTCACTATTTCAGTAAATTTGTAACTTCAAGCAGTCACCAAATGAAAATGGTTGTAAGTCGAGGACGACCTGTATTCCTTAAGCCAGGTGTCCCAAACCTCTGGGCCGCAGCCTGGTAGTGAGCTGCTCGAAGTTACAAATTTACTGAAAAAAGTGACTTATGATCAGTTTTCATGCTTATGAAAATCACCATTTGTAATCTTGCCATCCAGCTTCCGACAAGCTAAGTCAATTTGGGAAGCCATATTCGTTTAACCTCACAATTCACTTAACAACTGCAGTGATTCACTTAACAACTGTGCAAAAAAGTTCATAAAATGGGGCAAAACTCACTTAAGTGTCTTGCTTAGCAATAGAAATGTTGCGTTCATTTGTGATAGTAAGACAAGGACTACCTGTTATCACTTTCACTTTCCCCTTCCTTTTTCCCTCTTCAGAATAAAACTTTGGCTTGACTTTCAGTGACTTCAGCTAAGTTGGCTCAATGAATTGATTCACAAGATGTTAGAACCACGTCGGGGATTCTCAGCATTTGTGATACCATGATCTCTTAAAATAAATATATTTGTGCACCTACCTCTGAATAATAATATAATGATTTCATTGATTAATTGGAGTTAACAGTTTGGCAAAAATATATCATTTTTAATCATAAACATTTAATCTCTATATCAGTGATGGCGAACCTTTTTAGGCTCACGTGCCGTAAGAGGGGGGAACGCAGGGGCGTCGTGCACCGGCGTGCCGCACCCATAATGCAATGCGCCCCCCCCTAGTCTGCATGCATGCATGATAGGTGCTCCCCCCCCATTTTTTACATGCTTTTTTCGCCCTCCTCAGGCTCCAGAGGCTTTATAGGAGCATGGGGAAGGCAAAAAGAGCCCTCCGGAGCCTTCAGGAGCTTCCCTAAAGCCTCCGGAGGGCTGTTTTCGCCTTCCCCAGGCTCCTATAAAGCCTGGGGAGAGAGAAAAATGGCTTTAAAAAGGGCTGAATCAGCTGGCCAGCACGTACATGCACACTGGCCAGTTGACAGGCCAGTTGACAGGCAACGCCTCGAGTGCCCTGCCGAATGGCTCTTCGTGCCACCTGTGGCACGCGTGCCATAGGTTCGCCATCACTGCTCTATATCATATAAAAGGAAATAGAACCCTGCGACTTCATCAGTTTTCATTGAAATGATGAATAAAACCCTATTTTTTCATAGTAAAAATGAATTTCATTTTGATTGCACATCTGGACTTTATTTTTGAGAAAGCTGCTATGTTCTACATTTATTTTGGATTGATTTTTGCCTTTTATAGCAGCAGTTGGAGAAAATGAGGACTCCTCTATCAGCTTGTTGAGGGAGCCAATTCTGAATGGACCTGCATGCCTTTTTGTTGGAGACTGTCAGAATTTGCTTTGATGTTGCTTGTACAAAGTAGCTGTTGGTTTGTCCAGGCCAAATCACAAGAAGTGATCCTAGCTTTGCACATGAAAGCCATTAGACCGTATTCAATTTGCTCTATGCCAACTGCCAACTGGGCAGGTTGGCTGCCGGCTTGTCCAGGCAGAATAGGAGCAAGTTCTGGCAGTAACTCAGCTTTGCCATCAGATTTGCAAAGTCACTTTTTAAGAAGATTTTCTGGAATTATTCTGTAATCAAGCCAGCCTATGTGTGTATGGCAGAATAGATGCAGCATGAAACTTGCATTCAGTTGCATTGAAAGAAAGGCTACTTAAGTACTCCTTTAAAAAAGATTCACCAGTCTGCCTAACTTTAATCCTTCCAAACCCTCAGTAAGTTGTTTAATTCCCTTCTCCCTAACAAGTACGAGGAAGTGATGTGAACAGTGATTTGAGGGCTTTCCCTCACTGCTATTGTCTGATGCCAGCTAAAGGTAGACAGTTATATAACCATTTCTCTCCTTAAAATGTTTGTTGCTGCAACTTCCAAGAGAAAAAAAAAGATACAGATCAACACCAAAACATTGCCTGAAGCTACTCAGGGTTGTTGATAATAGCAGATAGGCCGGCAGTACACTAACACAGTTGTTCCATTATTGAGGCAAGTTGGATTTTGCTGGTAAATTAGAATAAGGGTTGCGAAATCTACAAAGATCAAGATGACCGTGATATGGCATGAAAGGTAGCTTGCTTCATTTTATTTTAGTCTTTTGGAGACTGTGTGGCGTTTTGTAGCCCAAATCAGATAGCTTCAGGTGGACCAAATAGTGAGCTGACTGTCTGGGGTTTGAGTTAGTACGTATGGGTAGAAAAACAAGAAAGTAAAATTCTGTTGGAGAGATGGAAAGAACAGTGGCCACTAAGCAAATAGATTCCTCCCACTCCATTTTACTACTCAATATTAGCAACTGTGAGAGGGATCTTGGAGTCCTAATGGACAACCATTTAGATATGAGCCAGCAGTGTGCAGCAGCTGCCAAAAAAGTCAACACAGTTCTAGGCTACATAAACAGAGGGATAGAATCAAGATCACGTGAAGTGTTAATACCACTTTATAATGCCTTGGTAAGGCCACACTTGGAATACTGCATTCAGTTTTGGTCACCACGATGTAGAAAAGATGTGGAGACTCTAGAAAGAGTGCAGAGAAGAGCAACAAAGATGATTAGGGGACTGGAGACTAAAACATGAAGAATGGTTGCAGGAACTGGGTATGTCTACTTTAATAAAAAGAAGGACTACGGGAGACATGAGAGCAGTGTTCCAATATCTCAGGGGTTGCCATAAAGAAGAGGGAGTAAAACTATTCTCCAAGGCACCAGAGGGTAGAACAAGAAGCAATGGGTGGAAACTAATCAAGGAGAGAAGCAACTTAGAACTGAGGAGAAATTTCCTGACAGTTAGAACAATTAATCAATGGAACAGCTTTCCTCCAGAAGTTGTGAGTGCCCCAACCCTGGAAGTCTTTAAGAAGATGTTGGATAGCCATTTGTCTGAAACGGTATAGGACTTCCTGCCTAGGCAGGGGGTTGGACTAGAAAACCTCCAAGGTCCCTTCCAACTCTGCTATTTTATTGTATTGTATTGTATTGGTAAGCCGTCTTATTTTGGAGGCACTTCATTCAACCTCTTTTGTTGATATTAGAAAAGTATAGATATGCTGGAGTTGAGGGAAAGAGGCTTCATTAGAGTTCAGGACACCATACATTAATACAGGCATGAAGTTATTCCCCTTGATTATGGAAGTTTAATGTTTTAAATGCTTTGGAAGTTAGGCTGAGAATGGGAAGTACCCACAGCACTTAAACCAAGAGACACAATCACCTGGAGCCAATCACCAGGTTCCTTTAGCCTAATTGTGCAGGTGCCCCTATTTGTGCAGCCGCTTTTAACTTTGGTGGTAAGTTTATCCAATGCCAGAAATCACAGTTTTTCTGTATGTTTCCATTATCCCACATAGAAAGGGAAGCACATTAAAAGGAATGTGTGCCTTTAAGGGCACCTGTCTGGCAAATCTTATCAGGAGTCCAAACTGGGGCAAACTTTATGGATTGGAAAGCCTTTATCCTGGACAGTGTGGGGAGGAGAGATTTGTTATGCATCTGCAAAGCAGTGAAATAATCAGATCAGTTTGGTGATAGTAATTTGATCTAATGGTTTCTTTGAATCTGATCTCCAACTCACATTTTTTCACACTGTCAAATAATATAGAAGGATTTAATTCAAAGTTATTGGTAGAAACAAATGGTTTTCAAGCAAAGTTGAATACAACAAATAATGAATATTATTAACAATACAGCTAGTCCTCAACCATTCCTTTAGTGACTATTCAAAATTACAGTGCCTTACAATCGTTGCTCATGTTTAACAACTGACTTACTTACCAAGGGAAATTCTGGTTCCAATTGTCATAAATTAAGAACTATGTGTAATGATTTTGATTTGGTAATAATTTATTAAATTTGTGTGCTGTCCAACGTCCAGCTACTCTGGACAATACACAAGGTTTTTCTCCTGGCAAGCTACCATTTTTGGGCGCCTAAGCCTGAAACATGCTCCTTAATTAATTTTATATGGTGTCATAAAATGCTGAACAACAATGTGGAAACTTATTCGTCTGTTGCAGAGAACCTAGTGAAGGAAACCAGCTGTAGCCTTTTATGGGCAGGCAGCTAGACATAACGTTTTTCTAAGCAGAGTTGCTTCCCTCAGATCTTACAAAAAGATGGTTTTATTTATCATCAGCATCTCTCCCCTTCTTTTTCACTTTATGCTTTACATTTAACCCTACACATGTTACTTGTCCATATATTTCCCTTTCTAAATAATTTTGGGTATGATAGAGCACTTCATAAATTATGGCTTTCAGCTAATAACCCCCCCCCCCAAATGTTGGTTAAATTATCTTCTGTCTTTGCATTGGAATGCCAACATAGATTTTATGTATGTTTTCACTAATATGATATATATATATTTAAAAAGAGAGATAATTTATTCACCTTGCAATCTGCAATAGCTGTTGCAAATAAAGAGCTATAAATCACAAAAAGCCCAAAACAAAAGAATCCAATTTGGCTGAGAAAGACTTTTTTCTGAAACTTCAGAGGGTCTAATCAGATAATAATTAAGAGCTGGATTGTGTGGCATTCCAATTTTGGTAATGCAACTTCCTGTGTTCTTAATGAAGTGGTTGGAACATCTTACTATGTTTGTTGGTTTTGGCACAAGAAAAATTACAGTTTCATAGGAAGTTTGCCTGTGACCCCAAAGGACAAACAAATCAGGGGAAAGGAATCTTTGCAAGAGAGATGAGCCCCAACCAAATATTTCTAGCCATTTAATTCAGTACCAATTATGGGGCAGTGTGCTGTTTAGTTTTATTTAAATGCAGCGCTATTAAATTGGGTCATGGGACTAGGCTGATTGTTAAAGCCTTTCTCCAAGCTGAGGATTGGTGTTTTGTGTGCTTTACATCCAGGTAAGTATGCAGAAAATTGCAGTTCACTGGCCTTTGCAAAATATTTCCTTAAGGGCATGTATAGGATGTTGAGCAGCTGCAAAATCCTCAGATCTGCCTGCTCTTCTGCTTCACAAAAAGGTATTCTTGAAATGTTATCTTAAGTGGACACCGCTAGTGGGCATGAATGACAATGTTGTGATGGAATTAAAGGAACAAGGCCTTCAATAATATTGCCACTGCCTCTCTTCTTAATTGCATTTTCCCCCTGTGATTAATGAACTAATACCATTCTTCTTTTTCTTTAGGCAACTCTAAAGATGCTCTTGGACCATCTGAAACGGGTGGCTTCATACCATGAAGTAAACAGAATGACTTGCCAGAATTTAGCTGTGTGTTTTGGGCCTGTACTACTTAGTCAATGGCAGGAAACTACCAGCCACAACAACAGAGTGTTCACTGATTCAGAAGAGCTGGCCAGTGCCTTGGATTTCAAAAAACATATAGAAGTTTTACATTATCTGCTCCAGTTGTGGCCAGGTAAAAAAAAAATTCTCACAATGGAGAACATTTAATTTGGTTCAGAACAATGTATTAATCTGTTGCAGTAAAAGCAGTGGAATCCCTTGCATTGTTCAAACTTTTATTGTAGTATAAACTTACAAATTTATTATCCCATATTATTTATACCTGTTGTTATGGCATATCAATTACATTATAACTTTATGCTATTGTAACCATTTTTCACTTCATTAGTTGTATAAAGTAATATCTTGCTAATGTACTCTTTTACTTTTTCATTTGTTCCAGGCTTGTGTATTTTGTCCTTAACTTTCTTAAAATAAAGATAAATGAGATTTTTTTGTGCCCATAGTAAGAAGATAAGATCCTGCCATCTTAAATAACTGGAACTGTGTGTTTATTACCAGTGCCCTGAAGTGTCCCCATTGACTTAACTCAAGGACTATAATCATGGCCCTTGTCTCTCTGTCCAAAAAGTGTCTCTTTTTCATAAGCCTTAGTCCCCCCTCCTTTTGGGGAGGTGTCTTTACAATTGGGGACATCTGCCATTTCCTTCTTTCTCTGCACTTATTATTGGATAATCTTGGATCTATCTACGTATAACTTCTCTCAGGCAGATACTTAGGGGCATGCCTTTTGGCCTTGGTTTAACTTCAACAGCTAATTTTTCAGATAGAAATGCATAGGTTACACGGAACAGCCCTAAGTGTTTTTGGAGCAGTTGATCTTTGCTTTAGCAATAGCATCTTCTGGTGGTCAGATGTGTAATGCCACTGTTGTAATGCCAGCTTTATTTTACCACTTAGCAATAGCACTTAAGACTTATATACCGCTTCACAGTGCTTTATAGCCCCCTCTAAGCGATTTAGCATATAGCCCCCAACAATCTGGGTCTTCGTTTTACCCATCTTGGAATGATGGAAGGCTGAGTCAACCTTGAGCCAGTGACAATCAAACTGCTGGCAGCCAGCAGTCAGCAAAAGTAATCTACAGTATTGCATTCTAACCACTGTGCCACCACGGCTCTTTGAAGACTCATTGCTAGTACAATGATCAGGTTGTTGGTTGAATGAAAATCAAGATTTATATTTTTCCCCTGAATGCGCACAATTAATATTATCTGCTCAGATGAAACATACAGAAAAAAGCAATGTAGCTGCTTGATTGGTGATTCAAAATGGAGTTATTAACAATCAGGTCCTTGAAGATTTTTCTCTGTAGAGGTATCTCCTGGATGACTGAGTGTATATTGTTAAAGAAGTGAACTAGCATAAGGTTAAGCATTTCAGCCTCTTCTGTAACTACAGGGTATCATGCCAAATTCTTTGGCTTTTCAAAAATTTAATTAAACATTGTGAAGTGAGTTCTGTTCCTATGAAAGAGTAAAGCCAAACATCAATCCACTGATTAATATGGAAAATTTGATAACGATGCTTGTGACCAACTTTTCATTTATCTGTTAATTTATAAATTGAAAAATCATGGTTCTTGTTTATTCAGAAAATTTAATAATACTGGCACTTAAGGTTTAACACGTGAGGCCTTGTTTCAAAGTAAAAATTCTAATCAGAAGAGCTTTTGTTGATGTATGTGTTTTCTCATCTTTTTAAAACAAGAAACCAGAATTGTTAGACAAGTAAGATATACTACTTCCAGGGAGATATTTGAACTTGACTGAAAGTTTACTCCTATGATTATCTTAGTAAGTGGCAGGTTGCATTGGTTGGCTTCTGCCTTGTTATGTGCTAGAGTTAGCTTTTTATATCACAACAATCTCCCTTTGCTTCCAAAGGAAAATCAAGATTAAATATAATGAATGCATAAATAATATAATCCCTGACAGATACAGTTAGAAATCACAGAGCCGCTGCATTAATGATGGTCTTTCAAGAAAGATACGACATAACAATAGCGCTTAGACTTATATACCGCTTCACAGTGCCTTATAGCCCTCTCTAAGTGGTTTACAGAGTCAGCCTACTGCCCCAAACAATCTGGATCCTCATTTTACTCACCTCGGAAGGATGGAAGGCTGAGTCAACCTTGAGCCTGGTGAGACTTGAACTGCCTTACAGGATAGATATGCCAACCCAAGTAGGAGAGATATGCTTGGTGTACTGAATGTTTTTCATCTGTAACCTAAGAGGCAGAATATACAGGTAGTCCTCAACTTATGACCATAATAAGGACCAGATAATTTGTCACACCTCATTTTATGACTTTTTCTGCCATGTTTGTTAAGCAAGACATATGATCCCGAATTGCGACCTTCCCTGCTGTTTTTCCCCATTGACTTTGCTTGTCAGAAGCTACCTGGGAAGGTTACAGAGGGAGGTCACAAGACCACAAGATGCTTCCACCATTGTATATGTGCCACAGTTGACAAGCACTAGAGATCAAATCACATCACTGCAGGGATGCTGCAATGGCAGAAGGTTCTTGAGGTTGGTCCTAAGTCAATTATTTCAGCGCTGTTGTAAACAATCATTAAGGAACAGTCATAAGTTGAGGACTCCTTGTATAAGTCTTGAAAGTGCATTCTTCTTTTGCTAGCTGTCCACCCACTACAATGGAACTGAATCCTCACTCTCTTTTTCGCTCTAGTCCTATACAAGATCTTTACTTTTCACGTTACCTTCCTTCTACATTCTTTGCAACAAGCTTCGTATGCGCATTCATCAGTTTTTGCATCTTCTGACAAGACTAGCTTGGGAGATACAACTCCTTCCATCCAGTACTATTGAAACAATTCAAAGGTCCCCAAGCTTCTTTTGGACCTAATTTCCATTAATCTCTGCTGCTATGTTCTCTCCATTCCTTATCACGGCTTACTGAAAATGGTAGGAATGAAGTCCCTTCTATGTTCCATTATGCAACCAGAGTATTGTGATAGGCAAAATAAGCAAAAAATAACAACAGAACCAATAATAATAATAATAATAATAATAATAATAATAATAATAATAATAATAATAATAATAATAATAATAATAGAACCATTACTGCAGAGAGATGCTTGGAAGAGAAACTTTTGCAGTTGAATTATGTAGCAGTTGTTGGTCAATAAAACATTTGTACTGTTTACCATAGGAAGGCGATAACAAGAGGAGACTTAGTTTCTAGAGCTGTAAAACCATGAGTTCAGGTAACAAAAGTGCCAAATGTGTGTTTGTTCTGCCTGCTTTTTCTTATATAGTTGATTGTAGATCACCTTTGGAAGCTCTTCGAACTGTACTGTGATTTTGGACTGTGATTAACTTGCAAAATCAACTTGCAGAGTTAATCAGGTTAAAGTTTTAATAGATTTCTTCAGCGGTAGTAGACAAAGGCATGGTAGTTTTAAGATGAAATGTTCACTAGTTGGCTTTTTCTTTTCAATATAACTTGACTGGCTGGTACCAAAATCAGTACAATAGAATTATTGGCTGTTCAGTGTGCATGCATAAATGCATGTTCCCAAGTCATAGACCAGTGTGAAAAAAATAAAATGTCATATTGCTGCTTTCTTTTAAGGCGTACTGTTAAGCTAACATGAGTTCCAATTATGCTTTATCATAGTGCAACATCCATCAACTGAAGAGTCAGCCTTGCTGGAGCAGCAGTCCTCTGTGAACTATCTGAGGCCTAAGAAACAGCGGCCTCAAATGCTAAATTTAAGCGAAGTGTCTGGGATCTTGCGATCCAGGCCAGCCAGACTGGACAGCCCTTCAAGCAACCGCTATGCCGGAGACTGGACGGCTTGTGGAGAGAACTACTTTGTCGGTCCCAAAGAAGCTCTGAGCGAAGCAGACTACGATGATGTCCCTTCAGAAGAGGCAGAAAGTGGGGACGATGGCAGCAAAGCAGATGCGTCCAGAACGCTACTCCGGCGGCCCATTTGTGTGTCCAAAGAACGTACCTTTCAGGCCTATCTAACAATGCAAACAATGGATTCTGCAGTGAACCATCAAGTTAACCTCAAAAACTTGCAAGAAAGCATTGATACTCTGATAGGAAACCTGGAACGGGAACTCAATAAAAACAAGCTCAATATGAGTTGTTGATCACTTGGCTTTGCCATGTCTCCAGTTTTGTACGTCCCTTCTGTTGTATTCCACCAGGAGAGTATAAGGAAAAGGATGCATTTGGGATGGGGGGTGATCTGTATTATAATTGCATTGGGCAATGTTGGCAATCGTTCTGTAAGTTAGGTGCTCAGTCTTTCTCCACCATTCGAAAACATGTTCCTTTTTATAAAACAATTCTGCAATATTCCTTGTCAAGGTACTATGCACTTAGGAAATTTGAACAGTTTATCAAAGATATATAATGCCTCATCTCTATCTTTGTTCTACTGGAACAGTACACTTTGTTCCTGAAACCTTAGCCCTGGTACGGATGTTCTCCCAGAAGAGAGAAGATTAATGTTGCTACTTAAACGATAATATGCGGCACAAACTGTACGTAGATCACGTTCTATCATATTGACACCTTTTCACTTGCAATGCAAAGGCTGCTATGGGGGGGTGGGGAAGCTTTTTGATAGTTCAGTTGTATGAATATTGATGTATTCCTGTAGTAACACTTTCAAGCAACTATTTAAAACTTGCAAAAATACTTTTCTAACTTTTGTCTTGTAGATATTTATATGTGAAAAACATTAGGCGTGATTTGGGCCTTTCTAGTTGAGGTACGTTTCATTGCGTAGGATAAGAGTTTCTTCCCTCTCCTCCAAACTGGTGCTCTGAACTTATGTTAAACTACAGTTCTTTAATTTCCCAGCATAGTGGTGATGATGGTGGTTGGTGTGTGTATATGTATGTGCCAGAGAAAGAGACAGGCAGACAGACACCAAAAGGTGGGGATAGATTAGCATAGGAAATATCATTTCTTCATAGAGAGCAAGCCCTGCCACTGCATTAGATGATTTTGTAAAATGAGATGATTGTGCACTACTGCTACAGTTTGCTCATCCTTCCTCCCCATGCCAGTCAAGTAAAACTACTAATGCGGGAAGTTAGTATTTTTTATGGCCTATTGGAGATGTTATACATGACAGCACTGTAGAAAAGAATAGGTGTAGCTCAGAGTTGAATTGTGGAGTCCCTGGTGCTTTCTGAGCTTGGCTGTTTGTTTGCAAATGTTTATCCAGCTAAGAAGCATCAGCATTTTAATGGGCAATGAAACATCTGCAAGCAAACAGTCGTGCTCAGATAGCACCAAGGGCTCCACAGGACAGCCCTGTGCCCATCTGGCCCACTCTAGATCTGACTAAAGAGAGCTGAAAAGAGACTTGCCTGTTGTGTTGTCAAACAATCACACATAAGCAGTTGTGGGATATCCTGGACAAGAAAGTAGTTGAACACAGAGATAGTTGAAGGCTGCAACTAAAAGCCTACAAATTAAGGTAGCCAGGATAACAAATTGTCTAGACACAATGGCCTGTTTGTCACACCTGGCTGAAATTCTGTTTGTGAAACTAAAAACATGTATTTGACGCTTGATTGCTTGATAGAGACCCTAGCAGCTACCAAATCAAAACATTTATTGTGGTCCAACAGTTAGTATACCAAATTGTCCACAAATATGGACATTAAAAAAAAATGTAATGACTTTAAATGCAGATCTTTAACCTGATCAGCCTAATGTTAGCACTGTGCATAAGCAATAATCAATGCAGTCCAGGGTGGACTGTGTTAAAGCATCTCCAAATATAGTGAACCGTACTTAGGCATTACTATATCAGTCTCATTGGATTGGAAATGTAGAAGTGTAACTTTGTACATCATTACAGGTAGTGCTTGACTTATGACCACAATTGGGAAGGGAATTTTGGTTGCTAAGCAATGTCGTTCAGCAAGTCGTCACATAACCAAACCCGATTTTACAGTCATTTTACTATGGTTGTTAAAACAAATCACTGTGGTCATTAAGTGAATCCTGGATTGTTAAGTCAGTTACATAGCCATAAACACAAGCCGGTTGCCAAGTGGCTAAATGGTGATCACATAATGGGGTAGGAAGGCTAGTGTGATGGTTGCAATTTCGAGGAAGGATCATAAGTCATTCTTTCTGAGGCCTTCATAACTTTGAGCCATCATTAAATTAATGGTCATAAGTTGAGTACCTTACTGTGTATCTTGTCCAGGTTTTTTCCCCCCAAATAGGGAATTTTCCCTTCTGCTATGCTAATGGGAAGCTCCTCAGTTTTGATAATTGTGCTGCTTCTTTATTTTGTGATAAAGAACCACTTATTATATACTTTAAACCTGTTTCCCCTTATACATTTCTTTTTCCATTCTAGGGAGACATCCCCCCCCCCCCTCGAGTTTGCCTCTTTTTCAAAGGTTGATATGGATGAAGAAAGTGCCTTTTAAAGTAAATGTGTTTCAAATGGCCTGAAACATTTTGGAGGTCTTTATTCCAAATTGGTCTTGCTTCTTTAATCTCAAGAATGTCCTTAAGTGCTAAGACGATCAGTGTATTGTTTATCTTGCCAGGTTTCTTAAATGAATATTGGCAGCGTTTCCAGTTCGTTGTAAGAAGGGTAAATTTAATAAATCCTGATTGGATTGGTCTGCAGATTTTTGATATTCATTGTGAACCAAAGTAAATGCAAAGCCTGATGAAAATTTAAGTTCTGTCTGCAGTCAGGCAATAAGACCCAAGCAGCAATAAATTACAACCAGGTGCCTCTTAGAAAAAGAGATAGCAATGGAGTAGAGTACATCTTAAATGGCATTCCTTTAAAACAGGGGTCCCCGGGCCACGGACCAGTGCCAGACAGTGGCTTGATAGGAACCGAGACGCAGTGAGCGGCGCAACTCTTAGAAAGGGCCGGAGAGGAGGAGGAAGGAGGAGGGGGCAGCCCCCTGGGCAGAGAGCAGGGGGACCCGAGATGGGCGAGTGAGCCGACTCACCCCCCTGCGAGCACATGCGCCGCCTATTCCCCCTCCCCCCTGCTCCCCCTCTACGCCAGCCAAGCCATGGTCCGCGGAATTTTTTTAACATGAAACCAATCCCTGGTGCCAAAAAGGTTGGGGACCTCTGCTTTAAAAAATACAAGTTAGCAAGCAGGGGAAGCCATTATCTTTTAAAGAGTGTTATGAACACTGTTTGCATTGCATTAACCTTCATCAACTGATGCCTTCAGTTGTGTGGGAATCACAACTTCCTCAATTCATCTAGGAATTCTGGGAATTACAGTCTTAAAATAGCTGAAAGACAAGGAAAGGGTACCCTATATTATAGGTCTGGTTTTACACATGCGCACACACACACACGTTTCTTTACATTATCAGTTCTCTCTCTTTTTGATCTGGTACAAGTGCTATTTAATTTGTTCCTTGATATTGACTATTATAATTATTTTAGCTATTTATTGACAATAGGATGACTGAATTTGGTGTATGATTTTTGCCACATTTACCTGAAAGAAATATTTCAGCATTTTATACAGTCTGGTTAATTTATTATGATGATGATTATTAGAGTGGCAGTACACAACTACAGTCATTTCAATATAGTGATACAGTTTAAAAACATATTTTAACCTGAAGCATTTATTGATAAGCTGACATATTTTTTTAAAGCATATGTACAGGAAGTGAATTATTTTTGAACTATGTTAATTCTGAATAAAACCCAAAATTGAAAATAACTTGTATTTTGTATTTTTCTCAAATGTTATTATTTTTAAGAATACATATTAACTCGTGTGAAAAGAATTTATATTTCGGATTGTTAGTCTGCTTCGCTATGAAATGGGAAGAGCACAGACTTAATCTAATGTATCAGTTTGGGTGATGATATGGAGGTATTTCACAGTTGATAAGAGCAGATGGCCCTTTTATCAAGTCAGAGTCCATCTTGTCCAGAATCCTGTGAAGAAGAATGAATGGAGTGGAATGGAATGGAATGACCATAGGTGGTAATCAGCCAGTTTGGACTAGTTAGCCAGAACCGGTAGTGAAAATGGTGGGTGAGCCGTCCTATTTAGGCATGTTTTCAAGCCGTATACATACGTTCAAGCTGCATATGCAATCAAAGCACATGCGTGGAAGGTGGAGCAAACTTACATTTGCGAACCAGTAGGGAAAGTAACTACTACCCCTGGGAATCACCACTTCCACTCAAGAGTAGATGTGATTTTGCATACTCCACTTGTTGCAGTCCTTGGTGTTAATTCAGTGCACCTGATGGCCTGAACAATATTGGCAAGTCTACTTTAAATTATTCCACTATTACTGAACATTCTTTTAATAGGATGCTCTTGATTTACATGCTTACATTTTGACTTCTCTAATGTTAGAAACCAGGGTGTAAGAGCTGGTTTCTTTTTTGTATTCAGTGATCTGTAACTTTTTAAAAGATACCCTGGATAACACAGTCACTAACCAGCATATGAAAGGGATGCGGTGGTTCAGTGGCTAAGATGCTGAGTTTGTCGATCTGAAAGGTTGGCAGTTTGGCGGTTCGAATCCCTAGTGCCGTGTAATGGAGTGAGCGCCCATTACTTGTCCCAGCTTCTGCCAACCTAGCAGTTCAAAATAGAAAAATAGGAACCATCTTTGGTGGGAAGGTAACAACATTCTGTGTGCCTTCGGCGTCTAGTCATGCTGGCCACATGACCACAGAGACGTCTTCGGATAGCGCTAGCTTTTTGGCTTTGAAAAGGAGACGACCACCACCCCCTAGAGTTTGGAACAACTAGCACATATCTGCGAGGGGAATCTTTACCATTACCTTAGCAAGCATATAAATGCAGCATCTCAATTTCTCTGCTAAATGGCAATTGGGACATGACTTTATGCATTTAACATACCCAACAAAACAATGGATTGCTTGTAAAAATTTCTGTCCCCATGTGCAAATGTGCAGCATCCAAGGGTGTAATAAATAATTCAGTCTATCATTCATTCATGCATTGTGCAGCAGCTGCATTAGAAAAAAAAATGCAGTACATTGATGCTTTCAAAACAAAACTGGCTCCATTTTTTATCCTGCAGTAGCCACACTGAAATTGTCCAGGATTTTACCTACTGCTACACTTTCAAACATGGAAAATATAATATGACCGTGACTGTGTGTGAACTTAGAATAGTGACCTGGGCGAAAGGTGAGACCTGCATGTAAGTTGATAAAAAAGAATGCACCCTGGAGATTCTCGGTCATCCAGGTCATGGTTGTCCCAAAGGTGCTTTTTCAAGACTTTTTAATTTTTTCTTTGAAGACATTTCACTTCTCATCCAAGAAGCTTCTTCAGCTCTGAGCCAGTTGCCTCTTGTAAAGTCATCTTTGGGCACCCTTACAATAATACAATAGCAGAGTTGGAAGGGACCTGGTAGGTCTTGTAGTCCAACCCCCTGCGTGGGCAGGAACCTTATACCATTTCAGACAAATGGCTATCTAACATCTTTTTAAAGACTTCCAGGGTTGGGGCATTCACAACTTCTGGAGGCAAGCTGTTCCAGAGGTTAATTGTTCTGACTGTCAGGAAATTTCTCCTTAGTTCTAAGTTGCTTCTCTCCTTGATTAGTTTCCACCCATTGCTTTTTGTCCTGCCCCCAGGTGTCTTGGAGAATAGTTTGACTCCCTCTTCTTTGTGGCACCCTCTGAGATATCGGAACACTGCTATCATGTCTCCCCTGGTCCTTCTCTTCATCAAACTAGACATACCCAGCTCCTGCAACCGTTCTTCATATGTTTTAGTCTCTAGTCCCCTAATCATCTTGGTTGCTCTTCTCTGCACTCTTTCCAGAGTCTCCACGTCTTTTCTACATCGTGGCGACCAAAACTGTATGCAGTATTCCAAGTGTGGCCTTACCAAGGCACTATACAGTGGCATTAACACTTCGCGTGATCTAGATTCTATCCCTCTGTTTATGCAGCCTAGAACTGTGTTGGCTTTTTTGGCAGCTGCTGCACACTGCTGGCTCATATTTAAATGGTTGTCCACTAGGATTCCTAGATCCCTCTCACAGTTGCTACTATTGAGCAAGGTACCACCTATACTGTACCTGTGCATTTTGTTTTTTTTGCCTAAATGTAGAACCTTACTTTTTTCACAATTGAATTTCATTTTATTAGATAGTGCCCAATGTTCAAGTCTGTCAAGATCTTTCTGTATCTTAAGCCTATCTTCTGGAGTGTTGGCTATTCCTGCCAGAAGATAGGCTTAAGATACAGAAAGATCTTGAGTTGGCTTTATTTTTTGTTTTCTTTTAACACCACAGATTCCACAATGCCATATTTTACAAATAAATAGGTGTTTATTAAATCTGCATTATGACACTACAGCAAATTAACAATAAATATTGCTTTAGTATGCATTTATTATACATAATATAGGGATAGGAAGGACAGCACATACATGCTTGTCTGCTATCTTTGGCCATTCTCACTGGCAAAGGCACAATTAGCAGTGAAATAAAAATAGCTGGGTGTCTGTTTCATGAAGGACTTGCAGAATAAATTATATATGTTGGGAGTCACAGCTATTCTGAACTTGCTCATTATTGTTAGGTAATGGTAAAACTACAAGTTTCTCGAGGGACTAAATCTATCTGGTCCCTTGATTAATCCAAGTCGAACCAATATGGCTTTCTCCAAATCCAAAAATTCTATATAATTTTGACTGATCTGTTCTTCCATTAACTCTCTTGATCGCGGACCACCAACCATTTTCTGCAAAGAGAAGAGAAGAATGAAGGAGGAGGGAAGAAATGATAAGTTACCCTACAAAACAGGTGTTTTTCCCTACTATCACCAGATTCTATCTTTACATTCCTGAGACGATACCTACTTTCAAAATAGCCAGCAATATCGTATGCTAAATGTTATTTTTGAAGTAACTTGGTACTCAAGAGGAATCTTATGGGACTGGGAGGCTATAAAAAATTTAAATTAATAGTAATACCGTGTTTCCCCAAAAATATGACGTCTTATTTTCTTTTGACCCCCGAAATATGCACTTGGCCTTATTTTCAGGGAGGTCTTATTATTTTTGACGTGCAGGCGGCAGCAAGCGTGGTCACCTCATGGCTGCTGCTGTGTTGCAATATTTGGGGGGAAGGCTTATTTTAGCGCATGCGCTCAAAAGTCCAATTGGGCTTATTATCCAGGGAGGTCTTATTTTCAGGGAAACATGGTCATATTTTAGGACAGCCTTCCCAGCTTGAGGCCTTCAGCAGTGTCAGGAATATAATTTCCAGAATTCCTAAGCAGCATGGTTATGAGACAGGCATCTTGAGATCTTGCCAATAGTTCCAGTTTGGCTAGAGGGCATTGTGCAGGTAGCCCTTGACTTACAACCAGTTGCAACTGCACTGAAAATAGTAACTTAGAACTGATCCTCACACTTACAACTATTGCAGCATCCCCCTCAGTCATGCAATCACTGGCCATCGAAGGCGAACTATTAGCCCCCGTGGAAAGGGCTCGCAACCTAGGCGTCCTCCTGGACTCCTGGCTATCCATGGAGGACCATGTGACGACCGTGGCCAGGGGGGGGGGTTTAACAGGTTCGCCTGGTACACCAGTTGCACCCCTTGCTTGACCGGGACGCCCTTCGCACAGTCACTCAAGCACTCGTGACATCCCATCTAGACTACTGCAATGCTCTCTACATGGGGCTCCCCTTGAGGTGCACCCAAAGACTACAGCTAGTGCAGAATGCGGCCACACGGGGGATTTTGGGAGCCTCGCGGCTTTCCCATGTAACGCCTCTCCTGCGCAAGCTGCACTGGCTGCCTGTGGTTTTTCAGGTGTGCTTCAAGGTGCTGATAACCATCTTTAAAACGCTCCATGGCACGGGGCCTAGTTATTTGCGAGACCATCTCCCACCCAATACATCCCTTCGGCCGATTCGCTCGCATAGAGAGGGACTTCTCCGGGTGCCGTCTGTCGGGCAATGCCGGTTGGCGACCCCCAGGGGAAGGGCCTTCTCTGTGGCGGGCCCAGCCCTCTGGAACGACCTACCCCCCGAACTCCGGACCACCACGGACCTCCGCCTCTTCCGCCAACGTTTGAAGACCTATTTCTTTCACCTAGCCGGCCTAGCCTAGCCCCCGAGAGTATCTCCACAGACTGAGTCTTAAATTGTTCTAAATTGATTTTAATTTGCGGGTAATTTTTAGGGAATTTTTTAGCACAGGACACTTTAATTTAATCAGATTTTATTGTTCGTAGTCTTATTTATTTTATGTTTGTTTTTTACTTATTTGTTTGTATTTTCGCTTTTTAACCTCCTGTGCACCGCCTTGAGTCCCTTCAGGGAGATAGGCGCGGTATAAAAATCAAATCAAATAAAAATAAATAAATAAAATAAATAATTTTTTAAAAATATATATATAGAAAACTTCCTTTTGCTAAAGAAAGTTAAAATAAAAATAAAAACTTGCATTTTATCCCCATCCACCCCATTTGATCATAATTGCTTTCCAGAGATTGCAAGCGTAAGAGTAAGGAATGTTTGTATTGGTTTGTAAGCTATCTGAGAATGTTTTTGGCTGCAGAGAAGAATAGAAAACCTTGTAAAAATAATGATTAATAAAGGATTAGGCGCAATAAAAATTATTACAGAAAGCATGGATCCTAAGGATATTCAATTGGCCACAATCCCCTACACCGTAAACCCACTTATTTTAATCGTACTTTTTCATAGCTCACTTTCCAAAGAGGTTTGTAAATTAAATAATATTCATAACAGCCTTAGCTTAGCTTTTCAGTCTCTAAAGATCTTACCGTTCTCTTCATCATCTTTTCATACTCAAGTGCCACCCTTTCTTCATTTCTGAATTCCTGCCGCTGCTCAAAATACTCCAGATGCTTGACTTCTCGCTCAAAGTAATGAAGAACACTGGAACGCTGACATTTCCAATATATGTTTAATTATGATGAGCATGGTTTGTCCATTCATAAAAACATGCTTATCTTTATACAAGAACTGAAGAAACCTGAATACTATCTGGCCTGCATTTCACAGTGAAAGAATAGGATATAAATGTGAGAAATAAAAATGAATATTTTTTGTTAGACATGGAGAATAGGCAAACCAGTGCCATCCAGATGTTTTCAACAAAAATTTTGCTAGTAAACTTGTTAATGGATGCTGAAATCCAGAATATCTGGAGAGCACCATTAGCCAAATCCAAGAAGTGTAACTGTTCACCAGGATAGAAACTGGGAGATGATGAATTCTAGTCCTGCCTTAGGCATGGAAGACAATGGAGTGACTTTGGGCCAATCACTGTCTCTCAGGCCAGTCCACCTCACAGAGTGGTTATTTTGGAGAAAATGCGGGAGGAAAAATTATTAGGTATGATTACTGCCTTGAGTTATTTATAAAAATATTAAAGGCAGGGTATAAAAAAATAAAAATAAAATCCAGTTGCTGCAAATGTGATCATTTTACTGATCATTTGAAGTTCTCCAAATGCTATTCAGGCACTTTTTAATTGTATAGCTGACTGATACTATGGTGTATATGTAATGAAATTTTTCATCTTTTATGTCCTTAGCCACTGATCTATGGAACAGCAGATTTGCTGATGAAGGACGCAAAGCTGCATTTGCACTATCCTCTTGTCTTTCTTGAATCGGACATCTCTTGCCTAATGTGGTGTACACTTCATTTTGTTTGCCCAACTCTACTCTATTTTGCAACTTTTAATAGCCACCCACAAAAATGTATGAAATGAGTTACAAACCTCATTGCTGGAAGGGTGAATTAATGACCACGAAATTTCCAAAATATGCAAGGTGCCAAAATCATCAGCAACTGCTAGGAAGTGTTGCTTTGCTGTAAGAGAAGACAGAAAATATTATTGAAGATGAAAACATACAACTTCTAACCATTGGGAGAATATTTGCTTTCATTATTGATGTTGATAAATAGATGTGAAATGGTCATTTCCCAAATTCTTCCACTTGTTCCCCAGGCAAATGGTACTAAAACCTGTTATGTTAATTATGTATAATTGATATAACTTGCTAAAATATGACTTTGGAATAGATTTGACAGATTTTTGCTCATAGTTAAAACTCTTACACAGAATTCCAATGATAAGTAAATCTGATTCATACTCTGTAATAATATTTCTCAACCTTGGAAACTTTAAGATGAGTGGGTTCCCAAGAATTGTGGTCCACCCCTCTTAAAGTCCTCAAGGTCGAGAAACCCTCCAATATTAGTCCTACTGGGCGGACTGAGTTTTTAAAACTGACCACAGGAAGGCAAAGGAGGCGTGGTCAAAGAAATTGACACTCAGTCCGAAGGGCAGCGAGGCTGATTTTACCCATCCTTGGACTCTCCAAGCAGCGCTATGGAGAAACTTAGGTTTCAATTGCTGGAAAGTGGCAGAGGCTAATTCACAGAAGGCATAGTCTTGTAGAATTTCCATTGCTAAGTGATGTGGTTGTGAAGTCCTGCAGCTGCCTTGCTTAGCCATGGCAACCCTGGTACCCTTCCAGCTCTGTCCTGCACCCTGTCTTTGTGAGGCAACAAGCAGCACCAAAATGTGTGGCTCTAGTAGGAATGGGCTGCTAAGGGCTTGCCCGGGTTCTGGAGAACCCGTAGCTAATGTTATGGCTGGTTCAAAGAACCTCCAAATCCCACTCCTGGCTTGCCCTGCCCAACCTCGCCACTGCCACCCCATCACGTCCCTCCCAGAAGTCTCCACGCAGCTCATTTTGGATGCGAGGTGCAGGGCCTGCTCTGAAGGGGAGAAATGGGCCTCCTGAAAGGCCTCTGGAGCTGGGGGAGGCAGTCTTCTCCCTCCCAGAGGCTCAAGGAAAGTCTCTGAAGCCTGGGGAAGGCGAAAATGCCCCCATCCTCCTGCCATGGTGCAGGAGGCTAACTAGCCCATGCCACCCATGGCCATGCCCACCCAGCAACCAAGCAGAGAACCCATTACTGAAATTTTTGAAGCCCACCCCTGGCTCTAGGGCTGCTTTCCACATTATTATTTATTTATTTAATTATTTGTTATGCCGCCTATCTTCCCTGAAAGGTGGCTCTGAGAGGCTCCTTGGTTGTATAAAAAACGCCAGCTACCCCAGCTCACCAGGTACTATGGTACAAAGCTCCAGTCACTCCAAGCCCTACTCAGTCCAGCATCAAAGGGGGAAGTTCCTGTCACAGCTCCTTTGCCACCCCACACTCCAAGGCCCATGCTACCTCATATTTCCCCAACCCAGCTGACAATCACTGTCTAACAGTATTTGACCTTAGAGGGAGATTCAACCTGGAAATAAAGAGGAATTGTTCCAACAGTGAGGATGATTAATCAGTTTGCCTCCTGGAGTTGTAGATGCTCCATAACTGGAGGTTTTCAAGAAAAAAATTGGACAACCATTTGTCCAAGATGGTATAAGAATTGCTCACTTGGGCAAAGGATTGGACTAAAAGACTTCCAAGCTCCCTTCCAGCTCTATGACCGCATGATTCTATGATTTGTTTCCAGTGCTGATGAAGTGTGCCCAAGCAAGGCAGCTGTGGCAACACAAGGCCCCCTTCCCCAGGTCTTGTAAGGAAACTGCTGCACGCCACCTTGGGAGGAGAGCCTTGCCTGGCCAGCAACTGCCCTACAGAAAGCCAAGTTGGGTGTGCTTGGTTAGCAGCAGGAGCAAGAAGAGGGCAAAGGTCAGCTGGGTTATGTGGAATGCAGGGCAGTGAAGGCTGCAGAGTTCAGGGGGTCAAAAAAGCAGAGACAGAGTGGGGAGATAGGCAGGTGGAAGAAGTTGAAGTGCCCCAGTGGCCTTAAGTGTGGTGGTGGGGGACACCAACAGCCCAAATTTTGATCATGTAACAATGGGGGGTGCAGCAATGGACATGACTTCAGGGACCAAGCCTAAGTGACATTCATTCAGCACCACAATAATCTTGAACCTCATTGAGCAAATGAACATAACTTGAGGAATACCTGTATGCCTAATGTTAAGAGTCAGTTTGGTCTAGTGGTTAAGGCACCAGACTAGAAAGCAGAAGACTGTGAGTTCAAATCCCATCTTAGCCATGAAAGCTTTTGGGCCAGTCACTCTCTCTCAGCCCAACCCACCTCACAGGGTTGTTGTTATTGTTGTTGTTGTGGGAAAACAGGAGGAGTAAGGTGAGTTCACCACCTTGAGTTATTTGTAAAAAATTATAAAGGTGAGATAAAAACAAATACTAAGCCAGAAGGATGAACAATTAACATCTACCTCTGTTTACCGGCTGACTAGTTAAATGTCCTATATTTATAAATTAATATTTTAGTCTTTAGTTTTTGTTCCAGTCCAATGGCACCAACATGCCAGATTTATAGATTTAACTATGGAATTTGGAGTTGGGAATTGAAGTCTACACATGTTAAAGTTTCCAGGATTGAGGAATATTGGGCAAAGATATATTTGCTACTAAGTCAGCCTTATGGTTTATTATGACATACAGTACTGTATAAATTAGTCTGTGACTGATATTTTTGCATTCCACATCATAGTTATACTGTAACAGAGATCCAGTGTATTTCTTTTGAAGGGTCACCTTGGGTAGAGTGAAAGCTAATGTTAAATCAGGTTTACCAATTCATTTTTCCAATTTTTTTCTGCCTATTGCCTCTCCCTTCTCTTCATAGGATTCAAAATAGCATTTCTGCTAATAAAACTGTAACTTCTGAAGCACCATTGTTCAATGATCTTATCAAGTTTTTATTACATTCATTTGTGCGTAATATACAGCTTTTCTCTAAGTTTAAATTATAAGACTCACATCTGGACTTGTTCTCTATTTCTACAACTACTACTATTGTTATTTTGCCAAAACTAGTCATCTCCTTCCTTCCTTCCTTCCTTCCTTCCTTCCTTCCTTCCTTCCTTCCTTCCTTCCTTCCTTTTTTAGCAGCTCAATCCACCTTATAATCCTCTAAGAATTTGATATTTTCTAAGGTTATTTTCAATATTGTCTTGCTACTTGGCAGCATCTTTTTATTCACATGCTGCTAAGAAAGACCCATTGCAAAATTATGTTTTATGCAAAAAAATACAATTATAGCAAACTTTACTGACGTACAAGAATACATCCAAGGCTTAATGCAAGTAATATGTGCAATGCTGATATTTTGGGTCTGAGATGCTTCATGGGTTTTCTCCAGTAGGTCCCAAATGTCAACATTTCCGTCTTCTCTCCCAATAAAGAAAACTCCTGGTCTTGATAAAGACCAATGTCCAACAGTATATCTCTTTGCTGCACAGTTTGACTTAAGGAGTGGTCCACCCTGAATTAAAAACAAAAGAAACAATTCTTAATATTTTCTTAACTATTTGCTGTCATGACTCTCAAAAATCTTACACTGTACAATCAGACAGAATTCCATATACCTTCTACAGGTTTGCTCATCTAATTATAACACCTTAAGTTCTATAAATTTTTGTTTATTCTAATGATAAGAAGTTTCTAAACTTTGGCAAAATTTGTCTGAAACCATTCTTAAAAACAAAGCTGCTTGCTTCTACATAATGCACACACTACACACATGCAAACACATACAATACATAACAAAATTAAGCCCTGGCAAGAAGCAATATCTGTTTTTTAAAATCTCAGTGAATTTAATTACCAGCAATCCTGCCACCTGCTCTGTAAGGATTGTACTATAGCGAAAAGTGTAAGTTTTTAAGGTGCAGAGCTATTCCTAAGTTCAAAGGAGGCTGCAATGTGTTTATGAACCTCTGTTTAAATTTTTGATCAGCAACATCTTTTTAGAGATTTCTGATTCCAAAATCTTTACCGTAACACCTTCCTTCCATATTGCAAAATTCCAGCCTCCGATTGTTAGAATGATATCTTTGAAAAATGGTGATCTTTGCACAGTGTGAACAAGTCCATCATGGGTGCTGTGTATGTTAGATGGTTTCTGGCCTGAAGCAGGAGAGGGAAAAAGGTAAGCTTCTATACACGATTACAAAATTTTATCACTTGTATTTACTTATTACATCTGTTTTTCTCTCACACGGCTGGGCTAAGAAGCTGGCCCAGATTTACTCAATGAGTGTCCTGAGTGAGGGTGAATGTTAATAACCCTTACCTCCTTATTCCTAATCCAGTCTTTTAAAAGACTGGATACTCTGGTTCACTCAATTTATCTTTCTAGTTCACATGGCTGTTGCCAAATGTTCAACATAGTTGAGGCACCAATAGAAGGGAATAATTGTAGTTCAGATCTTGCAGATGTTTCATTATCTAACCATTTAATGCTGCTATTACTGACAATGTTAGGTAATTGTGTAATGAAACATCTGCAAGAAAATAACTAAGCTCAGAGAGCACCATGGATCGTATAATTAAGTCATTTCCCCATCAGGGGAGATCAGGATGAGGTGTTCTCATCCAAATTAGCCTCTACTACCATTCCATTTATTTTAATTGATGATTAAGTATTGCACAAATGGATTGTCGATTCGTTCTCCTCTAGGCTCTTTAAGATTGTAGCAAAAGACATTGATTATGCAGTGGTCTTTTTAAAAAGATACTATACTGAATGTTCTTTGTTCTACTGTTTTTCACTCAGGGAGATAGAATCAGAGGGATAGAATCTAGATCACGTGAAGTGTTAATGCCACTGTATAGTGCCTTGGTAAGGCCACACTTGGAATACTGCATACAGTTTTGGTCGCCACGATGTAGAAAAGACGTGGAGACTCTGGAAAGAGTGCAGAGAAGAGCAACCAAGATGATTAGGGAATTGGAGACTAAAACATATGAAGAACGGCTGCAGGAGCTGGGTATGTCTAGTTTGATGAAGAGAAGGTCCAGGGGAGACATGATAGCAGTGTTCCGATATCTCAGAGGGTGCCACAAAGAAGAGGAAGTCAAACTATTCTCCAAGGCACCTGGGGGCAGGACAAGAAGCAATGGGTGGAAACTTATCAAGGAGAGAAGCAACTTAGAACTAAGGAGAAATTTCCTGACAGTTAGAACAATTAACCTCTGGAACAGCTTGCCTCCAGAAGTTGTGAATGCCCCAACCCTGGAAGTCTTTAAAAAGATGTTAGACAGCCATTTGTCTGAAATGGTATAAGGTTCCTGCCCACGCAGGGGGTTGGACTAGAAGACCTACAAGGTCCCTTCCAACTCTGCTATTGTATTGTATTGTAAGTATACCAATTTTGTTGTATTTATTTTGTACAATGACAATAAAGACTATACTACTATAGTATAGCCAAACTTCAAGAGTTCGTTTTAATTGATATATTGAAATACAATGCAATACATCCATTGACAAGACACCAATTTATTTATTTGATTTATATCCCCCTTCGTATCAATTTGAGAACTAGGGCAGTTTATAATAGCAGAATATATAAAATAGGTACCATATAATTAAATTCAGATAAAGGTAAAACATTAAATTGGTGTCTGTCAATGCATTGTTACCTGTTATCATTACTGATGTGTAATATTCCTTCCATGGGATCCATGGTGATTTGAAAACTGTTTAATTGTCAGTCTTCACAAATCTATGCTCTCAGACTGTTTGAATTTTAAATCTAGGCTGAATTGAAATTCATAACTTCTAAAACACAGCAGGCTGGGAGAAGCTGCTCTTAGAAGTATGTTAGTGATTCTATCTCTCTCTATCACCCTTTGACTTTATTCTGTCATTGTCTGCCTATCTATCTATCTATCTATCTATCTATCTATCTATCTATCTATCTATCTATCTATCTATCTATCTATCTATCTATCTATCTTTAACAGATTAATAGATTTGGGAAGGACCTTGCAAATCATCTAGTCCAACCCCCTGCCCAAGCAGGAGACCCTACATCTGCCTCTACCTAGGATTGAATTCACAACCTTCTGATTGGGAGGCAAGAGCTCCACCTCTAGGCCACAGCAGCAGATCTATCTGTCTGTCTGTCTGTCTGTCTACTATCTATCATCTATTCCATCTATATCTATCCTATCATTTATCTTTGTGAACCCACCTGGGTAAAACCAGAGAGGGTTATTCTAAGGCTACATTAACAGTCTGAAAACACAGACTTCCTACCACCACTTTTAACTGCTTGATGCAGTTAAGGTTAGGGTAGTTTTTCCTAAGTTTCATTATCTGACTATTATCTGCCACTGGGGGTTCTTGCCTCTCTTGTCTGATTGTTACTTAGACAGCACCTCTTTTCCCTTTCCCCCTAGAGCATTCCCATATTCCATTATAATCATCTATCTATAGTTCTGGGCACTCACAAATATAAAAAGAGATAGAAAGTTCATAAATAGCTCGTATGACCCACATTCCACACTTTCTCCAGCATGGTTTCAACTTTCCTGGCTTGGGAGGAAAAAACCAGTCTTTAATAATTTTAATTTCACTGGGAGCCCTAGTTTGCTGTAGTGGTTAAGGAACCAGCCTAGAAAACAGACAATTATGAGTTCCAGTCTTACAGCCTGCTGAGTGATCTTGGGCCAGTCATTCTCTCTCAACCCTAGAAGGTAATAAGATAAATGTAAAGGTTCCCCTTACACATATGTGCTAGCTATTCCCAACTCTAGGGGGCAGTGCTCATCTCTATTTCAAAGCCAAAGAGCCAACGTTGTCCGAAGACGTCTCCATGGCCATGTGGCCGGCATAACTAAATGCCGAAGGTGCACAGAATGCTGTTACCTTCCCTCCAAAGGTGGTTCCTATTTTTCAACTTGCATTTTTACATGTTTTTTAACTGCTAGGTTGGCAGAAGCTGGAACAAGTAATGGGAGCTCACTCAGTTACGCAGTGCTAGGGATTTGAACTGCCGAACTTTCTGATCGACAAGCTCAGCATCTTAGCCACTGAGCTACCTTTTTGAAGGTAATGGCAACTACTAAAAAAAAAATCCCTTGATGAGTAAATTGCAGGACTAGTTCAGATAGTTGGAAAACATTTTTTAAAAATCTATCTTGAAGAGTTCCACTACTCAAAAAATAATTTAATTGGGGGTCACCATTAGAATCTCTGGAGAGATAATGGGCTTCTGGTCCCATTAGCTAACACAGTTATTCATGGGAACCTAAAAGGTCAGCTAACTGACTGATCTCACGGAATATCATTTGATGGTAGAAACCATTTGTTTCTACCGTCAGATGATATTAGGGACCAGATGTTCTTCAAATAACCAGACCCTAAGTCAATTACTAGTGTATTCAGACAACCATTTTTTAAAATACTAATTCAAAACAACAAGGTGATCCGGGTTTACAAGAATCCAACATATATGTTGTGCTTTACAACTTAGTTTTTTTATTTTTTGAAAAACTCAGTATCTGGGTCCTACAGCCGTTTTAGAAATATTGAGAAATTTAAGACATACTAAGCAATCTTCCTGAGTCACCGTCTTTTTCCATCTTCCAGTCTGAATAAAGAACTTCACCGTCCTGCAAAATGCCACAAAAATGTAATTAGCAAGGGGAGCAGAAGTTCAGATGAAATATTGGTTACAGAATTTGATCGCCTTTGAAGTTTACAAAACACTTGCAAATGGAAAGTATTTTCTTCGTTATCTAGACTTTAGATCTTTGCAGCTTGAAAACTACCACAATTTAGTACTGATATTTTAAAAATATGTTTTATAACACAATCCCTTTTTAAAAAGAATTTTTGGCAAGATACTTGTATTTATGGCCAAAACAACAAAGCCTTTAATCTATTCTACGCACTGTCTGAAAGCTCTGTTTTCTTAAATCTGATAAAAAGTTCTTTTCATCTTGGATACATCCTCACCAGCTATTTAATGTGCTCCATTATATTTCTGAAACAAATTTTTAGAAGAGTGAATTTTACAATTGTTTGTTAAAATGGAAAACAGCATGAGAAAAAATTAACAGGATGAAAACCTATTTTAGTTGTGTTTATAGTACTGTATCATGTTTTTCATGTTCATATGGAAATCAGTCACACTGTGTTCTGGGGGGAACGTATGCAGTGAGATTTATAGCCAGAAATTAGTCAAAAGACTTCACAAAAGGGATAGCTTTGAAAGAAGAGAGGAACTGTCTTAGTTTTATGCTTTTAAAAAATAGACAACAGTCTTCTTTATTAATTCTTTGCATTGTGATAATGAAAATGTAGATTCCACGTACAGCAAAAATTATATCATTTCACGGAATATGAATATATTTGAGGCTCAATAATAAAGGCTTTTAAACTTGAACGCTCACAAAATATTTTGCACTACATTTCGTATAATTAAACACAATGTATACAATTAGCATGGTTAGTCTCTATTTTCATGCAGAGAACCTACTGATGGAATTCCAACTATGCAGTCTAGTAAATTAACAGTAGACTAATTGCAATAGTCTAAGTAAAGTAGATTATAATTAAGTTTCCTATGAGAACATGTCAGACAGGCCAGCAAAGGTATTTCAGAAAGAGAGAAACGATATCTGCTACAAAGACAGATCTGTCTTGACAGATCAGAGTGGGGAATCCCCTGCCCATTCCCAAGAAAGGGATCTGGCTGATCTAAAACAATATTGCCCCCGTGTTTTTCATTTGAAATATGAGCTCCAATGTGACCCGAAGCTGATCTTTAGTGACCACTTATAAAAACCATTTCCACAAATTTCTAATTGTACAGCCCTAACCAGGAAAGTCCAAATGTACCATCATATTGCCTTCTTGCTTTCTTTGCTAATTTGTGTATTTGTTGATGCTTTCTCAATAAAATGCATATTCTAAATGGGAGTTGTTTTATAAGCTCAATAATAACGTCATTTGCCTTAGATTTTCCAATAGCATTACAATGGCAGCAATTACTTTTATCCAGGGTAACTGTTTTGAGTAGTGTTACTGAACACAACTCCTCTGTTTATAGAAAAACCCAGCCAAATAGAATCTAACCCGGTGCTGAATTCTAGCAATGGTAATCAAACCCATATATGAACCTGTATAAATAGATGCACAATAACTCATTTTTCTAATGATGCTGCTTTGTAATAAGAATTCATTGATCAGCTTACAACTATTCTGTCCAGCATTGTCCAGTCCTCCCATCTTTCTGAAGATAAGCAATCAATTTGTACCCCAAAGGAAAACTTACTTCAGTTCCAACAAAAAAGCTGGTATTTATATTTTCCAGCAGCTTAAGAGGTTTCATCGTTGAGGCCTGAATCTCCGCATATGGATTTTTTTCTAGGGGTGTTTCTTTGCTCTGCTTGTTTGGGACGGATGTTTTGTCTACCAAAGAATTGGAATAAGATGACTGTGAGTAAAACTTACAGAATGAATTGTGTTCCTCGTTTATCAAAGCAAGTTAGATGACTGGGAGAAGAGAGATGTTTTTAAAATGACATAGGCGAATGGGAAACTGATTAACTTTCTTATTCAACTACATAAATAGCTCTGCATAAACTGAGGGCTTACTCGCGGACTGTTTCTGGGAAGCTCATAGGTTCCTGGCCTGGCAGAGAACAAAAATGAAGAAACTTCACAATCTTCAGTTTAGAAGACTTATAAAATACTTATGCATTATGCATTTATTTATCAAATTTAGACAGCTACCTGATGTGTTTGACTCTGGACAGCATACAATAACGATTCTGGGTGTGGTACAATTATTAACCATTATTAAACTCTAGGAATATAAATTGTACTAATACAAGCTTAATGAAACCAAAGTTCATAATCAAGATCCAATCAAGTTCAATCCTTTATTTGCTTAGACCTAGTGGACAGAATCTTGCCAAACTCAAGCAATAAAGATTTAATTTACTAAATATACCATGAAAAATGTTTATGGTATGGCAACTGTGAACCAATTCCCCACTCCACCATCCAAATCAGGACTGTGCAGTCTCTTAATCTGGTCCTCTATTTGGGATGCCAAAAGTCTCCTCAACTCCTTCTACAGGTACACTTTCCATCACACCTTACAATTATTGTTATTTATTAGGAAATGGAAGCATCCTCAGAGGGAGGTCAAGGGATCAAATGATGAATGTGAAATTGAACCGATGCAACACAACCTTTGTGTCTTTTGTACTTCTGTCATGTTGCAGTAAATATCTCTATTAAGAAACCATATTGATCATTTGGGCAAGAATTTTCTCTTTCGCTATTCACTTTGCCACACAGTTATAAATTATGCTAATTGTTGATATATTGCCCCAAAACATAAAAATTGTTTACCTTGAATTTTGGTGTGATAGTGCTCTTCTCTGAAGCTAAATCTTATTGGACTATATTCAGCACTTGTATCTGCCTTGGGTAGATTGATCTGGTTTGGGATTTTAGAAAAGTTGTTAACAAGATGCATAATGGGGGGAAAAACCAGATATGTTCATTGAAAAACAATGCCACAAATCTATTTATGCTAACACAGTTATTTTAAAAACACAGTGTTTGGGTTGCAAATATAGAACACAAACCAACCAATATTATTCTAAGATATTTTATGATTCCTAGTTCATAATAATCATAGATACTATTAATTGATAGTGTAATTTGCATATGACTCCTTGATTTGTTTCCATTTTTAAAAATACATTTTTAAACAATATAAAAGGACAAACTCAGAAGAATTTAATGCTATTAAATCTTCTAAGATCAGTAACAGTTTAATTATTTTTTCTTGTAATAAAGGTTCGCTATTTCCTGTTAAGATAAAGCTATTTTGGGTGCATTGCATTTAAAGATATTATAGTACTGTTAATTTAAAAAAAAAGATATTTCACATGAATTAAAGGTCACAAATATACATATATTATATAACTCATATAAAAATATTATTGGCTTTTAAAGAAAGGTATGAACTTACATTCAACAAAACAAATAAAGATTTAACATAGGTAATAACTTGAAACCGAAAAAGGCATGAATGTGCATGACCAAGCCATATGAGTTAGAGAACTCTCTTGCAATACCAACCAACAAAACTTGTTATCTAATCTTCTTAAAACATTATTTAAGGAGCTCATTAAACATGGTACAAGATTTTGTAATGATTAACTTTATCCTGGTGAACTGGTTTTAACTTCATCATCGTTAAACTAACTGCTTTAAAAAAGAAGTGGACAGGATACCCCAGAGAAAGAATAATAGGAATGAAAGCAGCCCAACCAAAATGTTTTTTTTAAATTCATAGTTCCCTTTATATTAGGTAAATGTTATAACTGATATACATCCTCACGACCGATTCGCTCCCACAGAGAGGGGCTTCTCCGGGTGCCGTCCACTAGACTTTGTCAGCGGGCGACGCCCAGGGGAAGGGCGCTCTCTGTGGCGGGCCCGGCCCTCTGGAACGACCTTCCCCCTGATATTAGAACGACCACCGACCTCCGCTCCTTCCGTGTAAAACTGAAGACCCATCTCTTTCGACTGGCCGGCCTTGAATAGTTCTCTCTGTCTTTTAACGATAAATTTTAATGGGTTTTTTAATTGTATTTTTAGCACGGGTAATTTATTTAATTCTATTTTAGTAATGTTTGTATTATTGTATATTGTTTTAATTATGCCTGTGCACCGCCCCGGGTCCCTGTGGGGAGAGGGTGCGGTTAATAAATTCTAATTTATTATTTATTATTATTATACTAGAATGAAATTCATTCTAGCTGTAGTAAAGATTAGGGAGTAAATTTGGGGAAATACACAAAAAATGTTTATTTTAAAGCTGATTCCTGGGTTTATACTCATTGGCATGTTAGTATTTTAATACTAAAGTATCAAAAGAGGAATTAGCCTGGAGTCATTACATTCCTATAAATAGTCTAAGTTCAATCTCTCTTGAATTCTGTTAACTCTTATCTAGCACCAATTTAGTGCTGGCCATTTGTTGACTAGATTCTTGGCCGTAGGCATGAGCATAAATCAATTTAAGTAGTACTTATTCTGTGGTCTTGGTCCTTTGTCCCTGAGAATATCACCACCATAGTCCCCAAGCAGGACAGTATTTTCTTAAATAGTCTTAAAATCCAGCTGGCACAAAAATGGGGCAGAAGTAGCTTAAACGGGAGTCCCAACGGGAGAGAGGGTGGTATACAAATTAAATTAATAAATTAATAATAAAGCTGCAATGTGGAATTGTCCAGATATTTTCCAAAAATAGAGGGCTAAAACACCACTTCCAATAATAGGAATTTCCCCTCCCCTTTTCCTATTGGATAATCACAATTGAAAATTGTAAAAAAATGCTGCATTTTTCAAGCAAAATACCCATCAACTGCGATGTTGAAGAATAATCTAGTCTAGTGCCATGTGGAATAGATAGAAAATGTAACCTTTTGAATATTTTAAATTGACAATTAAATTAAATTGTCTCCATATGTCCACTAAGTTACATTTCTGGTGATATGCATGGAGAACATTCCAATTTGGAGGCGGTTGAATTTTCTCCATTGAGTTTTTTTCAGTTTGTTTCTAGATTTAAATTGATAAAAAACCAATTATCTGGATGACCTGCTATCCCTGGGTTCTATAAAACAATTATACAAAAGATATTTAATTGTTTTATAAAAAATTATCCACACTATCTGGCAATTTCTTGCATTGCTTTCTCTTTCTCAATGCCTTTGGGAAAGTAAGATTCATCTTCTCGATTTCTGGCATATGGTGATCACACACAATCTTCCATTGTAGCAATGTTTCAAGATGTTCCTATATGAATATATCAAATTTCATTTTTAGGGGAGAAGATGAAAAGACTAAACATTAAGTTGAGATGATGCATCTTCCCTACATCTTAATCATTCTTTAAAGTTCTCTGCACGTCTCTGTTGTACCTTTATGACAGGTTTCCAGGCAAGGTCTAGGTGTTTGAAGGTGGTAGGCACATCAGGTGGAACATTAATAATGCCCTCTTCCTTTTTCTTCTCAGCTGAAGATTGTAAGGTAGGCCTGTAAGCTCGGAGATCCCAAACATATATTGTGCTAGATAGATGGGAATAACAATAAAACTGGAAGAGTGCAGGGTTGTCTTTTGTATGTAAACTAAGTCTGAGTATTTGAGCAGTTTCTACTATATCTAATCAATATCCAAACTAAGTAGATACAAGAAAAAAAATTATGCTATGATGTTTGACAGTCAGAAAGGATATCAATAGTCTTTATTATGGCTTGCCAACCAGTCTTTAATGCACTCTAGGCTTGTGATAGTGAACCTATTACATGCGTGCCACATGTGGCATGTGGAGCCATATTTGGTGGCACGCCAGTGGTCAGCTCCGACACACATGCGCGTGCTAGTCAGCTGATTTTTCGCCCTGCTGGAGGGTCAGGGGAGGCTGATTGCGCCCTCCCCAGGCTTCAGGAAAGCCTCCGGAGCCTGGGAAGGGGGTGCGCGTGAATGCATGCACATGCACAGGTTGGTAGGGAGATTGGGCATGTGCACGTGTGCGATAACGCACGCACTTGCAATTTTGGCACGCCATAAGAAAACGGTTTGCCATCACTGTTCTAGGCTGTTATCTCAAGACCCAGGAACCACCAATAATTCCTTTCCTCCTCAATCTGTCTCACATTATGAGAGCAGGGATAAAAAATCTGAACTGCAAAATGTCAGATGAATATAAGATGGCAGCAGATAAGAAGGGATCTATTTTAATCTCTCTTTCTTCCATGTACAGTCATTCAGACCTTTACAGGTCATGTTTAGTAGCACTATTTAAGAGGGCAGCACAGTAGTGGTGTTTTTGAAAGGACCTTTGCTCATCCTCAGATACTCAGATATTCATTAGGTAGTTCCTGCAACATTTAATGCTTAAGATGACATTGATATCAGATGCTCAGTATATGAATAGGATGGCCAGACTGAGCATTGCTTTAGCTGCTTTCAGCAGCGCCTTGACTGCTTCCAGGAACATTTGTCAGAATGCGTAAGTGAAGCAAGTAGTTACTATGGCAGGAGATGTCAGCAGCAACAAGCAACAACCATAGATGGTGCCTATGACAGCCTCAATGGCAGCAGTGCATCAGAACGAGGAATGGGTCCTTCTGAGGCCTTGGCCTTCAGCAGCTAATGATCATGCTGACCACTGACATTGGGGCTGCTGTTTCTGAGGTTCTAAGCAGAACTAGAACCTCAAAGGCTACCAGGTCCTCTGGTGAGTTGCCCTCTATGACATGTAAACTGCCGTCAATTTGGAGCAGTCATAATTTTAACTGGAAAGTGGAACAAAGTGAGTGTAAACCAGCTTTGAAACTTTCTTCACTTAGGCAGTTATTTTGGTACCAATGGAAGGGTGAAACATTACCCAATCATTAGATCTCTCTTTTTAGGATTTTTTTATAAGTACTCTGCTCAAATGTTTAGAAAACAAAAACACTTTCAGGCAGTAAAAGAAGTTGAAAACCAGATCCCAATGGTGAGATGCTACTATTGTGTTTCAGTAGAGCTTGAACAACCATCTGTCAGGGGCGCTTCGGTTACCCAGAATAGAGGCTGGACTTAATGGTTTAAACAACGTTTTTGAACATTGGTTCTATAAGACTAAAAGATACAAAAGACTCTAAACTCAGCTGCAAGGGTGCAAATGTTTCTGCCCAAAAAACTCAACAATTGTTCTCTAAAAGAAGAAACAATCTTCCATAACTAGAATATCTGCAGGGAAGGATCAAAAAAATCATGGTCACCATGACCATGCCTCCTTTTTATATGAGTCATGTAAAAAAGGAGTAGGACTAATCACATTTGTTCAGTCAGTATCCCGGGGGTGGTTTTTTTGAACCATCCTACACTGCAGTGGTGGGTTCCGGATCCCGTTGCAATTGGTACGGTTGCAATGGGGCCTGGCATCCATTATATGAACACACAGTGTGGGCATGCACACAGCATGTGTATGCATCATTATGTCTTGCGATGCTTCCGCGATGCTCCAGCTGCTCGGCGAAGTGTTGCGCAAGCACCGTGCGTTCTGTGTGTGCACGCGGAAGCGCCAAAGAACTCAAATACAGGTAAGGAGCTTGGGCGGGCGGGTGGGCCCTCCAGAGCACCGTACCTGAATAATACCCTATGCTCCGGGCAGGCACTGGTATGCCTGTATTGGAGCGTATCATCTGCAGCCCACCACTGCTATACTAACTGATCTCTTTTTCTAGTCCAATTGAACTTTGCAAGTGACATTTCTTTGAACAGTTCAAATGGCAATTCAGAACATTAAGATGGTTGCTAGTGCTATTTGTATTGGAATTGGAATTGATATCTGCTTTTACAAAAAACGGTAATTGACTGGGGAAAATATGAAAAGAACAAGAAAAAGGTTATGAAATCAAAGAAACAATGGAATATTTATATCATGCCTCCCAATTTTGACATCATTCCAATCCTGGTTTGAAGATATATTTAAATCATACCTCCCTGACCAAATCACTGGAAACAGTGACATAAGATTCTAGAATATTTTTGCTAATTTGGGCACATAAGAACTAATAGGATGAGGGAACGTACAGACATATAACTGTATCTTCATATAATATTTTTTGGAATAAAATATTACCAGTCTGGTGAACAGGTCATCAGTTGCACACAAATTCCAGCTCTGTTTTCAAAAACAGTACCCATTCTGCTGACCTAAGAAAGATTAAGCAAAATACCATTTCATATTAGAAACAGGAAAATAACAATAATTTTAAAAAAAAACACCACAAAGATATGGATGTTCCAGGATGGGCAAACTCAGAAGTTGGAGGAGGCAGTGGGCAAATGTTGAGATTATGTTTTTTTGGTTTTTTTGGCCAGGTATTTACATTCTCCCAGGTTTATTGCACAATATTTCCAATTAAAAGAAAGCAGAAATCCATACCCAAATATTCTAGAAACATTCATGTTCATGGACCATATTTAGAAACACCAGTTTTGTAACAGGCTTGCTGATTTGTTCTTGGTTCACTGATCACCTTACTTTAGTAGAGTGTACAATAATAGTAACACCAATTCCCAGTTGAGAAAATAAAAAGTGACCGTACGGCACACTTAGTGAACACTGTGGTTGGGCCCAAATGAAAATCATCTGACTGCTTTACAATATTTTTCTGAAATTATACATATGTAATTTTTCTTCCACAACATTTCTTCCACACCATGTGAAAGAAATGTTCTTATGAATCAACCCACAGGAATAAATAATGCTGGGATTGTTATTTATTGCAAATTGAGGCACAGAGTCTGTATTTATTTGTTAGATTTATAACCCAACTTTCATTTCAAGAATCTGAAGAAGCAGAGAGAACACTATGTTGTCTGGTTGATCTCAAAACATATGGAAGTTGTTTAGAGGAGGGATGAGCTAGTGATGACTTTGAAGATACAAAGGGAGCTTCCATGGTGGTGTGTGGATCTGATGTTAGGTTCCTTTGACCTCTTCTAGTACCGCAATCTAGGAGTTTTCTGGGACCCCCATAGTGAAAAGTAAATTTGTGAAAATCTCACCCCATAAAACTAAAGAAAAATAAGCAAGCACTGCCATGATCTATGAATGTACCATTCCTTTAAGCTTTTCTCAAAACTAGCTTAGGCTAATCCAAACAAATCAAGACCAGGTTTTGATGGCCCATTTCCTTCATAAGTCCAATAGAGTTGTGCTTTTTTACACAACACCCCTCCAAGTTGCTTGTGAAACCCCAGAGGAGGTCATAACCCATGATTTGCAAACCCTATTAAATATTCTATGAAATATATGCATATAGACTACATTTATATCCAATACTTCCTCAAAACAACACATAGCTGGATCTTCTCTCATTTTGCTTTCACAATAGGCACCTCTTGAAATAAGAAGACTGAACAAGTCTGGTTGTTTCTGGGTTTTTTTCCCCTTAGTGGCTCAAGAGGAAAGAACAATATTTGAATCTTACCTCAAAAAAATCTGGCAACCAGTGTATATCCGTTATTATAGATTTATGGCCGTATTCTATAGATGAGACTGCACAGTACCTCACCAAGTGTGGCTCCTTTCCCATTTGTTGTTCCAGCATGAAACTGGGCTAAAAATTGAACATGACCTGTTAACACTTAAGAAGAAACCAGCTATTACTCTTTTAAAAAGCAAAACAAAGCTTATAGGCAAGATGGATGGCATAGAAATTTAATGAACAAATAAATAAATCCTTTCTTTAAAGTCTACGGATCTTCTAATATTCACAGAAATTGATGATGCATCTGCCATCATCAGTGGGAGGAAATAAGGAAAATATATTGGCTGGGGCAGGGGAGGGCTGAGCCACTCAAACATAATAAAGTCATTAGTAACACGGGCACAGATATTCAAGCCTCAAATTTTCCTTATCGCTTTCCTCTTCTGTCCAAGAACCCTAAGATTTGAAACATTCAGTTTTAAATAAACCATATTTTTCTGTCATGTCAAATTGAGATTCCTTGATTTTCTGTCTTATTCTGAAACCATGATCGAAACAAAGCTTTGAGTTGATTTTAGGCTGATCGTGAAACTTCTGTTTGTTTGAAAGTCCAAGTGAAAACTCCTAATCTCCATTTAGCCCACTTGGAGGAGGTGTAGGAGACCCACAAACCTTAGACCCTTGCAAATTTATTCAGTACAGGTATTTATTTATCTAGGAGTAAGTAAGGAGTAATTGACAGCAGGGAAGAAGAATAAGTATGGAATACTCACCACGTTAACTGTTGTGCCAGCAGCGGTGCCTGACTTGGCAGTTTTTAACCTTTCTTCATATTCTGAAATGTCCCACAACACAATCTGGCATTGGAGCAGAACAACAGATTTGACAAATCAAGCGCAGGACAGGTATTGGAAACACATCTCTTCTACATAATATTCCCCCGCATGATGAATGTCCCAGTCCAATTGTGCTGAGACTATTACATTTCCCAAATTCTAGCGAGATTAAGAAAGAGCGTTTCCTGACTGTAAGAAATTACAATGCTAGGGGTATATGTGTAGGCAAGAAAGGAAGGCTTTTTTTTGTTTCAGTATCAGAAAGGTAGAAGTTATAAAAGTTGAAAAGTAGAAAACTGAACTCCAGATGTGGAAATATAGTAGTGACATTCACAGTTCTATTATCTTCACAGTTCTATTATGTGGACCATGTGTGTTGGAAATTTGAGAGCATGTTTGGTCATCTGCAGCCCAGGTTCTCTCAATCTTTTTAAAGTGCCATTAAACGTTATTAGGAAAACAATGCAGAAAATATACACAATGTATACAAACATATACCGTATTTTTCGGAGTATAAGACGCAATGAAGTATAAGACGCACCAAGGTATAAGACAAGGTTTTGAGGAGGCAATTTTTTTTAAAAAAGTAGGTAGGTAGATAGAGGGAGAGAGAGGGAGAAAGAGGGAGAGAGAGAGAAATGCAATAGGTAGGGAGAGAGAGAGAGTAGGTAGGTAGGTAGGTAGATAGAGGGATAGAAAGAAATACAGTAGGTAGGTAGGGAGAGAGAGTAGGTAGGTAGGTAGGTAGATGTTTCCAGGTGTATTTATCCATGTGCTGGAGAAGGAAATCACTGACAACCTGCAGCACCTAAGGCTTGTTTCTGCTGGCACAGCATTTGATCAATGTAATTCTCATCAATCACTCTAACTAAAGAGCTTTCAGAAAGCGGGGGGGGGGAGGTTTTGCACTCTGCAAACCTCCCCAAAACGGCCCGTTTTTCGTGAAAATGGGCCCATTTTTTTTCAAATAAAAAGTATGAATAGCCTTGGTGGGAGCATGCAGAGTACTCCGGGGGGGAGGGAGAGCAAAAAATGGCCCATTTTTCACAAAAATGGGCTGGTTTTTTTGTCAAAAAAATTGCATGCATAGCCTTATGGAGGCTTATATAACGCTGCTGGGGGGGGGGCAAAAACGGCCCATTGTTTTGCTCATTTCTGCCCTCCACAGCCCCCAGGAGCTCTCTGAAAGCCTCCATAAGGCTAGGCATGGTCATTTTGCTGAAGGGAGCAGGGCTTCGGGAGGCAAAAAATGCTGTATTTGATGTATAAGATGCACCCAGATTTTCATCCTCTTTTTAGAGGAAAAAAGGTGCATCTCATACTCCGAAAAATATGGTAGCTCAATGCTCACTTTAAAGGAGAGAGAGCAAGAAAGAGAGAGAGAAGTGTACAATTCCAATTGCTAACCTGTCCATTCAGGCAGCCTCCAACAATGATGTTCGGATCACTTGGAGAAAACTCAAAGCAATAAACATCTTCAGGGCACTCCAGCATCAACTAGAAATAACATTGGGGGAGAGGGAGAGCTCCATCAATTTTGAACACCGTTTTCACAAGGTAAAGTGATTGTGTCTTTGTTGGTTAAACAATGTTCAGAAATAAAGTCATCAAAAACAGAGAATACCTGAGGATGAATTGGGTCAGCAAAACTCCAGAAGAGAATTGGGGCTTTCCATAAGAGCAATTTCCCAGACTGGGCTACTCGTTCCTCAAAAGAGAGCCGCTCTGTCACTGCTACAACAATTATTCCTGAATGAAGACAATATACCATGTTACCTCAAAAATAAGACCAGGACTTATTTTCTTTTGACCCTCTGAAAAAATGGGTAGGGTTTCTTTTCAGGTGTGTGTGTGTGTGTTAATTTTATTGAGGTGCAGGAGGTGGTGACCGCGGTCACCTTTTATCCTCAGGGATCTGAGCACCCCTGAGGTGACTAAGGAAGGGAGGGCTGGCTTCTGTCTGTGAGTTTTCTCACAGACAGAAGCCTGCCTGATGATGACAAGTGAGATCTTGTCGAAACGTTGCAATAACATTTCTATGCCTTATACACGGGAAAATCCCCGAAGCCAGCTATGCCAGCATATATATATATATATATATGTAGATTTTGGTTTATTCGGGTCTTTTCCCATGTAAAATTAAAGGTGTTTTTGCAACGTTTCGATGGGATCACCCCCATCATCATCAGGCTTTGGCTTCTGCTTTTTTGCAAATGAGCTGTATTTGAAATGGCAGTTTTTCTGTAAGTGGAGATGGGAGGGGTTGGAATGTTGGCTCTGCTACTTTAAACTGATTGGTTGGCTGATTTGCCACATCCTGATTGGTAGATGGAGTTTGTTGAGAGTGATTGAAGATGGTGTCAGTGTTTGTGGCTGGGACTTGTTTAGTGGCTGGGACTCGTTTAGTGGCCAGCACTTGTTTAGTGGCCGGGACTCGTTTAGTGGCTGGGACTCGTTTAGTGGCCGGGACTCGTTTAGTGGCCAGAGCTGGTTTCCAGATGTCTGGCAGGCGGGAGGCATCATCGCGTCTGTTCATGTTGTGGGGATGTTTTTCTATTTCAATAGCTTCCATAATCATTCTCCTGTTGGAGTGTTCAGTCCTGGAGAGTAATTTGGTTTTTTCAAAGTCAATTTCATGACCTGTTGCTTGGAAATATATATATATATCAGTGTGTGTGTATATATACATGTGTGAGTGTGTTACGTTTGTGCTGATAAATAAATAAAGGGAGACTAGTATAGATCTATTTCAAGCTATTTAGCTCTCATCAGCTAGCCATACCCTTACTGGGATTTGAACCTGGGAAGTATTACATGTGAGGCAGTTGTAATTGCCACTAGGCCACAGGTTCTCCTCCTTTGTCAGCTGAGCCAGGGGAATAATTATATATTGTTTCACAAGACCCTGGTATGGCCAAATATGTGGGGGGGGGGAGCATGCTGTTCCCTTATCTGTCTTTCGGCTCACCCTAGGAGCCATCCAGGCAGAAAGCTATTTTTTCGTTGTCTTTGTTATATTTGTGTTACGTTTGTGCTGAAAAATAAAATAAAATAAAATAAAAATATTCGGGATAGTAGAGAAGAGAAATCTTTATGTAGGTGAAGATTGCATTTCCCTTATCCCCTCCCCTTCCCTCCTCTTTTTTGCAATTGTTATACAGTCATGGTTAAAAGGCTTGGGGATATGATGACATCGTTGGTGCACTGCTTGAGCCAGTATTAAGCTTTTCAGTCATAGGCACTAACTTTTGGGAAGCTTATTGTATCCACCTTTTTCTCTCTTTTTCTGATTTTTTTTTTTAGAACAACAAAAATAGTGTTACTTTTGCTTATCACTCAAATTTAAAGTTTTCCAACTCTTTTAAAAAAGGCTATTTCCAGATTTTACCCAACTGCTCTCAGTATTTATCAAATGTTTTAGAAGAGGCATACACAATCAGCCAACACTCCTCCCTAGTTAGGACGGTGACTCCAATTCCACAGTATTACAAATTATCTGCTGAAATATTTCAAATGCTTTTCTCAGTGCGCTTCCTGATTGCTTTTTCAGAGAACAAAATAAATAAAATACAAGAGCCACTACCTTTTAAAAATGTCCAGATACCCATCACAATTATTGTAAATATGAACCATTAATTTGTAAGCCTTACCATAAATGGTTGGGTGCCAGCAGACACAGCTAACAGTTCTGTCCTTGAGATAATGCAGGTCTGTAAAGGACTGATATTCCTTCATGGTAACATCAGATTTACCTGCAAAACCACTTTCCTCTTCTGCAAGAGCTTTCCAGTCATCGAAAAAAACATTCATGATTTCATTTTGTTGCAGTGCCATCTCAACTCTGTGCCAGGGGGAAAGAGAGAGAGAAGGAGAGGGAGAGAGCAGGGGATTAAAATACTTGAGGGATTATCTACATTAGGCACCAATGGGTTCTGAGGAAAATTTGCATGGTAGGGCTATCCTACCAAGCATGTGAGTACCCTGAAAATGACCTCACTATTTTGGACGGGTGGTGTTATTACTTGCAGTTGGTCAAGGTGTGTCCCCATCTGAGCAGAAAACCTGGTGTTTTTCTTTCAATTATTCCACTAGTAAATGGTCATTAGTAATGGGTCTGAATCTATCAATGCTTACTATAAACCGGAAACCCGAAGTCGGGCTCACCTCAGCCAGCTTACTGGCAGAACTATGTAGAGATTCTCTTTTAAAGGAGATGTCTCATCAGTTTAATAACTGCAACTCACGCCAAACTGACACTGCTCAAATACAAGGAATGGATTTTGAAAAGTTGCATCTGTCACTAAAGCAGTGTAGAATGTGGGTGGGGTTTTTTGGGGGGGGGGGGTTGTTTGTTTGCATGTTATTGCCTGCATCTCAGCACATTACATTAGCGGAGCACAATACTAACCGTAAAGCCACAGACACGATAAAGTTTTTCAATTCTTCTGATGACAAGTACACCTCCTTTTCATATTCTGAAAATTCTCTCGGGTAATATTGGGTCGTTGCATTTTTGGGATAGGTCCTAAAGCACATGAATTCCATTGTTTAAAAAATAGAGAGAGGGAGAAAAAGGACTTCCCAACACTAAAGGCTAGATATCATAATTTAAATAATGTTTGTCCTATAGCTGAGGTGTCAAAGTGGCGGTTTGCGGGCCAGGTGCATCATGCGCAGGTCACACCCACCCCAGCTCTGCCAAGCAGACAAATGTCACGATACGTCATGTGTCGGCAACATGACACTGCGAGTTTGACATCTATATCCTATAGCATCTACTAATTCTGCAGATTTTTGACAACCACTCCATAGTATTAGCTGATGCTGTTGGGTTGAGGAAACATAGGCAAATCTAACTGAAAAAGAGGGAGAAATATGGGTGCCAACTTTTTTTTTTTAGCACAATCAGTTGTGGGTTCACTTGTTTACTTTTTGTTTAGGATGATATGTGATCTATAAAGCATGGTTTTCATTTTAGTGCTAAATCAGTATGGGAGGCATATGGCTTATCCAACAAAATCTATTAGTCTGATGCTCCCCTGATGGGTTAGATTTAAATTTCCAGAATCCCCACTCATAGTCTATTTCCTTGGGCATGAGCCAGACCCTGAACTCACATAATACAGCAACTTTATTTAATTTAAGTATATCTGACTGTGATCAGTAACCACTAAATGGGCTGCCACACTCAGAACTCCATTACATTGTTCTGAATTCTATCATAGACAAAAGGCAGAATACAGATGAAATTAGTATATCTGAAATCTCTCACACACATGCTTTCTAAGTGCAAGAAAGTAGAAGTTGTTATTCTCTTCCCTCCCAAAAAATCCCCTCCCTCCTAAAAGGGCACACTTTTCCTTCCATTTTTAAAACAAAAAATTAAATTATGAGTTTCATACCATTTTGTCTGAGTTCCAGTACTTTCTTCTTCTGGAACTACCTGAACGCCAATATCTTTCTCTAGCTGCCGAATGGTGAAGTACTTGTCTTGATAGGGCATGCACTCCACGTAGGCTTGTTTGTCAAGTGTCGCATTTCTGTTTTGGAACTTAACCCGAATCCCAAATTCTTTGTGTGGTCGAGAAATCATATATTTAATCTGAAAGTCCAATAAAAATATTTCTTAATGAAAGGATTGCTTTGGAGCAATGTCAGTCCTAGGTGTCAGAATCTGATGGTTACATTTATATGACTTGGCTTTTTGTTCTTCCTTTTGATCTGGTATTACATTTAAAATGCTGCATTGATAGGACAGCTCAAATGACATAAGAGGTCATCTTTATAATAGTCCATAATTCAGGGGTCTGCAAAGTTGGCTCTTTTAAGACTGGTGGACTTCAACTCCCAGCAGTGGCGTAGCATGGGTTGTCAGCACCCGGGGCAAGGCAAGTAATTTGCGCCCCCTAACCCCTGGATTTTAGCACTCGAGTCTCTTCCACTCCATCGCCCGCCGCAGGGCCCCCGCCCGCCGCCGCCCCCTCCTCGGCAGCGGCTGTGGCACCCGGCGGCGAGGCAACCCCTTCGCTCATCCTTCTCGGCGCCTTTCTAGCCCTCCCCCGGGGGAAGCAGCGGCATCGAGGACGGGGAGGGCGCAGCATGCGGAGCGGCGGGGAAGCGAGAAACGGGAAGGGGGGAGAGGAGGGGTGCAGGAAGATCCGACGGCAGCGGGGTAGGGGAGGCAGCCGCAGCCGGCAGGTACCCGAAAGAGCTGGCCTCCCTTCGATCCGGAGAGCGGGACGCCTCTCCCGCCCTGTCAGCTACATCTCCGCGCATTCACAAGACCGCTGCTGAATCAGCTGGAACGCGCGAGCTCTCCCCACCTTCCGCCTGCCGAGCTCTCTTCCTTTTCCCTGCGATTTCCCGCCCCCTCCCGGTTTCCTGGATTCCGGATCCCCCCTCCCCCGCCCGAGAAATAATACTAATAAAAATATGAAAAATCCCCTAAGATCCTTTCCCCAAGGAAGAAGACGGGGCGACGGGGAGAAAACGCCTCCTCTTGCAGCCGCTCTTGCTTCGGGCTACGCTTCTCCGGTCCCCGCGGCGGTGGCCACATTCCCCGGCTGCCGCTGTTCCTGCCTTACTCGATCCCCTTTCCCGAAGCGACGGGGAGCTGCGAGTGCGAGCGCGCCCCCCCAGATGTTGCGCCCGGTGCGGCCCGCACCCCCTGCACCCCCCATGCTACGCCACTGACTCCCAGAATTCCCCAGCTAGCCTCGCTGGCTGGGGAATTCTGGGAGTTGAAGTCCACCAGTCTTAAAAGAGCCAACTTTGCAGACCCCTGGATATGATCAGGAAGGTAGCATTATTTGATGGGAAATTTAAAAAGAATTGCAATGAATTTTTTTTCCTAATGTCCCATGGGCAGAACAACTGAACTTTCAGTTCATGTAGGACAACATACTCCTTATACCAGAAGAAATATTTGCTATTTGTATTTTAAAAGTATTTTAATAATAAATGTACATAAGGATACGCTTATACTTTTTCTGTGAAGTAAAATCTAACCACAACCACAACAATATATTTCACATTGTTTCCCGTGTTACGCAGTATACAATTAACAGCAAGTTTATGCATAGATATTCAGAAGTTAATTGACTATATTCCTAAATCAGTTTTGAAAAGAAACACAAATGAATTTTGTGATTTTGATTATTAAACAACTATTCCAAAAATGGCATGAACAGTAATCCATATTTGCCTAGGTAAATACAGTACAAAATTATCAAAAAAGAAAAAGAGTAAGAGAGAGAGAGAGAGAGAGAAGGGAAAAGAGCAGGAATGACGGAAAGCAACAGACAGACAGACAGATAATGATTGATAGATAGATAGATAGATAGATAGATAGATAGATAGCTAGATAGATAGATAGATAGATAGATAGATAGATAGATAGATAGATAGATAGATAGATAGATAGATAGGAAGGAAGGAAGGAAGGAAGGAAGGAAGGAAGGAAGGAAGGAAGGAAGGAAGGAAGGAAGGAAGGAAGGAAGGAAGGAAGGAAGGAAGAAAATGGAATATGTATAGATAAAAATGCATATAGGCCTTTCTCCCAGTTTCCTCAAGGTTTGCTTGTTATGGAACCAACATGCTGAAGTTTTCAAGAGGTTCATTCAACTTTGTCATAAATGCAGTGGTACCTTGGTACTCATTGTTAGTTGCTTCGAGGAGGCACGATGAGTACCAAAAACAATGAGTACCACATTTTCCTATAAGGAATACTGTAGTGAGCCACAAGGCAGCTAACACTAATAAGTTCTAACAAACTAACAACGACAAGGACCAAAATTTCACATCAAAATGTGTTGAGTACCAAAGTTGATGGGTTTCTAAGCAGTTGAGTACCAAAGTACCACTGAAGCTTGAATCCAATTCTACAGAGTATTACAAGATTACTGCCTTAGATTTTGCTTAATAAAATTAAGTCTGCTCACCCTCCTTATTGATTCCCTGACTGTTTCTTCTTCAATTTCCTTTTCACTTCCGAGTGAAACCCAAGGTTTGGGCACAGGAGGTTTATAAACTTCTTCAGGCACCCCTTCTTTAACTTCTTCCTCTTCCTCAGGCTCTGGTGGCTATGGAGAAGAAAATAGTAAGGGTTTTAATATTTAACGTATTGATTTAAAAAAAAATAGAGATAAAGACTACATTGTCACACAATTATATTACTCTCTCTTCAGAATACTATTTTGACCCTCTATCGTGCACATACGATAGACATGGGGCTCCCCTTGAGGTGCATCCGGAGGCTCCAGTTAGTCCAGAACGCGGCCGCGCGGGGGATTTCGGGAACATCTCGAAGTTCCCATGTAACACCTCTCCTGCGCGAGCTGCACTGGCTACCGGTGGCCTTCTGGGTGCGCTTCAAGGTGCTTGTTACCATCTTTAAATCGCTCCATGGCTCGGGGCCTAGTTACTTGCGGGACCGCCTCCTGCCACATACCTCCCACCGACCGATTCGCTCCCACAGAGAGGGCCTTCTTAGGGCGCCGACTGCTGGTCAATGCCGGCTGGCAACGCCCAGGAACAGGGCCTTCTCTGTGGCAGGGCCCGCCCTCTGGAACGACCTTCCCCCCGAACTTCGCACCATCACGGACCTTCCCCTCTTCCGCCGCTCACTTAAGACACTTCTTTTTCAGCAAGCTGGACTGGCGTAGAACTTGAATTTTAGAACAATAGAGCCTCAGCCAAGTTAGATGGGTTTTTTAATGGGAATTTTAGCACAGGTTTTCTATTTAATTTCTTTTTAACTTTTGTACATTGTTATTTATTGTAATTTTTTTATGTCCTGTGCACCGCCCAGAGTCCGTCTCGACGGAGATTGGTGCGGTTAACAAATCAAATAAATAAATAAATAAATAAATAAATAAATAAATAAATAAATAAATAAATAAATAAATAAATAAATAAATAAATAAATAAATAAATAAATAAATAAATACCAAATAACTGAACAATCTCTTACATTTAAAATGTTTTCCTTTGCTTCTTCGGTTGCAATAAGATAAAAGATTTGTCCATATTTTAATTCTTTGTCAAAGGCTAGCAGGAGTTCTTCGCCAGGATAATCCTGTGTGAATATAGATAAGTGGATTTTTGTAATTAAAAAAATACTAACCTCCAAAGAGAACAGAGAAAAGAGAAGAGTGGTGAGTGACTGGATTTATATCTTGGCCCTATGTCAGTTGCTATCCATGGTTTAATATTCCAATGTTTTTGGCTTTTGAATTTATATTTTTAACATGCATGGCAGAGATAGATATCCTCTTCTTCAATATGGTGTAGTTTTTTTAACCAGCTCATTTAGGCTGACAAATTATAATCCAAAACTCTCAAAACCCCCAATCCAATGCAATCTAGAATAACTGATAAAGTCAAGCACATCAAATTCCAACCGAAAATTGTATATACAACATGCCTTGAAGGGTAACTTACTTGTATAACTTTTTTGATGGGATGGAAGTCAGAAATTGCAGCTCTTGTCTTCATATCATTAATAATATCTTCCTTTTTAATGAGCTTGTAAGGATTTTCAGCTGTTATATCTACATCAGCAGAGCAGTTAAATATTTCTTGTGTTTTTTCAGTGAGGACCAAGGGAAATATTTCTGGGTGGCCTGAAAAAAATACAAAATTTTCTTCAGTGTGTGTGTGTGTGTGTGTGTGTGTGTGTGTGTGTGTGTGTAAGAGAGAGAGAGCCTACTATATTCACTCCAAAGTTCCACAATGTCACAAACATTCTAAAATGATAGTGTACAAGTTCAATATACTCTTTTCCTACGTTTTGAATGACTCTGCCAGTCATCTGATATTGTAAAACAAGAATAAATCACCAAGAAAATGGAAGAGGGTTGTTTTACATTCCAGAAGAACTTTATATTGTAGTGAAGCATGAGTGTGTATGTGTATATCTTGTTAACTGTATCATTACGGAAACCATGGACTTCAATGGAAACTAAATGTTGTCTTTCCCATGGATGATTCTTTTCATATAAAGATATTTTTGGTGATCATTAATGTTGTTTATGGCTGGCATGATTATGCATACTTTATCTACTTTATCTTATTTTTTCTCTTTAGTATTGAACTTACCCATGCTTGCCATAGATAGATCAGGCTCCTCTTCTTTTTTAACTGAAATAAGACAAAGAGGTTTTAATGTAAATCTTTCTGAATCAGGTAGGGTGTGCTTTGTGCTTTTAATTTCTATGTACAATTCACTTTACAAATGGTAATTCTCAGGTCTAACAGCCCACCGGTGAGGATTATCCTCTGCTAACCTGCTGAAATTCCTACTAACGCTAAACTAGTAGGGTATCACCATGTATTTTATACACTGTCTTTGGGATGAAATATTATTTGATTTTGTCAGTGACTTTGATTTGATGAGTTTGAGTATTATGAGAGAAAATGAAATAGAAACACTCTCCCAATATTGATTTTATAAATTTCTAATCCCAGACCAGGAATAAACTACCCCCTCACTCCATCACACAACTAAAAAGTTCCAAACATTTTAGGTTTTCCTTACACAGAGTATCTTGATGTGATGATGATTTGTTACACTAGTTTGCTGTCTGTCTCCCAAGAATTCTGACCACTGTTTTCATGGTTGCATATTTCTTCGCAAAAGTAATAAAATTATATGTATATAATAAATTCTAAGAATAAATACTGTGTTTTCCCCAAAATAAAGCACTTGGCTTTATTTTCGGGGAGGTCTTATTATTTTTGAGGTGCAGGACGCTGAGTGGTCACCTCATGGTTGCTGCTGTGTTACAATATTTTCAGGGGGGGCTTATTTTAGCACATGTGCTCAAAAGCCTGATTGGGCTTATTATCTGGGGAGGTCTTACTTTTGGGGAAACTGTGTGTGTGTGTGTGTGTGTGTGTGTGTGTGTGTGTGTGTGTTTGTTATTCCAACAGAGAAAAACACAAAGGGAAAGAAATACTTTGACTCAAAGAAGAATCTCTCCTCAAAAATGAGCAGAATGGAGCATGAGTAGAGAATGGTTTAAAATCACATAAAAGCACCACACTTTTGGCTTACACGCATTGTGTATTCTGGGATCAATTTTTTACTGCCTGGTATGGTTTCCTTTCCAGTAAATCCTCTGAGTCTTCATAGCAGCTGCTGCAGTTGCAGGAAGTAAAGAAAAGATCCCTGCCAAAAGCTTCCTTTTTATTTCTGAATCTCAGGATTCAACCATTCTACAGCATATTTATTCTGCATGTTGATCCATTCTTTCCCAATAAGCAATTCCTGGGTCTTTCCCTGTGATTCAGTTAAAATGGTATTTATCTATACTTGAGCCATTCATAATATTTCCAGTCCTCACTGCTATCTGGTCTCTATAGTTTCTGGTCTGGTTTGCTATAAGATGTTGATGTCCTGATTCCAGGTGTGCAGATCGCCTTAAAACCATTCATTTAACCTTCTGACTGTTGCCTGCCCCCCCTGAAGGTAACCAGCAATGGAGAGAGAGAGGGAGGGAGGGGGGAGAGAAGGATGGATGGATGGATGGACGAAAGGAAGGAAGGAAGGAAGGATATCCAAAAAACTTTGAATAAATACGCACAAACATTGACAAAGCATTAGTTGCATTCATCCATTCTTGAATATGATTGGGTTCATATTTAGATTGACACAAATAACTTTCTTCAGTTATATATAATATTACACTTACCAGGAGATTTTGGTTTTCCTTTGGCTGACCCTTTGGGGCTTCCTTTTTTGGGTGACCCCTTAGGACTTCCTTTTCCTTTGGCTGACCCCTTAGGACTTCCTTTTCCTTTGGCTGACCCCTTAGGACTTCCTTTTTCTTTTGGTGACCCCTTAGGACTTCCTTTTTCTTTTGGTGATCCTTTAGCTTTGGCTTTGGCTTTGCCTTTACCTTTACCTTTACCTTTCTTTGGTGAACCATCACTATCAGGTGAGGTATTCAGTTCTGCAGGTGCTGGACTTTCATCCATCTTTTAAATGCTTCTGAAAAGTGGACAACAGAAAAATCAGATAATGAGACAGAACTGAAATGATGCTTCCCAGTGTCTGTATTTATAACTAAGCTGGTTGATTATGATTAATTTTATATAAAGTTGGCGTTAAATAGGAGTTATCTAGATAACCTCATCATTGCTTTCAATGGGAATGTGGTTTTGGATCAACTTAGAATCGGGTTTGCAAAAATACAGAGAATACTTCAGTTGACAAAGGTGTGAGAAATTCAAGGGCCCATTTGGAACTCTGAAAGATATCTTGAGTGAAATATTGTTGGGATTCCTGAAAATACTATATGCCCAATTGCGTATGAATTATTTGTGTTTTTTCATCCCTATTTATCCTGGGATTTTGTTCCTGAAAGTCAAAACAGAAGAGAATAAGTTGTATGAGAAAGGGAAGACGTATTACATATAGTGCTAACTACTAATCAATGTACAGATGGAATATATTCTTCACCATCACTCTCCATTTAAGATCCCTATCTTACGATCACCATTTTTATTTCCCAAGTCCTCAGAAACATTTGGAAAAGTAACTGTGATTATCTTAATTTCATTTTTTTCAGTATTAAAATCCAGGAGGGGTGGGGGGAGAGAAAAATCACTGTCTACTCCAACTATTATAGGTCCCTTTATTCTCACCACATAAAAGAGGGAAACCAAGCTAATTAACTTAACATTTTGTCTTGTCTAAAACTGAAAACACGGGGGAAATTAACTGAACATTTCCATTTCAGCTACATACCAGAAATAAATTGGTTCAACTTGCCAAGGCCAGTGCTGTTGTGGGAACAGAGCATCCTGGAGCCATTTTTCAAACTAGTATAGAAACTTTATGTTAAAAAGTTCCCCCAAGTTACGTGCTCTAAAGCAGGGGTCTCCAACCTTTGCAACTTTAAGTCTGAAGGACTTCAGCTCCGAGACTTCTCCAGCCAGCTTTGCTGGCTGGAGAAGTCTAGGAGCTGAAGTCCTTCAGACTTAAAGTTGCAAAGGTTGGAGACCCCTGCTCTAAAGAGATTTCTGCAGGGAGAAGGGGTCAAAATCTGCAAGATGGTTAGTAAAGTGTTACAACCCGAGCCCTGTCCCTTGTGTGTGTGTGTGTGTGTGTGAAGTCAGCACAAGTACTAAAAGTGAAGGGCTTCAATCAGGGTACAATGGCTGCTATTTTCTTTCAGAGTCTGACATTCCTCTTGGAAATGTCACTGATGTGCAAAACATTCTACAGTGTTTTCTTCAATGCTATCAATTCTCAGTGCTCTGTTAATATTATCTTATATCTGCTGCTGTGGCCTAGAGGTGGAGCTCTCGCCTCCCAATCAGGAGGTTGTGAGTTCAATCCTACATAGAGGGAGATGTAGGGTCTCCTGCTTGGGCAGGGGGGTTGGACTAGATGACCTGCAAGGTCCCTTCCAACTCTGTTAATCTGTTACATCTAAACTAGAAAATCCAGAAATTTGGGGGTGATGGTGATAAACTGAAGACAGATTCACAAAAATGGAATTGATCGCGACAGTGGAATGAAAAGCTGATAAGTAATTCTTCTCTGGACAAAGAAAGGACTTGAGAATTCCCATGTGCTCTTCATAGAAAGACTGCAAGACAGCTGTCTCGCACAGAGTTTAGAGTTCTGGGAGATGAAGGAATAGCCACCTCATTCAAACTATGGTCAATCCCTCCAATGGGACACTGGGTTCGCATACTTTCTTTTCTGATCCCTTTTGGAAATAGCTTGTTAACTGTTTTGTGGCTATTAGGAACATTTGGAGCAACAAGTCTGAAATCACTGGGTTAGCTTCCTTCAATCCTTCTCAAAAGAAGTTTCCAATACAAAGTTAAGGACTTTTAAAAAACATTTTTTTTAATAAACAGCAAAAGAGTGATTAGAACTTTGATTTTGAAAAGTTACAAATGAACTAAGGGTATAGATCAGTGATAGTCAACCTGGTCCCTACCGCTCACTAGTGGGTGTTCCAGCTTTCATGGTGGGTGGTAGGTTTATCCGATACTGAAGCACTTTCCTTTTTTAAATTTAATTGACTTTCCTACTTTATAAATCACTGTTATTGTGCAACTGGTGGGCGGTTAGAAAATTTTACTACTAACAGAGATACAAAAGTGGGTGGTAGGTATAAAAATGTTGACTACGCCTGGTATAGATGGGTTTGAAATAAGATTTTGGAATTAATTATAAAAGATTTCCCATGGAAAAATGTTTTTGTTTTGAATTTGTATAGAAAAAATCTTAGATGGAACTTTGAAGATTAGACACTAAATGATAGTAGAAGGAACTAAAGATTTCAATTTAAAGGAGAACTACCCACATTTGACTTACAAACACTAATATTGGTGAGGAAGGTGAAGTCATTCCTTTACATATTTCTTTTCTTTTTCTTTTCTTCATTCTTATTTTTCTTCCTTTCCTGCTTTTTAGTTTCTGCACCTATTCTTTCTTTCGCTTCTTTTCTTTTATAGTTTGTATTAGTATTGTTTTAATTATAATTTTTGTATAAAATTACTACACAATTTAGAAATGTCAGAGGCAAAATGAAAGAGTGAATTGGTTGTTAGGGGTGCCTTAATTGATACATGAATGCCTCTCTGAAGGAGACAAGGATGTCTCCTTCTTAAAGATGGCAATTATTAGACCATACCTTTTGCGGTACATGCTGGTAACTTGCAACCTTAATCATTGCAATGCCTTCTATGTGGATTCTGACTTTATGTCTAATATGAACACTCCAATTTGACACAAAATTATAACCATGTTGATCTTGGAAGAACAACACATGCCCATATTGCACAGATAATTAAAGCCCTGAAATCAGTGGTAGGTTTCTACCAGTTCGTACCAGTTCAGCTGAACCGATAGTAGCTTGGCGGCCTGGGTTGCTGGAACCGGCAGCGCCCCCGAAATGGTTCTCCCGGAGATGCCATTGGCACGCCATTTTGGTTTTTGCTTCTGCTTCTGTGTAGAGCAATTTTAGTTGTACTGTGCATGCGTGCGCAGCTCGCATCAAATGCACGCGGCGTGTACCCGAACGAACCAGCATTTCAGAACTCACCCCTACCTTAACCCACCACTGCCTGAAATGGTTTTCAATTTGTTTTCTAGCAAAATGTATCCACTCAGGCAAGGTGGATATGTTCTGTGCCCCCTCCGTGAATCAGTTTTGGTTTCCACACAGGGCTGACAGATAGGACTTAGGAAGTATGCTTTCTGTCCCAAGTTACCTGCTTCATAAACAACTTCCCTATGACAATTCAAACAGCCTTGATCCTGCTTGGTCTCCAGCATAACAACATGATTTTCCTCCACTTATGGGGCTGAGGAAACCAGCTTGTATTTGTTATGTGGATAAGGCAATTTTTTTAATGTGGCCATGTATAATAGGCAATTAATACTATTTAAATGTCAGGCTCAGAAATCACAAGCCTGTTGAGATGGTTGTTTTGTTCCTTAGTAAAGCAGGGATGGCCAAATTAATGGGGAATAAGAGTAAAGAATAACTGTAGCACCATCGTGTGGAGATGGCCTACATCACATGGCAGAATTGGACAGAAACAGGTTTGCTTTCCAAAGTTTCCCAGGAATGGTATTAGCTTACTTTAAGGTTAGCATTAGTATTCATTTAATTAAAAGACCTTTACTTTGTTCGCATGTCTTCCCTGCCATTCCATATTACAGGAAAGGCTTCCCATCAAAGTAAATACTAAATTTGAGGTAACAGCAGATTTCAGAAAATGGGAGAAACAGAAGAATGTGCAATGCTCCTAAACAGAAAATTAGAAATGGGTTATTGTAAAAACAAGGACTTGTTTTGACAATAAGGAACTGAAATAACCCACAGATTGGAAAATATGATTGTTTCTATCAAGTCATCCAAATGTTTGAGTCACATGAACAACGTTGAAGTTTCAGGGATTAATCACCGAGCTATTTTTAGAAAGCAATTTGCAAAACCATGCAGAAAGTTCCTACTTATTCCTACGGGATTGGTCGCACATAGTTAAAACGAAAATTTTCAGAGTAACTTAAGTTACACATAAAACATTTACATGACTCAAAGATAGCAAGCTAGAATGAATGTACTAAGTAGCAGATGATTGTGGTCTGTAATAAAATCTAGTGAATGAAATAAAAACAAGAGGAAAAAATAAGATTTACTTCCTATGCATTTATAACATTCTTAACATTATAACATTATAACCCTTTTCGGAGATTTTTTTTCAGATTACGTTCCTGAGATTTCTAGAAATTTCTCATCCAAGCATTAACCAGGTCCTAGCTTGCTTATCTTTCTAACTCAAACAATGATGCTGTGGTGCCACAATTAATTATTATATCTACTTTTCTTCACAGGAACTGTTTCCTTACGTATTTAACAAAATATAGGTGTGTGCTTATCACAAAGAACATCCTAGAGCCCAGGGGTCTGCGAAGTCGGCTCTTTTAAGACTGGTGGACTTCAACTCCCAGAGTTCCCCAGCCAGCATAGCTGGCTGGGGAATTCTGGGAATTGAAGTCCACCAGTCTTAAAAGAGCCGACTTTGCAGACCCCTGTCCTAGACCAGTGATGGCAAACCTTTTTTGCCACGGGTGCCAAAAGCATGTGCTTGCACAATATTGCACACACTTGGGTGCCCACCCCCTTCATTTAATAACCCCATGCCATGCCCCCTGTGCATGCGTGCATGACACCCCACCCTGCTGCCCCACGCATACACACACCACTTTCTTGCAGCCTGGGGAGGGTGAAAATGCCTCCCTCCCAGAGGCCCTCCGGAGGCCCATTTTCCAACTTCCAGTGGGCCCGGTAAGTCCATTTTTCACTCTCTGGAGGCTTTCCTGAAGCCTCCAGAGGACAAAGAACTACTGAAAATCAAGGCCGAAAATCAGCTGGCCAGGTGTGCATGCATGCTGGAGCTGACAGGACAACATCTTGTGCGCCCTCAGAAATGGCTCCTCATGCCACCCATGGCACGCATGCCATAGTTTCGCCATCACAGCCCTAGACCGCACCTGGAGTCTTTAAGGTTGTAAATGATCATGTACATGTGATTTTCAAACATCTGTTACTTTCTCCCTCACATATAACGTTCTGCATTTGTGTGCAACTTGTGCTCTCAAAGTAAACACGGCAACCCTGTAGTCACTGTCATGTGCCTGTAGGGCAGAAATAGTTTTGAAGCAAGCACTGTGTGCAAGGGCACCTCCTTCGCATAGGAAAGGGCTGGAGTGCTTCTCTGCATTTTCTTTGTCGTTGTGTTCAGGAAAAAGGAAAAGGGATGCAAGGAAGATAAGGAGGCCAAAGTAGAGGAGAGGAGAAGAATGTACAAGGTCAAGAATGTCTTTTGGTAATGTGCCCAGGTCACGTAGACAGCACAGGGCAGATTTCTTTGCAATTAATAAATTTGGTCTCAGTAGAGAATAAGTCACACTCCTGCAAACAACAGAAAAAATGGAAAATAGTAACTTTGGAATAACACTCACATCTGACTACTGTCTCTGGCTGAAGGCCTGCTTTATATTGCAATACTGTGAGGCAGGCAGACAGAAAATGAGAAAGAATCATAAGAGCCCTGTTTGATCAGGCTAAAGGAACCATTATCCCACCATCACATTTCCATTAGGGCCAATCAGAAGCCTCCCAATGTAACATGTAAGCAGGATACAGAAGCAACAGGTCCCATCTGCTATTATTCTCCAGAAATCCATATTTGAAATCGCATTACTTCTAATCCTGGAGGTTTTAAATAGTCATTACAAAAAGAAGTCATTAATTGATTTCCCCCCCCCCTATGATTATATTTATCCCTCTTTTGATTGCCCTCTACTCTGATTTATTCAGGATAAAGTTGTCTTTCAAAGTTGCTTTTTCCAAAGATGCTCACATTGAAGCACAACATCCTAAACAATTGCAAACTGATATCACTGCATCATAATATAAATCCCAACATTGTTTACTACTGATATAAAGATATAAGAGCAGCAGTAGCCTAAGAACAGTGTTCATAGTATGAAAGGATCTAGTGTCAAACAAAAAAAAAACCCAAAAATGTCAACCAAGAACCCCAAAGATACAAGTACAGAGTAGGTGAAACCGGGCTCAAAAACAGTAACTGTGAGAGGGATCTTGGAGTCCTAGTGGGTAATCACTTAAGCATGAGCTATCAGTGTGCGGCGGCAGCCAAAAAAGCTAATACAATCCTTGGTTGCATAAACAGAGGTGTAGAATCAAAATCATGTGAAGCATTATTACTATTTTATAAAGCCTTAGTAAGACCATGCCTGGAATACTGCATCCTGTTTTGATCACCAGATTACACACACACACACAGACACACACAGACACACACAAAGATTTTGAGACTTTGGAAAAAATGCAAACAAGAGCAACTAGGATGATTAAAGGCTTAGATACAACTGAAATTGTGGCTATAGAAATATTATAAACAAACAAACAAACAAATGCAAGCTTCAACTTGTCCAGAATATGGCAGTATGGGTAGCAAATAACATGGTTATTCAGTGAATGTAACACCATTATTCCATTAACTTTCGCCAGTGCATGTTTGGGTGCATGTCAAGGTGTTGGTTGACAATTTTAAATTCCTCCATGGCTTAGGCCTTAGGGCAGTGTTGCTGCCCTAACTCAACCTTGCTGCCCACCAACTCAACCTTGGTGAGTTGAAGTCCACAGGACGTAAAGTCGCCAAGGTTGAGAAACACTGGCTTAGGGCCACAATATTGAGGGACACCATCTCTCCTCAGATGTTTCTACCCATCCAATCTGGTCAAGCAAGATGCTTTGGCATCCATTAAAAAAATGCTGGATGTTGGGGCCTAGAAGACATGCCTTTCCTGCCACAGCATCCACCTTGCGGACCTCCTTCCTCCAGAAATCAGGATGGCCCCAACCCTGTTGACCTTCCATAAAGCCATGAAGACCTGGTCCTGGGCTCAGGGACCCTGCTTCTTAGTTGTATTAATGATTTGGGTTGGATGTTTTTCAATTGCTTTGTATTTTAATTGTTGTATTGTTTGTCGTTGTTTTTATTTTAATTTTGTTCATCGTCCAGAGTGATTTGTTGAAATACACTGCTATATAAACTGAATAAATAAACAATCATTAAACTCTTTTAGAGAGGAGAAATTCCTGGCAGTTTCCACAAACTGCGACTTCAGCTGTAAGCCAACATTTCATGTTTTGGAACAAGAAAAACATAATTCCCCCTTTCCAATCACCTTTTATTTGACCCAAAGATAGCTTTTTTTTTCCTTTCTAAAGTGGTATGGACTGGCATTCAACTCCCCTTATTCCAGTATTTAAAAATGACCGACAGATGGTTGTGCTAGAAAACTAAAAGTTATCTTAGGCCAGAAAAAAAAGGGGAGGGGGGAATAGAATAAGAGCACATTCTTGTAATTAGCTAATGGGGTGAAATATTTAACCTTATTAAACTGAACCAGCATGTTGCTAAGTATGCAAGGATGGGGATGGTTAATTAGTTATCAGCAAAGACATGAATGTTGTTTGTTCCAGGAAGGAAGAATGATTAATTGGCACTGGGATTCAACTGTTTTAATGTCACATGTAAGCACTTTACTCATTAAAGATGAAAGATTGCAATTTGTTTTGCGGCAAAAAACCTGAATCATCAAAAGACACAGGTGTAAAAAAAAAAAATCCCATCTTAACCCCAAAAATCAGAAACAACAACATGAGAACTTCAGAAAAAGAGTTGCTTCAGCCTTTAGGTTTCCATTTGTTTCACTGGATAAAGGCCATCTGTGCTTGTGCTAAATCTAAAACGAGTCTAGTATTAAGCTCTTTTAATTATTGCTATTTGTTACATTTACATTTTTTTTTAACTCTTTGACTTTGTTTCTAAACGGTGGCAATTTTGTGAGTTCACTTTCACTGTTCTGTAGAGGTTAATAGGGACACGGTGGCTCAGTGGCTAAGATGCTGAGCTTGTAGATCAGAAAGGTCGACAGTTCGGTAGTTCCAATCCCTAGCGCTGCGTAATGGAGCGAGCTCCCATTATTCGTCCCAGCTTCTGCCAACCTAGCAGTTTGAAAACATATAAAACTGCAAGTAGAAAAATAGGGACCACTTTGATGGGAAGGTAACAGCGTTCCATGCGCCTTCGCCGTTTAGTCATGCCAGCCACATGACCACGGAGACATCTTTGGACAGTGCTGGCTCTTTGGCTTTGATACGGAGATGAGCACCACCCCCTAGAGTCGGGAACGACTAGCACATATGTGGGAGGGGAACCTTTATCTTTACCTTTAGAGATTAATAGGGTGTTCAGTAAATAACAAAACTTAAGCATTATTTTTTAAGTGAAAACTAGGAATATCTATGGATGCTACTCTAGTTTCCTGTATTAAATTACTGTTCCTTCTTATTATATGTAGCTGTCTATCTACTATAAAATGCTGCAGAATCTGCCTGGCTTTAGGAGAGCCTTCTTGAGAGCCTCCTCTGGAGATCCACCATACAAGCTTCTTGGTTCTAGCACCTAGTCTTCCAAATGCTCTAACCCCAGTTGTCTTTCTTGTTAAATGGCTTTTTTATTTATATCCATTTTTTGGAATATATTTCATCCATAAGAGAATAGTTTTAAATGGCCTTCGTAGTTTTTATGATTATTTATTCTTACAGCTTTTGAGTTTTATTTTATATATTTTTTAAATTGTTCCTGATTTTATATCCATTACAACATTTAATTTCAGTGAATAACATGCAGAGCGAAGCTTTCTTAGTGTATGGCTGTTGTGAAAAAGCCACATATCAAACCCACGATTAGGGCTGCGTCAGTTGGCAGTTGCAATGTTGCTACATATTATACAAAGCAGGGATGGCTACATTCTTCGACTACTCCTGTTATTGCACCAGAATATTGCAGAGCTGGAAAAAGGTACAATCAATTTTTCCCATGAGAAAATATTGTTTGAGCCTTCACTTTAAAAATTGAGTACGAAAAGACATACTACAGTAGTATGGTAGGAAGAAAATAGATGAAGAGGCCTTTTCCTCCTATCTAATAACATTTGAACCTATGTTCCTCCAGTGAAGCTGAATGTAAATTCATCATAGCTACAGGGAGTTTCTTTTTTAATCTACATACATCTATATACATAGATATATATACATATATATCTATGTATATAAAAGTGAAATACTACTCATGCATCATGATGAAATTGCCAGAACCGTAAAGCTTACAAACTTAAAATTTGGCATGTATGTTCCTCTTAGCTTCTAGGTGGTTGCTTAGAAAGGATTTTTCGAAATGACCATCAGATCATTAGTATTTCTTATATTATTATTAACATGCTCTGATGCTAAGGAGTTCTACTCCCCCTCCCCACCTGAAAAGAACTCTGTTCCAAATGCCACTCGGGCATGGGCATGGCCAGCACGTGACTCATCTGGTCTGCGGGCTGGGATGAGGATCAATGGAGCCAGCCTGAGGGAGAGAAGGAGATAGGATAGGAGAGGCTTCTGTAGGGCAAGCCTGAGGGAGAGAAGGGGAGAGGAGAGGCTGATTGTAACTATCATTAATGTTCAAGCTTTAACTGTCAATTTATCAAGCCCAATCACATAGTTCCATAGCGAAGCATGGGTATCCAATCGACTAGTAAACATATATGATAACGTTCACTGCCATGAATTTTTTTTTAATAATATTTGTAGATTGTTCAATCAATTAAGACATTAGATTATGATTAACAAAATAGAGATAAAACCAAAACCACAGTAAGCAAAATAGCAAACATTTTAAACACATGCCTACTCTTGTTGGGTGATCACAATCAATTTGGACTATGATGGAATAATACAGTTTTTACTGTCTTATAAAATGCAAGGAGAGAGAGTTAGAGTTGAATACACTTTGGAGGAAATGTGCTCAAAAGCTTTGGTCTACTACAGAAAAAGTGGTCGCTTAATCCATGCCCTTTCTACTTCTTGCCACTTCTTCTTCCTCTTATGCCATATCCGTCATCAGACGTTGGCAATGATGTTGGCGATCCTATTTTTATCAATAGCCGCACAAAAAAGTGCTGTTGAGTTTCGCCCAAATCAGTCCCTTAGATTTTGAAGCCATGATATTCTTCTTCTGCCTGGACCTCGTTTGCCTTCAATCTTTCCTTGGAGGATTAATTGAAGTATGCCGTATTTTCTGGGTGTTGCATCACCTGTCCAAAATATTCTAACTTTTGCTTTTTCATGATTTTGATGATTTTCCTTGACTTTCTCAGGCGGCTTATCTACTTGCTTGCTACCATAGTCATGAATTTGCATAGGCAATTTAAAAAAATAACAGAAAATATAAATATTAATGAATGATGGTCAGGATGGCTTATCTTGTCATCAATTCAGCAGTATCAGTTTAAGAGTCATAGGAGCAGATGCTGCCATCCTTGTGGCCTTTTCATAAGTATCTAACTGGCATCTGTGTATACACAGTATCCCAACCCTCAGAGATATTGCTCATGTTTTGTTCAACTGTTAACTACATGTTCCCATTATGTTTAAATACTTTTAATCCCTTTAATATTGAAAGAATAGCCCACTGGGATCTGAACTGCAGATAGTCTTATTCCCTCCTGCGTGTTAATGTATATATGGTGAGCAGAACTAAGTTCATAGTTAAGACAATTGAACTAAGAACCCATCATATCAAGCAGATGCATCCTGTAAAGGTGATGTGCTTATCTGGATGTTGATTCTTTGTATTTACCACATGTGCATTTCATTATATTTTCTTTTATCTATTTTACCCCAGAATTAGATCCTGTATTTTTTTATATAACCATAAGTAAGACTAATCAATTATCTGTCTATCTGTCTATCTGTGTCTTTGTCTTTATGGCAGAAAGTGAGGCAAATGTCATTGTGAAAGATACATGAACATAGCTGAAAGTTAGGAAAGTTTGTGTTGGAATAAATTTCAATGTCTTTTATTGACACTTAACACATATGAATAAGAACACAGCTTATTAAAAATGTCACTGTTACATTATGTATCCAGATACCTGTATTCTTAATAGTATTTTAAATTAATTTTTCAAGGTTTTGCATCACATAGGCATAATGGCTGATTTTCTTAACCATGGTTTGCATTATATTTTATATAATTATAGCTTGAGCTTTTAGCAAATGAACATATACTCCTCCACATTACCCATTTAATAGACAGTAAAGCAGTATAGAGATTACTTATTGATTGGGCCAACATGATTCCAAGATCATGTTAATTAACCATAGTTTATTTAGCAAGCTATACATCATGCTAAGTCATAAATGATAATGCACAATGGCTATCTTGCATAAGATGCTAAATTATACACCAAATACCTGCATGCAATGTATAAAACTGGTCATTATATGCAATATAGTACATATTGATTCCACCATGCTGAGTAGGTGGAAATTGTCCTTTGGCTTGCACAGTTATGCCAAGTCAAAGAGTCTTGAACAAATCTAAACAAAGTCCCTACAGCTTGTGCTGCCTTTCCCCAATTCCCCATATTCTTCCCTTATCTCTCTCTCTCCAGATATTTCCTCAAGAAGAGGAGGATATAACACAGAAATTGCACAAATCCTTTCCATCTTGAAGGTATAAAACAGTTAGAAGGAAATTTCTAAAGACAATGGTCTTAAAAGGACTTTTAATACAATGAATTGCATTAGATTAAGGAAAATGTAAAGTCATATTTGAGTCACATTTAACTCCTGATGATTCCAGGAAAATGTCTATATAATGTTCTCATCAGCAATATAGAAGTGATCTGTTCTTGTCTTCTCCAATATATTTTTCCACCTCCCAGCAAAACATATAGCCCTGGGATTTTCCAGTGGGCTGCCATCCAAATATGGACTAGGTCCAAAGTCAGCTAAATATTGCCACTTGATTATCAGTATTATTAAACTCCGTCAAAGCCAGATAACACCTGGGTACACTCATCACACTAAGTCAGTGGTTCTCAATCTTCGCAACTTTATGCTCTATGGACTTCAGTTCCCAGACTATACTGGCTGGGGAATTCTGGGAGTTAAAGTTTATATAGCTTGAAGTTGCCATGGTTGAGAAACACTTTTAAGTCGGGAATTTGAATCTCAGTTTATCTAATGAGCTACAGTGTTAGCTGGTTGAGAATGTCATCTTCCTTCCCTCCTGAATTTGAAAGGCGAATGGAAGTCATATAGCATCTGTTTTAGGTAGCAAAATGACTCAGGATCAAGGTAAACCAACTCTCTTGTTTCAGCTCCTTATATCTGCCCTAGGGTCCCATTGACAAAAAGCCAGCAATGCTGCAAAACTACTATGAGCGAGTCCAGAGGTTCATTCAGCTGTCTGACACTGGTTAAGGTGGAAGGAAGGCACTATTCCCCTATCTATGCAATGGGTACACAAATAAATATGTAGCTTTAGTCCTGGCACAACGAAGAGAAAATATTGAAACTGTGCTTGCTGGTCTGGGGTCCCTTTCTTTGGAGCGGGCTACAACTCTCACAATTCCCAGTTAGCACAGCTTGTGAACGTGTTGTTATGCAGCCCAGCTTTTCGAGAGGGGAAAGGATGCTGCAGTTCTGCACCAGTTTGGGGCTTTGTTCCCACTACGCCACTTTCCCCTCTCTCAGAGATCACTACTTACCGCTTACGAAGTTACTGTCCGTCTTTTACCCCCCTTTTCTTTCTTTCTTTCTTTCTTTCTTTCTTTCTTTCTTTCTTTCTTTCTTTCTTTCTTTCTTTCTTTCTTTCTTTCTTTCTTTCTTTCTTTCTTTCTTTTTTCCCTCTTTCAGCTTTTAAAGCTCCTCTCCGCACCAGGCGTCGTTCAGTTGCTATGGTCAACAGCCACCCGAGATTGGCGTCTCCAAGAACGAATGAGCATTCTTTACGCTTAACCCTCCCCTCTAATAGAAAGGAGCCAAAAACATAGCGCGAACTACAGGTTCCAGCATGCCCTGCCTTCAGCATGCTCGTGAACTGTCGGTGTGTGAGAACGAACTGTTCTCATTCGGCTTTGTTGGATCCTGAATCGATTTAAGATTCGGATCGGTGGTTATTGGTGCGAATGAATGTACCGATGTTGCTTTCCAGTAATCATTTCCCTCTGTTCTGTTGCCAGCCCTCGATATAAGGTTGCTGTTTTTTAAGTGGTATTTCCCGAGTTTGTAATACTTTTGGAACAAAATTTGTCTTTGATTACATGGCTGATTTCCCCCCCCCCCCCTTTAAACCGATCTAATCGCTTTAATAACTTAATTACACTTTGGCTTTACTTTGGTTTCATTTGTGAAGGTATAGTCAAAGATAGTACAGTAGATCTTTCTCAGTACTGAAAGGGATTTCATTAGAGATACACAAAACTGCTAAACATACAGTATAGCTACTAGAGATTGCTGATAAATGATCAGTAAATTTTAGGATATTTTTCTTATGACATTTAGTAGCCATACTTAAAATTCATGGCCCTTATTAACAAAGTGACTATTGTGATGCTTAGGAAGCTGTTTTCTAAATTCCTTCATAATGTTGGACTGCCTGTTGTAAAAATGACTTTTCTGTTCAATTAGCACTTGAAACAATCTATATTTAAAAGTCACCCAAGGCCAAATTATACAATGTCAGAAATGGATGCTGGGAATTTGGGAAATTGAAGTGCCAAGATATCTCAAGAGCTCTTTTGGAAAACACTGGTTTTATTTTATTTATTTATTGATCAAATTTATATAGCCAAGAAGTAACTGGGCTGCCTATCCTGAGAAATTTCAACAAGGAGTTTTCCACTAATCCCAATTTAGCCAGTATAGCAATTGGTATCTGCAACTGGGCTCCAAATTATATTCTGATTTATATGCGAGGAAACAGTTTTTCAGAAATCCTAGTCTTAAAATATTTATAATTGTATTGGTAAGAACTAGAACTCTAAATTGGATTTAGAAAAAGATTACAGTGTGATTTTAAAATCCACATTGTGCAAGACTACATAATATATGGCTTGCAATTTACAGGTCTTGTAATAATTATAGTTTTTAAGCGTAAGATTATGTTGAGTAATCTGCTATATAAATAGAAAAATGCTATCATTTGAACATGCGGAAGCTATAACAAATCTAACAGCATTCCCAGTCTGTACAATTGATCACACAATAGAGTGGAAGGAAATGGGCAGCACATGAATCAATCAATCATCAATCAATCCCAATCTAAACAGATTATATGCCCATTTCTGGATTAGGTTGCTGATAATTTATTGGACTCATTGTTCTATTTGAAGTAAGCCTTTGTGCAATTTTTAACTCTGCCAGGATTCCAGATTGAATGTTTTTATAGGCTCTTTGGCATAGATATGGGTTTGATTTAATGTGATAATCCCAAGAAAATAATAGTAATTTTAATATAATGTATCTTTCATTATCATTCAATAACCATTGTGAAATCTGGCTCCAAAGATCTGAAATAAAATAAAATTTCTTGGAATTATATACTTTGAATGTACCATGAGCCAAGTGTTCAATTCCTAAAGTGCAATATCAGCATGTTAAATAGTCCCCAAAGCCATCTACTTTACGTGAAGAATTCCATTTTCATAACTTGTATTTTCATTTGAGCATGAGAATTATAATCCAGGACAGGACAGGAAGAAGTCAAGTCTGTTTGGTTGGCCTTATTCACCTTGCATTTCTCTGATTTGCCTCTTTGGGATATTTCTGGATCCATAGAAAAGCTCAGAAGCTCAATGGCTCATTGGGTATTGGAGAATATCGAGATAAAACTCCTCAATATTTTTGAACAGGCTTCTACAATGGGGAATTCTTTTCAGGTATGATGTGATTTGGAGTTACAAGTCCAGTGCAAATGAAGGCCACCAGATTGGGTACAGATTCTCTGAAAAAACTAGGCTTTATATGACCTTAACTATCTTGATAATGTATACACAATATTTTAGTATGTTTTAATTTAAATCTGGCATGGTGCCTATGCTTTGTTTTTATCGATTTATATCATGTTCATCAGTTGCTCCTTTGTTGTGGATTGTGTTGGTCTACCAACACCGCGTTATAGAGCAGAAAACCCATAAACACCTGGGGTGCAAATTTCAGATGGGCACTACTAAGACTAACCAACCAGGTTTAGTAGCATGTTTAAAAACAAGTCACTTTAATCCAGTACTCTGCACTCAACATGTAGTCCTCAATGGAACTGCATCTACATGGAGGAAAGTATACAGTGGGGTACCCCAAGGCTCTGTTTTAGGCCCAGTACTCTTCAACATTTTCATTGATTTGGAGAAGGGGGTAAATGGGGAACTCATCAAATTTGCAGATGATACCAAGCTAGCAGGAATAGTCAACACTCCAGAAGATAGGCTTAAGATACAGAAGGATCTTGACGGACTTGAACATTGAGTGTTATGTAACAAAATGAAATGCAATAGTGAAAAAACTAAAGTTCTACATTTAGGCAAGAAAAACAAAATGCACAGGTACAGTATATGTTGCTCAATAGTAGTAGCTGTGAATCTTGGAGTCCTAGTGGACAACCATATTTTAAATATGAGCCAGCAGTGTGCAGCAGCTGCCAAAAAAGCCAACACAATTAAGTTAGTGAAGTGTTAATACCACTTTGTAATGCCTTGGTAAGGCCACACTTGGAATACTGTATCCAATTTTGGTCACCATGATGTAAAAAAAAAATATTGGGACACTAGAAAGAGTGCAGAGAAGAGCAACAAAGATGATTAAGGGACTGGGAGCTAAAACACCCCGCCCCACATGCACATGTAACCTTCCCTCCCTCCCCCCTGTTGCGCACGATGGCACAGTGGACCCATTTTTCACCCTCCCCAGGCTCCAGAGGCTTTCTAGAAGCAAAAACAGCCGCATGTCGCAGGCCCTCTGGAGGCAGGAAACGTCCTGGGTTGCAACGCTTCGCGTGCCCTGAGATATGGCTCCATGTGGCACCTGTGACACGGGTGTCATAGCTTCGTCATCACAGGTCTAGTCTGATGAAGGACTATGGGTGACATGATAGCAATGTTCCAATGTCTCAGGGGCTGCCACAAAGAAGCGGGAGTCAAGCTATTCTCCAAAGCACCTGAGGGCAGAAGAAGAAGCAATGGGTGGAAACTAATCAAGAGGAGAAGTAACTTAGGAGAAATTTCCTGACAGTTAGAACAATGAATCAGTGGAACAACTTGCCTCCAGATGTTGTAAATGCTCCAACACCGGAAATTATTAACATGAGATTAGACAACCATTTCTCTGAACTGGTGTAAGATATCCTGCCTAAACTGGAGGTTGGACTAGAAGACCTCCAACGTCCCTTCCAACTGTGTTATTCTATTCTATTCAGTAGCGATTTACAGGCAGGGGCGGTTTCTCAATGCATTACAGCTACATTCAAAATCTGGTAAATCAGGTCTTCTGGATTCTCTGTCCTCAAGTCCTTTTTCTGGAGTCTGGAGACACCGTCCTTAACAGCTCAGGCCGCTGCAGCCCATGACTCTGTTCTGGAGAGAGGAAAAGGCCGCTTGCGAAGCGATCGATTTAGGAGAATTGGGGCGAAGGAAATAAGATGCCGCCTTCTTCCCAAACAATCCGTCAGGCTGCCGCGGTTTACGCCCGGGCGAGGCGGCTGGCTGGCCTCGGATCGCATTGCCTTTGGGCGAAGAGGAGGAGGAGGAGGAGAGGAGGAGGAGACTGACGAGGCGGGCGGCGAAGCTGTCCTCGGTCACGTGGCGCCGGCGCAAAGGAGGCAGCTTCTCCTCTCCTGCAATCTCCGGCTGCCGATCATCGCCCGGCTTCTGGGGATGCTCCCCAGGCACGGCTCTGGCAGCGGGGTCGGGCCGAAGCCGCCACGTCCTGCGTCGCCTCGCCTTTGCTTTGCCGCGAGGCTCAGGTGACTCTTGTGCCTAGCGGCGATGTAAGGCAACCCCGGCGCTCGTTCGCTCGCTCGCTTCGAGAAACCAGCTTCACCTGCCGGGACTGAAATAGGACTAAAACAAAAACAAAAGCCCCACCTTCCCTCCCTTCCCCGGCTCTAGGCAGCGGGGGGTTTCAAGGCACGCAAAGGGGCGCCCTGGCACTAACGGTGCCACTTTCTTTTGGAAAGGTGAGTCTGGGGTCGGCGGGCGTTTATGTCCTTCCTTTGGACGGTGGGAAGAAGAGGCTTCCTGAGCAGAGGGAGAGGGGGGGGAAATGGGCTGCCTCTGGTGGGATCCGATCCCCCATCTGAATTATGGAACTAGGCCAAGGAGAGGGTCCCAGCCTGTCTTTAAAACAGACCTTTGGCGGGACGGAGCTTGCTATTCTTTGGTGCCCCGAGAACCTTCCCACACAGGGTTTATAAAGAATGAAGCAGTAAAATTCCAGGACTGAGCTGTGGCGGAAGGACAACATATTTAATTTAATTTAATTTAATTTAATTTAATTTTTCTATAAATTTAGCTATAACACTAAGCCTTTCTACTGGACTAAAAACCCTCTTCTTCCTCTTAATTGGGGGATTTTTTTAAGTATTTCTAAAATAATAATAATTTAATATTTATTTAACATCACCTTTGTTCATTTTTATCAAAAAGGATGCTTCTATACTCCGGACAAACTCTTTAAGTTTGCATCTCCCCCTTCTGTTGCTAGTGAAGGGAATGCTTTTTCTAAAATTGCATATACTGAAGTATATGCATATGCCATCTAAATAATGAAGTTGGCATTCCTTTTTTTCCGTCAAAATTATAGTTTCACTCAAATACCAATGTGTATCGAAGTGATCAATTAAATATTAAAACCAAATTTAATTCATCAGTGTAAGCTTATATTGACTTAATGGAAATATTCATTATTCTAATTAAGGTTAAGTTCTTAGATAGGTGGCCATTGTTTTAGATTTCTCCTTAAATAAATTGACATTGTAAAGGTTCTTCAATTGGAAAATTTATGGATTATTATAAAATCCCTTCCTTCCCATTCAAATGAAAAGTTTGTATTGCTGTCTTATGTTTTATTGTAGAGATAGCATGAAATCTATGTGCCTTTCCTTTGTACAGTAGATTTCTTTTTAGGTAATTGATGTTAAGTTTCTTCAACTGGACAACTTAGAGGAAAGTTCTTAAATTTAAAAAAAACCTCTGGATGACGCTAAAATATGTTCCTTCGCAACAATTAAAATTTTTATGGAGTTATTGTTGCCTTATGTTATATTGTAGAGATAATGTTAATTCTGTATGTCCTTTCTTTAAAATCATTTTAATGAATGACACTATGTTATTGCTTATACAGATGAATCATGGCTATTTATCATTGCCACAAGCATGATCACGCTGGATATCTACAAAGACAAAAAAAACCCATATCTTTCTGGAAGCTATCTTTTATTTGAAGGATATATGAGTGATTTTCAAAATTGTAGAAAAGCTAAAATGTTTGCACTATCTAAGTCAATGAACAAAAAGCTTTCTAAAACGTTGTTTTTAACTTCAACTGAGTGGTGCAAGGTTAATCATAACCCCTTTTTCAAATTCAGCTGGCTTTTTAATTGTAGCTTATAGAACAGTACAGTTCCTTTAAGTGGTTTTTAGTTACAGGTTATGATATAATCCATCAGCAGCTCGAATAATTGAGACTCAGTGTCAGAAATTTAGATTTTGCTTCTGTGAGACACTCGTATAGTAGGGTTGACAAACCATAGATGCCCAGCTAAATCTACCATGCTAATTTATTTTATAAAGCTACTCTGAACTTCCTAAATACAAATAGATGTATATAATAAATATGATTACATTACTGGCTTCCTGTTCTTTAAAGATTTTTCTGAATTCTGATCACTTTCAAATTATGATACCGAAAATTGATTCTGGGACTTTATGTTCACTAATTAACTCTATCCCTACAGATACTTTCTCTGGCTCTGATTTAAGGGTAAATCAATAAAGAAAGAGAATGTTTAGAATTATGTTTGATAAGTGGACTGCAACATTTATATAAATAATTTGAGATAGGAATAGACCGTCACCTTGCACAAATATGATGGGTCCCACAAAATAATTTAATATATGAAAATATTTTTATACAGCTTTAGAATAAGCAGAAAATCAGTTTCAGTGTCAAATGAGATAATTTATAATGATTTTGTCCCATTTATGTGCATATATCAACATTTGATTGCTTATTTAGTATTCAGAGTGTCGGAACTTATTATTTATGATGAATGTATTTTTATGATGACTATGATCATGATTTATCACTTATAGCTTTTATGTACAATGAGAGCTTATGCACCAAAGACAAATTCCTCGTTTGTCCAATCACACTTGGCCAATAAAAAATTCTATTCTATTCTATTCTATTCTATTCTATTCCATATAACTGATATAAAAATTTCTGACATGGGTATGTTTTGTGTTTTTGCACATCTGCTGATGTGATATTTTGTGTTGTTGCTTTTTGAGAGTGAAAGAGATAAATTGAGGAATCTGACACATATAATATAGATCCTGGACCAGGGAAGGGAAGGGAGATACTGCTTTATAGATTATAGGAATCTGTTCTCCAAATATCGCTTCTTTTGTTTTTCATAGCAAAACCTATATATTATATTTCTTGAGCACATACTCACTTACATCAAGAATAAATTCACTGAATTTAGTTTACCTGGTTTTCTGGTATCTTCAGTATTGAAGATAATGATTATACCTTGTCATCATTCTCATAATGGATCCACTTCCTACTTATTGTCTTTCTACCCATACATGAATGGGAGAAAGCATCATTTTTCTGAGCACACTTACTTAGGAATGGAGCTGCACCTGCCTTTAATGTTTGTCCTCCACCCAAAAACTTGTGATATATTAAGGCCAATGTTGCAAATACAGCACTAAATAATCCACATGCCTTCTGTGAAGGAGAGGGTCAATAGAACTAGAAGGAAGTTCAAGCAGAGTCTGTGACATTTGTATTCTAAGAGCAAACAGAATATATTGTAATTTCTAGGGTTCCTAATACTAAAAAGTCCAGGAAGTTGTTTATGGCAGTCTCCCAATGTGCTAAAGTCTCTTGGCTCGCAGCATTTCAAGAAGTTGCATTTAAAAATTGGTTTGTCCTCTGGATTTTCTATCTGAGAATAAGAAATAGAATGGAGTTCCATATAATACACAGGTCCTAAAGAACACACAATTATTCATTTATTGGGCTTCGAGACCATTCAGAAGCCGTGATTCTCAGCCATTTCATGACCTTGCAGAAATCAAGCAAGAGCCAAGGATGAATGTGCATATAAGAGAGAGGGGAGAGGGATTTAAAGAATTTTTTTTTAGAAATAAGTCTTGAAACAATATCCAACTATAAAATCTAAACAGGAAAACTGATATACAAAATAATGTGTTTATGGAAAAAAACGTCCTTATGTTTGGTTCCAAAAATAGTGCTTTCTATGATAAGAACATGAGAACTGTGGGAGAACTCATTTTTCTTCACTGTTAATATCTTTTTCACTGCTATGATTAGCTGATGAAATAACATCGGCTGGCTGTAACTTGGCATGGAAAGTGCTGTAATACTTGTAGTTCAGAGTTGAAACTTTCATTGTTAAAGGAGACAATCACACCTTGAGTTTTGTGTGTAGCATTTTTGGTTAATAATTCCAATATTGCTACTGTTTCTTCTCTTCCAGCAATGGAAAATCCTGAAGTGCTTGTAGGTAGCTGCAATGCTCAGGATGATGAAAACTTATACAATGTAAAACATCATTCGTCTATGTGCCAACTTCTGGAAGATCAATTGAGAAGGAAACTTAAATTTTTCTTTATGAATCCCTGTGAAAAATTCTGGGCCCGAGGAAGGAAACCGTGGAAACTTGGCATACAAATTCTGAAGATAGCCATGGTTACTATCCAGGTGAGGTACCCAGCTGCAGTACAATTATTATTTTTTAAGTCATGCATTTTTGGTTAGTACAATACAAATTCAATAAGTTATGACCAGTTAAGTGGCTGATTGACTGATGCTTTGATAATTGTGTTTTCAGAACCATCTGTATGGTATTTGAAACTTTCAGACCTTAATATAGGTAGCGCTTGACTTATAAACATTTGTTTAGCAACTGTCTGAAGTTACGAAGGCACGGTCATGTGATTAGAATTTGGGTGCTTGGCAACCAGCATATACTAATGATGGTTGCAGCATCCTAAAGACATTTGATCAGCATTTACAATTTTCCCAGCTGACTTCCAACAAGCAAAGGCAATGGGAAAAGCTGGATTTGTTTAGCAACCACATAATTCAATTAATAACTGCTGTGATTCCTTTAACAACACCCCCCCTCCCCCAAGATTATAAAGTCAGGTACAACTCATGTAATAATTGTCTTGCTTAGCAACAGAAATTCTGGTCACAATTGTGATTGTAAATCAAGGACCATCTGTAAATATTAAAATGACCTCAGTGTTCTTGCATCCTGAATATTTTGTGGGAAAGTATTTTTGTCGGGTAATTAATATTGACAAGTTTAATAATATTATATGTATCCTCATCATATGTTCTCCATCTGTGTTGTATAAGAACTTTCATGAGTGCCAACTAACATAGCTATCTTGTTTAGGAATTAAAGGATTTTTAGTCCAAATATCTGATGGGTGCTGAATTGGTGTAATGGACAGAATAGGCAACGAACAATATCAAGATTACAGCTGCAGTTTTGTTTCATTTCATTTCATTATATGTGTCAGTCTTCAACCTCCTAGTAAATGCTCATTGCTCACCAACTATTGTCTCTGTGTGTGTTCAGACTACAGTATAAAAATGTCCAATATGAACTATACTAATATTATCCAATGTTTTTATTCAGCAAACCATATCCAAGATCAGAAAGAAAAATACAGTTGTATTAGGGTTAGGGTTAGAGTTAGGGTTATTGAACTGGGCTAAATTATAAAGGTAACAAAAATATAATTGCATAAATTTAGGAGAAGGCTTGACCACTGAATGAAAATAACATTTGTAAAATAGGAGGGATGCTATCCAGCTCTCCTTTTCTAGATGCTCAGTTCCTGATTTATTTACAAGATACCTTTCATACTGCCAGAGTAAGATGAATCTACCAAAGGAAGGAGTAGGAAATGGTGGAAGGGATAGAACCAGCTAAGAATGCTCCAAGAGCTGTAAAAACTAATGTACTTGTGGTCAGAATAAACTTATTGAGTATTTTAGTGGGAAGGATTCCCTTTCTGTTGATATTGATACTAAGTTCATACTACATGTTCCACATTTAATGACCTGGGTTATAATTCTCAATGCATGACCATTATTTGTGGATAAAAGTTTACATTATAGACTGCTAATATTTAACTTTTTTTGTGGGGGGGATATTTTCAGCTTGTAGTTTTTGGGTTAAGCAATCAAATGGTGGTTGCATTTAAAGAAGAAAACACGGCATCCTTTAAGCATCTATTCTTGAAAGGTTATATGGACAGCATGGATGACACCTATGCAGTGTACACGCAAACCGAGGTCTATGACCAGATCTCCTTCGCAGTAAACCAGGTAATTTTTTTAAAATATAAAACGCATCCTGATAGTGTATAAAAGTAAAATTATACACTGAATTTAAACTAAACTTGAAAAAAGCCAAGTCAGTATATGTGAACAGAAGAAATATCAGATTAGTTTCCTGTACTGTATAGCTTACATTGGCTGTAATGAGTCAAGAGATGAAGACCTTTTAATTTCATGATAGCCTCGTGAGATAAATGTAACATGGCCAATTGGCCCATAAAACTGAGGTTTTCTGTAATTGAATCCATTTCACTGAATTTTATTTGAACCTAAGTCTTTGCAATTCCATTCATGAGGTCAATAAATCTGAAAAGCAGAATGTTCCATCACAGACATCCTCTTGACTCTATCTAATTAGCTCAGTTTTAATTATCAGGCAGATCCATTAACTGGTTGTCCCTTGTTGCTTAGTTCTTACAGCTGCGAACTATTTCTGTTGGAAATCATGCCTACGAAAAGAGAGGATCTGAAGAGACACCCATGGCAATATGTCAGTACTTCTACAAGAGAGGAATTATCAGCCCTGGAAATGACACTTTCGATATTGACCCAGAAATTGAAACTGGTGATATACTGAACTACTCAAATCAGATAGATTGTTAGTGGAGTCTGTGTGTGAGAGAAAAAGGAGAACGATAGAGAGAGAGAAAGAGGGTGAAAGAGAGGGGTGGGGAGAGAGAGAGATGAGAGAGAGAGAGAGAGAGAATGAGAACTTGAGGAAAAAGTCATAGTGTTTAAAAGCAAATATTAATAAATGGTAATTTCCAGTAACATAACAGTATAATGGATAGTCACTTCAGATATTTTATTAGGTACCACTTTACGGAAGAAACTCAAGTACTGCAGATAGTCCTCACTTACCAATTGCTTCATTCAGTAACAGTTCATAGTTATGACAACAGTGAAAAAGTAGGTTTAAGACCAATTGCTTTGCAATTGGCATGCATTTATAATAGATGCAGCGTCCCATGATCATATGGTTGCCATTTGTGACCTTCGCATCTGACTTCCAACATACAAAATCATTGTGGAAGATGGCAGGACGCCATAAGTCATGATCACATGGCATTTCGCTTAACAACTTGAGGTGATTTGGTTAATGACCACAGTGGAACTGACATCCTGAGTGTGGCACTGTTACGTGATGTTTCACTTCATGACTTTTATCACTTAGCAACTGTGGTTGGTAAGTGAGGGCTACCTGTACATTAGAGTCTTGTTTAAGTCATTAGGAATACTGCAGTAGTGATGTGAGTGCTTCACTTAATTCCTTGCCCCATGTCACTCAAATGATGTCAGCTTGAGTCAGACCTAATATGTTCTATACAACTGTACCTGGTTTATGTCTATGGAGATTCTCAGTCATGGTTGTCCCAAAGGTGCTTTTTCAAGAAAGAGGCAACTGGACTTTATGGTTTTTCTTTGAAGATGTTTTGCTTCTCATCCAAGAAGCTTCTTGAACTCTGAGCTGAAGAAGCTTCTTGGATGAGAAACAAAACATCTTCAAAGAAAAACCAGAAAGCCCAGTTGCGTCTTGAAAAAGCACCTTTGTGGTTTAGTTTCCAATGGCCTGAAATCTTGCTAATAAAAATTGATGACTCATAGACAAGTGTGATGACTCTATTGTAATTGTATCTGAAGCAGGTTCTTCATACCAGTAATTATTGAACAGAGTTAAGGGTACAACTACTTGCAAGATACTGTACTATACTATCATCAAAACTGAAACAGATTGCCATCCCTCTTCCACAAAAGTCTCTTGCCAACTCAACATTGCAGACATCAATTATGTAATCTCAATATTGATTGGTGATTCAGGTTCAGGGTGAGATTTACCCTGAGACAGTCCCCTCCGATCGCAGACGTGTGATAGAAAGCATTAGTAACCTGTTGGATGGCATAAATGTTTGCTGTGTGGATTATTTTGCGCTCTTACTCTGTTGTCCTGAAGTTGAAGAAAACATCACCTTATGATGCACTTACAAATCCAGTTAGCTTATGTACCTGATCTGGGCAGGGTGCCATTCTATGGTTTGTGTGCTTTAGGCAAATACTGAAATATCTTGTCTGACTCAGCCCTTTCAGGTTGGACTTCTGAAACTTTGTGAATAAACTTGAGTGGTCAGCCTTACCTGTTCAACATTAATATTGAATACTGAACATACAGAATTATTGGTAGCAGCTGTTACATGGTAGTCCAGAAGCATTGAGACTTCCTTTTGGAGTTTGGAAATAGTGACATAAATAATAATCTCTGTTATTAGTGAACTATTGTAGTAAACCTATGTGCACAAATTTCTGAAAAATACTGAATTCTATAAGGACGTCTCAGCTCAGCTTATTTTCATTGAAATATATTAAAGAACTGTTGAAAGATTGAGGGTTTTTTTTCTTGATATATCTGTATGCAATTACATGAACCAATATGTAGCATATAAAAGTAATTGCATTATAATTATAAGGACTTCTTAAATTACTGTTTCTTCATTTTATTTAGAAGAAAATAACTTATAACTGCACTGAATTACATTCTACAGACATAAATAGAAGACCTTGTAACAATACAATAATACAATAGCAGAGTTGGAAGGGACCTGGTAGGTCTTCTAGTCCAACCCCCTGCGTGGGCAGGAACCTTATACCATTTCAGACAAATGGCTATCTAACATCTTTTTAAAGACTTCCAGGGTTGGGGAATTCACAACTTCTGGAGGCAAGCTGTTCCAGAGGTTAATTGTTCTAACTGTCAGGAAATTTCTCCTTAGTTCTAAGTTGCTTCTCTCCTTGATTAGTTTCCACCCATTGCTTCTTGTCCTGCCCCCAGGTGCCTTGGAGAATAGTTTGGCTCCCTCTTCTTTGTGGCACCCTCTGAGATATCGGAACACTGCTATCATGTCTCCCCTGGTCCTTCTCTTCATCAAACTAGACATACCCAGCTCCTGCAACCGTTCTTCATATGTTTTAGTCTCCAGACCCCTAATCATCTTGGTTGCTCTTCTCTGCACTCTTTCCAGAGTCTCCACGTCTTTTCTACATCGTGGCGACCAAAACTGTATGCAGTATTCCAAGTGTGGCCTTACCAAGGCACTATACAGTGGCATTAACACTTCACGTGATCTAGATTCTATCCCTCTGTTTATGCAGCCTAGAACTGTGTTGGCTTTTTTGGCAGCTGCTGCACACTGCTGGCTCATATTTAAATGGTTGTCCACTAAGATTCCAAGATCCCTCTCACAGTTGCTACTATTGAGCAAGGTACCACCTATACTGTACCTGTGCATTGTGTTTTTCTTGCCTAAATGTAGAACCTTACTTTTTTCTAACTATAGAAATAATATTGTAATTCTACACTTATTTAGTATTAGGGCAGTTATCTATGGGTCAAATATAACATTTCCTTTTTGAATTTATTTTTAAGTAGAAGATAGTTCCAGAGATTCATTATCAAATAAGCATTCCCACAAGGCAGAAGTTTAGTAAATGTATATATTAAATCAATTAAAAACCATAGCTGCTTTTTTCTTGTAAGTATGAAGAAAGATTTTACTTCTCATATTATTTAGATAAGACTACTAATGACCAGACTGGATTTCATTTCCTTATTACTGATTTTCCGTCTTCTTCAGTTTATGAAATGTTGAGCATTTTCTATATAAAAACCATCTGTCTTCCCACAGAGTGTCTTTATGTGGAGCCAATACTGCCTCTGGAAAATGGGACACTGAGGAAGACTCCTCTCAATTTAACTTTAGACTTCCATAGGTGAGGAGAAATAAAAGTTGCTGATGTTCTTGAATGTTTTTGGTAATGGTGAAATAAAGCTCCAATCTCTGTTCTAGACTTGTGACTCTGACACTCACGTTCAAACTGAAGGCCATTAATCTCCAGACCATTCGACAACATGAACTCCCAGACTGCTATGATTTCACACTAACAGTAAGTAAAAATATGGAGTCCTTGGAACTTTCTGAGTCTGCTTGTTTATTTGCAGGTAAACTAGGTAGCATCATGAGTAGAAAAGCAAGTAAAAAAAAAGTTTGAACTCCTGATGAAGACTTGTCATTAGTCTTTTTCTGAAGGATGGCAGAAATGGGCCTAGATTGTGTCAACTTCTTCTTAAAGTGGACTGTTGCAGTGTATGTATTAGCAACGTAGGAGAAGGAAAGAATGAAGTAAAATTACGAAGAGGCATTTATTGCTACCAGAAAGTTACCTGCCTGTACAGCTGCTAATACTGATTCAGTAATTCACCTTTTCTCCTTTTAGTAAGTTCAGAATGTATTTCTGGATAGTATTAGCTTTTTGAATTGTATTAAGAATGATATTAATGCTTTTGCTTATGTATGTAGCTATATTCTAATTGTGCATTTTAAAATTTGTTTCTATTTCTTTTTTATTGATGGTGGCTGGTGGTTATCTTAAATACTCCTCAGATGGAAAAGTGCAATAAAACCCAAATAGTGATAAGAATAACAATATTTCTAAAACAATATTAAAAAGATGGGAAAACTGGGTTACGTTCTCTCATAGTTTTTTGTTTTTTTGTTCCAGAGTTATTCATATATAGTCTTACTTCATTTTATTTCTCCATCTTATTTTAAAACTGCTTAGATTTTGGGAAGAATGGTACGCTGACAGAACTAAATGCATGGAGGGTGGGGGGGACACCCTAAGCATTTTCTGTTTTCTACAACGGGTTCCAACCTTTGCAACTTTAAGTCTGAAGGACTTCAGCTCCCAGACAAAGCTGGCTGGAGAATTCTGGGAGCTGAAGTCCTTCAGACTTAAAGTTGCAAAGGTTGGAGACCCCTGTTCTACAAGACATGTTTTTTATATGCCACCACTGATTCAAAGTCATTCTTCAAGCTAACTATCTTTATGGCTTCTTTGAGAAGGATGGATGGATGGATGGATTTTGCTTTTGCTTTTATTACCCAAGCATTTGGCATAAACTGTTCAGATTTTTTTTATTTGCCAGATGGATAATTCTCAAATTCAACCTATCTGAATTAGTGAGTGATAGAAGTGTTTTTTCCATAATATCTACAGATAGTCTTTGATAACAAAGCTCATAGTGGAAGAATTAAAATAAGCCTAGACAATGATATTGCCATCAAGGAATGTAAAGACTGGCATGTTTCTGGATCAAGTAAGTTTTTTAAAAAATCATAGTTTTATTATTACTTATTTAGCACTTAGAGGTTTTACTGAAGGCCTAGTGATGCATGAAATTAATACAGTATTTGCTATAATCTGCAGTAACTAATTTTTTTAAATGTGTGTGTCAACCGAGCACACAACTTGAATATGAGTGTGTGTTACATCATTTCATCGTTTGCTATAGTCCTTTAAAAAATGTCTTTCTATATGGTTACTATTTACAATATTGTTGTTAGTTGTGAAGTCATGTCTGACCCATCACGATCCCATGGACAACGTTCCTCCAGGCCTTCCTGTCCTCTATCATCCTCTGGAGTCCATTTAAGCTCATTCTTACTGCTTTGGTGACTCCATCCAGCCATCTCATTCTCTGTCGTCCTTTTCTTCTTTTGCCCTCAATCTTACCATTAGGCTCTTCTCCAGTGAGTCCTTCCATCTCATTGGGTGGCCAAAGTATTTGAGTTTCATCTTCAGCCTTCTGAATAACAATCAGGGTTGATCTCCTGTAGGACTGACCGGTTTGATAGCCTTGCAGTCGAAGGGACTCGCAGGAGTCTTCTTCAGCACCATCGTTCAAAGGCCTCAATTCTTTGGCGCTCAGCCTTTCTTATGGTCCAACTTTCACAGCCATACATTGCAACTGGAAATTTACAGTATATTAAAGGGAATTCCCCACAATGGGAAATTTGCCCCAAATACAAATACAAATAACTAACTTGAGAGAGGAAGGTTCTCTTTAAACTACCGAAAGGTGTGAAGCATTTGTTCTTTTTGATGGCTCTGCACCCCTTAATTATCCACCTCTCCCTTTTTCAATGACATGTATTGAAAGATTAAGTAAGATGAAGGCCGCTTCTCTGTTATGAGCACTCTCTCAAGGCAATTTCACGAAGAAAATTCCCCTCCAGCCATAAATGAGTATGTGTCCTATGAGAGGATCAGGTTAACAATTACACATAGACAAGTAAATCAATCTTTTTTTTCCCCCAGTACAGAAGAATACCCACTACATGATGATCTTTGATGGTTTTGTCATACTGACATGTCTTGCATCACTGATTCTCTGCACACGATCTGTAATTAAAGGGATTCATCTACAAAGGGTAAGCTCATGTTTGTCAGTAACTCTTAATAAATGTAATTGCAGCTTCTCAACAGCATTTTCTCTTTTCTTGTCCACTCATATATCCTAGGAATTTGTGGCTTTTTTCCAACATCACTATAAGAAAGAAGTATCTTTCTCTGATCTGATGGAATTTGTCAATGGCTGGTATATCATGATCATTGTTAGTGACCTTCTTACCATAGTTGGTTCTACATTAAAGATGGAGATACAAGCTAAGGTAGGTGATTTGCACACTGATTAAATGTTCCAGTTTTGGAAGTCCCAATTGAAATCTTATTGGCCAGCCTGAATTTCTTATTTTCATAGTTCAGTTGAATCTTCAACTGGGGGAAATGGTCAGATTGTAAAGACTGCTGCTCCAGAGAAGGGACTTTTCTAGCTGCATATTTTAGCTAACCATAGTAATAGCATTATAAATTAGGAATGAGCAGTATCTCTGCATATCATCAAAAGTCGATTAATTTGTGGTGCTTTCTGCCCACCAGGAAACAGCCCTCTATAATATTTTACCCCAATTTTTTAATGTCATAAAGCCGTGATGGCAAACCTATGGCACACGTGCCACAGGTGGCGCGCAGAGCCCTCTCTGGGCACATGAGCTTTCGCCAAACTCATGCGTGCGCACGTCCCTCCGGCCAGCTGATTTTTGGGTGTCTACCACACATTCAGGAGATGCACACACAGGGGAGGGAGTTCATTTGTGCATATATGGGGGGCGCCCATATTTGTAGTTTCAGGAGGCTTCAGGGAGGCCTGCTAGGCCAAAACAGGGTGCAGAGGAGGTGCAGTTTCCCCCCCCCCCCCGACAGCCCGTTTTTTGTCCCAGGAGGCTTAAGGGAGGTCTGCTAGGCCCAAAACAGGGTGCAGGGGGAACGTGTGCAGGGGGGGTTGTGTGCATGTGTAGGGGGAGCACAGGGGGGAGTCATGTGCATGCACGGGGCAGAGAAGCACGTGGGGTTGTGCGCGCATTTGCAGCGGGGGCATGCCGCATTGCATAATGGGCATTGGCACACCCAATTTTGGCACATGAGGACAAAAAGGTTAGCCATCATTGTCGTAAGGTATATTCACCTTCCAGGGATGGTCTTGTTTATTGGCTAATCTAGCAAAAATATTTATTTATTTAATTATTAAATTTATACACCGCTCACTTCAGTGTCATGTGACTCTTGAAAAAAGTCAAGAAAATATGGTGTTCCCTAGTGTTAAAATGAATATGAAAGATCTTTTTTTTCCGGGCACCTCACCTGCAATGCAGTCAGTGTAACTTATTGAATATCATGATATTCCTCATGCAGAGTCTGACAAGCTACGACATCTGCAGTATCCTCTTAGGGACTTCCACCATGCTTGTGTGGCTTGGAGTGATCCGCTACCTCAGCTTCTTCCAGAAATATAATGTAAGGGTCTTCTGGGACCTTCATTCTCTTAGTGTTTATTTATGTTATTACCTGGTGGTACTGAATTGGAAAGTCTAATGAGCATCTCTGGGTTTTTTGTTTGGATCTTGTTTTCCAGCTGCTTATTTTGACCCTCCGTGTAGCATTGCCCAATGTCATTCGATTTTGCTGCTGTGCGGCTATGATTTATCTGGGTTATTGCTTCTGTGGCTGGATTGTGCTGGGCCCATATCATGCTAAGGTAACTGTGATTTGGATGTTTGTCATCTAGATTTGTATCTGAAGTGTCTTGCGCAAATGTTAACAAAATGAGCATGCTGCCAAGATAGCTGAAAGGGCCAGTTTCTCTCTTTAATTATGTATCTATACACTCTCACCAGAATATGGAGTTCGTATATATTTTCTGAGGCATTGATGCAAATATTCATAAAATATTGTAATATACAGAGTTTTCCAAGGGCTGGTATTGAGTAAAGCACGTAACATTTAATTGCAATTTACTATATTTGCCTAGTATTTTGTAAACAACTTGAGCAAAAATGGAAATAATTTTCTTTTCTTTTGTCTGTTTGTTCCTGAATATTTGTTCTCTTCTAGTTCCATACCTTGAATATGGTTTCTGAATGTCTTTTCTCTTTGATAAATGGAGATGACATGTTTGCTACTTTTGCAAAAATGCAACAGAAAAGCTACCTGGTATGGCTGTTCAGTCGGATCTACCTCTACTCTTTCATTAGCCTCTTTATCTACATGGTTCTGAGTCTCTTCATTGCCCTAATTACAGACACGTATGAAACAGTGAAGGTACATAGACTTTTACTACAGGATGTTACCTTTAATTTTTTAAATGTGATTTCCAAAAATTCTGAAATAGTTTTCTGAATATCAAACGCTTTTGCTCATTTCATTAGTTTTCTGTGCATAGAGAGATATTCTACACCTTTGCGAGAATTCAGCATCATGACATCATCATACAAATGACACAGAGCAGTAAGCAAGAAAAGACCATTTGCATGATAACATCATGATGCAGTGTCATTATTTATTCCACAGGTGTCAAACTCACAGTGTCATGTTCCCGCCACATGACGTATTGTGATGTTTTTTCCCTTTGCGAAGCTGGGGTGGGCGTGGGCGTGGCCTGCGCATGATGCATCCAACCCACAGGCTGCCAGTTTGACACCCCTGATTTATTCCATACCTGTAGTGTTCACAAGTTTTTGTGTTTAAATTTTCTTTCTTAGCATGGTGGGACTGGTTCTAAAGCATGACCAAGACTGAGGTTTAAGGCTGTAACTTATTGCTTTATTTCCCAACTTTACTTTAATCTGAGCTGCTATATTTAATTTCCCTTGGGCAAGAGGACATGTACTATGATAACAATTGTTTTTCCTTTCCATTGTCTATAATATGAGATAATCTCTTCAGAAGATAGTTTGGATGCTCCAACTTCCTAGAGTCAGACAGTGAGAAGGTAGGGGAGGAACATGGGCCAGTCCTGGAGGCTGGGGAAGACTTGGGCAAGGGCTCTGTGTCAAAGGCAGAGTTGGGGCCTAGGCCTTCTGCCAGTTCTCAGCTGTCTTCAAAGCTAGACAGCAGTGAGGCAGAGGAACAGCTGGAGCCTCTTCCCAGTGAGCGCATGCGCAGAGCTGCCAGAAGAAAATAACAACTCAGAAATCAGGGTTGACTTGGGAGTAAAGCCACAGTGGAGGGTGAATGGCCTCTCCCATAGGAAAGTGCTGTGGAAGGTTGAAAAACCATCCTGGAAGATGGTAGAACCACATCATTTTCTCACCATTCCTGGGCAATAAAACTGAATGGATGTATCCATGTAAATCACAAGGAGTTGAACAAGATGGCTTTGCTTTTGAATGCCAGGATTTCCCTCTTCTCTCATATGAAAAAGTATAATTTGGTAGCATCATTTGGAAGAGATCTGAGTATTTCTTCCAAGGCAATTAGAGTCTGCCTGGAATCCTGGGGCCCCAAGTTGTGTTCCCGTGTCATTTCTATCTGTGCTTGAAGTCAGATAAAATGCAGTTTACAAGTCCACCCTAATCTCCAACCTCATGTGGATTCTTGGGGGAAGGCAGATGATAAATGGGGAGCAAGAACCTCACTTTTCTACTTACTTTTAATGGCTTCTAACCTACCAGGAGGAACCCTGTCTGACCTTCCCTATTTTTCCTCGCCCAAGGCCTCTTTAAAGATTGTGTTTTTCATAGCCATTTAATATCCACTGGAGTTGTTCTGTATAACAACTTTTTTTTTTTTAGCATTACCAGCGTGATGGCTTCCCAGAGACAGAACTTCATGCATTCATAGCACAGTGCAAAGATCTGCCAAACTCCGGAAGATACAGATTAGAAGAGGAGAGTCCTATAAATATCTTCTGCTGTTGTAAAAGGTTAGTGACTAAAGGACTGGGTGACAGCTGCATCATCTGATAGCTTGTGTGTGTTTTTCCCCCTCTTTCTTCAATGCCATATTCCATCCTGGGTACGTAGCTGAAGTTATCTGGGGTAAGAACAGAAAGCAGGTTAACAGGACCATCAGTCTTGAATCCAGTGAAACTGTAGGCACTTCCACATAAGGCTAGTGATCCTGCACTAGTTTGAAAGCTGCTCTGGATTCCCATGATCCCTCAGTGTCAAGCCATGTTAGAAAGCTAAGTCACCCAGAGGATCACTGATCTATGGAACTCCCTGCCAGAAGAAGTGGTGACAGCTGTCAGCCTCGACACCTTTAAGAAAGGATTAGACGAGTTCATGGAGAACAAGGGTATCCATGGCTATTATTATGGATGCCTAAGGACATCCTCCGGGTTGGAGAGATAGGCAGGATATTTCTCAATGCCATTTGCAAGGAATCATAAGCAGGTGAAGACATCTGCTTGGGAAGACCCTGAAGCAAATGGTGAGTCACAGTGTGAGACAGAATGCTGGACCAGATGGGCTGTGGCCTGTTACAGCAAGGCTGTTCTTATGTTCTTATGTACTTTATTGTAGCTTTGGTAAATGGAAGAGATTTTTTGTTCCAAAACATTCTGCTTTCAGGAGTTCGTGCCATAACTTTTCAGACTTTTGAGCAAATAGAGGAAATGCTGACATGCCAGCTCTGCAATTCCTTCAGGAGCAAGGGTGTCAAACTCAATTTCATAGAGGGCCGCATCAGGACTGTGGTTGACCTCGGACGGCCAGGTGGGTGCGGCCAACTGAATGGGTGTGGCTGACTGGATAGGCGTGGCCAGCCTGATGCCACTCCCCAATCTGCTGGCATGTTTCCTCTTTGCATTGGGTAGACTGGGCTGAAGCGACGTAGGACGACCCCTTACATTTTCCAGGACAGGCTCTGAGCTACATCACGCGCCTTGAGTTTGACACCCCTGGCCTAGAGGAATGGAGCAGGAGTTCAATCAAATAGGATTTTTTCCCCTAGGTTCTTTCTTTTCAGCTCTGGATCTGTTGGCTTGAATAGTTTTGCTAGGATACTAGTTCTTTTCATCTTTCCCTTTTTACTGTAACAAGGATGATGGGACTTTCTTTTCTTGGAGCAGGATAGATAGATAGATAGATAGATAGATAGATAGATAGATAGATAGATAGATAGATAGATAGATAGATAGATAGATAGATAGATAGATAGATAGATAGATAGATAGATAGATGATAGATAGATAGATAGATAGATAGATAGATAGATAGATAGATAGATAGATAGATAGATAGATAGATAAGAGGTTTTTTTAGCATTGCAAATTGTCAGACGTAAAAGCAATTATTCATTTATTTTAAACTGTTTCTGAGGGAATAAAGATACCAGTGGACCTTTTAAATAATGGTGCATAAGATAACTTAGGTTCTAGTTATGTTTTTGTAAAGTGAGCAATTGTAATTTTCCACACTAATACATTATTTTTTTAACATTAAGATTTCTAACCTTGCCCTTCTTATTCAGGGTGGCTTGTTTTATTAAAATTGTTTTCTTTGGATCAATAGATCTTGTTAGTTTTATAAAATAGGACCATTTTGATTTCTTTCTCTTCATATGTTTTGTGTAACTGGATAAAATATCTCTGTCCCTTTTCCCTTCTTTAGGTCTTAATAAAAATATTGGTAATAATTTCTGAAATTAGTTGGAGATTCTGAAGCTGGACAATCATCCCAGGTTCACCGAGAAACAGTGAAAGAGGAAATTCAAATATAAGAGGCACAAAATTGTCATAAATGTTTTTGGAATGTGTGCTGGTAATCATGTTAATTCTGATTCATAAATTGAGTCCTAATTATCATAAAATGGACAACTTAAACTTGTTATGAATAATAATGGAAAACTGAAATTATATTGTGATGTACTAACTCTTACTGCGGTTATGTTACAGGCACAATGTATGAATAACTGTCTACATGAATTAATCACACAGTATTTTCTCAGTTTTCGATAGGTATCTATAGATCATCTGAAAAGTAAAAGGGAGCAGATGGTCTCAGTATCTTCCCTGTGTGATTTGACATAGGGCACTAAAGGACTTTTGAATTCCAGTTGTTTATAAAATACCATGGAAAATGAAACTATAAAAATGATTCATATCCCCTTGCATACTGAAGAAGATTGATAGTGGAGAACCAAGGCTGGATTTTGGTTCCCCATTAAATTATCTTTTTTTTTTAATGTGTTCCACAACTTGATAACTTTTAGATTTAGAGTTTTCAAGTTTAATTGTTTGTCGAATGTGTTGAATTTGTGCATCTGTTAGTTCTTCAGCCAACATAAAGGTGGTTGGTCTCGCTATTTATTCTAATTATTCTATGAAATAACTCCTTATTTGGGACTTCAACAGCCTCTTATCCATCACTTTCATGTCAAAAGCAGGGCTAGAATTCACAGGCTCCTGGTACCTCTAGCCTGGTACCTTAACCACTGTTAATGCCCTGGCTACTCTGTACCAGAAAAAAGCTCTTAACTTAATATTTTACTATTTTAAGAAATGCACAGACATGTTTTAAATAAGTTAGAAAACTGACCTTAAAAAGGGAAAGATCATACCTCGCATCAGAGAAAGTTATTTTCCTTTATGCAAAATCTTACTTTTATTGTTCAACATCATTTAGGACCCACATTGGTCTTCCAAGGATTTCATCTGAAACATTGGGATGAATGCGAATATTTCAGCAAAAGAGTAACCAGAAGTCACTGGCCAGGGCAATCTCAGTCAACATTCTCTAACATTGGAGGCTTAGACATTTCTAAAATCGTGCTGGCAACAGACCTGTAGATTGGTAGTGAGGGAACAGAGATATTTGCAAAAGTATTATTGTCCTGCTCAGAAGAATGGAAGAGAATATATGTCCATTCCAAACCAGTATAGATAGTCCTCAACTTACGACCACAATTGAGCCTGAAATTTGTTAATTGAGTTTTCTCCCATTTTAGAACTTTTCTTGCCCCATTTGTTAAGTGAATCTCTGTAGCTGTTAAATTAGTAACACGCTTGTTAAGTGAATCTGGTTTCCCTGTTGACTTTGCTTGTCAGAAGGTCACAAGAGGATCACGTGATCCTGGGACAGTGTAACCATCATAAATGTGAGCCAGTTGTCAAGCATCTGAATGTAAATCACATGACCATGGGGATGCTGTAATGGTCGTAAGTGTGAAAATAAGTCACTTTTTTCAGTGCTGTTGTAACTGCCAACAGTCACTAAGTGAGCCTTTTGCAAGTTGAGGACTAGCTGTATAAATACGTTACAAGCTTTAAGAAAATGTTAGAGAATCAACACAGCATTGAATCCATGGCCCTTCCCTGAGCCTTCCCCCTTCTGGTTCTTTCTGACATCAGGGTTCATTAACATCAGAATCTGACTGAGTTTTGAAGAGTTCTCACATCAAGGCCAGATTCTTCTCCTTAGAGGGAAATCCTATAGTTCCAAAATCCCCTAGATCAGGGGCGTCAAACGTGCAACGACACGTCATCACATGATGTATCTCAACTTTTTTCCCCTTCGCTAAACCAGGGGTGGGCGTGGCCAGCGTGTGAAGCATCTGGCCCATGGACCACAAGTTTGACACCCCTGCCCTAGATCATACGGTTAAAACTTAAGCTTTGTACTGGTTTAATATCTGTTTAAAATTAATTATAGGAAACTTGCAGTCTTTGCTTCTAAGAAACAGTTTCACTAGTAGACTTTCACAAGTATTTGTTAGACAGTATTGGGCTTCGGTGCTTAGTGGCTGTGCTCTAGACCACAGATTTCCTAACATTGTGCTGTGGCTGGGAGATATCTGCAGACCACAGGCAACAAAGCAGGAAATGACTGGGCTTCTATCTTTATAGGTAGGTGTCCTGACTTTTGATTAACCAACTGCTCAACAGTTTCCCTAGGAACTGGAGAAGACATATTTGAGCAAAGTTTCAGAAACAAATATAGACAAGAAATTATTTAAATGTGATTAAATCATTTTAATCCAGTTACAGGCAACTTTAATGGCTATTGTTTTAGCTTTAATATGCTATCCTAGTTTTGGCAAAGGCCACAGGAGAAGCTGTTACTGGAAGGACCAAGCTGGGATTTTCATTCCTTCAAGGAGCTTTCTGAAGTGATTTTTTTCAAAAAAGTAAAAATGATACATCAAACTATTGAAGGCAAACGTATCTCTTAATTATTACCTCTCATGCCTCCCCTGGAAACTTTAATGGCTGTCATTCAGTGAGGTTTACTGCTTGATTAAGCACAGTAATCTTAGAGGGCTCCAGGGCTTGGGGAAAAAAATGTGGAGACCACCTGTGATCCACAGGTTTCCTACCACTAACGTTCAGTACTGACTTTATTTGATGCTCTTCCAATTAAAGTAGATGGAAATAATTGGATTGACACATTTGAATTCTTTGGTCTATTCTTAGATAAAAAGAGATCATTCAGTAATAGAGAACTGAATATTTTATTACAGTACATAATAAATGTATCATCAGTGCTATGTGTTTCTCAAATCTTTATATTAATTAAATGTTATCTGCTTGCAGTAGAGCAAAAATGGGCATAATATGAAATATAACTTTCTCTTGTCTTAGAACTGTTAAATAATTGTATAAAAATCTTGAAATGAAACTTGACTTTTATGGATGTCTAATTTGTCATGTTATATTGGAAAGCAAATCTGAAAAATAAAGAAATCTATTTTTAGACTCAAATTTTCAGATGCAGAAGCAATAATTACAACACAAACAGTTGTGAAAAAGACAAAACAAGATATTATAATGTACTATGTACAAACTTTTGAAAGTATAAAACATGTTGGCTGTTCTCATTTTGTAAAACGATACTGTAGAAAATAATATATTATATTGAATGTACATCCGAATATTATATTGAATGGTACATAATATTAACACTACAAATAAATATTTCTTTATCCAGTAATGTCTTTGTGTAATTTAGAAATGATTTCATATTGTAGTAATGTGTGTGTGATATGTTTTTGTGCTAATAAATAAGGGAGACTAGTATAGATCTATTTCAAGCTATTTAGCTCTCATCAGCTAGCCATACCCTTACTGGGATTTGAACCAGAGCTGTATTACATGTTAGGCAGATGTTTCAGCCGCTAAGGCACCAGATTCTCCTCCTGACCCAGGTTTTCCTCCTGACCCCTCCTGTGACACAAATATATATATATATATATGTATGTACTTGTGTGTGTGTGTGTGTGTGTGTGTGTGTGTGTGTATGAATGAGTTGGGGCCTAGAGGAGGAAACCCCAAGTATCTATCTATTTATTGGATGGGACTGAAAAACTTTCTCTCTCTGGATGTTACGCAAATTACATTTTAAATTTGGACACAGACTTTTCCTTTTCTCCGATCTCACGGACTGCTCGCCCACCAGATGCCATCTTATTTGCAAGAATTTAAAACTCTTACCATGGCAGCGAAGAAACCTCCATATGGGAAATCTCTTTCCGCTCCTGCATCTGGAAAAGCCAGCCCTACACAGCAGCAACCTAAAATTACTTCAATGATACAGAAAGAAGCAGCTGGAGAGGGCTGGATCAATCATCAATAGAGGAAACTCTCCAAAATATAATGAAAGAAATAAAGGAAATCCGGAAAGACATGATAAGTTCAAGATTAGAACTTTTGGAAACGCAGAAAACATTAATGGAAAATAAACAAAAAATTGATGGTTTGGAGGGTGGGGCAGTTGAGATGAGGGGGGAGATAAAGGACTCTAAAAAAGAAATTGTGGAGCTTACTGGTCATATGTCTAGAATGGATTTTGAAAGAATGTCTTACTTTTTAAGGTTTCAAAATGTTCCTGAAGCAGATTCAGAAAATTTAAAAGATTTAATGTGCACAATTTTAGCAGACTATACTAAAAAGAGTAAAGAATATATCTAGGGGGACATAGACCTGATTTACAGAATTAATTCAGCATATGCCAGAATAAATAATGTACCCAGAGAGATACATGTTAAATTTGATGTGCAGAAGCTGCCAAAAAAGTAGGAGAAGAAGAAAAGTAGGATAAGAAGGTCAACAAGGGATGAGATTCTGAGAGCACAGCGAGACGGCCCTTTGATATATCAGCAGACAGAAATTGCTGTCTTGAAGCAGATCCCGAAAAAGATTCGAGAGATAAGAAGGAAATATTCCTTTTTATCCAAAAAATTGTATAAAAAAGGGGTGTGGTTCAAGTGGTTAATGCCTGAAGGAATGTTGGTGTTCTGGGAGCGGAGGAGAGTAAGAATTAAAACAATTGAAGAGGCAGAAGCCTTTCTTAAAAAACATTCCTCAATCCTGCAGGACGAAAATGGGGGAGCGGGAGGGGCCATGGCTCCGCCCACTGGCGGGAGGGAGGAAGAAGACACAATAGCCAAAACACTCAGATCACAAAAATGATTTTTCTTTTATTTTTATATACTGTAATTCCTAAACGGATGCTAACAGAAACAAATGATTGAATGCATGAAACTTATGATATGATATGTATGTATCTTTTTCCACCTTATATTGAATTTTTTTTTTCTTTATGTAACCTCGGAGGCGACCACCACCTCCGACATGGAAGCCCTAAAATATTTCTTTTATATCCTATATACCCTTTTGTAAAAATCTGTAAAACCAATAAACTTGTTTAAAAAAAAGAAAAGAAATGATTTCATATTGTAGTAATGTGTGTGTGTGATATGTTTTTGTGCTATAAATAAATAAATAAATAAGGGAGACTAGTATAGATCTATTTCAAGCTATTTAGCTCTCATCAGCTAGCCATACTCTTACTGGGATTTGAACTAGGGCTGTATTACATGTTAGGCAGATGTTTCAGCTGCTAAGGTACCAGGTTCTCCTCCTGACCCAGGTTTTCCTCCTGACCCCTCCTGTGACACAAATATATATATATGTATCTATGTATGTATGTTTGTATGTGTGTGTGTGTGTGTGTGTGTGTGTATGAATGAGTTGGGGCGTAGAGGAGGAAACCCCAAGTATCTATCTATCTGAGTTGGGGCCTAGAGGAAACTCCCAAAGGAAGGAGAATATAAAGTTGCAGAGTTGTGTGATTGGAAACAATATTTTGTTCTGCTTTACTTAAAAGTCTTTTATCAATTATCTATATCCCACCTTAAGTAATCAGCAGTAGTGAATAGATATGCCACATTGTGTGATGTATTATAAAAGAGTAATACAAATAAAATTGAGGTGTATTTTTCCCAATTCTAATTGGGCTGAGTGAAAGTCTTGTCAAATCCAACCAGGGAATATTGAAGCTCAAAACCTAAATGTTAAAAGTAGCCTCCCCTTAACAGTTTACCTAATAAAGTTGGTAACAAGCAAGGCTAGAATTAACATTTCTGAGCCAGAAACAACTATCTTCGGTTATTATTATTCAGGCAAACCCTATATGTTAGCTTATATTATCTCTAATTAATTTCTTTTTGTTGCTTTTTAGTGGCCTGTTTAATACAGAAAGAGACTTTATGCAAGACTAAAGTACACAATTCAATCTAAACATATTTCTTCAGTCTATTAAACACCATTACTATGTTTACCTCACGCCGAATTTTCCTATGGACATTGTTATGGCCACCACCATTATCTGTCCATTCCAATTAGAGTTGAATTATACTGGATCTCACAACCTAAGAATTGTCTTCATCAACCATACTGACCTGGTGGTATTCAACCTGTCTCTTGACCTTGCCTGTCCTAAAGTTGCATGGAGGTTTATTGTATAATTAAGCCTGACAAATTGTGGATACAATTGAAGAGATTCAGATGACATTTACAAAAGGAAATAATAAGTTCGATTCGTAGACAGATGATCTCTATGCACTGTTTTCCACTTGTAGATAAAGCTTGCCAGATGATAATCAGATGGAGGAGAAGTTCCAGGGTATGGGATGTCTTTAAACATTAGGAGAAATAAAAACAAGTCTGATAATCCCCTTTTTTATCCATTGTGCAAGAAGCTTTCCAAGTTTGAGAAGATAAGGGCAAGGACTTACCTGACAGATTCTGGAGCTTTTGAGCCAGGCAGCATCAAAATGTCTTTTGTGATGGGACTTCTTCTTTTTGCTCCACTCTTCCACTTTGCCTCATAAGGACATCCTGTGCTTCAAGAACCATATTTAGGCTGCAAAACTCCAGAGGACTATTTGGTAGTGGCAAACAGCTTGGGTTTTCTATAGCTCTTGTGATACCTTGTGGTGATCTGGATTTTTGCAGTCAATATATCCATGTAATCAATTCTGTTGAAGGCACAGCAATAGAGAGGTTTGTGATCTTCAGGGCAGCTGCTTGTTCTGCCTTTACTGTGTGTATGTACACTTCTGAATTCCTCACATTCACTACTGTCACTGTCCAAATCCCATGAATCCGTTTCAAAATCACAATTTTTCTCACTGGTTACCAAAAACTGTTGAATCAGCAAAGAGCTGTCTTTACAGGGAGCAAAATCATTCCCACCCTTACTGTGTTTAAGATTAGGCAACCTGGTCTGCAAACATCCACATGGCAGGGCAAAATAGTCTTTCCACATTTCTCTGCTGTCATCTAGTAGTCAATCTAGATTTCTGCAGTCAAATATGGTTCAGTAATCTTAGCTTTGCTGTCTGTTTTGTTGCAGACATAGAGGCAAAACAATCCTTACCCAAGTCTAGTCTCTTTAAAGTATTAAATAAAAATAATAAAAGTTAGACATCAAGACCCCAACCACTTTTCCTTAATGTTCTCCTGGTCATTCAATAAATGGATTTTTGATAGGCCCACAAAATAGACAGGATACAAAAAGGTCTCTTTGCTGCCATCTAGTGATCATTTTAAGTTTTTGCAATATTGTAGGCTTAGACTTGTTTTGCTGCAAGTAATACTGGAAGATAAAAAATATCCTAAGCTGAGAACTCCCTAAAAAGCTTCACTATGAAAAAGGACAGTGGAACGGGTGTGCGTGCATCTTATGTGTGCCTCTCCTCAGTTTAATGCCAAATACATCCCCAAGATTCACAATTACGATCCAGCCGTGTCCGAATTGCTGCCTTCCAGATGTTTTGAACCTCTCCTGACAAATCAGGAGGAAATGTAGGTGATTCGATAGACGTGCCAGCTTGCTTGAGAGAAATCTCTCTTTTCTGAACAGTTATCAGTCTTTTCTGAACAGCTCCTCCGCATTGAAGACCCGGCTATCTTATCTGCGTTCAGGGTCGCTCAAAAACATTGCATTGTCTCAGAGAGGAGAGTAACTGACCTCCCACCAATGCGAGGTCAGCCACCCAAAGGCTTGTGTCAGCTGAAATAGAAAAACTCTCGAAAGCGTTATCCCGATAAAAGATGCACACACCCCCCACCCGACAATCGCCTTTCCAGGAACTTCTTATTGGACTGCGTTCTCCCTCCCTCGCTTCCCGGCTGGCCAATAACAAAGCGCAAAAATATACAGCGATCCGGCAAAGTTTCATTCTCTCCTCGTTCTGATCTAGATTGATTTGATTGCAGGGGGAGGAGGGGAGGAGATCGCTCCGCTTGATGGGTTTGGAAGGGGGGGGGGGGATCGGTCCCAAAGTCCACGTTTCTTAGAAATGGGGAGGATCCTTAAGAGGCGGAGGAAGCCGGAGCCCCCGCCACAGGGTCACTAGCCGCCCTACAGCTGCGAAAGTATCTTGGCGGCGGGCCGCTTGCAGCAACAGTTGGCCCCGCTTCGGATCGGGGAGGGCGGGGGAGAATCGGTGCCCCAAATCCTAAAGCCTTTGCTCACTTCTTTTGACCGCGACTGCCTGCGCAGGTATGGCTTTGTCCCTTTTAAAAGCAGGGTCGCGCTGTGTAAGCCCGGCTGCCTTTTGGAAAGATTGCAGCAGCGCGGTGGCCAGCCGGGTGCGTAAATAACAACGCCTTGAATTTCCCCTCTGCTGGAGGAGCCCCCGCGGAAAGAAACCGCGGGAGCCAGTGGCGGGTTTCCGCTTGGCGGCGGCTGTGTCCGCTCCAGTTCCACGTGAGGGGAGCGCCGGTGGGGCTTCTGCTCCGCTTCCTTTCGCCTCTTCTTCCTCATGTGTCCCGTGTCCCTCTTAGAGTAAGTAGCAGAAGCGCCCAGAGCCAGAGGAGGAGGAGGCCAAGGTCGCCTTCCATGCCTCGGGGCCCTGCGGTCCCGGCGTAAGGGAAATTCTTGGCTGACTAAGTGCGTGGGTGCAAAGTTTGAAGAAGAAAGGGGAGCAACAGGCACACAGCTGCCCAGCAAATGCAGCTTTTGTCAGTTTCACATCGATCAAGGGTCTTGTACCCATTTATCAGAAACCAAATCTCACCACTGACCTCTTTTTTTTTTTTTTTTTAAACTTGCTTTTCAGAGGTGGTGAGGTTTGCCTTCTGATAAATGGTACTTATTGGGGGGTTTTTTTCAGGAGAGGGCTGTACAATTTAGCAGTCCTCGACTTATGGCCGCAATGGAAGCCAACATTTATGTTGCTAAGCAATACATTGGTTAAGTCAGTGGTGCCCTGTTTTTATGACCTTTCTTGCCACAGTTAAGTGAACCACTGCAGTGGTTAACTTAATGACATGGTGGTTAAGCGAGTTGGCTTCCCCACTGACTTTTTCTGGTCAGAAGGTCGCAAAAGGGGATCACGGGACGCTGGAACATTGCAACCGTTATAAATGTGAGTTAGTTGTCAAGTGGCTGAATTTTGATCACGTGACCATGGGGAGGCTGTAACAACAATTGTAAGTGTGAAAAACTACTTTTTTCAATGCTGTTGCAATTTTGAACGATCACTAAATGAACTATTGTAAGTTGAGGACTGCCTGTACTTTTAAGATGCAACCGCCTCTCTGGGAACATGACTCTGTCAATATTTAACTTGACAGCAATTTTGGTCCATTGGAAACAAAACAAAAGGGCCCCCAAATGGCACAGTACTTTTAGGATTTATTCTGGAAAAAATGGCAGAATGCTGCACAGAATGCTTAGATGACCTAAGACTGGCTGGTTATCAGAAATCCAGGCATAGATTATGCTATTTCTCAGCAGGAGAGAAAGGTTGCTTTGCAATCTTTAAGCCAGACTTCAACATTAGAGTCTTTCTGTGAATTCCATTGATAAGGGGCTCCTAACCGGTTTAATTTTTTATTAAAGTAAATAAGTTAGTTTGAAGTCTTCAACTCAGGAACAATGCCTAGTGATATCAGTGGGGATCCTCTGCAGTAGAGATTACATCTGACTAAACTGGGTGTGAAATGTAGGTCTTCAAAATTCCTTCAGTTTTTCCAAACCCAGTAAAAAAAAACTTTTTACTGCTTATTCAGAAGTAAGTCTTATTTAGTTCACTTAGGTTTTGCAATCTAATTCATTTTCCTAAATGTGAATGATTAGTTTTGGTTTTTCCGCTTGTTGGACTAGAAGACCTTTCCATCTGTTATTCTATTATTTGGAGAATAGGACATTATAATTGCAGCTGAATATTTTTACTTGGAAACATACCTTTGTTCAGGTTAAAAGAAACATAAGAGCATAGGAAAGGGATGGAGTTCTGGGAGCAAGCTGGGCAGGTCCCTGAAATACAGGTATCTAAGTGGTACTTGAGCTTTTTTCACTCTACCTGAACATTACCTGTGTAGCACATAAAAAAAGCTGCTTCTTGCTTTTCAGATTTGCCAGAGGCAACAATTTCACTCTGACTTATATGCTGGAATGAAGTTTATCTATCACTATTGTTAGATAAAGCACTCAGTACCCAATTTATATACACAGAGGAAAGTGGAGTTGCTTCCACAAGACATTTTCAAAAAAAGGATTCAAATTTCTCTGATGCCATTCGGCTTGTCAGATTCAGGGAAATAGCCAAAGTGGAGACTTCCCTGTTTTTAGTAGAGCATTTATGTGGCATTTTATGTGACATAGTATGAAGAAATATTCCAGTCTATAATTAACAAGTCATCGAGGAAATAAATTTGAGAAAAAAATGTCCTTTGTTGATTTAAAGAAAATGTATAACAAAAATTATAGAATGTTTTGAGCAAGAACAGGTAGTCCTCACTTAGCTATGATGATTGGGCTGTTTCATCACTGAACAAAACAATTATAAAGCAGAAAATCACATGACTGCATTGAATTAAAATGGCATTTCGGTGTGCCATCATTAAGCAAATCACCCACAATTGTTAAAGCAGATGTCACGTGACAGCGAGTTACAACATCCCCCATTGACGTTGCTTGTTGAAGCTGGGAGTGAAAGTCACAAAAGGTGATTAACCAATTTCATTGTAATTTTTACAATGACAATAAAGATTATTATTATTATTATTATTAACATGCTTGCATCTGTCATAATTGTGCACCAGTCACCAAGCACCCAATTACAATTTGACTGTAAGAACACTGCAATGGCTGCAACATCAAAGATCAGTCATAAATCCTCTCATTCAGCACCACTGTAATCTCAAAACTGTTACTAAACAAGTGGTCATTAAATGAGGACTGCCTTTAGAGGCAGAGGTTTGGCTGCAGAGTTCAATAAGAACAGTATAGGATGGAAGTAAGCATGATAATAAATGGAAAGGCTTAGTGATCATTTGCAGTTACGATGGACCTCCCCAAAGGTACTTGCAACCTGGATTCAAAATTCTGATAGCCACCCCCTAATGGTCATGTGACTACATTTTGGGTGCTTGGCAATTGGCCTGCCTGTATGGCTGTTTGCCAGGGCAAACAATGGGTTCACTTTATGACTGTGGCATTTGTTTAACAACTGCTGCAAAAAAAAAGGCAACAAAACCAGATAACAATCATGTGATGATTCACTTAATGACTTCTGTGACCATAATTGCAGATTCAATTATGGTTTTAAGTTGTGGCCTGGTACACGTAAAATAAACATTGTTTTAGCTATGCTTCAATTTCTTTTTGTCATCACGTGCCTTTCAACTTCCTGTGTTACTATTTCTTATTCCTGTTCTGTGATCTGCAAAATAGTGCATTAATACAAGCCAGTGTGTGAGAAGGCGGCCAAAAATGTCACAAAAACAGGCTTGCCACATCAGAACCAACAGAGTTGGCATGCTCCATATCCTTTCCATTAGGAAATGTCACTGTGTGGGAACTAGAGGTCGGGTCTCTGTTACAATGTTTGCCTTATGGAACAATATTAACCAGAGGTGCTGATGGCCCTGACCTTCCTGACTCTTCTTAAAACTTAAAAGACCTGGATGTTACCTCAGGTATTTGGGCTGGGAGGTTAAACTAGTTCTGCCTGTGGATTTATTTCTTTTTGACCTTTATTAATTGATATTACTAAAATGTTTTTAGAACCCGGATGTATGCCATTTTATTATTGCCATTTTTACCAGTACATGGGTTTTGTTATTTTATATACCATGTTCCGTTTTTTAAATTCTAATCCCCTGAGTGCCAGGTGGTTTACATAAATAAATGCTACAGGAAAACTGGTCAAAGCCCCTGCAAAATCTGCATCATAGTTAAAGTTAAACTCAGATCTGTTCACCACACTAAAACGTTTTGAGTGGAAAATTCTGAAACAGTTTCTTACTTGTATTTTCCAAATAAGAAATACACAGTAATTTGCTGGCATGCTTAATCATGGATTATTTAATCAAGATTTGTTGGCTAAGCCACAATTCGGTGCACTCATAGGTCATATTCAGCCACAAGCAAGAATTCAGCATTGCATAAGCTGTATTCAGACTCTGCCCAATTTTTATGGGCTCCACAGAGTTTCTTAAGATTATCTGTCAAAATTCAACTGTAAATCAGTTAATTTTCTGTTTTTCTATTTCTTAAAAAAAAGACTAAAACATTATCTATTCAGTCTCTGATAGATTTAGCATATCTATTTAGCATACCAACACCTTTAAACATGGGCTGGACTGGGAATCAATTTCACTGCAGTTGAAGAGAGAACATGGCCCTGTAGAAAAAAACATAGAACATAAAATTCTGTTAGAATTCAAATATTATTTTATGTCCTGTGTTGTAAGTTGCCAGCTGTTAATATCGACTCTGGTTTTCAAGCCTTTGTGGCTGTTTTATGCAACACAAGCAGCCGATCCAAAGCCAATACATAATGTAAAAAGATTTCTTAACGTTGTATAGTCTATAAATCCAAGGGCCAAATTTCAAAATGGTTTTACATTGTGCCTCCAATGATGCAGCTAGCTTGTGGCCAATGCATCCTAATTGGAAGCTGTCCATTCTCTGTAAGTCCAGCTCATTTGAGCACCCAGGTCATGTTGTTTTTCTGCAAGGTGCATTGGAGGCATTTGCAATTCAGACAGAATTATTTGTTTTGGGCTTCCTGGAAGAGCGTAGTGAGTGTTGCAGTGTAATACATTTAGTCAGGAGATAGGCGGCTGATATGCAACCACAGAGACCTTTGCCTTCAATCGCTCCTTCAACCGAGGCATGTTTTACAGCTCTACTGTTTGCCCAGTGTTACTAGGCCAAATATAGCAAAAAGGTTAAAGGAAACAAAGATTATTTGTACGATCCATTGCTGATATGTTGGAAGATTATTGTGAGAATTCTCCCCGTCTTGGGGCCAAGTTACTTGTTACAGAATTGTAAGTAGGATAATCTTAAAAAACCCTTTCTTATGCATTTTTCACTCTAAGAAGAGGCGGGGAGGGAGAGAAATTATTTTTCCTGCTATTCATTCCCAAATACCCAGCCCAGGACTTTGAATCCTGCAGAAGTGTGTGTGCGCGAGAGTTTAAGGGCAGTGAGTGCAATAGGCTATCTCCTCATAATGTCATGTTTAAATTGCATTGAAGTTACAGCAAAGAACTTTGAAAATCCTTTAAGAACTGGACATTCTTTTTCCAAACAGATCTAGGTAACTCAGTACTCTTACTTAGTTCAGTTTTGTTTATTTCATGTTTAACATTTGTTAGCCCGTTCAGGAAACCATGCTGCTTAAAATACCATGTGAAAGAGGCTATGGCTGGGTGATTCAAGAAACCTTTTCTATTGAAAGAAACAGTAATTTCCCTTCCTTTAATCTGATAGTTTCATCTGTTAACTTTCGAAATGAAAGCAGGTGGTATGTCTGCAAAATGTTTAACGTTTTTAAAAAATAATCAATCTGTGGGTTGTTTTTGTTTTTGTTTTGAATGGCAGGAATATGATGGCTCAATCAGATTCAGATTTCATGGAAGAGGAATCACTAAAGAAGGATTTAAAGTACTACTTTATGAATCCGTGTGAAAAATACAGAGCTAGACGTCAGATACCATGGAAATTGGGGCTTCAGATTCTGAAGATAGTTATGGTTACTACCCAGGTAACATTTTAACATTTAACATTTTAACAGCTTGTGTTACTTTGTTGGGGATTCACATATGTGAAATGGCAAATGAATGAATGCCTAGTAGATTTGTTGTTTTTGTGGGTAGAAAAATAAATGAATTGTCGTACTCTGAAGCCTTGGACCACTTGACCTACCATGAGTATTAACGTGAGTCACAAGAATTACAAAATTAACCATTAATTCAAGTGGGGGAAATGATTTTTTTAATCAAGGCCACTGGAAAAAATTAACAGGGCTGACTTGTTATTAGTGTAGTTATTAGAGCTTTGTACATCAGTTAACCTCCGAAACACTCATGAAAACATGGAATATAATCTTTAACTGACTGAACTCATCTTTCACTCTTTTCCCCACTTCTCTTTCTCTATCTCTCATGTGGGAGACGTTCAGTAGTGCCCCATCTTGAAAAGACCATGCATACAGAAGCCTTCGACTTACAACAGTTTGTTTAGATATTTATGACAGTTTTTCACTTTACAACCATTGCCCATGGTCACATGATCAAAATTTGGACTCTTGACAACTGGATCATATTTATGATCAGTTAAGAGCTGTGGTGAAACAGTGGTTAGAATGCAGTACTGCAGGCTACTTGTGCTGACTGCCAACTATTCAGCAGTCCGAGCCTCACTGGCTCAAGGTTGACTCAACTTTCCATCCTTCCGAGGATGGTAAAATGAGGACTCAGATTGTTGTGGGCAATATACTGACTGTATAAACTGCTTAGAGACGCCTGTAAAGCACTGTGAAGCGGTATATAAGTCTAAATGCCATTGCTATGACGCTTCAAGTATCCTGGGGTCCATGCGATCAGCTTTTGCAACCTTCTGACAGGTAAAATTGCAAACTGCAATGCTTCACTTAACAAAGTGAAGTTGTCAAATGCAGCAAATGCCACTTAGCAACTGTCTCACTTAGCAACAGAAATGTGGGGCTCAATTATGGTCTAAGTCGAAGACTACCTATGATATTGAACAGATTCATTGTCAAATGCTTGCAAAAGCACCACCTCTACATTTACATTACGTCTTTACACTTTGCAAACAATATTGGAGATGCCAGAGATATTACTATAAACTTGCAGTCACACTGGAAACCCTATCAGTTTCTAGGTTAAAGTGTGTAAAGGCAAGGGTTTGCTCTTTGTATTGGACAACTCCTGTATTATCTACCTGCTAGTCTAAATGTTTATTTCTGATATTCCTTGAGTGTGAAGACAGAGGCTGCTCAACCATTTTGCTTTCATTTATAAAAACTTGGAAGGGATCTGAAGATGAAGGGTAAAAATGTGTCTTTCATATAATGTAAATGAATGAGTATCCTTCAGTTTATTTAGGAGATTAAGATTAAATGGGTGGCATACTACATATGCTTTGAATGTTGACTCTAAAATAAGGTATGTGAAAAGAATCTTTGGAATCTTGTTCAGAAAGGCTTCCTTCTAAAATCTTAGAGATAATGATTAGAAATAATATCTGATAATGATTAAACAGCCTTCCCCAACCGGGTGCCCTCATATGTTTTGGAATTGCCAGTTCTGTAGTTGGTAGTCAACACATTTTTTTACCCATTTTTACTTAGTTCAGTAAGTGACTGTCCAACATACTGTATTTTGTGGGTATCAGGGCTTAGAAGGCTGCTTTCTACATCCCTGTGAAGATGTAGTTGGATTTGGATGGTGAGGATAAATTAGAAGGTGAACTGAAAAACTTTTTTTATAGTTTAGTGGATGTAGTTTCTAATCAGGGTCCAAAAACAAAAAAAAATTCTGATATATTTTCGTATTTTGAAACTTCAATTAAAAATACTTTGAAATACAATTTAAGAAATCAAGTGGTGATGAGCTTTCAGGATTAATGTCTGTGGCATTGTTTTATAGTGTATGGAGTATACTTTACTGCCAGTTGTAGCTGGCATTTTCACAGACAGTCAGCTGCTTTGGAGCCGCTCTCAGACAACTGAAAAGGGACTTGAGTGGGTTCTGGGTATTTGAACCTGGCAAGTTGATCTCTTAATTAGTCCATATCACTGGAGTCCAGGAAAGCTGGACTCTTCATCTAAGCATTGAAAAATACACAGAATAAAGACATCCTTGCCATGTCCTAGCAAGTGATTTTATAATCTTCAGTCATTTAAAACCAAAATGTGACTCTTGGTTTAAAGAGGAAAGGACAATCTGTGATGCTTAAGATATTGCTGAATTTAAATTTGTTGGTTGGTTTTTTTAAACACACTCCGTTGCTAAAGTTAAAAACCAAACTTTTTTTTAAGCATTTCATGTTTAAGTAACTATATCTCTTTATTAAATTCCATTTCAAAACCTGGTTTAAAGTGATTTCCCTAACCAGAATAATACATTGGAAACAAGTCACATATAAAGAGATGAGGATTGAAGTTATGTAGCTTTTCAACTGCTAAATTAGGGGTTGGCAAACTTTGAGAGGGGCGCATTCTGTATTTCTTCCTTATTGAGGGGAATCCATGAGGATGTAGCCAGTAACATAATGCCATAAAATGGAATGTTCAAACTTTTTTGGATGGACTTTGGAGATGGAGTTTAAAAGCAGAATACTTAAAGAAAAATGGAAAGTTTGCCACTTAAATATTTAGATTTTGGACACCTGTAACCTCTTTCAATAACAACGACAACAACAAGTTTCAAAATTTTCAGTATAGCCTGTTCTGGAAAGTTCTTTGCAACACACAAATGTTGGGGACTTACACATTGCCTGTATTAAACCATATTTAGCAAGCTAGGGTGCTTATATCAAAAAGTACTTGCTGCTTGATTAAGGATGTGTTACATAAAACAATTTATCTCTTGCTCTCTTTTCTTCTCTTGAAGCTCATCCTTTTTGGTTTGAGTAACCAGTTGGTGGTTTCTTTTAAAGAGGACAATACTATAGCTTTTAAGCACCTGTTTCTGAAAAACTACTCTGGGGTCGATGAAGATGATTACAGTTGCAGTGTGTACACACAGCAAAATGTCTACGATAGCATCTTTTTTGCAATTAGTCAGGTAAGTGTCTACCTTTGGTACAATACAATACAATACAATAGCAGAATTGGAAGGGACATTGGAGGTCTTCTAGTCCAACCCCCTGCCTAGGCAGGAACCTTATACCATTTCAGACAAATGGCTATCCAACATCTTAAAGACTTCCAGTGGTATATGAATATATGAGTGAAAAATGTGCTTGCATCTGACTAGAAATGGAAACACTAATATGAACACTAATATTCAATGGACAATTGAATGTGAGAATTGAGAATGTATAAGTATAATCTTTATTGTCACTGTACTTAAATACAAGGAAATTGGTTAATACAACAAACGTGGTATTTATTTGATTCAAAGGCTGTCCAATGAATCCCAACGTGAATCTAAGATTCAATGCAGAATTTTAAAATTCACAGATTTGCTTCTAAGTTAATGTGTAACTGGGCAAAAGAGGTAATTAATACCAAACAGTGCAATTATTACAATAACTTTCTATTAACAGGTTCTGCAAGTTCAGTTTGACAATAAATGAAATGTTTTCAAAGCTAATTTCAAGCTTCTTGTTTAAATATCTGTGTTTTTGGATGTTTTATAATCCTAGTTGAGGCTGCAAAAAAAAGAGTATTTTTTCTTTTGTTTGCATCTAGTACCAACAGCTGAAGAATATATCACTGGGCACACTCGGTTATGAGCAAGATGAAGATGACATGGCTGGCTTACACATATGTAAGCAACAATATAAGAAAGGCAAAATGCTTTCTTCTAATGATACATTGGTCCTAGACAGTACTATTGAAACAGGTATTTTAGAATCAGCACTGTAACTGTAATTGTCCATTTCATATTTGTATGGTTTTCAAAACTTGGGGGGAAAACTTATAGTTAGTCTCTGATTTCAGGTTTGCCTATAATGTACACTAAAGTTCTTCCCTCTCTTGTATAGTCGAAAGTTACAAAGGATATAAACATTTGCCTTGGCAGCCCAAAGGCTCCTTGTCTGTAAATAAAGCAAGAGTTTTACTCTCAGGATGCCACAAAATTAGGTTAACACATCACAAGTTATTACATAGTTCACATTTTGATATGCTGTGTGCCTTAGGTCTATGCCACAGTTTGCTTTAGGAAACTATTAGACAGTTTGAAATAAAGCATTTTTCTTAGGTTTCTAATGGCCTGGTGATGATTTTATATAGTTCCTTGTTAGTTTTGGTCCTCGCCCAACTCTCTAATTAAGAGATACAAGGCACTCTATGTTAAAAAAAATGTGTGTGGGTAGGTGATAAACCAGACCTTAACTTTCCAAGCCATGACTGAATTGCTGATCTGAAAGTCTGATTCTGGCTTTTTCATTAAAGCTTGGTTAGTTTGATTGGTGCCATTGGACAGTTGTTTTTTTAACGTAACAACCTGGGAGGTGAGCCAAGCTTTTTTGCCAGTGAAGAAATGCCTTTTCCCTCCAGGTATACTGTGCCTTGGTGAAATACGGAAATATAAATTAACCCCCAATTCCTGTCTACCTGAATTGAGGAACTAGGGTAGTTTGTTTGAGAACTGAACAGGAAATTTAACCACAGTTAAATTCAGAGTTCAAGCTTGCTTAAAAATGAAAATGGACAATTCTTTGGCAGTCAGAGGGCACCTTTTTATATTATTCCCTTTCTTCCGTGTGGAGATAGGTTGGTGATATAATGCATCTCACATCTTTTGGATTAGTTTTATTTTGAAAATCAGGAGGAAATTGCAGCACTGTGATTTAACTATTTGCGAGATCAGTTGAGGACATAATAGTCTACTTGTGGCATGTGCATTGACAATTTCTGTTTTGAAATCTTTCCTTGTTCCAGAATTGATAATTTTACCGTCCAGATTTTGACAGAAAGAGCAGAAAGTTTATGGGAAGCTCATGAACACTTTGCCTCTTTGAATTGTAAGGGGATTGTCTAGTGTAGCCTATGCCTTTTGACTCTATTTAGCTTGTTTGTATATTGTGTCAGCCTGTACAAGAAGTACTCCTCATTTAGCAACTGCTCACAGTTAGGATAAAGACAAAAAAGTAACTTTGCAACCATAGGAAAGCTGAAGTAAGACCATAAGCACTGTTGCAGTTCCACTAAGCAATCTCTAACTAGGTTATTAATCTCAATTGTGGTTGGTAAAACAAGGACTACCTGTATAGTCAATGGATTGATTGGTAGAGGGGTTTAGGATAAGTACTCAGATAGCTTATTTGTGTAGGTTTCACATAAGCTGTATGACCTGTTCATTCATCTATCTCAGTGATGGTGAACCTTTTTTGGCTCGCGTGCCAAAAAAGGGGGAAAGCAGGGGGGTTGTGTGCAGGCATGCCACACCCATAATGCTTTGCACACAACCCCAGTGCAAATAACCAGTTCCCAAACTTCCGGTTTGCCCGTAGGGCCTGTTTTTCACGCTTCAGAGGCTTCAAGGAAGCCTCCAGGGGGTGAAAAATGGCCTCAAAAGGCCGAAATCAGCTGGCCAGCGTGCACATGCAAACTGGCCAGCTGACAGGGCAACACTTCGCATGCCCTGACAAATGACTCCACGTGCCACAGGTTCGCCATCACAGATCTATCTGCTTCGCTTGGTTTTATTATTTAGATATTGCTTATATACCAAACTGGATTTACAAAATATAAAATTAAAACTTGGAACCGTGGTTCTTGTATAAAACAGAAAATGGTGATAATGATTTTTGCATCATCTATGCTTGCTTTGAAACCACGTTGTTACAGTTATCGCATCTTTCAATTTCTGAAGCCCATGTTATATATTTGCAAGTATAACTTTTGCTTCCTTCTTCCAGAATGCATTCATTTGAAACCTCAGAATCTGTCCACTAAGGAAATAAGTGACTTAAAGAATTCAACATTTTTCAGCCTTGAGTTCTATAGGTAACATGCAGTTTTTAAAGCCCGGTTTCTGTTTCCTTAGAAAAAAGAAAACGTTGTAATGGTTTCTCTTTTTCCAGACTCATACAGGTTGAAATTTATTTTAAACTAAAAGGCATTGACCTGCAGACGATTCATACCCGTGAGCTGCCAGACTGTTACGAATTTGAAAATACCGTGAGCAATTTTTTATTATTTCACCCATAGAAAATATCTTTAACTCTTCAACTTCTTTTTATGTTGACAACTCTTATACATTAGCTTAATACAGGTTGTCCTAGATTTATGACCAGTCACTTAATCAGTGTTTGAAGTTTCAATGGATCTATCGGGGGGGTGGGGGTGTACTTAAACCCTAGATTCAAAGTTCTGACAGTCAACCCCCCCTTCCACAGTCACACGACTGAACTTTAGTCTCTCTGCAAACAGGGCTGCATTTACAGCCATTTGGAGCATCCCATGACCACATGACTGCATTTTAGGACATTTTTGCTGAAAATGGGCATTTACTTTCAGTTTTTGGCAAAACCACACCCACAGCGAACCATTTGTTTGCTTAGCAACCACCATAAAAGAGTTCATAAAATCAGGTCAGTCATGACCGACCTTTTTCACAACCATCATGAATTATAACCAAGATGGACAGACTCCATTACCATCGTAACTTGAGGACTACCTTACTATGCATCTCTTGTACATTAGCATAATATAGTGTAGTGGGCAATACACTGACCTATGAAGAAACTTTGTTTACCAGCTAAATGATTTTTTTTATATATAATGCATCTGTGTGTAATATTTCATAAATACTTTTAATGGGAAAATTAGCAGTGGTTATTGTGTAACTAACTTCCCATACTAGGTTATTCAATTTCTCTAGTTCTCTTCTACAAGGCACTTACACAGCTTTGTTCTTCAGTGGATTGAAAAAGTAAGTTGCTGAATGTTTTAGTCTTCAGGGTGAAATTGAAATAAATTAAATGGTTGAGGCAAACTAGGTATTATAAATTGCTACCTTTTAGTGAAATTAACAAGATGCATAAACTACATTTTCAAGCTACTTTCTGGAGAATTACTGCTTTGATACCTATGAATACACTTAGAGATTTGTAGCTTTAAAAAAAAACTTATATAGGATGCTCTAGTCCAATGATGCCATCCTTTTGTCCTTGCATGCCAAAAGCGTGGCCGCACACACGTGTGCCCATACCCATAATATAATACGCACACGAACTCCCCACATACCCCGCCCCCTGTACATGCGCATGCAACTCCACCTGTGTTCCCTAACCCCTGAGCATGTATGCGTGACCTCCCCTCCCTGAAGCCTCCTGAGACCAAAAAATGGAGCACGGGGTGTGCCCCCATGCTCCCCCCCCGCCCCCCTGTGCATGTGCACGATGTTACAGGTGTTACGTCTGCCTTGTATGCAGCTTTATTTCTCTCATTTATCTCCATTGTTCAGTGATGCATTTCCTGCGCCTGTAGGATTTACCTCTTTCTGCTCCTATGAGGCACTTCCTGTTGGATTTATATAGTTATATTCTAAATGGCTTGTATAGTGTTTTAACTGCATTTTGATTAAACAACATGAAACATGCGTAACACCTCTCATGCGCATGCGACCTGACCCCTAAAATCAGCTGGTTGGTGAGCGGAACGTGCGCAGGTACAGTGGAGCTGAGGTGGGGTAATGGCTTGCATGCCAATAGGGAGGCCTCCACATCCTACCTGTGACACATGTGCCATAAGTTCACCATCACAGCTCTAGTCTATACAAAGCCAGTTTGGTGTAGTGGTTAAGGCACAATCCTAGAAGTTGGAAGACTATGTTCTAGTTCTGTCTTAGGCACAAAGCCGGTGAGTGACCTTGGTTCAATCACTGTCCCAACCCTGGGAAGAAGACAATGGCAAACCAATTTTGAAATGTCGCCCAGAAAATCATTCCAAAAAACTGGAATTCTCCAGGCAATTACCAGGAGTCAGTAATGACAAAGGCATGTACACCCAATTCCACACCATATGTTCCATATGATCTAAATTACATATCCTTTCTAGGGTGTAAATATATCTTTTAAAAAAAACTTTTTTTCTTGACAGATTACTTTTAACAATATGGCTCACAGTGGTAAAATAAAAATATATTTTGATACTGACGCTAACATTGAAGAATGTAAAGATTGGAATATATCCGGCTCTTGTAAGTATCATGAATACTTGAGTAAGAAAATGGAAGTCTCCTTTTTTATGATAGCACCATTTTGCCTAGAGACTGTGGCATTGATGGCTTAAACATTGTCAACAATGCAGAAAATTTGATTGGGTCATATTTCTTGAGCAAATAGATATACACTTATATAACTAGCTATATGGAGGAGCTATATGGAGTGCTTACCTTTTCATGTAATTATTCTGAAATGAAAGCTACCTTGGACTTAATTTTTTTTAATTCAGCTAAGGGAAATGGATGTCTAAAATAATCATCAAGATTTTCCTTTCATATTAAGATGTAATAAAATACTAAACAAGCTGAAAACCATAAAAACCCAGTTAAGCTAATATTGCAATTTAACACGGAAAATGAATACATGGACGATTATTGTGTAAGCATTCTTTACAAGTACTGTGGCTAGAGAATTACTGTACATTTTGAAAGCGTCTTTAGATCAATGGGTTTTTTTCCCTTTTTCTTCATACTTCAGTTCAGAATGTACTACACTTAAAGGGAGGTGACCTACTGCAATTAATTTATCACCTCTGTAGTGATTGGCTCAGAAATATCTATATTTTTTAAGTCTAAGTTATTTGTTTTTCTATTCCCTTTAGTAGTTCAGAAGAATACACAATATATCTTGGTTTTTGATGGGCTTGTTATACTGAGCTGTTTTGCTTCTTTGATTCTCTGTACACGATCTATTATTCTTGCTCTAAAATTGCAAAAAGTAAGTATGCCTCATTTCTATGCATGCATTTTATTTTTCCAAAATAAGAGAAAGTAAGAATTGTTCTAAATATATTTGTCATACAGTTTGGTCAGAAGTTCTATTTAAGACTGAAACTGCAATAGCGGGATATGTTTTGGAAGATGGGAAATTCATATTCCAAATTTGCTTGCAATTAACAGTTGCTGATTATTAGAGCTTCCAACTATATTCAGACATGTTATTTTCATTTATGTGATTTAAGTCAGTTTAATTAATCACAAGGTGGAATCCCAGAGATAGAGAACATAGAACATATTTTCTTTTCAACTGTATAAGAACAGACATACTTTGGCACTTTAGACAAAAGACCTATTGGGATCCTTAAATTAAAATAATAAATTCTGTGTGCATCAAAATCCAAAAATTACATATATTACAGCCATCTGAACACACAGTATAATTGAGAATTGCATATGTGAATCTGAAAGGGGTAAATTGTAGGCTTGACACAGAAATCAAATTCACATTTTCTTTTATTCTTGTCCATTATGCTATTTGTGCTCTGTATTTTATGGTCTGATATTGCCTAATGGGTAATAAAGTATCTATTAATTAGAAGAATTAAAGAAATTTCATGTGGATATAACATTGCCATTTGGGACTAAATATTGGTCTTCTCTGTCATCCTACTCAAATGAATTAAGAAAACTGGAAATTGAACCAATATGATTATTTTGATTGTATGCTGTATATGCCACCCATTAGCGGTTGAGAGATACTTATAAACCCTTGCTGGTTCAACAAACTAATTAAAATTCCACATTTGGAATGGGGTGAACTGTGTAAAATTATTGAACACAGAAATGAATGGTATGAAATAGCTTAATTTCTCTCCAAACAGAGACTGAATGTTGGAAATGTATAGCAAGAATAAGCACACTTTTAAAAAGAATGAGATCTTAAAAGTTAGTCAATAACTCTCTTCTATAGTGTATGCACTAGAGATGGGTGAAGTTGTTTCTAAAATATAGTTTCTATAAGATAGTTCATGGTAAGTGATACTGGGATTGTAGTCCGGCAATAGCCAAACTACAGCTTCCTTATCTTAATGCAGTTCTTATAATGGTCGCATGGTGGCATTACCATAGTAATGGCGTGATATTAATTAATAAATCATTCTCGTTTTGAAGTAGTTTTTTCTTCTTATGTTAATCTTTAAACCAGAGATTTGTGAATTTTTTCCTGGAGAAGTATAAACGTCATGTATGCAGTGCAGATCGTTTAGAGTTCATAAATGGATGGTATGTTCTGGTGATTATCAGTGACATAATGACTATCATTGGCTCTATAATGAAGATGGAAATAAAAGCAAAGGTAATCCTTAAAGTTTCAGTTACTTGTGGGTTGTGATAGCTAAAAGAATTCTAACCTCTAAAACGTTGGTTGAGATCTGAAGAGGAATCAGCTCTTCCTCTTTCAGTGGTTAACTTTTTTCTTCTTTTTTTCAGAATCTTACAAGCTATGATGTTTGCAGCATTTTTCTTGGAACCTCCACTCTCTTTGTTTGGGTTGGAGTCATTCGATATTTGGGCTACTTCCAAACCTACAATGTAAGCTCAAATAGCAAAGTGCCAGAAACCGAGTGGGTCTCATCCCCCCCCCCCCCCCCCCGCACACACAGAGTATCTGATGGATTTTCTCCCAATTTCCTAGGTACTCATTTTAACAATGCAAGCATCGTTACCCAAAGTCCTCAGATTCTGTTGTTGTGCTGGGATGATATACCTTGGGTACACTTTCTGTGGATGGATTGTTCTAGGACCATATCATGACAAGGTATGTAGGTGATCTGGAATGTATTCTTTATGAGCAAATGAGGAATAGTATAAAAGAGTTGCACACAGATATAAATTAAGAAGCAAATGGGTACCCTCTGTGCAAACATTAGTTGTATTATTCATAGTTCAACTCATAGTTCTAATTGCTAAAGGATCTTTTATATCTGAAGAAAGAGACTGTGGAGTATTCCAATCTTCATTGGTGAAGGAATTAAAAGCAACTATTGACATTGTTTGTGGGCTGCTTGAAAGTTGGTAAATATATTCATTGTGATTTCTCTTGCACAAGTTTATTGCTAGAGGGCAGCATTGTCTAATGCCATTAGCTTAAAAGAGACATAGCTTCCCTAAACTATTAAATAATATTAAAGATCTTAGGTTCCTATCTTTCTAGTTCAAGGCTCTAGAAAAAGCTTCCATTGAACTTGCCAACAAATTGGTAGGATAAATTCTGAAGTACAGGTAGTCCTCAACGTACGACCACAATTGAGCCCCAAATGTATGTTGTTAAGTGAGAAATCATGACCTGGATTACTGAGAATCTCCATAGACATTTAATAAAACTAGAGGTTCAGATACTTTTGCCACACATAAATCTGTATCTTTTGCTCATTTTCTGAATAAATACATGAAAAATAATAATATTTTGATTACTGATCGGATTTTGTTTTTCTAGCTTTTGGACTTGTGAAGAACAGAGCATATTTTATATCATATTTAGGCAGAAATATTAAACATTCAGTACAACAAATTCACAAAATTTTTAGCACCACTCTGGAAAATGCTGTTCTCTGAGTGCAGGACAGCCCTTATCCATTTTACTTTATGGCCCCAAACTTCATTCTACTCCGGAAATCATATGGAACCTCTATCCACCAAAAGGTTGAAAATCCTTAATGGTGCTTTCAATGAAATCTATTACCTAAAGAGTATTAATATATACTATATTGACACTGAGCATTAAAAGCAGCTTTTAGAATTATGATTTGTGTTTAAGTTGCTAAAATAAACCTATGCAGAATATTGTAGCACCTTTACACAATTTGGAGCAATATGCTGTATGTGAGATGTAAATCCTGCACTCGCTCTTTAAAATGTACATTTTCCCCCCTGCAGATATTTTGTTCTTTTTGTTCAATCCAAGTTTAGTAATGTGTTGAGTTTTAATAATGAGCTGTAACCTGTTTATTTTAAGAAGATTGGACTAAAACTACTCTGAAATGCCACAATAGCTTCCTTCTGATGCTGGTTATGTTCTATGCTCTCTACTTCTAGTTTGAAGATATGAACACGGTAGCAGAATGCCTCTTTTCTTTAGTCAACGGCGATGACATGTTTGCTACGTTTGCTCAGATCCAGCAGAAGAGTACCATAGTCTGGTTATTCAGTCGATTATACCTGTATTCCTTCATTAGCCTCTTCATATATATGATACTCAGTCTCTTTATTGCCCTCATTACAGATGCCTATGACACCATCAAGGTAAAATATACTGTGTTGAGTACTATTTTTTTTTTAATTAAATTTATACCCCGCCCTTCTCCTTGTTAGGACCCAGGGCGGCGCACAGGCATTATTAAAACCACAAAATACAAAATACAAAATCGATTAAAATATATTAAATTATTAGACCCGTGCTAAAAACCCATTTTAAAACCATACCAAATTAATTTTAATTTTAAAAGTCAGAAGTAGGGGCTATCCTAGGCCGGCTTGTTGGAATAGATACGTCTTAAGACGTTGGCGGAAGAGGCGGAGGTCCGAGATAGTGCGAAGGTCGGGGGGTAGGTCGTTCCAGAGGGCCGGGCCCGCCACAGAGAAGGCCCTTCTCCTGGGTGTCGCCAGCCGGCATTGCCCCGCTGACGGCACCTGGAGAAGACCCTCTCTGTGGGAGCGGATCGGACGAAGGGATGTATGGGGCAGGAGACGGTCTCGTATATAGCTAGGCCCCGAGCCATGGAGCGATTTAAAGATGGTCGTCAGCACCTTGAAGCGCACTCGAAAGGCCACAGGCAGCCAGTGCAGCTCGCGCAGGAGAGGTGTTACGTGGGTTTGCCTTGAGGCACCCATAATCACCCGCGCGGCCGCATTCTGTACTAACTGTAGCTTTCGAGTGCACCTCAAGGGGAGCCCCATGTAGAGAGCGTTACAGTAATCCAGCCGGGATGTCACAAGCGCTTGAGTGACTGTGCGAAGGGCTCCCCGTCCAGTAAGGGGCGCAACTGGCGTATCAGGCGTACCTGATAGAATGCCCCCTGGCCAAGGCCGTCACATGGTCCTCCATGGACAGCCGCGAATCCAGGAGGACGCCCAAGTTGTGCGCCCTCTCCACGGGGGCCAGTTGTTCGCCCCCAATGGCCAGTGTTGGACTTATCTGGCTGAACCGGGGTGCCGGAAACCACAGCCACTCGGTCTTGGATGGGTTGAGTTTGAGTTTGTTACTACCCATCCAGATCCGTACGGCCTCCAGACACCGGGACAGCACCTCGACGGCATCGTTGGGGTGGTTTGGGGTGGATATGTACAACTGAGTGTCATCAGCGTACAGATGGTATTCCACCCCAAAACCATGGATGATCTCGCCCAGCGGCTTCATGTAGGTGTTAAACAGGAGTGGCGAGAGGACTGACCCCTGAGGGACCCCACATGTGAGTGGCCTCGGGGACGACCTCTGCCCTCCTGCCAACACCCATTGCGACCGACCAGAGAGGTAAGATGAGAACCACCGTAGGACGGTGCCTCTCAGCCCCAACCCCCCCAATCGGTGCAATAAGATACCATGGTCGATGGTATCAAAAGCCGCTGAGAGGTCTAATAGGACAAGGATAGAGGAACAACCTCTATCCCGTGCCCTCCAGAGATCATCTACCAACGCGACCAATGCCGTTTCGGTGCTGTGACCGGGCCGGAAGCCGGACTGGCGCGGGTCTAGATAATCAACTTCCTCCAGATGTCGGGGAAACTGTTGAGCCACCACACTCTCAACAACCTTCACTAAAAAGTGAAGGTTGGAGACGGGACGATAGTTCTCTAATAAAGCTGGATCCAGGAATGGTTTCTTGAGGAGGGGCCTCACCACCGCCTCTTTCAAAACAGTGGGCAAGTACCCCTCACTCAGAGATGAATTCACAATGCCCTGGAGCCAGCCTTGTGTCACCTCCCAGGATGCCAGTACAAGCCAGGAGGGACACGGGTCCAATAAACATGTGGTAGCTCTAAGGTTCCTCCGCAACCTGTCCATATCCTCGGTAGTAACAAAGTCAAACTCCTCCCAAGGTGTAATCTCAAGACCAACGCTGGACGCCTCGACTGGACCACAAGTGGAGGGCAACTCGTTCTGAATCTGGGTGATTTTGTCCTGCAGGAATACTCCAAATTCCTCTGCTCGACCCTGCAGAGGGGCTTCCCGCGGCCTCAGATGAAGGAGGGAGCGTGTCACCCCAAACAGGGCGGCAGGGCGGTTTTCCGCGGACGCGATAAGAGTGGCACAATACTCACGTTTGGCCACTCTTAGCGCCACTAAGTAAGCCCTAATATGGTCTCTCACTAGTGTTCGGTCAGATTCGGATCGAGAAGATCTCCACCTACTCTCTAGGCGTCTCTTGCGGCGTTTCATCTCCCGAAGCTCCTCGGTAAACCAAGGAGCCTGGGTGACTCGGCGCCGCATGAGAGGCCGCAAGGGCGCGACTCGGTCCAAGGCCCCCGTGGCCGCACTATACCATGCGGCCACTAGATCCTCAGTCGAGCCAAGGGGCAGGGACACAGGTATTGGCCCAAGCTCCCTCTGGAACCTTTCCGGGTTCATCAGGCGCCTGGGGCGGAACCAACTCGGTGTCTCTGGTTCCGCCTCCCCGCGGTGGGGTGTGACAGTTGGAAAGTCTATCCGAAGGAGAGAGTGATCTGTCCATGACAAGGGTAAGATGACTAAATCCCCTGTTCCGAGATCACTAATCCAGTGTCCAGAGACAAAAATCAGATCCAGCGTGTGTCCTCCTTCGTGAGTGGGGCCCTGAACTACTTGGGTCAGGTCCATGGCCGTCATGGAAGCCATGAACTCCCGAGCCACCTCGGATGTTTCGCCCGCCAACGGCAGGTTGAAGTCCCCCATGACTATAAGTCTGGGGGTCTCCACCGCCATCGCGGCGATCACCTCGAGTAGCTCGGGCAGGGCTGCTGTTACATAGCGGGGAGCCAGGTATACAACTAGCAAGCCCAACTGCCTCCCTAGGCCCCATTTCACGAAGAGGGACTCATAACCGGTCGTCTGAGGCACAGTGGTCTCCTTCGGCTCCAGACTTTCCTTAACAATAACCGCCACCCCCCCACCCCTGCCGAGGGCCCTGGGCTGATGAAATGCACGGTAGCCTGGTGGGCACATTTCCACGAGGGGTAAACCCCCCTCGGGGCCCAACCAGGTCTCCGTAATTCCCACCAGGTCCGGGTCCCCCTCTGACACGAGGTCATTTATGAGGGAGGATTTATTCACCACGGACCTGGCGTTGCAGAACATCAGCCTGGGACCCCGGCTCTGTAGTCCCTGACCGCCTAGCCCACGAGCGGAGTACAGGGGGTTGGGGCAAGCGACCGCTCGTAACCAGCGACCACGAGCCTCCAACCCATGATGGACATCCTGTCTCCCGCCGCCCCTGCCCCTCCCCAAGACCAATCGAATGGGGCGGCCCTCAACAGACCCCCGATCCCCCCTCCCTAGTGGACCCCTCCTTTATCCTACTTCCGCCGGCCGGCCCTATATCTTGGCCCCTCTCTAACTGAATGAACCCTCCCCCCTCCCCAGAACCCCTTAAAAGCCTAATTAAAAATTTGTTTAAAAACCCCCTAAGTCCGCGCTTCTTGAAGGTGGTCTGGAGCTCACTTACAGAAACATTCAGACAAAATGTTATGTGTAAGCTTGAAAACCCATAGAAACTCATTGGATACAGTAGCTTTTTAAAGCAGCTGTCTCCAACCTTTCTGGCTCTGTGGCCAAGCATTGATAGGAGGAAGAGGGTATGGTTTCACGTGTGCACCGCTTGCAAAAATGTAGCTTTGTGTGCATGCTCACCCATCACTTAATGCTGATCCCAACAGGCCACAGCCATGGACCAGGAATTGAGGATCCCTGTTTTAAAGGGTGTTTTAGTAGCGTATACTGTATGTGCCTGTTAATCAAATTCTAGAAAGCTAGAAACCTTTTCCTAGGGTTTATTTTTCAACCTTGAAGTTATTACCAAATCTATAGTAGCTTCTCTGGAGTGGGTAGAAGAGTAAACTGGAAGATGTCGGGAAAAGCAGAAGTAGTCATCTTTATACAACAATAAGAAAGTTAACTGTATCACTGTAGTACCATTTTTCAGGATGAACAATCTAACTCAGAAAGCAAATTGAACGATGCTTATCGAAGAAGTGAAAGGATATTTGTGGTTTCATTAAGTAATAGATGAAGTAGTCTAACAGAATTAGAAGATAAGATGTACCAAGAAGCACTTTTCTCTCTTCGTGAGCAGCATAAATGACATTAGATTTCAACCTTCCAATATATTTGAGGCTGCAGATCTCTGCTCAAATGATAATTCTTCTCGCAAATCATGCCCCTTTCCCACAATAGGTTAAGAAATGGGAAGTCCAGACAGTGTAGGTTAATGTGATTCAAACTGTTTCCTAAGAGATTATTCTGTACACTCCTATTTCAGAAATACCAACAAACTGGGATTCCAGTTACAGATCTTCATGAATTTTTAAAAGAATCTAGCAATGAAAATTATGTCCCAGGACAGCGGAAATCCACGAACCTCTGTTGCTGTATGAGGTCAGTATTTTATTCCACTGATTCCATTATGTGTTTTTCCTGTACACTATACACTTAAGTTTCCTTGTTATGGACTCTCTGATGAAACTAGAAATATGAATAGAACTTTTAAGCTCTCTTTCCCTTTTTGTATTTATCATTGACAAATGACTTGAAATTTAGGAAATGAAGGGATCATAATTATTTTTCCTGAGGAAAAATTATGCTCTTAGGAGCAGTTAGGTTTGCTTCCATTATGGCATAAAGCAATTTTAAATCATTGATTGTATTTTTTTCCAAATTAATTAATAAATAAAAACATTAAAAGTTTGTTCTAATTCTGGAAAAAAAATATTTTCTGTGATGAAGTTTATTATTTATCTTTACTTAATAAGTTTATTGGCAGGCATCTGAAGCCAGATAAAAAGAGGTAACAGATTTCTCATAACTGGACATATGTATAATGTTAATAAAGATTTTTTTAGGAAAACATGGTTAGCAACCCGATTCCCATAAAACTAAATAATAATAAATAGATTATCAAAATGTAGAAAGCCAATGACAAACAAAACACATTGTGGTTTGGCAATTTTATTTTTTTATTTTTTTATTTTAATCATATTTATATCCCGCCCTTCTCCACGAAGGACCCAGGGCGGCGCACAGGAATTTAAAAACATACAAAAACGATAAATACAAAATTTAAAAACGTATTAAATTACAATCCTATGCTAAAACCAAATTAAAATCCCCCGTTTAAAAACTATCTAAAATAGCCCCGACGGGACGCTAGGCTAGGTCGGCTTGCTGAAACAGGTGTGTCTTTAGACACTGGTGGGAGAGGCGGAGGTCAGAGATGGTATGCAATTCAGGGGGTAGGTCTATAAATTACATAAACATCACAATTACGTTCCCAAAATTTTAAAATTAAGATGTATGTCAAATAGCATTTTAAGAAAAATTGCATTTTCAAGACTCAAGAATCCATTTTCAGAATGGTGACATTTTTTCAGATTCTTCTCTCTCTCTCTCTCTCTCTCTCTCTCTCTCTCTCTCTCTCTCTCTCTCTCTCTCTCTCTCTCTCTTGTGTGTGTTTGCTTACTATTCTGCATTCTTAAGTTCATTCATACTCGTAGTCCGTATAACAAGGGCAACAGCCTCATATCACCTTGAATTACATTTTAGGTATAAGTGTAAGTAGTATGAACATAAAACCTGTACTGTAGAGCCTGGTTATATGTAGAATCTGTCATTACCTAGAGAATAATGCAAATAGATGTAATCCAATTATGACAAGAAAAGAGGTCCAAGGTTTTTTTGTGACCATAGTGAGGATTCAAAGAAGAAACAAGCTGGCCTGCTCAAGAAATCATAATGCTGTCAGCAAGTCTTGATGTTGTTGAAGAGAAGGGGAGGACTTGAGAAAGCAGCCCAGGAAAAAGTTGTCTTAAGAAAATGGGTCATAACAGGCTTGAAATGGATGAGAATGAAACCATTAATGTGGAGAGTTGTAAAAAAAAGCAAAGCAAGCCAAGGGAAAAATAGGATGGTATAGACAAGGGATGGGTTCCTACCGGCATTACTACCGGTTCAGAGCCTCCCAAAATTTGGGTGTGTTCGCTTTGTGTGCATGCACATTTGCGCTTAAAAAGGTCTGTGCATGCGCACAACATTAACAAAGGAAAAAAATTGTGTTTTTTTCAATGAAGATTGTTCTGGCCATGTGCAGAACAGAAAATCAAAATGGCACCGCTGAGGATAGAACTGGTGTCCGGTCGAGTTACTACCTATTCAACCGAAACTGGTCTGAATAGATAGGATCCCACCTGTGGTATAGTCTTCAAAGATATCTGTAATTAGCAGACATTCTTTGGTATAAAGTGATTGAAACAGAAAACAAAGCAAAATATAAGTTTGCAAGTTCTTTACTCTGGGAAAAAAAGAGTTTTATTGTAACAACTTTACAGAAGAAAACTGGAGTGTTTTTTATAAACACTCTGAGGATGGGATATGAGCATGTAGTAAAGCAACTAGATAATGATGATGAAATAAACAAGATTTCAGGTAATATAATTAGACATGGGATGAGTCCAATCACTGATTATAGGAATATAGATTAAAACAACTAGAGCAGATGGCGCTCCCAATCCATTCCTGTAAAAACTTCATCAGTAACTGTTTCCCTATTCAATAATATTTTATTATTGCAATTTATGTAACTTTTAGCACTTGAGTTAGCCAACTATTTTTAGGTCAAAGTTGGGCAGATGTGTTAAGTGACCAAAGTCTTAAGACATGATTTTGTTAGTGGTTCCTGATTTTGAATAGATATGATCTCCTGTGAAGATAAACAAGTTATGCAATATCGGCTATTTCAATTGAAGGCCTAGGAGAGGCATTTCATTATCTGCTGTATTCTCTAAGTAATTTAGATAAAATCACAAAGTTTGAGCTTTTCTTTTCAAATTATTTTTTTAAGGCATAGAATGACAACTATTGGAAGTATGCAACTGATAAGAGGGATAAAGCTGGCAAGGAATGGCATATAAAGGCCAGTGATTATTTTGCAGAGGGATAGAAATCTAGAAATCACTAATGCCAATATTTTGATTGGTCTATTCATACCTCCTTCCAACATTTTTATTCCTTTGCTGATCTAAAATAATAAACTATTTCTTCTTTCTACAGGCGAAAAAGCGATGATAACTTTTTACTTATTAATTAAAGACAGTTGGCATGGCCCAAATTGTCAACAAACTGCTGGAAAGCTGGCCATCTTGAATTTATTGGAAACACTGTGTGTGCAAGTCTTTTCCATTTAATGTAGTTGAAGGAAAAAGAAGTAGCAGTTTTTCTGCCATCAACAACAGGAAGCTCAAAATTTGTGATAAAAGTGTTGGATGAACAATTTTGATTGCAATAGCTGATCTTAAAGAGGAAAAGCTATTACACACTTTTTAATTGTAACTTGCTTTCTAAATATTTTTATATTAAAATATTTAAATGAGACCTGCTTCTTGAATATAATATTGTAATTATTGGTAATTGTAGCTCTTTTTTGGCTTGTTAGAAATTTACAATGGAGTACTGTGAGCTTTTTCTCAGAACATAATTTATTTGTTCAGTACTGCAGCCCTCAGTTATATATATTGTTCTAGTTTGGGGTCCATTAAGTTGACTTAAAATTACCAGATGTTCAATGCTGATTTGATTATGTAAGCATTTTTCTTCCTAAAACCTCAGTATTAGTGCTGTTTTTATTTGTTTTGAATGCCCATAATTCCCTCCATTAGCCATTGAAATCTGATCCTGCAGTTCTGTGTGCCTTTAAACTCAAAGGAGCTTCTGAAACTTTGCTCTTGAGTAAACGGCATAGGGTTGGCGAAACTGCTGAAGCAGGGCTGTCAAACTTGCAGCCCGTGGGCCAGATGCATCACACACTGCCCACACCCACACCCATACCCACATTAACATAGGGGGGTAGTTGCGGTATGTCACATGACGCCACCGTGACAATGAAAGTTTGACATTCTTGTGCTAGAGAAATTGAAGCATAATATGCTAATACATAGGATTTGAAACAGCTACAGCTTATTCCACAAATCATGACAATATGATAAAGTTTATTTGAGAAGTCTAACTAGTCATGGTTCATGTTGAAGTACCTCTGAAAGAATTTGAGCTGACTGCTGTCATCTTCTACATATTCATGGCCAAATAAGAATTTTGCCTGGCCAGTGTTCTGTCCCGGGCCTCTGAATACACGAGAACACAGGCTTGGCTGTTTGCCACTGTTTAATTAACAAGATAACAAGTCATTTGGCTGAGAGCCCAGACAACTCACGTTCACGAGCTTAGCTCTGCAAACACCTTTCACACAGATATTCAAAACTCCTTCATAGAACAGGCACGGCTGGAATTCACAGATAGACTTTCTTGGCTCCTATTCGAATGGTTGTTTCCTGCAAATGTCCCCTCCCATCGCCTCACCTATAAACTCTCTTGGAAGGGGGCAATCAACAACCACTTAGGTGCTTAATCACCCTCTGTGAGCCTGCCTACGGAGTTGCTGCCTCCGCCTCTCAGCTCTTCTCACTCTTGTGTCATGGACAAACTGCCTTTGATCCTCCCCACTGCTCCATGACCCAGGTACCTCCTGGTGGCCAACCATCCTCTCTGGTTCCTGCTCTGACTCTGAACACCCCCCAGAGTCTTCCTCAGCTTCCAGGGCAGACTCATGGTTCCTCGCTATCAGAGTCCATCTACAGCTCAGCCGGTCCTGCTGGGCTACAACAGGCCAGTATGTATGCCTACAACATAATTGGTGAAATGGATATCTGTTTTTATAGCAGAAAAGGAATTGCCATTATAAGCCAATCAGAAATCCCAGTCAGTGAATGAAGTTGGCCAGATCTGTGTGGGGAGAGAAAGGAAGAATAAATGTTTTTTGTTACGGATTTTTTCCTTTACTTGTTTCTCTTTTCCTGTTATTTGTCAAAGCTACCCCAAAGGAAGAAAATGTTTGGGGACAGAAGGAATATGGTGGATTGGAGAAGAGGAGACCAGAAATTTTCTAATGAGACACTCATTATGTAATATTAATATTGAGCTGCTGTTGTGACCTCTACTACCAATTGATTCATTACGTACCACTAAGTTGGTGTTGATTATTAACAACGATGTAGATAAATTTTCTCCATAAAGATTTTCCCCTAAACTGGTCCTTCAGATCTTCCAATGGTGTACCTATCACCTACTACTATTACTATTTCTGTTTTTTCATAGACTTTGGAAAGACAGTTGTCCACATATGCTGTCAATAGTCACTGCTTTCTGTGCAGCTGCAGTTTATATAGATGAACAACACAACAGTTTGTAAATGAGGAAAATGGCCAAGATTGTACACAGAATTTCCGCTGACATTTGCTGAAGCTCGCTAACACTTAAGAACACTTACAAAATTCTAAACTGTTTTCTGCTCCAGGAAATGTGGTTGTATACAGGCAGTATTCATCTTTAATGGTGGATTCAGTGCATGTTGAAATTACAGAATTGCTGTCCCCAATTGTGGTGATGGTCATATATTTTGATGGGTTAGACAAATTAATGAAAAACCAGATTAATAATGGCTAATCGTCTGATGACTATAGGCTACTTCCTGAATATCAAGCAGCCTATCTATGCTATAGAACAATGGAGGTGGAAAAAGGTTATGCTATTGATTTCCTGTCCATTCTTAAAAGCCTCTTGAGGTGCCTAAGGAGATGAGTCTGAAAGCTGCTTTATTTTATCACCTTTTGCTGTTTCCATGTGGAGGGACCAATGAATCAAGATTGACTGTTTGCTACAATTGAAAATGTGTTGGAATAAGAAACAAATTGGAGATAAGTCACCAGAAAACAACAAAAATACGTAAAGGCATCTCTATGAAGAATAGACAGTTCTTCTAATGATAACTCAAGTGATTAAATCATGTTAAATGGTATATCAGAAGCTAAATCAAAGAATGAGTGGTCAAAGGTATATTAATTTCATACACATATATATACATATATACAGTATTTGTTAGTTGTCATGTTGGACCCATTGCGACCCCATGGACAATGTTCCTCCAGGCCTTCCTGTTCTCTAATATCCTCTGGAGTCCATTTAAGCTCATGCCTACTGCTTCAGTGAATTCATCTAGCCACGTCTGTCGTTCCCTTCTTTTGCCTTCAATCTTTCCCAGCATTAGGCTTTTCTCCAGTGAGTCCTTCCTTCTCATTAGGTGGCCAAAGAATTTTAAGTTTTATCTTCAGGATCTGGCCTTCTAAAGAGCAGTCAGGGTTGATCTCCTCTAGGACTGACCTTTTTGATTGCCCTGCAGTCCAAGGGACTCACAGAAATCTTCTCCACACCATAGTTCAAAGGCCTCAATTCTTTACACACACACACACACACATTTGTGTGGTCATTTTATATATAATTCCAACCATTGCTATTTTCTCAATGCCAACATGCCTAACATTTTAAGGTATTCAACCTAAAGTAAAATATATTTATTATTTCAATGGAATATTCAGCTACTTTTAGGCTCTACATCAAGATTGTAGAGAAATTTCTGGGAAGTTAAGAAAGGACAGTCTTCAAAGGAAATGTTTTAATATCAGCTAAGGAAATTGTGGTTTTTCAGAGATAAACTCAGGGGAAGTACTTGGAGTTAGAAGAAATCAACACATCCCCATAGTTTTCAGAAAAAAGAAGCCCTTTTTTCCAGCATTTCTATAGTTAGCTCTGTGTTTCTTAATAACAGGTATGATGTCTCATGAATTGATAGATCCCTGTGCTTCAGATTACATCTCCAAATTGCTTTTGTTGTTTCTACATTGGATTATGAACAGTACAGTACAGTATTAAGCAAGCAAAGCTTTTTGGACTTTTTAAATAACCAAATAATACATTTGCCTATTCCAAATGCTTTGTTCTTAGCACCAAATCATCTTACTGGGTTACCTAGTTTCTACACTTTTCACCTGATATACTTGCAATTCTTTTTTTAATGTTACAATATTAAAAACATTTATTTTACAATAAAGTAAAAGGCCTTATTGTCAGTTCATGCATGCTCCTTGTCATCAGAGCTTATATCAGAGTAATGCCACATTTTAAAACAGCTTAAATTACTTGTGTCTACATTCCAATGGAACTGTTTGACAAAGTTAATATCCGAACAGTAATAGTTACTCTAAATTTATTTAAAGAAGAGCAGTGTAAATTTTGAACATTTTTATCTGTTAGTTTTTATGTGATCTAATACCTATTTTCCTCCAGGGTTTGATGGGAGTGTGCTATCACCAAAGATAGAATTATTTTTAATTTTTAATTTTCATTATGAGAAGTTGCAAGTACCTGTTTTTTCTTCTTTAGATCAAAGTATCTGCTTTATCAGTCTCCTTTTCATGAATTCGTGTGCCTTCTTCTGTTCTTATTGTTGTGCATCACTGGCTTGAAGGGGGGGAAAGGAGAAGGAAAAAGAAAACATCTAATGTGGTTTTTTTGAGACAATGTTTGGTTACATCAAGACTTTTAGTCCACTTAAAGCAATCATTGACTCAAGCCATGTCACCAACATTTTTATTTTTAGAATACAATAGAACAGAATTCTTGACCAAGTGTGATTGGACATACATGGAATTTGTCTTTGGTGCATATGCTCTCAGTGTACATAAAAGAAAAGATACAATCATAAGGGACGACACTTAATGATAGTCATAGGGTACAAATAAGCAATCAAATCATACTAGGAAACAATCAATATAAATCATAAGGATACAAGCAACAAAGTTACAATCATAGAGTCATAATGCGAGACCGTCTACTGCCCCATACATCCCTTCGACCGATCCGCTCCCATAGAGAGGGTCTTCTCCGGGTGCCGTTGGCCGGGCAATGCCGGTTGGCGACGCCCAGGGGAAGGGCCTTCTCTGTGATGGGCCCAACCCTCTGGAACGACCTTCCCCCCGAACTCCGGACCACCACGGACCTCCGCCTTTTCCGCCAGCGCCTGAAGACGCACTTCTTCCATCAAGCCGGCCTAGCATGACCACCCTATAACAACTGAGTTTTAGATCAACAAATTTTTTAATCAGAGGGATTTTAAAGTGTGTTTTAGCACAGGGCTTTCTAGTTTAATTATGGTTTTAGGATATTTATTATGTATTTATATATTTGTATTTGGTTTTAATCTCCTGTGCGCCGTCCTGAGTCCTTTTGTAGGAGATAGGTGCGGGATATAAGTTTAAACAATAAACAATAAGTGGGGAGAGATGGGTGATAGGAACGATGAGAAGATTAATAGTAATAGTAATGCAGCTTTAGTGAATAGTTTGACAGTGTTGAGGAAATTATTTGTTAAGCAGAGTGATGGCATTCGGGGAAAAACTGTTCTTGAATCTAGTTGTTTTGGTGTGCAGTGCTCTATAGCATTGTTTTGAGTGTAGGAGTTGAGGTTTTTTTAGTTCAGAGCTACCACAATTTATTTGATTCATGTTCTAACAAGTACTAATTCCTTCTTCATAGCATTCACAAAGCATGGCTTTGAAATCAGCTCTGACTTTATTGTCCTCTATTCTTTGTTTATAGTGATCTGACTAACATAGCCTTTGACCTAATACTGGCGAGCACATTGTATGATCTTAATTCCTATAAGACAGTTCTTCAGGAAAACCATCACCCATACACTCTCAATTTGTATCAATTTACATTGATGATTTGTTATAGTTTGTGGACATTTTCTCATCTTCCCACATGGTCACCAGAACCATTCAATAATCTTAATTCCCTGTACTAACAAATCAAATACTTCTTTTCCCCCTATTACCTTCAAATTTCCAAGCCGATGAATAGGTGGAAATGCTATGTTCTATTATTTGGTTCATTTTAAGATATGGGATATATGTATTAATGAGGAAACTTGATGACAGGGAAACATAACAGCTCTTCAATCCTACTACTATAATTTTTTTTGGTCAGCAGTGAGCAGTCTCCCTTAAACTTTAATCTGCACTTCATTATATACAAAGAAAATGTTATGAGTGCTGAGAAGGTGTTGCATTATTTAATAAAAGAGCTAGTTTGGCCTACTGATTAAAGCACCAACCTAAAAACCAGGATACTGAATGTGAATCCCATTTTTAGACACGCAAGTCAACTGGATGACTTTGGGCCAGTTCTTCTCAGTCCAACTCACTTCACAAGGTTATTGTGGAAAAAGGAGGAGGAAGAAATATTAGATATGCTCACTCAAGAAATCTAATAAATAAAATCCTACAGTTCTACAGCTTATCTTAAAACTGTAACTTAAATTGCATCTTAAATTGAGTTTGGAGAGAAAATTCAATGGTAATTCAAATAATAGAAAGAACGATTGATTGATTGATTGACTGACTGACTGACTGACTGACTGACTGACTGACTGACTGATAAAGTCCTTGAGTGTGTTACATAATATAGGTAATTCATACTATTCTGAAATATGAAAACGAGGGATAATGAACTACCACGAGCTTTGCAGAGGGACATTAGTGGCTCTATGACATTGCTATTGCTTTTGCACCCAGCTTAAATTTGATTGAAATCATAGTGTCTGTTTGGAATCAGATTTATCCATATACAATTGGGGAGGATCTTGCATAATTTATGTACATCTGTCTGTAACTAGTTAATATAGGAAATTATATATATTTTCACCATGCAAGTGTAAAATCTGGCACTGCATGTTGCTTGATGCTTTCAGCAATCCTTGTATTTACTTTTAAATTGAATCTGGAATCTCTAAAATGAGTTTGAGTTTTAACACAATAAAAGAGGAAGTTTGTTCAATGGATTTTCTTTTTCATATTAGAATCCCTAAGAAAAGACTTGGCAGAAGTGTGTCGGAGATTATAAGATTGGCACATACCACTCTTCTAGTATGAATCCATTGTTGTTTACCTGGAAAGAAATAACAGATCAGGTAAACTTCCTTCTTGGTTAGAATGTACGGGATTGCAGCTTTAAGCAAACAGTGGAGCTGTTTTATTCCACTTAATGAATATTTTAGGTTTTAAATCAATTGTACCGAGGAAAAACAAAATGAAGCCTCCATAAAATCTTTCTTTAAAAAAGTTTGTTAAAACAAATTAGTCCAACATCTGGTAAGACTGTATTTGGGGATTCCTCTGTTTATAGATAATACCATGGGGATAATTGGAGTGGTTGCACAACAGAGATTAATAGCATGCTAAACTTTTACAAGAGCAAGTTTGGTTGAGGAAAAAGAAAGAAAGCAGATTCTTGTTAAACTGCCAGTGTTAATAAATGATATCCAAAATGGCTTTAACACCGTGTAAAAACCACTTATACTGTTTTGGATACAGCACTGAACCATGGCTGTATTACATGCATTAAAAAGTTTGTGCTATGCTTTCCTTGAATGTTGCAGCTGAGAACTTTTGCTACCAGCTTGGTAGCAAATATTTTCCATCCATAATGGATGAGAAGATAAACTTACAGCTGTACCTGGAAAATGTGTAATTTGCCTGAAACAAAAACAAAAGTTTAATTTGCCAAATGAAAATTGAGGTGGAACTATACATGCTTGTTTATTGTGATTGTTCAGGCTTGTAAACAATACTGTAGCTTAGAACTGAATCTCTCATGTGATAACTGATTTGAATGAGTAAAATGTAAATATAAATTTGCAAGACAGATTCCGAGCAGATCAAATGTTAGTATTTAAAACTGTAGACCACTAAAGACAGTGGGCTTGCCATCTAGACACACAAATCTGAAGTTAAAAAATGTACTCTATTCAGTCCTAAATATTTATATAATATATATTTATATAATATTTGCTAGAGAAATTTGTAGCAAATACTGAAAAGTAATTGGTATTTAAAAACAACTGGTGTAAAACTTCAAATCCTGTACTCCCTAGTCAGCATGGGCTTGTGGAATTGAACTACAAATCAGTCTAGGGCAGGGGTGTCAAACTCACATTGTCATGGTCGCATCATGTGATGTATCGAGACTTTCTCCCCCACCCCTTCACTAAACCAGGCATGTGGATGACCAGCATGTGATACATCCAGATCTGGTGGGCCAGAAGTTTGACAGTCCTGCTCTAGGGGCACCCGACTGGCTAGGATATTTAATAATTATTTCTCAAATACAGGTAAATAAATTCTTTCTTAGCAAATTTCTCTGGATGAAGGATTTGCCCAGTCCAACTCCAGATACTTTTAGATAGCTCTAAGAATGAACTCTTAACTCATAGCTTGTAAATGATTCCAAGGAAAATTGTTATAGCAAATAAAAATATACATCTGATATCATGAAGGTTACATTTACACAATGGGAGCACAATGGGAGCACAATACAACGAATAGGTAACTATCTTAATGGACAAAGGGAATGCTCTGAAAATAATCTCACTCTGATTTCAGCAAAGCTTTTGACTGGTTCCATATGACATTCTTACTGAAAAGGTATTTTACCTGCAGTTGTCTCTGAAGGTTTTTAAGAAGAGGCTGGAGAGCTGTCTTAAAGGATAGTTTAGTTTTCTGGCATTGCAAAGGGTGCTAGCTAGATGATCCTTTTAACACTTTCCAAGTCCACAATTTTATGATTCTGTGAACAGGCTGCCAAAACTAAAACTCCCAGAAATACAGCTAATAATGATAATGATGTTATCAGTTCAGTCAAGTTGGACTCAACTCTTGGCGACTCTATGGGCCAGATATCTCCATATCTTCCAATCTTGAACTATTTATTTTGAGTTTTTCTATATTCTGGCTAGTGTACAGCTAATAAGTTGATATTAAGTTCAGTAACACTTTGTTGCAGATACCTAGGCCATCCTTTAGAAAGACATATGATGGAACAGAACCTACTTCATTTAGAACAGAGGTTCCCAAACTTGGCAACTTTAAGACTTGTGGACTTCAACTCTCAGAATTCTGGGAGTTGAAGTCCACAAGTCTTAAATTTGCCAAGTTTGGGAACCTTTGATTTAGAAAAAAAATAAGCTGGTAACTACAGTCTTCTCACATCTGCAGAAATATACAGTTCTTGTTTCTGACAGCATTCATAGCATAAAATCGAATCTCATACTTTAAATATTGTGGAACATAAAATTTTTTGGGGAGTTATATTTCTGACTCTTTTCTTAAATTAGACCTTTGGCATAGAATATAATTCCAAAATATATATGTCCCAAGTTTTAAGGAACCTAAAACTATACATATGCTGTAAAAGATAAGTTACTGTATTCTTCGGATGATGTCAGTCCCATGGTTTTGGATAATTAAAACCATACTACATCACATTCATGTTATAAATCTAATGAATTGACTATTATATAATATGTGGAGGCATAACTGAAAGTACGGTAGTAAGCTGTTCTATGTCCCATGTTTTCATATTTTCCTCTTTAGTAGTCATCTGTTTTTATTAAAAAGCATTTTATTAAATGCAGAAAGCAAATAATGAATGAGCTGGATTAACCTAATGACAAAGAAAGAAAGAAAAAATACCTTCAGTTCCAAGACATTAACCAAAAGAGTTTTACTAATTAAATCTCTAGATATAGGCATTTCAATTTCTTGGTTCCAATAATATATTATTGATCATGTGTGATATAGCTGATCATTTATCTTGCATATTCATAGGCAATAGAAAACTGTAGTATTTTGCTTGATTGCTTCCATTGCTGCAATTATCCCCCAAAGGTATCAGCCTTTCAGTCTGTTTTATAGACAATCCAACTAATATTGCCAAGTGGTGGCACTCTGCAGCATTTTCCACTTTGTTCTCCAATCTTTAATCAGACATTATTTTATTGATTTAAAACTTTAGCATCTTGCATATATAAAAAGTGGCTCCTGGATTTCTGCTGAGAATTTGGTGTTTTATGAAATGTCATGTGATACCAACAACAGATTTAAAATCTGTACTGTGGGAGTAATGTCGCTCCTTTGTGAATTGGGAGGAGAGACCAGTAACACTGAGAAATGTATAACCCTGGCACGTTGGATGCTTCCAGTCAATTTAAAAACAAATAAATCATGTTATTTATTGCATGTATAATATGCCATAATAAAATGACTCTTGATGTTTTTATAAACATAGAAACAATTATAACAACTTTTGTTACATATACAGTATGCAACTCAATACAGCATTTCCAAATATTTAATAGTCCAGGTTTCCATCTTTGTCAGTTTCTAGTGGTTTTATATTTCTATCCGATTTCTCAAGTATGATGCAAATTTAGGAGCACCAGAGGAAACTTAAGTAAATGTAAAAAGGAAATAATAAAACAGTATTATGTAATGGGTAAATTCTGCATTAAGGCTGGAGATCCTAAAACTACATTTGGCCATTAGATTCTCTCTAAAGAGCTTTACTGCTATTGCTTAGCCCTGTCTATCTCATTACATGCAAAGCAAGATAGTTCAAGGGTTATTGTATAGATGGAATTGTATAGATGGAATTGTACACAGAATACTATATTTTGCCTGGAGCTTCTAGAGAAAAAGTACAATATGCATTGACTTAACATATATGTTTTAAAAGTGATGATAAAAAAACAAATTCAGCAAGAAATGTCACGCCCCATAGAGATGTCTCAGGGCAATCTATCATTATTTGCTTATTTGAAGTGTCCATTAGAAAAGTTAATTATCTAAGACCCATTTTTTTGCTGAAAGCAAAGTGGTTTGCATTTGCACTTCTTTTAAGCAACATATGTCAGGGATATGCAGTTTAATGGGGGAGAAAGGATGAGTTTAAATGATTGAAATGGTACCGCCTAAAAGCAAATTTAGTATGCTGACATATTAATAAAGAAAACAATGAAAGATGGAATTATTTACTTGCTGCAAATGAGTTTATTTCCTTATTTTCAAATATGAATTTGATTTCCAAATTAATATGAATACCAGTAAATTGCAGTTTTCATGAGCTGTACGCAATAATCATCACAATTATTACAAATTACGGCTTGAACTATCTTGCTTTGCATGTAATGAGTCTTATCTCATATATTAGTTTCACCTTTTAAGTTGCATTACTGAAATAAATGAACTTTTGCACGATATTCTAATTTTTCGAGTTTCACCTGTATGGATCAGTTGCTCTGAAGTCACATCTGCCAGCTCCTTCAAACTAGATGCTGGTATTCTGCTAGAGTTATGGGTCCCTCACAACTAAAAAAGAACTTTGCAATGTAATCCATCTGGTCCTGGTGATTTGAACTTGTCTAGAGTGGATAGATCTTGCCTTACCATTTTCTCGACTATTTTGATTTAGATTATTAATCTCTTCTATAATATTGCACTTGATAGGTCAGGCTATTTTGCCCCTTTTTATATGAAATCAAATACAAAGAATGAATCAAGCAGTTCTTCTCCCAACCATTTCCTTGAGTTTTTTCTTGGTTTTTTTACATGCTAAAAGAAACTTTTTATTACTATTTTTGAAATTTCTTGCAAGTCTTAGTTCATTCTGAATGTCAACATTGGTCAACACTATGTAAATACCATTATAGTCAAATAATATGATGCATTACTTATGCTTTATAAACACAATAAAACAAATTATGGGAGGAAGGGACTACTTGTCTGGAGCATCTGAACTGATTTGACTCCTCTTCCAACAAAAATTATACTACTGTATTAAAGTCATGTTACTAATTAGCGTAACTAATCTCTCTAGTATAACTAATTGGCGGATCCCTTCCAAATCAATAATCAAACCTCTCAATTACTATACATCCCAACCTATCTTTTGCTCTTTGCAGACTTTTTTTTAAGTACCTAGATTAAAAATTAAACCAAGGGGGCCTGTATTCATACATTCAGCTGATCCAGCAGTGTACATCTGGCATCTCTCTGTTTTTAAATTTCAACTTATAGTCTCAGAGGCAATTTCATTATATCTGGAATGCTGAACAATTCTTGGCAATCACGAAGGTTTTCTCAGCCTCTCCATCATAGTAACTGGAAAGACGTTTGCTGGCATAAAAGGTAATAGGCAAGTTCTGTTCTACAGCTTCCAGGATTTGGCAGAGAAATTGCTCTCTGGATTTGAAGTTCAACGCAGATTCTAGATTTTCACAAGTATAACTGGTATTCATATGGATATCCCCATCTGTTATCCATCACTTGGTAGTTCTTTTAGGGGGTAGAGTAATAAATTGACATTTGTGTTTCTATTTACACATCACGAATTTCAATTTCTGCATATTTCTGACTTTCTATTATGTATACAACAGCTAAAATGAAAGTCTCTCAGATCAAACTTACCCTGCTCTGAGGTTATTTAATTGTAAAGTTTATTTTGATACTCCTAAGGAACAGCGATGTTTTTATGAGTAGAATATAAAGTCATCTGAGGCCAGTGCAGCTTTGACCATGACTAAGCCTGGCAACAGAATCACATTATAATATGGTCCCAGGAAATAAAGAATAAAATGGAATAGAAGAATCTCCATCTGATTCTAAATGCCCCGTCCCCAGAGCATTTTCTGTATTTCCAACTCTGAGATGTAAAGCATCTTCCTGCAGGCCTGGGAGAATTGTATTAGGACTACAACATGGAGGGGGCTAAGTTAGAGAATGCTGTTTTAAAGAAACAGCATAGAAAGAAAATGAAAACAGGAGGTCTTTTTGTAAACTAATGTTAATTGGAAAGGCCTGGATTTTCAGTGAGTCAGGCAGTCTTCAGCCTCAGTTGCTGAGTTGAACTCAAGCCTGGCACGACATTAGAGTGCAAAACAAAAATAAAACCTTCCTCCTACAATTTTACAGTGTGTTCATTAACAGACAGTCACCCCAAAGATATCTGCTAATTCATATACTGATTGGATGATTAATACTAGGTTCCCCTCATAAAAATTAGCATTGACTCAAAAACAGCTGGGGCTATTTAGAGTTCTGAAAAAGTGGACATTTATCAGCAATACAAATAGCGGTTACTTTTACAGTAAAGATAGCATTCATGTTACCTTACTCATTGGGCCATGAAGCAACCTTGTTGTACTATACTATATTGTTCTACTATACCTTAGTCATGGAACCATGAAGCAACCTTGTTGTACTTCCTATTTTGGATTAAAAAAACACCTTAAAACATGGAAGTAGAAAAGCAGTATCTTGGTCAGAGTTAACTTGTTTCTTGTCCAATGAATAAATGTACAATTGACATAGGCAAAAAATTCAGTGTCTTACACACAAGTAATTTACCGTACTATAAATAGTCCTAAATATTAGTTTGCTGGTTAGGTTGTTGATAATAAGTTAGTAAATTTAGGTCAAGATCTCAGATACTGGGCACAAAGCTATGCTTCCAGAATGCAATATTTATTTGGATGGCTCCGTCAGGCTTTGTTCCTAACCACAATAATGACAAAATGTGCATTGTGACATCACGATTGCAAGCTCTGCTCTTTAACACTTGCACCACCATATCACACACAAACAAGTACACGAAGAACAGGTTTGGCATCACAATGTATGCCCCATTCCCCTGCCTCATGGAGACGCCTACAGTTGGTTCTGGTTTAGTTTAACAGTTACCTCACTTTGCTCAAAGTGGATGTGAATGCAATGCAGTAACCACATTTGCTTAATCATATACCTAGCTCAGCCTCTTTAAACAAAAGATGAGAGGACTTCGAGAAATCCCAGTGAAACGGGATTTTTATCTAAGGTTAATGTAAAAAAAATATATAGGATCTTTCTCCTGTAGCCTGCAGTCTTGTTTTTCAGTATTTTTCTTCTAGTTGAGGACAAGACCTTGAATTGATGTACTGAACTGTAGCATGTCTAAGCGTCTAACACCTGCCAATGGACTAAAATATTTCTTTTAAAACCCAGGGTGTGAATCTAGCAAGTCAACTGTTTTACAAGCTTTCCCCCCCAAAGGTCTCTAAATTAATTTTTGAAAAGTGATGTCAGAACTTTGTTCCTAAGTGTTGCTCATTGACAAGAGGAATACTTTAGCGTTACTGTGCAAGACCCAGAAATTAATCCTTTACTGTAAACCCTTTTTTTTATTTTACTGTTGATCTTAACAAAGGAAAGAAAACTGAGAGCCATTCTGTGCTTTATGTAACTTCCTGGTTGCTGATGAAAATATAATTGATTGTGTGCTATGCTGCTAAGTGGGTTGTTGTCAGATTTTAGGGTGGTAAAAAAACAGAAAGAAAAAAAACCCTATTCACGCCAAGAAACTGTTTGATAGATACTAAGAGCTGTTTCATAATGCAAAAAATCAATATCAATATCAATATGGCTACCCACCTTTTGCTCTGAGAATGAACACACATTTCCCTTCATTGATTGAATATCTGTAAGAGTCTAAAGAATAGGAGTCTAGACTAAAATTTCCCCAAAAGTGGAAGAGAAATTGAATTACCTAGAAAACAGAAGTGGCTCATTTGATTGGGGGGGAGGGAGGGACGGAGGGAGGGAGGGAGGGAGGGAGGGAGGGAGGAAGGGAGGGAGGGAGGGAGGAAGGAAGGAAGGAAGGAAGGAAGGAAGGAAGGAGGGGGAAAGAATCAGATGAATGAGAAAAAGCAAAAAGCAAATAAAAATGAGTAGGTGTATTTGCTGATTCTGGGCTTTTCATTGCCTGCACCTCACCGGGATACTATACAAACATCTCCCAAAGGCAGAAAGGAAGGGAAAAGAATTTTAAAATTGAACAAAAAAATTTAAACAATTAATCTGTTGTTTGTGACTTTATGGTTACAATAAAGTTTCTACCAACATTTTTTGGCTCGAATTTTAACAGAATAAGGTATAAGAAAGGTGCAAAACAGGGGTGTCAAGCTCAAGGCCTGCGTGGCTCTCCCGAGCTCTGTTTTCACTGGCAGAGGGTTGTAGGTGGCTATTGCAGCCAAAAACAGAGATTGGGAGGCCATTTTTGCTGGCAGAGCGCTCGGGCTCCACAGGCACCCCTCACACAAGGGACATCAAGCTGGCCATGGCCCCCTGAGGTCAAACACAACCCTGATGCGGCCCTCAATGAAATCGAGTTTGACACCCCTGGCGCAAAGGAAACAGCCTAGAATTGATAGAGTCCCACAACCAGAACCACTCAAATCTTTCTACAGTATTGTGCTTTGCAAATATTTTTCTCGATGGTGGACAATACTCAGCAGTGGGAAGCAGGTAAAGTCAGAGGTATTGATTAATTGCTTTGTTTATCACTCGCTACATGTGCAGAATCAAGACAGAATCATTTGGCAAGGAGTCAAAACAGTTTCAGCAAAGGCAGCCTACATACCTATCAACAAAGTGGGCAGCAGATCTGATGCGGTGTGTTTTTTTGCCAATTTCAGGGATGAATGGAGAGAAATAACTCAGTAATGGGATAAAGCCCGTTGTCTAGGCACATGTAGATAATGAAATGTATTGCCTTATATTCTAAAGCAGGTTATTCTAAACTCTTACTCAAAATTTAAAAAAAAACAGTCATTTTTAAAAAACGACATAAGGAATTAGGAACAACAGTATATATATTTAGTTCAAAGACTTGTTGTCATAACCCTTGAAATTATTGAAAGATAGTTTTTAAGCACCCCAGCCTTCCCCAAATCTTGAGTTTTCAGATGTGTGGGGTAGTAGTAGGATTCAAACTTTTCCACTACTGGTTCTTTGGATATGACTTGGTAGGCATGGCATGGCTTAGTAGGAGTGGCAGGGGAAGGATACTATAAAATCTCCATTTCCTTCCGATCAGCTGGGACTCAGGAAGCAGAGAATAGATGGGGGTGAGGCCAGTTCTCCGAACTACTCAAAATTTCCACTACCAGTTCTCCAAAACTGGTCAGAATCTGCTGAATACTACCTCTGGTGTGGGGACTAGAATCTCCAATTTTATTGAGACTTTCATAAAGACCGAGTGGCTGTGGTTTCCGGCTGCCCGATTCAACCAGTTGATGCCATCTCTGGCCATAGGGGGCGAACAACTTGCCCCTGTGGATGGGGCGCGCAACTTGGGTGTCCTCCTGGATACCCGGCTGTCCATGGAAGATCAAGTGACAGCCGTGGCCAGGAGGGCGTTTTACCAGGTTCGCCTGGTACGCCAGTTGCGCCCCCTATTGGATCGGGACGCCCTTTGCACAGTCACTCATGCTCTCGTGACATCCCGACTGGACTATTGTAACTCTCTCTACATGGGGCTCCCCTTGAGGTGCACCCGGAGGCTTCAGTTGGTCCAGAACGCAGCCGCGCGAGCAATAATGGGAACCTCTAGGTTTACCCACGTAACACCGCTCTTGCGCGAGCTGCACTGGCTACCTGTCGTCTTTCGGGTGCGCTTCAAGGTGTTAGTCATCATCTTCAAAGCGCTCCATGGCTCGGGACCTAGCTATCTACGGGATCGGATCCTGCCCCATACATCCTCACGGCCGATTCGCTCCCACAGAGAGGGACTTCTCCGGGTGCCGTCCACTAGACTCTGTCAGCGGGCGACGCCCAGGGGAAGGGCCTTCTCTGTGGCGGGCCCAGCCCTCTGGAACGACCTTCCCCCCCGACATTAGGACAACTACGGAACTCCGCTCCTTCCGTTTAAAATTAAAGACACATCTTTTTCGCCTGGCCGGCCTTGGGTAGTCTCTTTTAAGGTTAGGGGTTTTAAAGGGGGAATTTTAGTTTATGGGTTTTTAGCGCAGGATTAATTTAATTCATTTTTAATTTTGTATTTTGTCTGTGGTTTTAATTGTATTTTTAAGTGCCTGTGCCCCGCCTCGAGTCCCTTTGGGGAGAGAGAGCGGGATATAAAATTAAAAATTATTATTATTATTATATTTCTAATACTTTTGGATGGCACCAAGATGGAAAAGCATCAGTCTATCTGGAATTGAATGTTTAAGGATCTTTTAAAATAATAATATAATTCATTTTCTGGCGGCCTATACTTTACGTGTAACCTTTCAGATGGGGCAGAATTGTTATCTCCCAGCCTCCCTCACCCATATTACTGGAACTGCTGAGAGCATGTACATTAGGAACACGTGGAAGATTTCTTATCCCTTGTGCCTGGTAGTGTACATTTTTATTTCCAGTATACAGTTGCTCTAGGTAGGATTACGGTAAATTGCCTGTTTAAACTTTTTTTTTTCTTCTAAAGAAATTACCTGTTTGGTTTTGCTAACTAATTATAAAATGGAGAGAGAGAAAAGTGAAGTATATAACAACCTCAGCATTACAATAACATGGGCCTAACTTCTGATCTTCAGGACCGTACGTAGGGACTTTCTGCTTAACTATTACCCTTCATTTAACGCGGTCATATTACCTATAATGGTTTATATCTGGAATGAGTGCGGTGTTTACCAGATCTAATTTGTTATGTTATCAGCCCGCCTTGCACCGGCTGATTATGTGACGTTTGGGTTTTGGAGCTGATAATGAATTCCATACACTTTTATTGCAACGATTACCTACCCAGCCCGGGAGTAAGAGTCTTGTGCTCCGTGTTAATACGAGGCAGTTCTAGAAAGGGACACACTTTGGGAATAAGAGGCGCGCCAGGCTTACTAGGGGAAGGAGGGAGAGGCTACTATCTCTCTACAGCTGCTATCCTCGAACTGTGTGTAACCCGGGAGGACAAGCGAGAGGGAACCCCGACGGCGAGTGCCTTTGAAAAGCAGCGAAATGCCGCCACCGGATCCAGGCTCCCCGCCTTGGCTTGTCCCGCCCGATACAGCAATAATGCAATGTTGAATCTGAGCCATCCGCCCCAACTTAAGCAGCGCGCTCACTCTATAAGAAGAGTGTGTGTGGGGGGGGGGGGGGGGGGAAACCAGCCCTCATCCAGGGGAGGCAATCGGAAGGAGGCAAGAGGCGGGCAGGGGTTTCCAAGGGAAGGCACCCCGGTTCCGCAAAGGTTAAGACGCCCCGCCCCGGCGCCGGAGGGGCCCGCCTCCGCCCCGCCGCTGATTTAGCTGGTGGCGTTGCCTTGGCCGCCGGCTTTGGGCTGCCTGCGGTCCGGGTTGGGGACGCATCGCCGGAGAGGAGCGGACAGATGCCAGGCATCTGAGCGCGGTGAGTGAAAGAGTGAGTGAGTGGCTGGCGCCCTCTGAATCTGCTTGCCACCAACACAGAAGGGGCTGGATGGGGGCGACGTGCCGGCACTGGGACATGCCTGAGCCGACTTTCCCAACTGCGCTTTTGCTAAACGCGGAGGATGCGCGATTTTAGGCGTGCGCTTCGCCGCGCGCTCCGACTTCCCCCTTCGAGCCCCTCTCATTCTGCAGGGAGGCGAATCCGCGCTGACTTAGCCGTGGGCTGCGTTCGCACGACCCTCCGAACTTCAGAGGGCATGGCTTTGATTTTACCCAGTTTCTGGGTCTAGCGCGGACACAGCCTTCCTAAATTGGAAGGCAACAAGACAAGAAGTATGTGGGGGCCTCCGTCCTCAAGGACCTTGAGCGGGGATCAAAGGGGGATCGAGGAGTAGGTGCTGTCCCTGTGAAGGTCTAGGTTGACTTCAAAGATGTAGCCCTGTTTTCTGCTCTGCCTTCCCTCTCCCGCCTTCCCTCTCCCTCCCTCGATGGCATGGCTGGGCAAATGGATATGTACCAGCCAGTGCAGGCAGAAAGTGAGTAGAGCGTTGCTGGAGGAGGTAACCCCAAAATAAATAGAAGTTGCAGCAAACTTTTATTGCCTTCACTTCCCAGAGAAAAAGAAGCAGTACTACCTAGGTTTCTTTTTCCTTCTCCTATTGGCTGGGTTTTCATGTTTGGTAAAGGTTTGCTCAGAAAGCCATTTCTCCATATTGGCTGGTTTTTCCAAAGGGCATCATCAGTTTAAAATGTGTGGCTTTGGCAGTTTAGTGTGTCATGGAAAAGCAGTCTTTGGGTGTACAATTGGTCCTAAATTCACCTCTGTATCTGTCAAAAGAGACTGCAGGTGAGGTGGATCCACTTTTCATGGCCAGCTCTCTATAATATTTTGCCCAGGTGAAAGGTTGAATGAGTAGCTGGTTCAGTTTTCTCTTGGAATATTTTGGAACCAATTCATGCTTATATCTGGGGCAGATTAACAGTGTTGGATCTTCCAAGCTCTCCACTCAGACTCAGCACAATGAAGAGGAGGAAACAATATTTTTGGGAATCTCTAAGGTTTCTAGCTTTGGCTAAGCAGGGCTGGATGTGATTAATACTTGGATGGGATACCAGGAAATCCCAGGATTGTAAACTAGGTTAGAAAGTTGGTGTGGTGGGGGGATCTAGAAGAAGAAAATGACAAATAATAGTTGTACTCTTACCAAGAAAACTACATTGACATGTTCCCCTTATGGGTTTTTTGGGTGAAAAAGAAAAAAAATGAACTTATAATTTACAGTTTCAATGATTAGGAAAAATGGATAATAGAAAAAAGAGGGGGGATTGTAACCACAGAGTAAGTCTGTATTTCTACTTATCATTGCTGCAAACAAAGTTGGAAGTTAGTTCTATTACTTTTTATTCTTTCTTTCTGCACATTTGACTTTTTCTTTGTTCTTTCTTTGCTTCACTCATAAATATTCTTATAATAAAAATTGCGCATGCACACATACATACTCATGTTCGTGAAGTCACTAGGAAATGAGGATCCCTGGACAGAGCTGTCATCTGTGTTTCATCTGTAAAATAAAAGTGGAAACCTTAAGTATGAGGGTTTTTTTTTAATGTACTTGATAGTCATACTCTGTAATTTTCAAGTAAGAATCAATCCCTGGGATTTTGATGCCAGTATCATATTAGTTGCCTATCTGTAGCTGTGACAGATTCAAATTGTGCCTCCCAAAGGCCAATATTTGGGTTTGTAGTTCCTACTCAAGTGTCAATCACTTGCAGGAAAGCTTAATTCACATTCCACTCTCCATTGAATTGTTGGTTTGCTCATTTTTTGAACTGTGCATGAATCAAATAAAACTACAGTGGAGTAAACTCTTAACTTCATTTTATTTACTCAGCTGTTTGGAGAATACACTTGAGGTGTTTCTTTTTCTTTGCTGTTTATAAAAAAGCAGGGTTTTTTTTCAAAATTAAATTTGACTCTGCTACTTTTTGGGGACATGTATATTCTTTTGTCCCGTCCCAGCCTCTTTTTGTTCCTTAATGCAGGGGTCCCCAACCTTTGCAACTTTAAGTCTGAAGGACTTCAGCTCCCAGACTTCTCCAGCCAGCAAAGCTGAAGTCCTTCAGACTTAAAGTTGCAAAGGTTGGGGACCCCTGCCTTAATGCTTTAATCATACACAGAATTGGGCACCCTTGAAGTTTTATGTGTAAGCACTGGTGTTGGGGTGGGGGGAATGACAAAATCTGATTACTCAAAGGTGAGAAGAGTATTTGAAATAATGCTTCCAGTCCTGGCATGTAACATTGTAGAGACATGAAAATGTTCCTGCCTTATATTAAAAGTAAGATATGAGTTTGCAACAGTGATTAGATAGGCAGAAAGCTGATTTATTTTCAATCGGGATTCAGCCGTAAACGTGTGAGATTTATACAAGTGAGCTGGAGCTTTTCATGTATTGCCAGAACATAGATAAGATGTAAAGAATGGATATCCCTGCTGACAAAAGGAGTGCCCCAGTTCTTTTCAAAAGCAGTTTTCGTAGGACGAGTGTTTTAGTCAGCTATGAAAAGCAGAGTTAAGCAATTGTACTAATTAACATCTGTATCCATTTGCGATTGAGACACAAGTGAATGGCATTTTTTAAAAGGGTGCTAACTAATTCAGAATAATATGTTCTATTTACTGTTTATTGAAAGGTCGCGGTCAATAGAAGCTTATAAGTCAGAAGTCACCGAGTCTGGTAGCAAATAACTTTTAGAGGGCAAGTTATGCATGAAATAGAATTGCATCACAGAGATAAAATGCTGCTAAAGTGGGTGGTAACAATACATTTCCGGTTATTAAATAATATAGCCAGGACTTCAACACAGATACACTCAAGTCTTTAATGCTAAGATTTGAATATGTTTCTTGAGTTGTCCCTAATGTACATGCAAGTATTTGGTGACCACTGTTTCAAAAAGGTAGTAGAACAATAATTGCTTGCTTGTTCTTTCATCTCAGCAGTTCCCTTAAGTCTCTCTTAGATGCAACCTAACTATCACAGCCCCGGATGGACCTGAATATGAATTTGGGAAATATTTTCATATTTGCATATTACTTAAATTTTGACTATGTACTTTTAAATATGAAATTAGCGCCCAACCCAAACTTTTCTTACCCCACTCCAACATGTTTGCTGGAGTATGTTGCCAGATGAAAATATTTGAATATTTGAAATTCTTCAAAAGGTATATACTGTATTTTTCAGAGTATAAGATGCACCCAGATTTTCAGCCTCATTTTTGAGGGAAAAAGATGCGTCTTATACTCTGAAAAATATGCACCACAGGATCCAGGATAGAGCAAATGCTGTCCCCACAAGCATCATTTAAATCACACTATTCAGAAGGAAGTGATAGATTGATTAAATAATACGTTTATTTCATTTAAAATAGGCATTTTACAGATTAAACATTTACATGTAAAAAAAGATTATTTAAAGATAAATATGTAGTAATATTTTGCATAGCAACATGTTATTTTTCAATGCTAAAAGATAACACTTCTAAAATATGGATTATTTTTATTGTCAGCTACAATCAGACAATCATCTGGTATGCATATAAAAATGATGTCCTGAAAGTAAATTATCTGTCGAAAAGGACTTATGTATGCTATAGCTGAATAATTGGACTGTTATTTTGCATCAGTGATCAGATTTTGATTTTTTTTTCTAGGGGGAAAAATCATTCTGTGTTGAACTAGAATACTAAACAAAGAATGTTCTATCTTTCCATTCTGTGCCAGATATTATATTCTCAAGTGCCTTGGGAAGTGAAATGAACAATATTCTGATCATGCTGTCTCTCTCATTTTTTTTGTATTAAATACAAAGCATGAAATGAGAAAAATATACTGTTTATGGCCTGCTGGCTATTGATAGCAACTTGGGCATTTTTAACTTTGCTTTCTTTGAGTTCTGGAAGAACACCGGAAACTGTAACAAAAATATACCTTGTAGTAGGATGCAAATCCTAGATTTGCCTAGTTTGGACTCTTATTTTATTTTCAGTCCACTGTAATCAAGACATTTTAAGAACCTTGAGGGTGCCTCTTTATAGCTCTCTAAAATCAAAAATTGCTTGGATTTTCTCCGGCTCAAGAATATAAACAGTGCATGTTGACATTGTTAATTCAGCTTTGAATACTGTCCCACACGTATATAAAATCAGATTCTAGCAACATAGATTTAGTAAAATACAATTAGCTCCCTGATTTAGTTTCTTTAAAGTGAGTCAAGAATTGTACCCAGTAAAACACAAGTCTTTCGTTCACATAAAAACCCAAATTCATGAGCTTTCCAATCAATACATTTTAGGGATACACAGTTGGAAAATATACATCTAGCAGCTAGACTTTAAGGTTCCAGACACAGTATATGGACCAATATTCTTCAACATATGAAGAGAAGTGTGACTATTATTTTAAATCCTTTTTATCTGTTGACCATGCAAAAAGCCAAAAGAAATTAAAAACTGGAAGGGACTATGTTGGTGTGAATATGAGCCAATATTTTTTAGATATACAGGTAATCCTGATTTAGTGACTCCCGATTCGGCAAATGCTCATGGTTACAATGGTAATTTTAAAAGTACTTTACAATCTTCACATTTATGATTTTAGCAGGCCTGTAAAGCAATGGAAAGCTTAAGTAAGATCACAAGCACAGTCATGGTTTCACATAGTGCCCACCTCACTTAATGACTGAGTTGCCAGTCCCAAATGTGGTCTCTAAATGAGGACTACTTCTGTGTTCCGGGTTATTATAGGAAAATAATATTTTACTTTTAAGACTGATGCAAGTAATCTCAGTTGCTATCCAAATATCTTACTTACCAAATATCTTACTTACCAAATATGTTAACTATAAGTAACAAATAGTTACTTATCCAAATATCAAATGCTATTTGTCAAGTTGGAATATATTTCTTGGATCTTGCCATTTATCCTTCCTTGAGTGGAGGAAAAAAGTCTGTGTTTTACTATAAACTAGAAAAATAAAAAATGAAACATATTTAGAAATAGCAAGAAATAATTGAATTTATCATATTCTTTTACATGCACTAGCCCAGGTGTCTGAAAAGTTGGCTCTTTTAAGACCGGTGGAGTTGAAGTCCACCGGTCTTAAAAGAGCCAACTTTGCAGACCCTGCACTAGCCACATGGATTTGATAGCAATGAACAGAAACGGAATATTCCTCCATGGTAAGCAGCATTTGTAGAAAAATGACGTATCATGCAAAAGGCTTTGTGATAGCCTAAGAGATTATTTCCACATTACAGACTGAATTGCCAAGTCTTCCTTTAGAGCCCTACTCTGGGAATCTCTAAATGAAAGCTTAGCCATGACCTTTTTAGTTTAGACTCCATGTATAGACTTCCTAAACCATAATTTCAGAAGATCTTAAATTACGAAAGACTCTATGGCCTAAATTTGTGGTAACTAGAGATGTACTGGGTGTCTGCCTTTAACAAGTTTCAGAACGTTTAAAGTAATAACTTTAACTGTAGTGTAAAGTGGCCTATAATATCATACAGGATTGCAGAACACTTTTTGAAAAAATGTGGCTTCTTTCTATATTTGTTTTTCATGGCTAGATTATCACTGAAAGAAAGTGCTGCCAACCGTTGAATGTTTTGTTGTGGATTTTTTTGGCTAATATTCTTTTTGTAGCTTGGTTAACAATAATTGGCAGCTGGAATTCTAACACATTTGAATATCTGCTTTAAGTATATCTTCCTTAGACTAAATATACAATAAAAGATGTTTAGTATCTATAGAGATGTGGTATAAAATTGCATAGGGATTGGCATGTCAGTCAAGAACCCATCAATTATTGACAATTACTATGGCCATATGTTCCAATGAACTGATGATGCTTCTAAAATTCTTCTGTTCATTTATTAAACCTTTTAAATATCTGTCTTTTAAATAAGTTGTATTCCTTTCAATTCCATTCCAATAGTTCTTTTCTGTAAACAGAATTTTAATATGCCCTAACCCAGTGCTTCTCAATTATTTTCTGTCATGCCCCCCCTAGGAAGAAGAAAACATTTCGCGCCCCCCGCGCGACTGTAAATAGTATCATTTGTCTATAAAATTGTTATAAGTACACCTCTGCATAACACTGTATCCTTATTAACGTATAAGAGAATAAAAAAAGAAAGAAATGTGGATCAATTTACAACAAAGAATAGCTTTATTAACTGTAGCAGAAAAGATTTAAAGTGCATTAGAAATTTAAAAAAAAAAAATCCTTTGCCGAGGTCAAACGCGCCCCCCTTTATGGAGCCTCGCGCCCCCCCTGGGGGGCCCGCCCCACTATTTGAGAAGCACTGCCCTAACCAGAGGTAGGTTCCTACCAGTTCAGCTAAGTAGATAGTAACTCTGGCGGCCACGCATCCAAACCAGTTCTATTGTAGACGCCACCATCTTGTTTTTTCCTTCTGCACATGCGCAGAAGCAATTTTTTAACTACTGTGCATGTGTGTGTAGCGCATCCCTGAGCGAACCAGCAGTAAAATAAACCAGATCCTATCCCTGGCCCTAACTAATTCAAGTCTTCCAATATTACTAGATTTTATTTATTTATTTATTTATTTATTTTATTTTATTTTATTAAATTTATACCCCACCCTTCTACAGAAAGGACCCAGGGCGGCGCACAGGAATTAAAAACATACAAATATATCAAAATTTAAAAGCATATTAAATTCTTACCCTGTGCTAAAATCGATTTAAAATCCCCCAAATTAAGACTGTCTAAGAGTAGTCACAACGGAAGGTTACGCTAGGCCGGCTTGATGGAAAAGGTGTGTCTTTAGACACTGGCAGAAGAGGCAGAGGTCTGAGATGGTGCGTAGTTCAGGGGGTAAGTCGTTCCAAAGGGTAGGGCCCGCAACAGAGAAGGCCCTTCCCCAGGGTGTCGCCAACCGGCATTGCCCGGCCGACAGCACCCTGAGAAGGCCCTCTCTGTGGGAGCGGATCGGACGAAGGGATGTATGGAGCAGGAGACGGTCTCGCATATAACTAGGTCCCGAGCCATGGAGCGCTTTAAAGATGGTCATCAAAACCTTGAAGCGCACCCGAAAGGCCACAGGTAGCCAGTGCAGCTCGCGCAGGAGTGGTGTTATGTGGGAGTATCTGGGGGCACCCGTAATCACCCGCGCGGCTGCATTCTGGACTAGCTGTAGCTTTCGAGTGCACCTCAAGGGGAGCCCCATGTAGAGAGCATTACAGTAGTCAAGTCAGGATGTCACAAATTGCGCACCCTCTCCACGGGGGCCAGTATTTCGCCCCCAATGGCCAGAGTTGGAGTTACCTGGCTGAACCGGGGTGCCGGAAACCACAGCCACTCAGTCTTGGATGGGTTGAGCTTGAGTTTGTTACCCATCCAGATCCGTACGGCCTCCAAACATCGGGACAACACCTCGGCAGCATCGTTGGGGTGGTCTGGGGTGGATATTTACAGCTGAGTATCATCAGCGTACAGATGATATCCCACCCCAAAACCACGGATGATTAACTACATTTGTAAAGAAAATCTTTAATTGTTTCTCAGATTAGTTGATTGAGTCTGGAATTATATACATATTCTTAGGGAGTATGAAACACAATTAAGTGCTAGTTTAAGTTCAAGTTGATATATATATAGAGAACTGTAACATGTTCCATAATTATCTTAAAAGAGATAGATCTTTACAGTACATAATTGTCTTTTCAAGTCCAACTGATCTCAGTTGTATTACATAATGTTTTGTTGTGGTGGGTAACCTTATACCAACAAAGGACATTTTTAAAAATTGAATGTGATGATACTGGATTTAATATTTGATTCCATAAATGCAGTGCTCAAAATGCCAGAGTTTTAGGTTTCTGGCAGCTTTGCCAGAATGCTGGTTGCTACATTCTGTATCATTTGTGGCTTTGAAGTACTGTATCTCTGAAGGCAGCATAACTGAGAGCACATTACAGTAGTGTAGCCATGGGTAACTCATCACAACCAGCCTTCAAGTAGGACCACAATAGGTGCAGCAGTAGAAACTAGAAAAAGGCCCTGCCTAGTCACAATCTCAGCTTGCTTATTTAGAACAAGTTTCTCCTAGAGTGCTCTATGGAAGCCTTAGTACTGTCTCAACAAACTTTCTTCGAAAGAAAACATTTGAGGCTGAGCAATAGTTGTTTGAATTACATAAGCCTCTTAAGGCCTCTGGTATAACCTTATTTCTCTGCAAGGTGACTGACACCTCCCTTATCCAGTCATTCACCTCACCCTGGGCTCTTGTAGAAGCCAGATTGAATATGGATTTAGCCCACAGGTGACCGAGCTCATTCTACAAATCACCTATGTAATTCCTCAGAATCCAAAGGAATCATAGGTAATCTCAGAAGACTGGTTACCTCCTTAGATATTGTCCAGTATCTAGACATGAATAAATGAATGAATGAAGAAATGTTATCAGTCAAACATTGTCAGATGCATGTTGCCCAAACATCTTGTAGCTATTCTCAGGTAAATCTGTGTTTCCCCACCGAAAAGGATTTGGGTAATATAAATACAGCCACATGGGTATGCTTTGTTGATTCCATAAGATCAAAGAACCATTTACCATTCTTATTCCCACAGTGTAGCCTTGGCACAAGCCATCTTCTGCTAGAACTCCAGGCATCTGAGAGAGAGGCTCATTGGGAATAATCTGGAAAAGTTGGTCAAGGTACTTTGATGAAATTACAGATCATATGAAGACCAAAAGTAATGCAGGACTGCCTGCACAGGACAGCCCTGATATTATATGGGACAAGCCCCTATTTACCATAGTTGAGTGTGAATTCCTGAACCTTCCTAGAATCTAGGGCTGGGGTCTCCAACCTTTGCAACTTTAAGTCTGAAGGACTTCAGCTCCCAGACTTCTCCAGCCAGCAAAGCTGGCTGGAGAAGTCTGGGAGCTGAAGTCCTTCAGACTTAAAGTTGCAAAGGTTGGGGACCCCTGATCTAGGGCACAGATGTCAAAGTTGCCACATCACGTTACTGTCATGTGATGTTGCATGACTTTTTCCCATTTGCGGGGCTGGAGTGGGCCTGCCCTGCCCATGAAGGCTCCAGCCCATGGACCGTCAGTTTGACACCCCTGTCCTAGGACATGGAGGTCCACCAGCATCCTAGGAGATTCCAACACCAGTCCTTTCAAGAGATCCTGAAAACACCCTGCCATAAAGCAAGATGGGCAGGACGCAAGGAATATTTCTGCCCTGTCATTATAGCCTATTACAGACAAGCCCAGCCTGTCAAATCAGCAGTATGGTCACACCAAGCTTTCTTGAGAGATAATTGCCATCTCCTTCTTCTTAGGTTGGAGTGAAATAATGAATGGATGGATTCATATCAGGCATAATGTGCTTTGTTTTACTGATGACTTAGGCTAATATCTGAATGCAGTTTTTATGCTATAAAAACTATAGTTTTTGCCTTAATACAGAGTGTGAACTTAGATAATTGTGACTTATTCAAAAGTAATTGTTAATAAAATGTAGCATGATGTGCAAATCCAGGCATGATTTATTAATGAATCAGTGCTGAAATCCTAAATGCTAAATGCTTTGTAACTACTAATTTGTTCCTTTCATTTATTGTTTTACCTATGAACTAAATTATTTCAAATGCCTACCATATATTAATGGATAAATGTGCATGCATTTTAATGCATGCATTAAGAAATATTACAATAAAATATAGATGATCAGAAATCATCTATTCAGATCATCTTCAATACTAATCAGAAATACACACCTCTTGCCAATTCTAATACATGAAAGCTTTTGTTTTCCTTTTGCTCTTGAAATATTCTTAAGTAAACTTGTATGTAGCTCTGCCAAAATACTAGGCCATTTGTTTTGCAAACCCGCACTTGGTGATGGAAATCTGGTAGCAAGTCTTTTCTCTGCAAATCAAATTACACTGCATAATGTTACATAATGTGCAGTTAATGATTCATGGTTATGTGTATACATCAACCAGATTAATTTAACAAGAATATAATCAACGCCTAATCACAGTGTTTGTTTTTACACTTCACATTTACAAAGTTTCTCAACACTCTTCTCTCCTATAACCTCAAACAACTGCTTTGTTTAGAGTTAACCATTTGAATGTAGGTGCTAGCTTTTCTCAATGAGGCCATTCTGGGCCAGTCACACACACTCAGCACAATCCATCCCACAGGATTGTTGTTGTAGGGAAAATAGGAGTAGGAAGTTGTATTGGATATGTTTGCTGCCTTGAGTTATTTGTGAAAATAATAAAGGTGGGATGCAAACAAACATAAATAGCTTCCATTGGTATTAGATTAAACTCCAAGAATTCCCCCCCCCCCATGCTTCTAAAAAGGGACAATGTCAATTTGTAAAAGCTAATCCACGCTGTTTTGAAAGTGCATTGAAAATGCATATTTGAATACTTCATGATTTTAAAGCCCTAATGCTCATGTCTGAAAAAGGGCATTGAGTAACCGCGAGTGCAATAATCACTTTTATCCCTATTAGTATACATCTTCTGGCACCAAATATTCTGCAAATGCAATTGTCACCCATAAAGATGATTTCATTGATGGTCTTTTAAAAAGTTGCTTCTTGGATTCTCATGGCCACTACTAATCTAGGCAGTGTTTAGAAGTGCCTTATCTTTTTCTAAATCAGGGGTTGGGTTGGCTGGGGAATTCTCGAAGTTGAACTTCACAAGTCTTAAAATTGCCAAGGTTGCACACTCCTGCTCTAAATTTTAGTTGTTTAGTGGCTTGCCCAATAGACAGGATAATCTTTCCTTGTGTCACTGTGCATCTTGGAGGGTACCTGAAAAGAGGGACTTATTTGTCCCAAGTTATGAGTCAACTGCAGTTCAAATTTTGTGCAGTGGATGATGTGTGGGATTCCCCCTCCTAAAACTTGAGGTTTTGAAGTGCAGATGATCTTTTGAACATCTGCACTTGAGGTTTTAAAGGAGAAGGGGGGGCAGGAAACCCACACTCTTCAGCAGAAATTCTATTATGCCTTTTGCTAGGCCACTGCTTGTACACTGTGTCTACATGGAACAAGTAGCCTGTACTTATTCTTTGGAGATAACAATGTTCTTCTCATGACAAAACTATTGAGTAGAGTTTTCTTCTTGAGAATAGTCTCCAGTATAATAATAGGCTATTTAAAAAAAAAGATTCCTTCAAGTCAGTCTTGACTTATTTTAGATTTTTTTTTAAATCCTGCAATAATCATCATCATCATCATCATCAAGGTGGCAAGCATACCTAATACATTTTCATCTTCCTCTTTACCCCACAACAACAAACTCTGATGTGAGTTTGGTTGAGAAAGAGTGACTGACCCAAAATAACCCAGTTGACTTTGTGCCTAAGTCAAGAGTAGAAGTCAATGTCTCCCAGTTTCTAGCCTGGAGCAAGCTAGCTGTTTGGGTTAAGTTTTGGTTGATGTTAATAGCCCCAAATCACATACTCTCCCTCGGAAATCACAATACTTATCAATATAGCTGTTCAGTAACTAATTTGTCATCTTAACCTAACCTCCTAACTAGTACAGAGTTACTACAAAGAAAGAAAGAAAATCACATTTGTCAAACTGATAACAAACTCAGGATTTTGTGGGTTGCTTCAAGATGAATGCTCCTAGATAAATAGTGATGATGGTTCAATTGTAGCAGTATCCTATCATCCATGATTTCTTATATCTAAATATGAAGTGGTGCTGGATAAGGATGAGCAGAGTGCCCGTTTAGTTGGGTAATGGGAAGAGGGCTGAAGTTTTCAATGAATGATGACCAATGTCAGAGAATTGCATAATCAAATATTCACTATTTTAACGGATTGCTACATTTGAAAGAGGAATGTCATGGGGCATATGATGAGCTGAAATCTCTCCCTGCGTTGATATAAAATTGTGTGTTCATTGCCAAAAAGGAAGTTAATCCATAGAGAATAAATTGCTGAGATTGCATTTTCATAATTCTTGGCCGAGTCCTCTCTACATTTGCTCAATTTTTGCTTTTCCTTTGGTGGGATTTTGTAACAGAGGTTGCTCAGTCTGGGGATGTGTGTTTTGTTCCTTAAGGATTGTTTACGTAATTGGCTGCAAAAATATGCTGAGCTTCAATCTTCAGATTCAAAGATTTCTTTCTTAACAGGGAACCTGAATCTTCCTGTGTTTGCCAATGCATTGTTGACAGGAACAAGTAGAGGGCAGGACTGGACTGGTAGGAAGGAGTAACATTATAGCAATCAAGTAGAAAAATGGAGAGTTCTTGATTTGTAGGTGTGGTTTGCTGTTGTTATACTCAAGTGATTTTCTTTGCACTAATTGTAACAGATTTGCTACTGTTTCCCAAAGCTGTAGTATATCTTACTCAAGATGTTACCTTCAGACAGCTATTATTTTTATAAATGAAGGTTTTTACATGTTTTTTGAATCTAAAACTTGTGGATTTACATTTCATTCAACTTTCTTTATGGATGTAAGTTTTTGAAGTAAAATATGCGTTTCTGATCATATCTTCATCACAAGCTAAGGAGAGTAGAAAATGACTATTTTATTCCGATTAGTACACAGAACATGCATTTTAAATTATTCTTAGTAATGCCCAGGTGTGTATGTACTTAAGAACTGAACCCTAATTCCAACCCTAATTATTCCCTGGGCATACTATATTGAATTTTTTTTTAAGGTACACAATAAAAATGATTTCTTACGATTTCTTTTTTGAAGTTTGGGCAGATTCCATCCGTAAAAAAAAAAAAAATTAACCATTTGAAAGTACATTTTATATTTACATTTCCTGTAATATTCTGCAGTTGCTTTACCTTAGAAAAGAAATATGAACTGGAGCTATTTTTTTTGGCATTATTCCCAGTCCGTCTTCATTGTTTTATCAACGGCTCTACTGAAGGCCTTGGAGGTGCTTTTAGCTGGGCTAAAAAAGGCTTTTTGTAATTTCAGCTTGAATGTGATTGACCAATGGGATAAAAGGAAACAGTTCCTACCACACATCATCTTCTAAAAAGTTATGGAGATACTAGACATTCTGTTTTGGTTTCCCACCATTCTGGATGTAGCTGTATCATATATTATAAAGGAACAAAATGTTTTATTCCCGTGTGAAAAATGCAGAAAGTAGAAGAAATATCCCTGTTCTGTAGCTAGCTTATATTGTATGTACACAGAGCTATATTTTGGGCAACAAAAATTATCGTTAGAAATTTTGATTTAATGGTATTAATGTAAATATTGTTTTTGAGTGGAAATGTAATAGTTACAGCAATTGAAAAGCATAAAGTAGCAAAACTTTGTTCTAATTACATTTTTTCTTATCTTTTTCCCACCTCTAGAATGCAATTCTCAAGTCCAGGATGAATGAATGCCACTATGATAAACAAATGGACTTCTTTTATAATAGGAGTAATGCTGACACAGCAGACGAGTGGTCAGGGACAACTCTTGTAATTGTTTTATGCTTTGGCACTTTTTTTTGTTTCTTTATTTTCCTTTCAAACTCACTGGTCATAGCTGCTGTAGTAATAAACAAGAAGTTCCACTATCCCTTTTATTATTTGCTAGCCAATCTCGCTGCTGCAGATTTTTTTGCAGGCATTGCTTATGTATTTTTGATGTTCAACACTGGCCCAGTGTCAAGAACATTAAGTGTAAATAGATGGTTTTTGCGCCAGGGACTTTTGGACACAAGTTTGACAGCGTCTCTGGCCAACTTACTGGTAATTGCTGTTGAGCGGCACATGTCTATTGTGAAAATGAGGGTTCACAGTAATCTCACAAAGAAGAGGGTCACATTTTTTATTTTGTTGATCTGGGCTATAGCGATTTTCATGGGCGCGGTGCCCACATTGGGCTGGAACTGCCTGTGCGACATTTCTACCTGCTCTTCTCTAGCTCCTATTTATAGCAGGAGTTATTTGATATTTTGGACAGTCTCCAATCTCGGAGTTTTCTTCATCATGGTTGTTGTATACATAAGAATCTACATGTATGTCCAGAGAAAAACAAATGTTTTGTCTCCGCACACTAGTGGATCCATCAGCCGCAGGAAAACTCCGATGAAACTTATGAAGACCGTCATGGCAGTGTTAGGTAAGATACGGTGAGCTGTGCTATTATTATCTACTTTTAAAGAGTTTTCTCTGCACCTGGAGATATAGATAGATAGATGATTGATAGATAGATAGATAGATAGATAGATAGATAGATAGATAGATAGATAGATAGATAGATGATAGATAGATAGATAGATAGATAGATAGATAGATAGATAGATAGATAGATAGATAGATAGATAGATAGATAGATAGATAGATAGATTTTCTATTTTTTGTTCCATCCTCCAAGTTATTAGAACTCAACCTGTATTCTTCTGATGCATTACACAATCTCGGTTCCATTCTTCAGAAAAATATATTCAGCTTATTTACATATGGTTGTTGTGTAATGTTCTGGGAGGGAGGCTATGCAGCTGCTGACTCAATAGTAAGGCTTGAATTCCTCCTTTTTAGAGTTTTAATGCATGGATTGTTTTATTAGTGAAAAACATTCCAATTGCAGATTCACTTCAGTCACCTAAATTCCCAGATTGGTGTTTTAGTGCAAAAAGAAAAAGTCTCCCCTCAAATGACTGATTTAGATGGTAGTTTCAGCATTCACTCTTTGTGAAGTTCTTGATATTTATGATAATAGCTTAACTTGGTCCAGTTCTTACCCATGTGAGTACTGGGGTACTTGCTTAAGGATCAGCAACAATCATGCAATTCACTTGGCATTTGGGAATTGCAGCAAAACAAGTAAACTACTCTACACAGGATACCTTGCCAAGATGCTGTATTGGAACTATTTGGTTAAAAGATAGAATCCATCAAAGGACAACAAGTATCAAAAGGCAACAAATGAGTCTGTTAATAAGTAATAGAAGCACTGAAGTGAAAAATGGGAGAAGTTTGGTTTGAATTTGATAGCTATCACATATGCTCAGTTACCTGTCTAATTTAGAGAAGATTTGGTGTATTCTGTACTAAGCATAAATAAGTCATCTTTAATTGTTTAATTTAATTAATTAGTTAACAAAACTTTCAGAGCACCTTTGTTAGTTGCTTGAATGTCTAATATGGATTTTTAAAAATTGGGGTTCTACAGCAGGGGTCCCCAACCTTTTTGGCAGCAGGGACCGGTTTCATGTAAAAAAAATTCTGCGGACCGGTGAGAGCCTCTAGCGGGTGAGTCGAGTCATATGGGCCGTGCGCGCGTTCAGCAGTCATGTGGAACCTGAGGCTCACTCCGGCCTGGTTACTATCAAGCCACGGACCGGCACCGGTCTGTGGCCTGGGGGTTGGGGACCCCTGTTCTACAGAGCATTCTAGTTCAAATACTGGCATGATCTGAGAGCAAAAATTATAGAGGATTTAGGGAATTTGTCCCCTTTAACATCACTTGTCTTCTGAGATACTTCTTTTTACTTCTTTTTGACAATCTGGATTCTATTTCTCATCATGCCCAATTATGACTGTGCTGGCTGTAATTTAGCATATTTGAAGGATGTCAGATTAGGAAAGACTAATAAGTGTTACTTTCCTTAGCTTGTGTCATATTCCTAACTATTGCAACTTAATTAGGATTCCTTTCTTATGAAAGATACTTTCACAAAGATAATTTCTTCCCCCAAATTCAGTGTCACCTGATAGGAAAGTTGTAATGTTACAAAGAAGCAGCTGGGACTCAAGCTGTTGAGCAGGTGTTCAGGAAAGGAAGATGAAGCAGCCTTGGGAAGTTTGGGGGTGGCTGCTTGCACACTTTTCTACTTTTGGTCATAAGCTGAATACCTTCTTTCATAATTATAAATATGCCACGTTAATCTTCTTAGAGTTGCCTTCTTAAGAGAAGATAACGAAAGAAAGCACTGCTCTGTCTTGCTGGGGACACCCATATTTTAACACTCTGAGATAGCCATAACATGCAAAAGGCAAGTTTAACGTTCTTATCTGAACTAGACTCAAGGACATAGTCTGGTAAGTGAATTCAGTCTGGCAGATGGCTTGCTTCTCATCTAATTAGAATTTAGAGAGATAGGGGGAAAATAACCTAAATAAAAAGTGGTATTCTTAATAATAAATATCAATTATAGTCCAATTCAAGATAAAGAGTTCTGCACCTGGAGTGCAATCTTCTGTTGTTAAAAAAAAGGCAACAGTTTTACTTATCCAACCCTTTTAGCACTTCTGTGATATTATTTAGCAGATAGAAAACTGTAGTTCATTTCTAAAATTAGAAAATTTTACTTGACTAAGACAAGTAAATTAATATTATCACTGTTATACAGATATTTTGTATGTTTATAAATTGTTGGGTATTAATGTAATCTCTTATCCTAAGTAATACCTTATGCTTAATTACAGCCATAATGCTCTGTGATGTGAAACTTCTACAGTTTTTCTTTCTTCTTTAGGTGGCTATATATTTCTTCTTGTTTTCATTCCCTATCAGAGCATCTGAGATAGATGTTATTGGATGACACATCCAATACAGTATCTCTAAAAGTAGTGCTTGATCAATAAAGCTTTCATAGTGAAGATTAAATTAAACCACAGTTCACAAAAGCTTGCAGAATTTCCCAGTAGTAGTTGGTTGAAATCCAAAATATCAGAATTACATTTCCTGTACTATGTGTAAAGCCGAAAGAAATACCCACATTGCTGCATTTATAAAACGAAAGCTATCAAATAATTTGGTGCTCTCCAGAAATTTAACTGCAATTTTTTTCTCACTCAGCCAGCCCATTGTTGGTAAATTATGGCTTCTGAACACAGTTTTTCAGCACAGGTGATATATAGTGACACATTTAATTTATTTCTGTTTAATACAGCTTTTTGCTGAAATGGATACTCCAAAATTTTAAAAAAGGAACTTATGCAATCATATAAAACATAACATCAATTAACAATGATACTTAAAAGCATCACGTAGGATATGCATCTTTACAGATTTTTGAGATATCAAGAGTGGGGAGTCAAATGCAGTTCTCCGTTAATTCATTTTACAGCTTGGGAGCAACGCAGGATGCTAACTTCTATGTGGCAGACAAACAAACATCTGACAGTGAGAGTATCTTTAAAAAGGCCTCTTCGGTAGATAACATTAGGACAAGTTTCCAATAACAGAGGTGGTCCTCCTAGAGTCATGACCCAAGCCGTTAAGGGCTTTAATGTTAAATCTTGTCTACTAAGCAACTAACATCCAGAACAGATCTTTCAGTACAAGCATAGCACGATTCCTATACATTGTAGCTATTAATATATTTGGGTTTATCACTAATTGTAACTTCCAGAAGCTTTTCAAAAGAAATCCTGCATAGAATGCATTGCATTATAATAATCAAGTCAGGGTGTACCCATTGCATAGTTGCAACCATATTTTGGATAGAGAGGACCTTTGGTTTGAAAGGGCGGGGGGTTTAAATAATCCATTTGCGTTAAAATTGAACATCCCTCCTTCAACAGAAGGGGAGGTATAAGAAACCACATATCTCCAGTTTACAACGCAGCCCTTGCACCCTGATTCAGGTGACCCTGAGGGCACAGATTAAACCCCCAAGTCGTCTCAACAGCTCTCAAAGAGTGCCAGCAACCACATAATTGCAAAAAAAAAATAAAAATGCAATTATTCCATCCCCCACCATCACTGTATCAGAACCTATCCTTCCATGCCCTACCATTCAGTCTCAACTGTTGGTACCTATCTTTCCATCCCCCACACCATCAGAACTGATGAAGGTTCTTGGATGAGAAGTGAAATGTTTTCATCCTCAAGAGTGGGGGGGAGGGGACCCAGCCCAGTTGCCTTTTGTAAAAATAAAAAAAAGCATCTTTGAGACAACCGTTGCATAGATTACAGCACATGTACTTCATGATGCCTATGTTCCATGGCCCCCTATTTGTTTTCATGGCAATTTAAGGTACTGGTTATTACCTTTAAAGCCCTTCCTGGCGCAGGGTGGGTAGGGGGAGGTACTTGAGGAATTAACTGGCTTCTATTGTTTCTCTCTGACCCATTTGTTCAGGCAGGTGGGGCATATTGTGCATCTAGTTAATCTGATGGAAACCAGGCAATGTGCCTTTTTCATAGCTGCTGTGTCTGAAGCACCAAGCTGGGGATGGCTCCGATCCTATTTACCTTTTGGAAAGACTTGAGGATCTGGCTGCTTCCCTGAGCATGGGACGGGAGTGGGGGGGTTCAGGAAAATAATTTAGCCCACATTATTAGTATATGTCTGCAGAGATTCTCAATCATCCAGGCTGTGGTTGTCCTAAGGTTGCTTTTCAAAAGGCAACTGAACTTTCTTAGTTTTTTCTTGAAAACATTTTGCTTCTCATCCAAGAAGCTTCAAAACTGCAGAAGGTTTTTGAATGAGAAGTGAAACGTTTTCAAGGGAAAAAAAAGACGAAGAAAGTCCAGTTGCCTTTTGAAAAGCACCTTTGGGATTGTTGGAAATGTTTTTTCCAGCATACAGTTTGGGCTTTTTTAGTTTGTCATAGATGTATTTTTATATTGTGGTTCTAACATTAACCTGTAACTAACCTGCTGCCCAAAGTCGTGTTATTGAGATAGGAACCCAATAATTAAACATTGCTAATTTGCCAAATCTAAACAACTCAGAGAGAATCTCAGCTACTTAGTAGCCATCTTCATGCAGTACACCCACTGCAACAGGTAATACTTTCAAATCCAGCGATTTAACATCTGGGAATCTACTGTCACTCCCAGACAGTTGACATATGGTTTCAGGGGAAGAATAATCCTATCCATATAAAACTGAACCTCTGCCCCAAGTCCAGATCCCTATTTATTAGCAGGGCCTCAGTCCTATTCTCCCTAGTCCAGCACAGTATTAAACTTAACCAATGTCTAAGGGTACCAGTTATTTCTTTGAAGTTGGATGCTAAGGAGCAATAAATCTTGATATCAACTGCATATTACAAAACTTTAGATGTTCTCCCCAGTAGTTTCATGTGGCATTGCATGTGTATTTATGCTTCTTCTTTTAGTATGCAAGTGAAATTAAAATCTTGACAGCTGCATTTGAATAGAGGAAGTGGATCCATCGCTTTGTTTCTGGGCAAAGTTGCATTTTTTGGAAGGACTCTGACACACTTTTTGAATTTTACCTAAATCCAGAATCTAAATCTGCATCTACATCCATATAAACTATGTAAACCTGATAGATGTAAATGATTAGTTGTTTTCCTCTATAGGGGAATGCTGTCAATCCATTTTACAGAAGACAACAAAGAAATATATTTGGTGGACACCATTTTGGTGTCAACACTCAATTTGCCATTAGTTACTTCAACGTTCAGAATTCTTTTTTTTTTAAATTGAAAAAGTTTTATTCAAACAAATTTTCCCCCTTTTTACCACCCCCCCGACATATAATATAAATCACATACAAATATTATACCCCCTCCCCTCACCCCGTCTTAAAATAAATTTCTCATTCAAATATTATACCCCCTCGCCTCCCAGCAAACACAATATAAATTTCTCTTAGTATATCAATATCCCATTAACGCCATCTTCTAAGTTAATTAAACATATATAAAACATAATATAAATCTCTCTTAGGATAACCGTATCCCATTATTCCCATCTCTAGATTGATTATACATATATATTTCCCCACCCTCCACCCTAACCCTCCCCCACCTCCCATTCAAACCCACCCCCTGACCCACCCCCCTGACTCTAATAATTCCAAACATTCTAATAATTCTAACATTCTAATACACCACTCTAATAATTTCAAACATCCCAAATATTATTTACTCTGTTCACCTATCAATCTAAGCATTCTTAACTAAAAGCTACATAGTACTTCCTAATCTAGTATTTATTCTGTATATAATCAATCCATTAAAAACCTTATAACAAATCCATCATAAACACCCACACCTTCAACCTTTTGGTTAAACATTAAAATACATACATGATAATTCTTAAGATCTAAATACCATGTCATATAACCTAACACATTGTAGAACTTAAACCATATATCCTAACTCAAATTTGCATCCTTCCTGGTTCAAAAGGTTTGTTATTTTTCCCCTCTACATTTGCTTAATTGCCCACTTAGCAGCACAAAAGATATAAATATTGCTCTAGTATTTGAACAGAGCAAAGTTACGTTCTCCTTTCACAAAGGAAACAGAGGTGGTGTAGAAAGATTTCAGATCCTATCACAGGAAGGATGCAATAAATTGAATTCTGATCAGCCTTTATGGTGAGAGATAACATCCTACTGCCTTTTTCTCACTGAATCCAAGCCTATAAACCTGCACCTCTAAGGCAGGTCTTAAGATTGCAAATTGATTTCCAAAGCATAGTAGATATTTAGCAGTCTAAAACAGGGGTCTCCAACCTTTGCAACTTTAAGTCTGAAGGACTTCAGCTTCCAGACTTCTCCAGCCAGCTTTGCTAAAAGATTAAAAGGTCTAAAAGATTAAAAATCTTCAAGCAGGGAGGCCTTGGAATCTGAATAGGATTACACCTTGTCTCTTTGTCAGAGCTTTTTTTATTCTGCAAAGCTGTGTGTCAGCAGAAATTCAGCAGGCAACTTTTTTTTCCTGTCAGGAATATTAATTCAGAAGTTCAGCTGATGAGTTCCTGCAGTTAGGTTGAAGGAACATTTCAAGGAAAAGATTTACAACCCTATTTAGGAGTTACAACACTAATTCTGAAATTTTGATTTCAAATAAGATCAGCTGGCATTCATGATCCAGCTTTTCACATACATGGTCAGTATTACAAATGGAATGAGCATCTGACACACAACTCTTGCTCTAATAAGTACAGCTATCAAGAATTAAAGATACCTCAAAAGACTTAATGCAAATATGTGCACTTAATGCACATGTTTGCAATGTTTCAAGTATGTTTCATTGCCTTTGGGTGGGGAAAAAGGGGGATTTCTAGTATGAACTACTTGTAAAATAAAACATCTAGCCAATTTAAACTGATGGAAACATTTTCAGAAATCAGATAAAGGCTCTGTTTGCAGTAAGTTATAACTGACTCATTTGCTCAGGAGAGCAGAAGTATTTTCTTTAAGGTTGCACGTCATTGCAATTGCTTTTCAGAAGTTTCTAATTCTTTCTCCTATTATGTTTAGAGATAACAATCTACCTACATTTTTAAACGACTGTTTCCACTCCCTGTAACTGCGTATTTTAGTGGTTGAAAAATTATTATGCTGCTTTCATTTATCCTAAGTTGTCCAGTGTCTTATTTTTATTCCCCCAAACTAGTTTTCTATTTCTTAGATATTGATTCATGGCAATGAGCCAATGGGGAAACTTCTCAATGGCTTATACTGTAATTCCTGAATTTGAACTTTTTGCTAGAGCCTGACAGTGTTAGGGAGCCTCGACTGAAAATTCTTTTGCTATCTAGAGTCTTTGGACAACTTTTTAAGAAAGAGAGTAGAGGCTTCAATAGCCACTATATCAAATTAGCTAGCGTGGCTGCCATCATCACTAGAAACACAAGGCATAGATTCTTTAAAATAAAAGACTAACCAGATTGTATGCTGACTGCTAAGATTCAGTTTGCTGTAAACCAGTGTTCGAAGTAACAATAGTCTATGAAGGTTTATATTTCTGCACCTGCATTCCAAGTTCTTGATGCTTAAAATTGGACTGTTTTCTTTATTTCTGATCCCTTGCTGTTAATTCTCACGTCATCTTGCATAATAGGCTCTGCCAGATACATTTGACCTTCACATTCACAGACTAAAAACTGTTATCTGCATCCAGGTAGGGAAACCTTTAAAAAAATAAATTATTCCCTGATTCTATTTAAGTTTTTTTTTTAAAGAAGACTTTTGATTTTGGCCAGTTTATTTACCTCTTCCAGAGATGGTATTCAGCCAGTGGCAGAAATTTTGCCCAGTTCGGTGAACCAGTAGCAATGGCCAGTTACTGGCTCGCCAAGCGGACTTGCAAGGCAATGGGATGCGCATGTGCAAAGAAAATGGTGACGGCAGCAGTTTTGCTGACTGGAGGACTTTTCAGTAGCCTGCAGCAAACTGCTGCCTCTCAAAGAGACAGCATCTGTGAGGCATCTTTGCTTGACAGTTGTTTCCTAGCAGCGGCAGCTGGTTGGGGCCACCAAAAACTCAGGTCAGCTTGCCCTCCAGAATCTGGATCAGTCACCGTGGAAGGGAAGAAGAAGAATACTTTATTGTTATTGTACAGATATACACAGTATACCCATACAATGAAATTCACATAACACCCAGAGACCAGGCCCAACACACATGACAATCCCCTAACACCCCCACCCACCCACCAAAAATTCCCCACCTCTAAACCACCCAAGCATCCACACAACAGACCAAGTAATTCTGTCCAACAGCTCACTGATGATTGCCCTTTAGTTAATTGTTCAGTGCAATTGTAGCTCTGGATAAAAACTATTTAGAAGACATGTGGTCCCAGTTTTAATTGTTCTATATCTTCTGCCAGAAGGCAGCAGTCCAAAAAGATTGTAAGCAGGATGGGAAGAATCTCTGAGAATGTTAAGATGCGAAGATGTTGTCCAGGGCTGGTAGCTGGAGCTCAATGATATTATTGGCAGTTTTCATAATTCTCTGTAGAGCTATTTTGTCCACTGCAGAGCTGCTCCCATACCATACAAGAATACCATATGTCAGGATACTCTCAATGGTGCTGCGATAGTAGGACAGAAGTAGATGCTGAGCTAGATTTATCTTCCTGAGCATTCTCGGGAAGTATGGACTCTTCTGTGCCTTCTTCCCAAGCATGTTCTTCCATGAGAGGTCCTCCAAGATATAAATGTCCAGAAATTTAAAACTACCAACCTCTCCAACTCCTTGCCATTTATGTACAATGGTAAATGTACATATCTCTTCCTCCTGAAGTCAATTATAAGTTCTTTAGTATTTTTGGTGTTAAGTGTAAGATTATTTTCCTTACACCACAATATCAGCTGTAGTACTGCTTTTCTCTAGGCAAATCCATTGCTCTTATTATGAGCCGCACCACTGTCAGCGGTGGTGGGGGTGGAAGCAGGGCTAAGGCCGGAGTTTAGGAGGGGAAATGGGAGCAACTGGTGAAGGGAAGGTGGGGGTAGATAGCAAAAAGTCCTTTTAAAAATTGCATCTTTTCCTGTGGGCCTGTCTTGGGGGGGGGTGTCATGTGACTGAGTGGGCATATGTGTGAGTGATGTCACCTAATCACACCCTCCGAACCGATAGCAAAAAAATTTGAATCCCACCACTGACTACTTCATTTTCCTTTGGTATAGAAGACTAGAAACCAGAAGTGTATATGTTTGTCATCCAAATTTATGTACTCAATTGTTGTTTACTAACTGCATCAGATACTTTAGTTCAGGGGTCCCCAAACCCCGGGCCGCGGACTGGTGCCGGTCCGTGGCTTGATAGGAACCGGGCCGCAGGGCCGGAGAGGAGGAGGGAGCACGTGCTGGATGCCGGGGAGTGAAGGCGCCATTGGAGGCCCTAGAGGGCCGAGTGAGCCGACTCCCCCCCGCTTGTGCATGCACCGCCTGTTCCCCCTCCCCTGCGTGCGCCACCTGTTCCTCCCCCCCCCCCTGTGTGTGCAAGCGCCACCTGTTCCCCCTCCCCTACGCCAGCCGGTCCGCAGAATTTTCTTTAAAATGAAACCAGTCCCTGGTGCAAAAAAGGTTGGGGACCCCTGCTTTAGTTCATTTACTGTTCTCTGCTTTCCTCTGAAATGAAGCTTTAAGTAGTTAACGATAACTAGAAAAAAGTGGTTAAAAGAATGACTAAGCAGTCTGTACAAAAACATTTGAATTACGGTCAAAATATGTACAAACTATATGTTATATGTAGTACAATACAATACAATACAATACAATACAATAGCAGAGTTGGAAGGGACCTTGTAGGTCTTCTAGTCCAACCCCCTGCATGGGCAGGAACCTTATACCATTTCAGACAAATGGCTGTCTAACATCTTTTTAAAGACTTCCAGGGTTGGGGCATTCACAACTGCTGGAGGCAAGCTGTTCCAGAGGTTAATTGTTCTTACTGTTAGGAAATTTCTCCTTAGTTCTAAGTTGCTTCTCTCCTTGGTTAGTTTCCAACCATTGCTCCTTGTCCTGCCCCCAGGTGCCTTGGAGAAAAGTTTGACTCCCTCTTCTTTGTGGCACCCTCTGAGATATCGGAACACTGCTATCATGTCTCCCCTGGTCCTTCTCTTCATCAAACTAGACATACCGAGCTCCTGCAGCCGTTCTTCATATGTCTTAGTCTCCAGTCCTCTAATCATCTTGGTTGCTCTTCTTTGCACTCTTTCCAGAGTCTCCACGTCTTTTCTACATCGTGGCGACCAAAACTGTATGCAGTATTCCAAGTGTGGCCTTACCAAGGCACTATACAGTGGCATTAACACTTCACGCGATCTAGATTCTATCCCTCTGTTGATGCAGTCTAGAACTGTGTTGGCTTTTTTGGCAGCTGCTACACACTGCTGGCTCATATTTAAATGGTTGTCCACTAGGATTCCGAGATCCCTCTCACAGTTGCTACTATTGAGTAAGGTACCACCTATACTGTACTTGTGCATTTGGTTTTTCTTGCCTATATGTAGGACCTTACTTTTTTCACAATTGAATTTCATTTTATTAGACAGTGCCCAATGTTCAAGTTTGTCTAGATCCTTCTGTATCTTAAGCCTATCTTCTGGAGTGTTGGCTATTCCTGCCAGCTTGGTGTCGTCTGCGAATTTGATGAGTTCCCCATTTATGTATGTATTGTATAATATGTACAAGATATAGGTAAAAAAATAAAGCCAGTCATTACTGCCCTGAATTCATGATGTATCAAGCTATAAATGTACAAACATTTTGAATACCACATAAAGTTCTGTTGAATATTATGCTTTTTCATGTCTCAGATTAGTGTTTCCTGATTTCAAATACCTTCAATCATTGTGCTTATGGGTGATGATGGGATTGCAGTTCAAAGTATATAGAAGCTGCTGGGTTGGAGAGATTGCTCTAGAAGCTTCTCAGTTTGCAGATTACTTTTACAAAAGCATCTTGGCTAAAAATTCAAAACAACACTTTGAAAAGAAAGAATATGGCATTCCAGACAAGCCAGCACAAGACTTTTGGTTTGCTAATTTGAAGTGTGCTTAGCCCTTGTTGTGACATGCCTATATTTGAGAAGAAATGTTATTATTTCCCTTAAGTCTCTCCTCATATAAACATATATTGCTTACATTGATAGTATACAAATGTTTTGAGTGGTTGTTTAAAAATGTTCTTTCCAGAAGATGGAATGAAGGAAATAATAATTGGAGCTGGAGCAGGGGTCCGTCCCCAACCTTTGCAACTTTAAGTCTGAAGGACTTCAGCTCCCAGAATTCTCCAGCCAGCTTTGCTGAAGGGCTGGGAGCTAGGAGCTGAAGTCCTTCAGACTTAAAGTTGCAAAGGTTGGGGACCCCTGAGTTAGAGGATTTATCCATGCAGTTTTAAGGAAAGACTTTAAAAGAAAATAGATTTAGGTTGTAAACCCTTTCAAAAGAATGTAGCAATGTTACAGAATATCTTCTGTCTCAAAATCATCCATATTCTGAGAAACTAATAAAATTTTATTCTGAAGAAAATAAGACTTGCAAACCAAACATACTTGCATTTTTAGTATCATATATTAAAGAAATGGGTACCACTTGGGACAATCTTATGCCTTGATGGATTACAAATTTATGAAAGTTTGGTTTAGTGATTTAAGGTGCTGATCTAGAAACAGGCTTTTCTGAATTCTAGTCCCCTCAGGCATAATTGCTGGCTGGGTGACTTTGGGTCAGTCACTTTCTCTCTCAGTGCAATCCAACTCATAGGAGTCCCTTCGGGGGGAGGGTGCGGTTTACAAATTGAAATAAACAATAAACAATTGTTCTGAGGAAAATGGAAGAAGAAAAGAGTACTAAATATGTTCGTCACCTTGAGCTACTTAGGTAACTAATAGAGACGGATTAGGGAAATCATAAAAAAGCTTCAATACACTTTTTTTACTTGCCCTGTTCAATGTTGTTCCAAATATACTAATATTTATATATTTGCAAAACATAAAAAGACTGTCAGTTATAGCTGCAATTTCAGAAAAAAATAGACGAAATTGAATGTAATTACGTTTAAAAGTTGAATTTTCCCTAACTTGGTATTGTCTAGATATGGTGGAATTACAACTCCTATGATGGTGACATCAATAGAAATTATATGTAAGTTGTAATCCAATACATTGAAGAGCAAGAGATTGGGAAATGTTGCTTAAGATAGTCTATCCTGACATTTGTTGTTAGTTACGAAGTTGTGTCTGACCCATCGTGAATAATAATAATAATAATAATAATAATAATAATAATAATAATAATAATAATAATAATAATAACAACAACAACTTTTATTTATAACCCGCTCTCTCTCCCCAAAGGGACTCGAGGCGGGGCACAGGAAAATTAAAAGCAATAGACACAAACAGAGTACAAAATTTAAAATCACAATTAAACATATCCTGCGCTAAAAACATCTATAAAAACTAAAAACTGTCCCTAAAACCCCTTAACACTATAAATTAATTAAAATTACCCTAGGCCAGCCAAACGGAAGAAATGAGTTTTTAAAAGCTGTCGGAAGGAGCGAAGGTCTGTGGTTGTTCTGATTTCGGGGGGGAAGGTCGATCCAGAGGGTCGGGCCCGCCACAGAGAAGGCCCTTCCCCTGGACGTCGCCCGCTGGCACGGCCTAGTGGACGGCACCCGGAGAAGTCCCACTCTGTGGGAGCGAATCGGTCGCAGGGATGTATGAGGCAGAATGCGATCCCGCAGATAGCTAGGTTCTGTGCCATGGAGCGCTTTAAAGATGGTAACTAGCACCTTGAAGCGCACCCGAAAGACGACAGGCAGCCAGTGCAGCTCGCGCAGGAGCGGTGTTACATGGGAGAACCTAGAGGCTCCCATAACTGCCCGCGCGGCTGCATTCTGGACTAGCTGAAGCCTTCGGGTGCACCTCAAGGGGAGCCCCATGTAGAGAGAGTTGCAGTAGTCCAGCCGGGATGTCACGAGGGCATGAGTGACTGTGCAAAGGGCACCCCGATCCAATAGGGGACGCAACTGGCGGACCAGGCGGACCTGGTAAAACGCCCTCCTGGCCACAGCTGTCACTTGATCTTCCATGGACAGCCGGGCATCAAGGAGGATGCCCAAGTTGTGTGCCCCATCCACAGGGGTAAGGTGATCGTCCCCTATGGCCAGTGATGGAGTCAACTGGTTGTACCAGGATGCCGGAAACCACAGCCACTCGGTCTTGGACGGGTTGAGTCTTGAGTCTGGATGGACAACGTTCCTCCAGGCCTTCCTGTCGTCTATCATTCTCTGGAGTCCATTTGAGCTCACACCGACTGCTTCAGTGACTCCATCCAGCCACCTCATTCTCTGTTGTCCCCTTCTTCTTTTGCCCTCAATCTTTCCCAGCATTAGGCTCCTCCAGTGAGTCATTCCTTCTCATTAGGCAGCCAAAGTATTTGAGTTTCATCTTCAGGATCTGGCCTTCTAGAAAACAGTCAGGGTTGATCTCCTCTGGGACTGACCGATTTGATTACCCTGCAGTCCAAGCGACTCGCAGGAGTCTTCTCCAGCACCATAGTTCAAAGGCCTCAGTTCTTTGGGACTCATCCTTTCTTATGGTCCAACTTTCACAGCCATACATTGCAACTGGAAAAACCATAGCCTTGACTATAAACACAAGAACATAATTGTGGAGTCACTAGGAATCAAGCTTGATTTAGAGACTACAGCATTCTTTTAGCTACAATTCATGTTCATGTGTTGCATAATGGAAGCATATAAGATACACATGCAATCTTGATCATATACTCTTTATTCACATTTTGCAATTAGAAAAGTGAAGGGCTTCCTTAAAGTTGCACAGCAAGTTGGGCACAAATGTAGGAACTGAACTCCACTTCCTTCCCTATGTCTAAGAGTTACTGAACTGGATATTAGTTGGATAGTGTACTGATAAGTTGAACTCAAGGCACCTAGTTGAATCATTTTGTTTCCATATCTGCTGAGTCAAAAGATATCCAGACCACTTGAAGAATACTTCCTTGTTGCCACAAGAACACTTTACAAAAATATTTGTAAACTTTAGAAAAGAGGGGAAAGACTACTTGAAATATAAACGGTTACTTTTTTAAAAAAAACAACAGATTTTCTTCCGTATGATTTCTACGGCCTGCCTTTTGTGCAGAGCTGTAATTTTTCTATTTTTATAAGCTGGGCTGCAATTGTGGCTTCAGCTAAGCACACACTTGGTTTATGCACAGCCGTTTTCTCTCTTTCCCCCTCTTGTTTGCACTGAAATCCTAGAGTACAAACTTGCAGTGTTGGCAACTAGATAAGAAGACATAATACATTGGAACTGCTTTATAATTATTTAATGTATCAGAAGGATCTTTAAATATTGTAGTTTTAATTTTTAATTCAATAGTCTTTTTATTAACTGGGAATTTAATAATGGGATGTAAATAAAATAAAATGCTGTATTGCCTAAGCTTTTCCAAATTGCTCATCTATGCTTTAGTAATCTCTCTGTTGTGAAGCCCCTTCAACCAATCTTTTAATGAGTGGTGCAATTATTACAGGTAAATAAGATTTTCTGTGTTTATTTTTACCTCCTTGCCCTATTTATTTTCTTTACTGTCATAAGACAGTAGTGAGAATAGGGGAGTCAATGGAAGCTACTTTGTCTATTTTTAGTTTTGGACAGTAAAAGAAGTGGCAGATCCCTAAAGGTCTAAGCAGGAAATAAGTCATTAACCATAGTTTTCAATGAGATACCATAAGAGATCTTGAAAGTTGCCTGATTTAAACCAGCCAAACTCTATTTGCAAACTTGAACAAATTCAATGATGGTTTTGTGTTGCCTACAACCTAGAAATCAAGTTTGATTCCTGCGTTCTTGCATTTTTTTTGTATATGTTTTAAGCTGGGGTTTTTTCCTGTATTGTATCTTCTAAACATTATGAAGTTTCAGAAATTCCAGCATTCACTCAGACTTAATATCTTTAGAAGGTGATAAAGACTGAAGATAAAATGGGGACCGTTTTATACTCAAAGGTTAGACCAGTGATGGCTAACCTTTTTCTAAAGGTGACACCCCCCCCCTCCCTGCGCATGCACGAGCGACCTCCTCCCTCTGCACATTTTCACCCTTCCCAAACTCCAGATGCTTTCCTGAAGCCTGGGGAGGGCAAAAAATGACCCAATGGGCCAACCACAAGTTCAAAAATGTTGGGCCTGTTTTTCATCCTCTCTAGGCTCCAGAGGCTTTCCTGAAGCCTGAGAAGCGTGAAAATAGCCTCCCCCAGTCCTCCCGAAGATGGAAAATCAGCTGGCCAGTACGTGCATGTGCGCTGGAGCTAAGGGCTGCCTTAGGTTTGCTATCCCGAGGCTAGAGTAACTTACTCTCAAAGAGAAAGTGATGAAGTGGGAGTAGAGAGAAAGATTATGTATTTCTGTCCATTACTGCTATTTCCTTACTCCCACTGTAATACAGCACCAAAAGGTTACTAACCATCAACAGCTTTCTACCAATTCCTAAGGAGCATTGCATCAAGGAAAAAGTACTGATGAATTTATACTTTCAAATTTTACTCCAGAATGGGATTAGAAAGGCTCCTGTGCAATCATATGACCAATCAGAGCCCCTCTTTTTCATAACAGATGAAATGTGTAAACACTGGATTTAAACAACTATTGTTGGAGGAGGCATAATCCTTCTAGCTGTTGCCATATCAAAATTCCTCTTCTAAACCAGCCTGGATTTTTTTTTTTTTTTTAAAGATGTTATAACAAAATTTACAATATAGGATATTACAGCAATAGGAGAAAGTTTAAGTCTTTGTAATTCACATGGATGCTCTTACCCGGTGCTTTGTGAAACAAAGGTCAACCATTTGATTCATATCAATTCATAAAATATCTCTTGTTGCACTCCATGTTACCTTGAAATTTTAAAACAATTTAGGCAATAATAACAGAATTTTGATGGAAGAGTAAGTTGTGCCTTCTTCTGCAGGTTATCTGACTTAAGGCTTCCAATTAGACTTGGCGGGTGTAGCATATTTTCTTTAGAAGCAGATGTTAAACTGCTTAAATAACTTTAAAGGTAAAATAATTTGCAGGAGGGTAAAATAATGGAATCTTGCCCATCATGATTTGTCGGTGAATTGTGTACATGTGGTACTGTTTTATGCCTATACATTTTAGGATGAGTAGAGGTTTTTTTTTAGAAAATGTAAACTTGTTCTTGAATAATCCTTTTTAATCTTTTCTCTCTTCTCCTCGGTAGGTGCTTTTATTGTGTGCTGGACTCCTGGACTTGTTGTACTACTCCTTGATGGTTTGAATTGCACTCATTGTGAGGTTCAGAATGTGAAAAGGTGGTTCCTTCTCCTAGCTCTGCTGAACTCTATCATGAATCCAATAATTTACTCTTACAAAGACGACGAGATGTCAAATACTATGAGGCGCATGATTTGTTGCTCGTTTGAGGAGAGAAGCCAGGAGCGTCGGTCTTCGAGGATCCCCTCTGCAGTGCTCGGCAGGAGCATAGATTCCTCTAGCCAGTACTTGGAAAATGGCATTAGTCAAGTGACTATCAGTGGCAAAGAAAATACATGAATTCTCCTCCTCCTCCAAATGGGGACTGCAGCGGGGGTAGGCCACAATCCAAATGATCTCTGAACCACCTGAGATCACTGAACCCTGAAACCACAGAAGAATATGTTCTCTGTACCAAAGCCCAGATCCCAGGGTTACCTGACATCTTTGTAAATAATTACTGGATGAGAAAAATGTACTTGAAGGGATGTGAAAGAATAGAAGGAGTGGTTTCAACTCTGCAGTGTTCCTTTTAAGTCTGGAAACAGTACAAGCAGCATTATGGAGTCTCCTTCCTCAGAGGTCTAGGCGGTGGTGAGATGTCACTGTGCCAGGGCTGCACCTTAACAGCCAATTGTGGCGAGGTGACAAGGTCAGCTTCTCAGGAGACTTGGGGGGGGGGGAGTCCTCATCCTCAAGTGAGGCTTTATTTTTACATCTTTTGAGGGCTGCCATTCCCAGTAACATTTTTGGTGCCTGGCACAAAAGTACCTTAGTTGCCCAACTTTGGATTCTCTCTCAGTGCTCAGCGCTTTCCTTCTGACAAACATCTATTCAGAATTGGGCATTAAGCAAATACCCCAAAGGAATGAGTGCTTTTCTGCCACCACAACAAAGCAGCTAGTTAGTTCTATGGTGCCAAGTATGGCATTTTAGTGGCCTAGCAAGTAGGAGAAGACACTCTCTGGTGGCAAGATGGATTGCACCACCATTGCAGACTTGGGGTTGTTCCCTTTTAATAAAAAGCCACACAGGTAACCAGGCTATTAGGGGATAATGTAAACAAGTTTCTTCACAATGTTCCAGTTCTTTACACGAAGGGCTTTCTCTTTTGTAACTATCATTTCTGTAATAGAGAGTACTCAGTCAGTTTTGCTACCTCTCTTCTGTCTGAAGTGGTACAGCCCAGTCACTGATGTGTTTTTTTTCCTTTGGGAAGGAGCTAGGCCAGAATTAGTTTGGTTATTCAGAGTGGCTTTTAAATTGTTTGCTTTAGGTAGCAGCCTACAGCTGCTCTGAACTCAGTGGGACTTGCTTCTGAGTAAATATAGTCGGCTGTTTAACTTTATAAGTGGAACATTGTGCGTGTTCTGCAATTAAGCATTTTAATAAAGATTTTTCAGGCTGTAAATGTGAGCTGTAGAACCTGCATTTGTTCTTTATTTCCTATTTAACTCCACCCCACCCCCAGTCTCAAAGTAGTAGTTTTTACGAATGGCATTTTCTGCTCCAGAGGGGCAATGTTTAGTTGCATTCAAAAAATTTTACAGCATGCTAAAATCCTCACAATAAGTTATTCCGTGCACATGTAGCTCTCATTACATATTAATAGCTGTAAAATTATTTGCATCTGTTTTAATTGGAGTGAACCTATTGTGGTATGTCATTAAAAATATAAAGGATTCTGCCTCACAATCATTTACATACATGCATCCCAGTCTATTGCTAACAGAAGAACATTAGACATTTTGTTAGTAAACTGAATGACATGAATGCATGTGAATTATCAGTATAGTCAAGGTAGTATGTTATAACCAGATGAAAAAGAAAAAAAGGCAACAATATTTATCAGCTGTATTTGATAGTAGTAATCTTTTCAGGTTAGCACAGGGATCCCCAACCTTTGCAACTTTAAGTCTGAAGGACTTCAGCTCCCAGACTTCTCCAGCCAGCTTTGCTGGCTGGAGAAGTCTGGGAGCTGAAGTCCTTCAGACTTAAAGTTGCAAAGGTTGGGGACCCCTGGGTTAGCATAAGATCCTGGAAAGATTTCTGCAAAAGCATGAATTTGTATATACTTTTATTACAATATTTTAATTTTTAAAAAATCTTGATATGTACAGATTGCTTTTCATACATTACTTTTTAAAGGGTTTAATGCCTGTGGAAAATATGAAGAAAAGGATTATCTAGTATTTAAAATAAATGTTTTGTATTTGATTTAGAGCACCTCGAATTACTGGGTTTTTTTTTTAAGAAGAAATACTGACCGTCTAATCACACATGATGTTAATCTCATTATTGGAATTATGTTTATTTAATCACATGGGATGAATGGGCAATGGTGGATAGTTTCTATTGAGGGGTGGTGTATGCTTTCTTTTTTATGCTGCAATTGTCTTTTAAAAATCCTGCCTGCAACTAAAAAAACAAAACAATCACTAAGAATTATGCATGGTTAAGTTCCAAAAAGTTGACCACACTGTTCCCATTAAAAAAAAGGACAAGGAACAGCCACTTTCCAAGGTGAGGGGAAAATACTGTTTGTTATTTATACAGTATGTACTCATTTATTCTGTAACATGAATATTTTGGCCCCAGTTTGGAAATAACCATGTATTGAAAGAAAGAGGTGCATTTACTCTTCCTGTGTGTTCCTGGCATGAGAAGGAATAGAAAGAGCTCAGATTAGGGCTTGATAGGCTAATTCAGATGTAAGCCTCATTCTTTAAAAAGAAAAAAGTATTTTTTCTTCTTCTAAAAGAATTTCATTGTAAGAATGAAAGAAAACATTGTATTCTGGATGTTCTGCTCTTGCAACCTGCAGAGGCATATGAGAGAATTTGTTGCTAGTTCTCCTAGAAGGGCTAAGAATGGATAATGATGAAACAACTTGCCCCCTGTTGTTTGTTACAGCTACATATTTTTATGATTTTACGTTTAAGACAGTTAAAAAATAACAAGCTACCCTAGAAACAAAAATATCCTGTCTGATTGTTGGTAAAAATAAAAGTTTCAGAGTCTTATTTCAACTTTCTTCTTAGTGGCACAACCATTCTCCAAACCTCATTTAAGCCTCATACACATAGTTTATGTTTGTGAGCACAATTGGGACCAGCATCTTAGCTATTAAACGGTCGCTAAGTGAAACTGATTGTACTTAAGAACTTACATCAACTTTCCGTTGCTTCACAGAGCTGCAGGGTCATAAATGTGGAAGCTTGTTGCAAAGCTACTTTTTTATCAACATTGTAACTTCACTAAACAAGTCTAAATGAGGACTGCCTGTATGTACTTTCTTGTTTGCTATTGTATCCGTCACTAGAAGCATTCCATGAGAACAAAATCTCATCCCCAGGCCGTCCATATCCTTGATTTAGCTTTTTTTTTTTTTAAATTCTACATATTTTTACCAAGCTGCCCAGAGTCTTATCAGTGAGAGGGGCAGCATATAAATTTTATAAATAAATAACACCATTATCTCTTTTCAAATGTAGCATGCTCTTCTCTTACCCTTAAAAAAACCCCTGCAGTTCTCTATTTTTACATCCTTTGTATCCGATCAAATTATTTATAGTCCCAAAGAAATAAAACACAAGTACGAAAGTTCAAGTAAAAAGCTTAAAATACAGAAAACCAAATCTCAAAAAAAATGAGAGGAGAATATCAACTGGCTTCTATAAGCCATAGTTCTGGCTAAAAGCTTTTACTTTTGACTGCTAAGGTTATAGTACTGCACGGACATCACTGAATAAATATTTCCAGCAGCTTCAGTCAATTAACATGACCATTGTTAAGAGTTGTTGGGACTAGTAACATCCAGAGGACCAAAGATTGCCTATCCTTGATCTACTTCTTTAATTAGTGCAAAATTGTGATACAGAATAAAGCTATATTTCGAAAAAATACTACTTCCACAGAAGAAGAGACCCCCTCATCTTCTACCATAGTCTTTTGCACAGTACTGCCCCCTGGAGGACATAATTTTCCTGATACATAAAAACTATCTTCTTGGTAGTTGGATAGAAGCACTTGAAATAGGAAGGCAAATGCATACTTCTTTCTGTGCAACCTTGAAAAACCTGCTTCCTCTCCTTACACATAAAAATATGATTCAAACAGTAACGTATTGCTTTATCTACTGTATGTCTGACTTTTTTCAGGTGCCATTTCTTTCATTTTCTCTGAGAACTACTGCTAAAGCTAGTAATCTCTCTCATCATTCCAACCTAATGGCAGTTGCTCTGAACAATTTAAGTAGCTCCCCATCTTATTGTAAATCCTTCAGTTACACATACACCCCTCCCCAACCTTTTCCTATATCAATCTACCCACTCTATGTATCTGATGGTGTGAGCTTCAGCTCACAAAAGCTTATGTATTTTAAGATATGTCAGAAAAGTGCTACAAGGCACCTTCTGAGAATAAGAGAGAATATTTAGGGTTGCACATGTGTAATATAAAGGTAATCTAGCCACATTAATGATAGATAGATAGATAGATAGATAGATAGATAGATAGATAGATAGATAGATAGATAGATAGATAGATAGATCAAGCATGGACATTCATTTATTTTACATTCCTATGAATAAACACCCATTAAAGCAGTGATTATGACAAATTCTGGTATTTAAAAAAAAATCCCACTTTTTTAATGTGCTTTTCTCAAAAGTTTCAACCAGGAATGCTGGTTGCTACCTATACTTTTAAGTGGGTGGACTAACCAATTTATTATAGTCAGAGGTAAGGTAAGGCAAGATTTTGAGGACAAATATCGTGATGAGATGAGTGGCATATAAATTTGATAAATAAATCTAGATTGGTGTCAAGAGGGCAGCCACAACTGCAGGAACAAAAACCCTGTGCATTTTCACATGCATCATATATGAAATGGATTAAAATGAATTAACACAATGAGCTAATACTGTTTTCTAGAGAATATGAAAGGCAGTGATAAGGTAAGAATACCAACAACTCTCTGAACTTAAATGTGTGGCAAATCACAAAATGGAAGTCTTATCTGTTTTGAGCATGCCCAAACTGGAGAAAAATTAATCCTGCTATCAAGAGCACTACCTGGAAAGAGAAAAGGGCCAGTGCCAGATTGGTGGAAAAGCCTGATGTGGAAAGTTCCCATTGCTCCTTCTTTATGAGAAATGAGTGTGTATTTTTAAGGAATGGCAATTAATGTTAAGCAATATTTTTAAAGGAGGCTTATCAAGAATTTGAAAATGTTTGATCAAGTGGTTGGGAACAAATCATACCTTCCCTTTGAAACTAATCTGGAATGATTTATTAGGAAAAAATATAATTAAATATTTAGCTTTGGAGTTTCTTTGGCCAAGACTATTGATAGATAGGGGGAGCTATTAAATTGGATGGGTAAAAAATGTTTGGGGTTGGTTTTTTTGTTTTTTGTTTTGACATGCATGAGTTAAATTAATCTATATAAATAAAAATATAACAAGAGTTTGTTCAAAACCGCTAATCTCCGAAAGCACTGCACTGATCGCTTCCAAATTTTCACACAACATTCCTTTCACGTACAGCACCAATTATATATATATATGTCATACCTATGCCAGATACACGCAATGGAAATATTAAAAAATTGTAAAAAAGGTAGGTAGGTGGATACAGAGAGAGCAGTGGGCCACAGATATTATGTCATCCTTTATGACATAAAATACTCTGTCCATAAGATTCAAGGAGAAATACAGTAGGTAGGTAGGCAGCTATAGGGATAGAGAGAGGGAGGAAGAAATGCAGTAGGTTGGTAGGTAGGTAGGTAGATAGAGAGGGAGAGGGAGAAATAAATTAGGTAGGTAGGTTGGGGGTTATACGGTAGTTGTGTGTACGTGTTTGTGTGTGGAGGTGTAGATCTACACACAAATTGGTTAGTCATTTAACCAGAGCAACACGTGGGCAGGAACGGCTAGTTTAATAATGAAAAATGATGCATGAACTAATCTTTCTGAGAAAACTAGATTGGGTACATGAATATCTGTGTAATATGACATGATCAGAGTAATGTAAACTGAGTATACATGGTATAGTAACCTCAGGTCATAAATTCCTGATTTCACTGAGTATTTCTACTCAGTGTGCCATGCTTGAGGTCCCTCTGTTTTCCTGCTTCCATCACTAATGCTGAATATACTCAGTCCTTTTGCCTTCTGTCTTAATCAGAACCTGCTCCTCCTGTTCTTAAATATCATAAAGACTTTGTTTTGTTCACTGCAGTTCTGCTAATCTTTAAAAGTCCTATTAAGAGTCTTTAGTTTTTATTATATCACACTCACTGGTCCTTTTAGCACTAAGAAATACATTTTTCTGGGAAAGAAAAGAAAAAGCTTTTGTAAAAAAAAGCTATTTTTTCCTGAATCACTCATTTCTCATAGTTATGTCACATGCTTTCATTACAATGCATTATCTCCTATCAATGTGTGAGGAGACTGGGAACAAGAAATGAACATCTTGTCTGATTTTTTACAATTGTCTTTCTGAAATACAGTAGATCACATTTATCATATTTGTATGACCACTCATTAGAGAATTCTGGGCAGCTCTCAATAATAAAACCAAGAAACCATAAAAACAAAAACCTGGGCCTTAGCTGTCCTTGGATGCCTCCAACAAAACCATCCATGGGCTTCAATCTCACAGCTCCTCTACCTGGGAGGAGACCCAGCACTTTATGGACTTCTAGGAAGGATAAAAGAGTGGGAGCTGCAGAATCCAGATTTGGGGGGGGGGGGCGAAATCTTCTACAGGTCATGGACTACTATGGAAAAGTCACAATTTTGGGGTCCCAATAGATGGCAACATTCAAGGGAAGGAGTCCATTCTTTCTGACTTGGTGGGATGGGCATACAGTATGTCCTCAGGACCAGATGGTTCTGCAAATAACCTAGGATAGTAATTTCAAACCTTTTTTGGCTCATGTGCCAAAAGCAGGGGGACCGCAGGGGGGTCATGTGCGGGCGTGCCACGCCCATAATACTTTGCGCATGACCCCAGTGCACATGCGTGAACGACTAGCACTCCCCCATTTTTGTGGGCTTTTTTCAGCCTCCCTAGGCTCCAGAGGCTTTATAGGAGCCCGAGGAAGGCAAAAACAGCCCCCTGTCCCCCCCCCCGAGGCCCTCCAGAAGCTTCAGAAGCTTCCCTGAAGCCTCTAGAGTGTGAAAAACTGGCCCTATGGGCAAAGCAGAAGTTTGGGAATGGACTTCCGGTTTGCTCATTGGGCCGTTTTTTGTCCTCCAGAGCCTTCAGGGGTCTTCAGGAGGCTTTCATGAAGGCTCCAGAGGGCAAAAACAACCCTATGAGCAAACCAGAAGTCACTTCCTGAATTCCCAGTTTGCCCATAGGGCTGGTTTTTTGCGCTTTGGAGGGTGCAAAATGGCCTCAAAAGGCTGAAATCAGCTGGCCAGCGTGCATATTTGCAGTTGACAGTGCAACGCCTTGCATGCCCTGACAAATGGCTCTGCATGCCATAGATTCGCCATCACAAACCTAGGCCATGCCCTGTGGAACATTCCCCCAACCCCCACTTTAAGTTTGAAGTCCACAAACCTGGTTACCAAGGTTAAGAAATGCTGACCTAGCCCTATGCCACATAGGACTTTAAATTCATTGGACAGCACCTTGAATGGCATCTAGTAAGAAACTAGGACCCACTGCAGCTTGCAAAACAATGTAACAAAGAGAAACTAAAAGACATTACACACTCTGCATATTGCTCCATTTTCTACTTGCACTTGTTAAGTTCCAGGTTTTTTTTTAACCCTTTATTTATTTTATTTTAATTTTATTTTATTAAATTTATATCCCGCCTTTCTCCTTGTTAGGACCCAGGGTGGCGCACAGGCATAATTTAAAAACACAAAATACAATAAATACCAATTAAAATATATTAAATTAATAAACCCGTGCTAAAAGTTTGTTACTACCCTTTGTTTTATTCCCACCTTTAGTATTTTTATAAATAACTCAAGACAACAAAAAATACTAACCACTTCTTCTGCCTCCTATTTCTTCCACAATGACAACCCTGTGAGGTGAATTTGGCTGAGAGAGACTGACTGACCCAAGGACACTCAACTGGTTTTCATGCCTAAGGCAGCACAAGAACTCACGGTATCCTGCTTTCTAACCATGTGCCTTAACCGGCTAGAGTCCAAACCAGCTTTCCATGTGGAGCACATTGTAATAGTCCAACTGGACTATTACAAAGTCAAAAATCTAGGTCTTTCCCAAACTACAGACAATGTAATCTTTGAATGCATGACAATCACTGATTGAGATATTTAATAAATCCAGTTCAAGGGTTTACTCAGAAGATCACTTTATTCTGATTTTTTAAATAGTATTCATATTTATATTGTCACTTATATAAAGAATTATTCACAAAATGGAAGTATTCTCTGTCCTGGGCTCACTGTGTTAAAAATTAAAAATGCCTAATTTGACTCTACTGGCGTATCACACATACATCCCAAACAAGAGAAACAAGTCTCTCTTTCCCCTTCCCCTCCTCCAAAAAGGCCACCCAGAACAACAGCACTGTGGCAGCACTGAGGCTGGGCCTGAAGTGGAGGCGTCAGCCTGGATTTCAGCTTGAGAGCCACGGCTACCACTCAAAATGGCTGCCATTTCCTAAGGTGCCTGAGCCTTGGAGAGCAGCAGAATTGTCTCTGCAGCCAAGTACTTCCCAGGATTTGCCGTGCTTTGCTCTTCAGGTGGTGCTCTCTTTCTGTTAACAGGCTCCTGTGGCCTACCCGAGGCTGGCCAGGGTCACACAAGGTGACTGTTCTTGAAGCAGCTTTGGAGAATGCTCTTCAACAGCCTCTGCATTGCTGAAAACTCTGCAAAGCATGCCTTGTTCTTGTATGATTTTTGGAGGCTCTGGAGTCTGAGTGAGAGCCTGGGCCTTTTACACAACCTCTGCACCTCTGAAAGTCATACATGAATGAGGCATGCTTTCCAGAATACTTCTTGAGTGTTGGTGGACGCTGCTGTATCACCCAAAATATGGTGTGTCACCTTTTGATACGCATGTCATCACTACTCTATAAGATAGTTTAGTAGTTTCTCTGAATCTCCTTTTGCAGCATTGTAGTTAATGATTCTCAACTGTTTGGCACACGAGAAATGGTGAAATATTTGAGACAGATCAAAGGAATCATATTTTTAAACAAAACAAAACTCAGCTGTATGTTTCAGTGGTGTCATCAGGGTGGTACGGTCAGGGAGGATTTCAGGGCAGAACTCCAGGTTTCTATAGAGCAGAATGAATAAGAGGGATCCTCCAAAAGCAAAAAAATGGACTGACCACATCTTAAGTGATACATAAAAATAATCTTTTGAAGTAGTATTTGAAGTACGTGAAGAAATACAATTTAAGCAACCATTTAAACAACCTTCATGAGGCCATTGCATCTTGAGTGTGACTGCTGTTAAGGCCATTAAGTCTGGTGGATAATGTGTTAACCACAGGTAGAAGTTACTGACTATAAGTTGCAACAATATCCATTGCCCATGAACTACAATAACTTTAGAGATAAATTAGAAAAAATCAAGGAAGTTTACATTTATCAATTTATACAAGTCATTGGTTAAATTAAGCATTAAGAAATTAGGTGTTTTGTTCAACTGTTTTCTTCAACAAAGGAATTAGTTCTGTATTTTTAAAGACTGTGGTAGAGTATGCCACTCTTAAGGATACAGAAAATTACATACTTAGTCTCTGCTAGTATCCCAAATGTTCTTCCTTGGATTTCATTCCCAACAAATCGGGATGCCCTTCGCACAGTCACTCATGCTCTCGTGACATCCCGACTGGACTATTGCAACTCTCTCTACATGGGGCTCCCCTTGAGGTGCACCCGGAGACTTCAGCTGGTCCAGAATGCAGCCGCGCGAGCAATAATGGGAACCTCAAGGTTTACCCACGTAACACCGCTCTTGCGCGAGCTGCACTGGCTGCCTGTCGTCTTTCGGGTGCGCTTCAAGGTGCTAGTTGTCATCTTTAAAGCGCTCCATGGCTCGGGACCTAGCTATCTGCGGGATTGGGTCCTGCCCCATACATCCTCACGGCCGATTCGCTCCCACAGAGAGGGACTTCTCCGGGTGCCGTCCACTAGACTTTGTCAGCGGGCGACGCCCAGGGGAAGGGCCTTCTCTGTGGCGGGCCCAGCCCTCTGGAACGACCTTCCCCCCGACATTAGAACAACCACGGACCTCCGCTCCTTCCGTCTAAAATTAAAAACACATCTTTTCCGCTTGGCCGGCCTAGGGTAGTCTCTTTTTAATTAATTGGGGGATTTTAGCGCAGGGATAATTATTTAATCTGCCTTTTAATTTTATATTTATTGTTTTTTATGTTTGTATTTTGCCTGTTTTTAACTGTTTTTTAATTCCCTGTGCCCCACCTCGAGTCCCCTCGGGGAGAGAGAGCGGGTTATAAATAAAACTATTATTATTATTATTATTATTATTATTATAAATATATCACTCATCCTTCTCAAACAAACGGATGAAACACTACGTTAAATTTTATTGATGTTTTCTTTGACCCTCTTTATTTTCTTTTTATGAGTGCTTTTTAAAAAAATATGGCATTCTAAAAAAACAAAAACACCCTGTTTTAGAGGGTGTGCGCATATCATTTATCTGACATATCCTTCCCATGTCTTGCATATGCTTCATCTCTGTGCATGGATGATTTCTCTGCCTTCATTAAGTGAAAATAAATGACCAAAAGTAAATATTTACTTATGAGTGATCTAATGCTTTAAACGCAACAGGCTTGTTCATGCTTGAAAGTATTTGATTGTTAACTAGGTGTAATTTTGCAACCTATTCCATTCTTTCTGCTGGTGAGTTGAGTTGTCCCTAAGTATATTATCAACTACTGTGTTTATTCTTGAAGCAAGGAGATAATAACCACAGCCTTAGAAAGACAAAACATTATTTTAAAGCCACTTCTGTGGAGTGCTGGGGATGAAACAAAGACTATGTAATGGGGACATGTCCTACAAAACTAATTACCAGGGTGTGTTCATCCTGTAGACAGACTACTAAACCACCTCATATATAGTACACATTCTACATACTAAACCTAATTTCTGTTCTGATAGAATTTGGCCTACCTAGAGAGACTGTGGGAGGAAAATGTTGTGTTCTACCATTTATCATATTTGTATATCCATCCATCTCACAAGAGAATGAGTCTTGGTGGCATACACAATTTAAAAAGGTAATCATTAAATACGTATTTAAAAAATCATTATTAAAAGCTATAAAACAATAGAGGATGAGCCACATAAGGGAGACATTGCAAGATCTTCTCAGTCCCCTGGCATTCTCAGGCCTGATAGCCTAGCCAGGTTTTGAGTGATTAGCGGTATGTTAAAATTTTGCAATGAAATTTAAAAATACAGTGCTGAAAATAAAGATACCGTACAATGTTGTTTGATAGGTATGTGGGAATGAGGATGTCCATTGGGAGTGGTTGAGGGAATGTCCCAGTGGGACGGATCTTTCCTTTTGAATAGGTTGTCACAGAAAGTTCCCTTTTTTTATAGAATAGTCAATATTTTCATTTCCTTCCTTCCTTCCTTCCACCTTCTAGAAAAGTCTGGGATAATTTAGCTTAACTTTACAGGCCCAAAAATCAAGATTTTTTTTTAGAATATGTTTTATTTATTTCTTTAATTGATATGTAATCAATTTACCAGATTTGATATGTAATCAATTTACCAGCAACCAGAATTTACCACTAAAACTCAGAAGGACGGGAGTCCCAAAAGAATTTCCCCCCAATTATATTCATATCCCTCTGGAATTTGCCATCTCTGAAATCTGTATTTAAATTATCATGTTAAATATTCATTGTTCTTTCTTGACAGCTGCCTGGTGTCTGAGGGAAGAGAAAGGGGGGGGGGGGGGAAAGATATTTGTATCATGTCAATTTTACCTCCTGGACAAATCCATGCAGTTTTCTTGGCAACATTTTCAGAAGTGGCTAGCCAGTTCCTTCTTTCTAAGGATGAAAGAAAGTGACTGGCCAAAGGCAATATCTTGCTTTTTAGCATAGTACCTTTTTACCACTTCTCCAAACTGGGAGAGGCAGCTTTAATTAAATGTATAAATGAAGGTTTCCTTTGGAACAATTTGTCCCCAAGATTTGGATAATCCTAATTTTATATATATAGCCTTTTGTGAAGTTCCTAAAACCTGATTGTTCTCTCAGGAAGCAACCACATTAGGCCAGAGTGTTGAATGAATTCATTTCTAGAAAGTGTTGTGGTATATTAGTTAGCATCTTTAATTGCCAATTTATTCTGTTTTGAAACAGTTCTTTTAATGATAGTTTTTTATTTGTTAGTATGCTACCTAGAATTCCTGTGAAATGGGTATACAAGCTAGTTAAATATTAAAAAATAACAATTAAAGTATTTAAAATAATAGTGAAGCATAAACTTGTAGCAAAGTAGCATCTGTGGCTGATAGCTACCTGACCAATAATGCCTGCTAATGAAAAAATAATTGCAAGTTCAAACCTCTGATGGTGGGAGGACTTACATTAGAGCAGTGCTTCTCAATTATTTTCTGTCATGCCCCCCCTAGGAAGAAGAAAACATTTCGCGCCCCCCGCGCGACTGTAAATAGTATCATTTGTCTATAAAATTGTTATAAGTACACCTCTGCATAACACTGTATCCTTATTAACGTATAAGAGAATAAAAAAAGAAAGAAATGTGGATCAATTTACAACAAAGAATAGTTTTATTAACTGTAGCAGAAAAAATTTAAAGTGCATTAGAAATTTTAAAAAAATTAAATCCTTAATTAAACTAAACTGCCGAGGTCAAACGCGCCCCCCTTTACGGAACCTCGCGCCCCCCCTGGGGGGCCCGCCCCACTATTTGAGAAGCACTGCATTAGAGTATTTGCAAGAGATCTTGGAGATCGAGAGACAGAGAATTTATAGTATTTCAGATTTCATTACTAGCATTTGAATTAGTACAGTACTAAAATCAGTCTGGTTCTAACTGTATTGTTTTAATAAGAAGATCTAAACATATGGTATTTTGTCGCAGGCAATTATGCAGATCACCCTTAACGTACAATCACAATCAAACCCAAAATTTCTGTTGCTAAGTAAGACTGTTATGTGAGTTTTGCTCCATTTTATGGCACAGTTGTACAGTTAATCCCTTCAGTTGTTAATAACATGATTGTTAAGGAATTTTGTCAGAATGCCACAAAAAGTGATAACATGACACCAGGATACTACAACTGTCATAAATACATATCAGTTGCCAAGTGGTTTGAATTTTGATCATGTGACCATGGGGAGTCTGCAATGGTAAAAAAAATAAAAATGATTGTAAGCCATTTTTTCAGTGCTACTGTAACTTTGAACAGTCACTAAATGAATAGTTGTAAGTTGAAATCCTGTATTTGGGTTTCTGTTTATTTGTTCATTTTATTAATTTCTATTGATATTGAATATTATTCTAGATCAGTACAGTGAAAATGTTTTTAAATAAAAAGTCCAAGTGAAGTAATCAGACATTAGTTGCAAGTATTCTCTTAAGGAAAGCAAGATCAGGGATGGAATTGAATTTCTACTTTTGTTTAGTTTCTGCCTATAGAAAATTTCAGAAAAGAGAGATAAGCACTAGGAGTGAACAGAAGACCCATTTCGACACTACAAATATTTATACAAATGCTCATTTAAAATCATGGTACCATATTCAACTGCATAAACCTCCTAAAATCATAAATAACTAATAGACATTTTTCTTTGTTTTCTGGTGTAGATATTTCAAAGGATTCTGGCTGAGGGCTCTGTAAGTTAGCGAAGCTGAGTGTGGTCCTCTCCGTTTATAGGAGAACAAACAAAAGAACATCTTGAAAAACTCTTGGCATCTGAATTGTTTACATGGTGTGCATGTTACCTCTTAGCTACTACTTGAGATGTCAAAATGAGTTCAGCCACCCAATATACAAGGTATTAAACTGCCTGATGAAAGTCTTGCTGTTGCTTGTTTTTTTAGATGCACAGTTTTACTGTTATCCTTGCATGATGCAATTCCTGGCATATGGATACTTTGTGAACATTTGTTATTAACTTTGATCTTGACAAATAAACTAAGGCTGAAATATGTTTATTCAAATCCTATGTGTTTTCAATGCACAATCATGAAATAGGGTGGTTGTTATTTTTAAATCTAAGAGACTTCGTTGTAATTAATCTGAGACTAAAGAGTTTCAGCAATTCCCCACAGATACTGCTGTGAGAGGGTGGAGGTAGGGTCTGCCTAATGAATTCTGCCTAATTCTTTGAGGGTTACTCAGAGTTTTAGTGAATAAAAAGAAAAAGCACTAGTTTGTACTTATCTTCTGCAAAAATACAGACAACTAATGAATAAGATTGTCTCTCCTCATACCCTGCTCTCCACCATGGAGGGATAGTTCTATACATACGAAGGAGAAAAGAAATGGAGTTATCTTCCATTTAGTTAGGATAGGTTTACCCTTTGCTGTGATAGGCACTCTGATTTCTCCCTCCAGTTCCCATCTAATAATATATCTCTTTCTTGTGGAAGGGAATATTATGTCCCCTTAGTTTGGAATGTGTATATTAAATGCTGGTTAAAAAACTTCATTGTATTGAAAACAGCTATTTGAAATGAAAACTCATCTGATTCTATATCCCTCAAGATATGCTGAATTAGCCCTACAATACAATAACTGCTACAGGGATGTTAAATAGTGTAAATTCAGTATTACTGTCTTCACATCATATCATATCAAATTTTAATTAGAGTATTATTGTTTTCTTCTGATATTTAAAATGCATTGAGCTGAGGAAAACTGCTTTACAGTAGATAAATGAAAATGTCTCTGTAAAATACAATTACAGGTTGTCCTCGACTTACAACAATTTGTTTAGTGATCGTTTGAAGTTACGACACTGAAAAAAGTGACATGACTATTTTCACACTTATTTTTCACGTTTTTCACACTTACAGTCTGTTACAGTATCCTCATGGTCACAATAGTGTACAATAGTGTAAATGCAGTATTACTGTCTTCACATCATATCATATCAAATTTTAATTAGAGTATTATTGTTTTCTTCTGATATTTAAAATGCATTGAGCTGAGGAAAACTGCTTTACAGTAGATAAATGAAAATGTCTCTGTAAAATACAATTACAGGTTGTCCTCAACTTACAACAGTTTGTTTAGTGACCGTTTGAAGTTACGGCACTGAAAAAAGTGACATGACTTTTTTTCACACTTATTTTTCACGTTTTTCACACTTACAGTATGTTACAGTATCCTCGTGGTCACATGAAAAAAATTCAGATGTTTGGCAATTGAATCTTATTTATGACAGTTTCAGTGTCCCTTTTGCAACCTTCTGACAAGCAAATTCAATGGGCAAACCAGACTCACTTAACAACCATGTAAACTATTTTAACAACTGTAGTGATTCACTTAACAAATGTGTTAAGAAAAGTCATAAAATGGGGGAAAACTCACCAAATTTTTCAATTAGCAACATAAATTTGGGGCTCAATTGTGGTTGTAAATTGAGGACTACTTGTTTTATTACTTGTATTGCAATAACTATAGTGCTTAATCCTGTTTTGTTCCAATGTTAGCCACTAGATGTCTCCATCAGCTTGATTAAAACACAAAAACAGCATCACATCAGCTGTTTCATATGCCTTTCTTCAGTATTTACAGCATATCTGAATGGAGTAAAATTTGAAAAGTGGTAAGTTTCTTATTTTTATTCTTAATCTGCCCAATAGCTAGAATTTCCTGGGCAGATCTATTGTGGGTTAGCACCTCTGATCCTTGGCAGCAATCTTTGTCAGTTTCTCAATTCAAGCCCTGTGCACATTTTTTTCAATCTTAAATTCATTGGTTCATCCAATGCCTTCATTAGACTGATATTTTTTTAAACAAAGATGTTCCCCCTCCAAAAAAAATCCCTCAAAACCATTGCATCTATATCTATTTTATGTATTTTGCATAATGTACCAAGACCCCTACAGAATTAAATTAAAATGTGATCTATTGCAGCATTTGTCCATTGCAAATGTGTCCAAAAGGATAGCTGCGAAGATATACAGTAATGCAATATCCCCATTTCCTTCTATGGTTTTCTTCAACTGCTGTTAAAAACCCCTACCACCTCTCATGGTAAAAAAAACAGCAATGTAATACTCCCAGAAACATTAGAAGCTGAAATATTTATTAATCTAAAACTCCTGCAGATTGGAGATAAGCTTTCTCTCCTCCAGTGTGGCAAAAGGGATGGCCCTCTTCCAATGCTGAAGAACACACTCAGTTGAGGAATTATTTGTGAGTTGCATTTAATGTTCTCTTTGCCTGAAAGAAATAATCCCCCCCATCCACACCAACTCCTATTGTTCCCATCTGGTACTGGCTGTTTCAAACAATGCATGTTACAAGTTTAGTTATCAATGACTATTTAATGGAGCTGCTTGGGAGCTGGATGCATTAGGCCCATTAGTTCAAGAAAGGACTTCTAAGAATGATGACTAGGAAAGCATTAGCTCTATGGATTATCTTCTGGCAGCTGATCCCTGTACCATGGGACACTGGAGATTCTGCATGTTTTTACCAGTTCCATGTGACAAGATTTAAAAAGGTTTACAATTCTCACTTGTATTTGATATAAGTGTTATTAAAGTAATTGGTGGATGAAAATCACTTTTTTGGGTGGTTACTTTAATTATGGAAAAAGTTTGAGAATCAGACTTTAAATGCCTTAATCGTGCTTTGGATTGAACTAATATTGAGAGTTGGAACGAAGATGGAAACTCAGGGGAACAAATCTTTCCTCCTATAACACCAAACTGATTCGGATTTAGGCCAATGTCCTTCAAAGTTAATTGCAGGATTTAAAAAAAACTCTTAAAAGTCATAATACTTGTTTTACTTGTCTTACCTGCAAAGTATCATTCAACAAGTGGGGAAAAAGTCAACTAATGAGTGGCATGTAATAACCAATGAGATATAGTCTTGAACATGTGACTTGTATAAATCAGGAAGCCAGACAGTGCCATCCTTTTTCCCTCACTGCACTTGCTTTTTTGCAGAAGTAATACTGATTTATTTTATTGGATTATCCCATTTTTCCTTCAAATTCTCACATATCTTACACAGAATCTCCATTTTATACTCACAGTAGTTCTATGAGTTAGGTTGGATTAGGAGAGAGTGATCAGACCGTTCACCTAATGAGTTTCCATGGCTGAAGATAGACTTGAATCTGTATCTCTCTTCTTTAGTCTCACACTTGAACTATTGCGCCACACAGGCTTTGAAAGTAAATTCAGGTAAACATGATAGACATTTTGGGGCTATTTGATTGCAAATCCTCAAAAGCTATTGTTTATCCATTATATTATCCTCTACTGTTTCAATATCTAGTTGTTTTATATTACATGGAAAAAAGATTTATGCACAGTAATAGAAGGGCAAGATATATCTAAATAATCCTCAGATGGTGCAGTCAGATCATGAAGATGGAAAATATGGTGAGACTGAAATTTCCTCACTTCTAAAATAGGATATTTGCTTGACATTTGTTGCTTGAATAAGCACTGTGGGAAGAATGGTATAATTATTTCTCAGCATCTGTTGTAGAATGATCACACAAAAAGCAGTGGTAACAGAATTTCCACTGCAGGTTTAATTTCTATGCTATATTTTGAATGAATCGTTTTAAATATATGTTCTCTCCCAGTTAGCTCCCGACTGCCTTGTTTGAAATTTCATCTAAGCTTAAGCCATAATAATAGTTCAATGTGACAGATATACACAAATGTGTGTTGTTCAGGCAGGATATTGGAATACAAAAAACATTATAGACTGATACTTCCTTCCTTCTTTCTCAAGCCCCAATCCATAGATGTAGTTCTCAACATATGACCAGAATTGGGACCAGAATTTCCTTTGCTCAGCAAGACAGTTGTTAACTCAGCCATGTCCAATTTTATAACTGTTTTTGCCACAGATGCTAAGTGATTCATTGCAATTCTTAAATGAGTCATGTGGTTGTTAAATGAACCTGGATTTCTCTCGGTTTTGCAGAAGCCGGCTAGGAAAATTGCAAATAGTAATCACATGACCCTGTCATAAATTCATGCCAGTTGCCAAACTCTCAAATTTTGATCATGTGACCATAGGGATGATGCAATAAGTGAGAGGACAAATTACTTTTTTCAGTGTGCCATTGTAATTTTGAATAGTTGTTAAATAATTGTTGTACGTTGAGAACTACCTGAACTCCCAGACATCTTTAAATGTTTCATTTTCTAATAAAAATATTAAAGGATATATTTTCATTAATATACAGATCATTTAGCATTTATCCAGTAGGAACTTAAAATAATGAAAATAGAAAAGTAATGCTTGTCAGGTTTTCTTTGCTGATGAATCCCCAGTTTCTTTGACAGCTTGTGACTTCAGACCTGAGATATGCAATGTTTTAGAAGGTTGGAATTTATTATCATATATCTAGTGAATGAAGCAGTAAAATATGATCCTTGTACTATCCTTGAACCACTTTTGTATTCAGTGAATGGTTACTGATCTCGACCTCTTTTCTAATTCTCATGCAAAGAGAAAAATGTTAATAGTCACAGGCCACCTGATTGTAAATGACCCTAACTTGATGAATACCTTACTGCACTAAAGCTTGTTGGACTCCCTCCTCCCAAAGATGAAGCTATTTTATGCAATTGCCTTAAACTGGGAATTTTTTCATAGTTTATCATGTTTTCCACTTTGTATTATCAAAAACAATTTGTTAAGATCAAAAAGATTGATGGCAATAGGGAACAAGAAAATTAATTTTAAGAAAAAAATTAATCTATCCAATTCATTGCCTTACTATATATTACCTGATTGTTCTCAGAGGAGATGAAATTACATATGAAATGAATGCATACATCCATTCCACAATAAACTACCTCATTGAAAATTTTATAATCTGAGATTCTTATTATTATAGCAACTGCTCTATAGAAACACTAGTAACTTCCTTATACAGTACTTTATCAAAAATCAGAATGCAGATTTAGGTGAGTCACACTGTGTGAACTACACAAAAACTGCTTAAGGCATTTGGTTGCTATGTCAAAGCTCCTGCTTCATGGTAGCAGGAAAGAATCAGAGAGTAGCCTGCTTATCAAAGGAACAAAGGACAATTTCTTCACCAGCCTAGTATGTTTTCTAGGACATTTCTGACATACAATTTCTGTAAAATTATAAAGTTTTGGGCATTGTCATATCTATGGATTGTCTTTATGTATGCTTTAATTAAACAATTTGCTCTGTAAAAGAGTTAACATTCAGATCAGCTTGTTTATGCTATAGACAACCTGTGACCTTTTTAGTCATTCTTCTTTCCACATATAATATAGATTTTTCCCTTATCTCACAACACTTCTGTGAGCCCAGGTGAAGCCCCTCATCCTCATCTGACCTGTGGAACATCTGCCATTTTGGGGGGGGGGGGGAATGGATAATTTTCTTACAAGGTTCCACAATGCCTTTAGCAATGGCAGAGCTTCTACATTCTTCACATTAAAAAACTTGACAAAAACAAACAAAAATGGCAGACCTTCAAATGTAGAAAGGCCTTAAGATCTTTAAAAGGTCTTAAAAATCCAGGGCATATGCAGAGATATACGGTATCTGCTTTGATAATCGTTCATGTTGAACTGTATAGCAGTCAGACATCAGGAACTGACCACAGGAAAGGTTTTATGAAATTTTATATTATGTCAGAAAATGCCTCATGGTAATGTTTGTATCATAAAACATTTTATTAAATTTGCAAATTTCAATTCCATGGGAGTCATGAGTTCCAGATTTGGAACACATTAAGTAAGTCAGCCCATCTGAGGTAACTTGGTTCAAAACCTTTTGCTCTATGATGAACCATTTCACCCAGTTAAAGGTTGTACATGAGACTTTTAGTAGTATGTAGGTTATTCATAAGAATAAATAACCACACAGAGGTTGAGCAAGAGAGATAATGTATAAGCAGCTGTTGCCCTTTTAGCTTGCTTCCCCCCCCCCTCCTGTCTCTAAGATGTCACACAGAGAGGGAGAAACACTCAGAAATTACTTATGTAGGAGCAACTGCTTCATCTACATAATTGGACAGCTTTTCCCTCTTTTGAAATGATGGATCTCCTGAAGTCTGTAGAGTTCAGAAATGTGCATTTAGCTTGATAAAGTTTAAATTGATCCTTCTAATATTATTGCCCATTGGCGTCTTTTGAGCTACCCTATTCTCTGAAGAATAATTTCAAAATACACAATAATCTAGAAGTACAATTTCGTATCTATAGAATCATGTAGGTTCAGGTGGTTTTCCTCAAAGAAGGAATATATAAGAAACATACATCTAATTTGGTCAGTGTTTCTCTTCCTCCCTAAACAGACCATGGTTGCACAAGATCACTGTACATTTGCAACAGCGATAAAATCCTCTGAAGTCTGCTACTGGTTCAGTGAATTTGCTACTGTCTGAGGCGCACCCACGCAGCACTAAAAAGGAACATTTTGAAGCTTTAAGAGTCTGCAAAGGTAAGTAGAACACTGGTGGGGGGGGGATCCGCTGTGTCACATGATTTAGATTAGCTAGAAAGAAGGAAATCTGACAATTTTAGCTAATATAAATCACACATCACAGCTGATCATCGGAAATACCAGTTTGCCTGAACCAGTAGCATTTCACCCCTGATTTGCAGGGATAGGTACTGTTTTGCATACTCAACGTCTCTACGGCTACAAAGTCATAATTCATAATCCTACTGACCAAATAAAAAATAAAGCCGCAAAGGTAAATGAAATAAATAAATATGAATGTACCTTAAAAATATATTAATATGAATCTGCTAGACTTCACGTTTTTTCCAAAGAAAAACTACAAAGGAGAAAAAGATATAATAGCTGCAGAATGTATTTTGAAGAATATGAGAGACCCTCTGTCTGCAAATATCCTTACTGAAGTTCACCAAGATATATGTTTTTATGTTTCTTTGAAAAGACTACCTAAGTACTCCTACAAGAAAAATAAAGGAGGAAGCGTCTCAAAGGTGGAGGGTGTTTGTTTGTTTGTTTTGTTTTTGTCTTCAAAAGGCAACTGGGCTGTTTTTTCTTTGAGGAAGTGCTCAAATTATAATAAAGAATACCTGGAAAATAAGCAATTTTAAAATGCTTCTGCTTCTTTCTCTCAAAATATAATGGGAATTGTTGTGCAGAAGATAACATATTATTCTTACCATTTTCATAATCAAGAGTAACAACTTTTTTAAAAATAGGCTTTTCCATATCACTATCTTTTTTTCTCTCCAAATCCTCACATAGGTTTGAAAATTTTCTACCTTGAAATATTGAAAAGATTCTTAGAAATCCATGAGCTAGTTGGCCACCTTCAATTGAATGCAAAAAAACTATAATCTTTTTACTGCTCCTGAACTATCATAGATCCTTGAAAAAACATTATTCTTGAAAAAACATTCTTTTTAATCATCAAAGGATTAAATCTATGTACACCTTTAGTTCACATTTCATACATTTGTCTACTCATTTACAAAACAAAAACACCATAAAAATCATTTGTATGAGGAATAACTTTTGAACTGTAAAACTTTCTTTTCTCCTACATTTTATAATCTCTTATAAGCTCTAAAGATGTAAGGGTATTGTGCTAGGATTTTTGGAACCTGGAGCTTTTTCCAGTATGTCTAACCATGATTGCGTGCGGCTATGACAGCTGGAGGAGGCTGAAAGAGGAAGATATCTCCTGAACAATGCAGAAGCCTGAATAGGCTACAGATGGGGAGCCAAAAGATAGAGGCAGGAAAAGTTCACAAATTCTGCTGAGCTGTAGCCATGAAAAAGACAGAAACAATTTCATTCCAGGTTCAGATAAATCATCACAGAACTAGAAAAAAGAAGTCCATTTTGAAAGTGGTGGGGCTTTAAACTCCAGCAAAGGACCATCATAAAAAGTTAGTACCATTTGTCATAAATTTCTGTGGGTCACTGTGTTTGTCTATCTGTGTCCTTCAGCAAAACTCTGGCTCTGCACAACTAAAATCAATAATCTATGTTTGAACTTTATTTTCTTCCTCCAAAGCCTGGAGCTTTCCCCCACTTCTGAGTTAAATTTCTATCCACCCATCTCTTGAGTCCCACCCAAATTTGATGCTGTATCAGCATCAAATTTGCTATACCCATTACTAGTCCTGTTGTGTCCTGACAATAGAGGTTTCTACTCCAGTCCGCAGCTAATGGAGTCACTTGATTGGCCGGTGATTGGTCAATTTGTACCGGCAGCTACCTTTAAAAAGGGGCTGCCGCCAGCTGTTTGTTACTTGAGCTATACCTTGCCAATAAAGAGCTGAATTCACTCCTAGTGTGTCCTTCCTTTATCCAATCTAACACTGGCGATGCAGTCAAGTCCGGACCCGGCGAGGACACGGAACCAGCAGCCACGGCGAATGCACGACCAGACGGCAGCATGAACCCGCAAACCACCCCAGCTCCAGCTCCATTCGACCCAGTGACCAAAGACTGAGAGTTCTATATGATACAGTTCGAATGCTACCTGGAAGCCCACGACTTGGGGAACCTCACAGAGAACCAGAAGAAGAATATGTTCCTCAGCTACTGCGGCCGAGATGTGCTGGCTACAGCCCTGAAGATGCACTATGCCTCCAGATTATCCAGGTCAGTGAGGAGATATGCATTCCACACAAGGAACCAGAAGGACGGCGAGACCATTAACCAGTATGTGGCCGATCTCCACCGAGCAGCAGCCCATTGTGGGTTCAGGGACGACCAGATCCTCAACTGGATCATCCTGGGCTGCCGAGACCCGAACCTCCAGCGGAGGCTACTCTCCCGATCTAATAAGTCCCTGTATTACTGCCCCCATTTTGGCTTTCTGAACAATTGGGATATTCTGATTTCATATGTGCCAGGCATGTTAAGCAAAGTGTTTAATTAAATGCCGCTCTGTTTACCAATGTTCTTCTATTCTACCTTTGATAAGATATAAACCATGTGTACATTCTCAAAAAAGTCATAGGATAAAACATCAAGTTTTCCTCAGAATTGAATTGAAAGTTTCCCACTGCAGTTTTTTTTAAAAAAACTCTGAGATAGTTTTTTTTTAATAGTAGCTGTGGTATTTAAAAAAAAAGATAAGTAGTTTTTGTCATTTGTTTGTGTTGTCAACATTTCAGCTTCCAAAAAGCTTCTTCAGCTCTACTGAAGAACTGAAGAAGCTTCTTGGATGAGAACTTCTTCAGTTGGATGAGAAAAACAAGAAAGTCCAGTTACCTCTTGAAAAGCACCTTTGGACAATTATGACGGAGAATCTTTATAGACATCTCTTCATAACATAATTTTGATGGCTTCCTAACCTTTCCTTCTCCTTCCCTTTTAATGGTAATGGTGTTAAGCTGGTCTCTTAAAGTTATGGTATATATTCATAATACCCTTTTGATTATCACTTTGGCATAATAAAATAAAGGGAATAATTTTAATACATTTAAGATGTTATGAATATATCATAATTTAATTTGAAAACTGATACAGAATTCCAAAGTTAAATTTATCTTGGTTAAGTTATGTATTGATAGTTAAGCTTTTAAAATTCATTGTACTTTGTCCTTTGCAATTTAATTAAAAACCTTGATATAGTGGCTCGGGGCCTAGTTATGTGCAAGACCGTCTCCTGTCCCACACATCCCTGTGACCGATCCACTCCCATAGAGAGAGTCTTCTCCGGGTGCCGTCAGCCGAGCAATGCTGGTTGGCGACATCCAGGGGAAGGGCCTTCTCTGTGGCGGGCCCAACCCTCTGGAACGACCTTCCTCCCGAACTCCGCACCACCTCGGTCCTTCACCTTTTCCGCCAGCGCCTAAAGACGCACTTTTTCCATCAAGCCGGCCTAGCCTCATCACCCTATAATGACGAAGTCTATAATTAGCAACAGTGTTTTAATTAGGGGGATTTTAGTAAATTTTAGTAAATTTTTAGCACAGGGTTTTTCTAAATTTAATTTGTTTTTATAAAATTATTTATTATGTATCTGTATCTGTATATTTGTTTTTAACCTCCTGTGTGCCGCCCTGAGTCCCTTCGGGAAGATAGGTGCGGGATACAAGTCGAATAAACTGTAACTATAACTGTAGTACTGCTCCATTGTGAGAATTTTCTACAAAGGTTTTCTGTCATTAAATTATATATTTATTTAAAGAAATGTATTTAGCTTTGAAAGAGAGATTAGTATGATTAAGAACTGACAGGCAGTAGGTTGCAAAACGCATTTAGAACAACACATTTAAACAAGTTATTTTTAAGGAAAGTTTATTGCTTTTTCGGAAGAGTGGGTCAACGCAGTTTTCAGCATGAACTACCTCTTTTAGAATGACATCAATAATGGCCAATAAATCCAATTTTCAGCACATTTACTCTTTTAAGGACTAAAATTACATCAGATATACACTGAGGATTGTGTGGCACACAAATGGATAATCTCATGCTGCATATGTTTGTTAGTTGCTAAATTGCAGCAGACATATGTACCGTGCTTTATAGTATGAAAGTAAATTTACTGCTTTGCATAAATGGAGAAAGTGAACTATTCCTCTCACTGCATCCAGCATCAGTCAGCTGGTATGGGTAGTCATATGATATCAAAGTAGCTTTCAATTTACAACCATAACTAGGACCAGAATTTCCATTGCTAATCCAGGTGATTGTTAAGTAAGCAACACCAGATTTTATGATTCTTTTTGCCACTATGTGAATTATGCAGTTGTTCAGTGAATCTGGCTTTCCCCTTCAACTTTCCTTATTGGAAGACAGCCGGGAAGGTCACAAATGGTAATCACACAATCCCAGGACACTGCAACCATATAATACATGTGCTTGAATGTTGCCAAGTACTTGAATTTTGATCACATGACCTTGGGGATGCTGTACTAGTTGTAAGTGCAGAGACCCATTGAAAGTCACTTTTTTCATGCTGTTGTAACTTTTAACAGCCACTAAATTAATGGCTATAAGTTGAAGAATATCTATGGTGGGATGAAGACATTACTCCATTGTGCAACTTCCCCAATACTTGTTCAGTCAATGCAGTGGGTTGCTGACATAGTACAAATCACTCTTATGCCCCAACATGCAACCTCTTGCCCTATATTTGTCAACTGCTCATCATAGATATAAAATAAGAGTCTAAAATTCAAACTATGTTGAATGGTTACCTTGCCGCAAAATATTTTAGTTTCAATATAATACATTTATTCACATATCCTAGTTATTAAGAAACGTTCATTCTTACGACTTTCACATATGATTAAAGTGTGTTAAAAAGATTTCTAGCCATCTATGCAGATAAACACATTCTTAATATCTCATGAATATATGACAATATGTACTTTCTTTTATTAATGTTTAAAAATAACTGTATCTTAGGAACGCTGTTAAAATGTTAGGTAAGTAAGTTGTTTTTCTAATATTTTTCATATTCTCTTTTAAGTGTATGGGGGGGGGGGGAGGCGTGGACTAGAAACCATTTAATTACTTGGGTTTAAAATAAGAAATGTTGCCTATGAGAAAAAAGCTCTATTATCTCCAGAGCAATAATCATAGCCATTTTAAAAATTAACTACCCAAACTTTCTTTAAAAATATGATTAAAACAAACCTATAAATGGCATGTTAATTTGCTTTTTACATTAATGGGAAACAGAAAAGGCTAGTTTTCCACAGCAATTATAAACATCTCATTTTGGTGTCATTAAACAATTACCTTAACAATAACAAAGTTAATGAGCTCAGAAATTATTCCAGAGGACTGTATTATGAGCAAATAGGAATTAGACTTGTACATGATTTGTGCATATGACTAATCTGTGATTTTGATTACAGTAGTCATTTCTGAATCCTTTACAATTTATTTGTGGTTAATTTAGTAAATAACTCTTGGTTTTGAAAATCAATCACAAATCCTTTGTATTGGTTTTGAAGGATTGAGTTTAGAATTGCATATCGCATGTATACTTTTGCTATTTACATTAAAAATAGAAATTATGATTCAAAATCCAAACTAAGATTTTGAATACATTCTGTAAATTAGCCTATTTGAAGTAAAGATAAAGGTTCCCCTTGCACATATGTGCTAGTCGTTGCCAACTCTAGGGGGCAGTGCTCATCTCTGTTTCAAAGCCGAAGAACCAGTGCTGTCCAAAGATGTCTCAGTGGTCATGTGGCCATCATGACTAAATGCCAAAGGCACATGGAACACCTTCCAACCAAAGGTGGTTCCTATTTTTCTACTTGCATTTTTTATGTGCTTTCAACCTGCTAGTTGGCAGAAGCTAGGACAAGTAATAGGAGCTCACTCCATTGCGCGGCACTAGGGATTCAAACCACCAAATTGCCAACCTTTCTGATCGATATGCTCAGCGTCATAGCCATTGAGCCACTGCGTCCACTCTATTTGAGGTGCACTGGTGCAAAAATTATTGATCTATGGTGTACTATTTTGCTCAGTTAAAGGTTACAGGAAAGAAAATCTTAGTATACGGGTTAGATTAGCCACTTCCTGTTGGGTCATCATTTCAGAGATACTTCCTTACAGATTCCTCAATGCCAATGACAGAATCTCTATAGGTAGTCTTCAACTTACACATATTCTAACGTTGAAAAATGTATGAATGTTTTTCACATACCGTTGCAGCATCTTCTTTGTCACATGATCAAAATTTGGAAGTTTGGCAACTGGCATGTATTTATGACAGATGCAGAGTCCCAGGGTCATGTGATCACCTTCTGCAACCTTCTAACAAGTAAAGTCAATGGGGAAGCTCAACAGCTATGTTACTAACTTAACAACTGCAGTAAGACAGGTCGTAAAATGGGGCAAAACTCACTTAACAACTGTCTTGCTTAGCAATGGAAATTGTGGATTTCTGTGGCCATAGGTTGATGCACTGCATTCACTGGAAAAGTTGGGAGACATTCGGGTAAGTATTTGCCTTGAAAATAGCCTATTTGAATTACATAGCACAATCAAACATCAGCACCATATTATGTCATAAACTACTTTCTTGCGTTTAATGAAATTGCTAAATTTAAATTCTATGAGAGTCTTTTGGGGTGGATTCTGTAAATTAGCCATTTGAATCATCTCAGTTCAAAAGATTTTGTCCAATGGTACACCCTATGGTCCAGTTAAAGATTATAGACATGGCAGTGTAGGAAGTTAGCACCCACCCCTCTCCTAGAAAAATGAAATATTCTAGGAAATATTAAAAAGGCAGAATATTATGTTTCCCTCAATGATTTGATTTGATTTGATTTTATTAGATTTCTAGACCGCCCCCTCTCCCCAAGGGGACTCAGGGCGGTGTACAGGTAAAAAATTAAAAAGAGACATCAACATTACATATAAACTAAAATCCAATTAAATAATCCCCTGTACAAATTTATAAAAATTAAAAACTTAACCTTAAAACCTAATCACATAATTTAAAATTACAAACTGAGTCGGGAAGCATGGAATTAGCCCAGGCCGGCTAGTTGAAACAGATGGGTTTTGAGTTTCTGGCGGAAGGAGCGGAGGTCCGTGGTCGTTCTAATGTCAGGGGGAAGGTCATTCCAGAGGGTCGGGCCCATCACAGAGAAGGCCCTTCCCCTGGGCGTCGCCCGCTGGCATTCCTAGTGGATGGCACCCGGAGAAGTCCCTCTCTGTGAGAGCGAATCGACCGAAGGGATGTATGGGGCAGGATACGATCCCGCAAGTAACTAGGTCCTGTGCCATGGAGCGCTTTGAAGATAATAACCAACACCCTGAAACGCACCCGAAAGGCCACAGGCAGCCAGTGTAGCCCGCGCAGGAGAGGTGTTACGTGGGAGTATCTAGTGACTCCCCGAATTGCCCGCGCGGCCGCATTCTGGACCAGCTGCAGCCTTCGGATGCATCTCAAGGGGAGCCCCATGTAGAGAGCGTTACAGTAGTCTAGACGGGACGTCACAAGCACGAGTGACTGTGCGAAGGGCGAAAAGGAGAAACATGTTTTAAAGGCAAAGCAGCTCCCTCCCCCCAACTTCAGCCCCAGGGTGATGGGATTAAGACATGGCCCTCAGGACATAATAGGATTAGCCCTCTACCCATCTCACCACATGGCACCTGGGAAGATTACATCATCCAGCAAGGCTCAACCAAGCCTGGGACACAGACAGCCTACAAAGTTGGCTAAGACCCCCACCCCATGGGAGTCTGACAACCAATGGGATATATTTCTTACATAGGAACAGAAAGCTCTAAGGTGGGGCCCAACAGAGGGTATAATTTATTTATTTTTTATTTTATTAAATTTATACCCCACCCTTCTCCTTGTTAGGACCCAGGGCGGTGCGCAGACATTATATAAAACCATAAATACAATATACATCAATTAAAAATATATTAAATTAATTCACCCGTGCTAAAACCCGTTATTAAAACCGTAACCAAATTATAATTTATATTTAAAAAGTCAGAAGCGGGGGGCTATCCTAGGCCGGCTTGTTGGAATAAGTACGTCTTAAGACGTTGCCGGAAGAGGCGGAGGTCCGAGGTACTGTGAAGGTCGGGAGGTAGGTCGTTCCAGAGGGCCGGGCCCGCCACAGAGAAGGCTCTTCCCCTGGGTGTCGCCAGCCGGCATTGCCCAGCCGACGGCACCCGGAGAAGGCCCGCTCTGTGGGAGCGGACCGGACGAAGGGATGTATGGGGCAGGAGGCGGTCTCGTATATAGCTAGGCCCCGAGCCATGGAGCGATTTAAAGATGGTAGTCAACACCTTGAAGCGCACTCGAAAGGCCACAGGCAGCCAGTGCAGCTCGCGCAGGAGAGGTGTTACGTGGGCTTGCCTTGAGGCACCCATAACCACCCGCGTTATGGCAACCCACCGTGGGGAGGCGGAACCAGAAATGGTGAGATGGTTCCGCCCCAAGCGCCTGATGGACCCGGAGAAGTTCCAGAGGGAGCTTGGGCCAATACCCGAGACCCTGGCCCGCAACTCGACCGAGGACCTGGTGGCCACCTGGAATACGCTGACCACGGAGGCCCTGGATTGGGTCGTGCCCTTGCGGCCTCTCACTCAACGCCGGTCCACCCTGGCTCCCTGGTTTTCCGAGGAGCTGAGGGGGATGAAGCGTCGAAGGAGACACCTAGAGAGCATTTGGAGGACCACCCGTGCCGAATCTGACCGGTCACTGGCAAGGTCCCATTTGAGGACCTACCTAGTGGCGATAAAGGTGGCGAAATGAAATTATTTCTCCGCTCTTATCGCGTCTGCAGGTAACTGGCCCGCCGCTCTGTTTTGGGTGACCCACTCCCTCCTTCACCAGAGGGCGCGGGATGCACCCCTACAGGGTCATGCGGAGGAATTTGGAGGCTACCTGCAAGATAAAATCGATCAGATTCGGGACGGGTTAGCCTCTGACTGGGCTAGTTCAGACGGGCTGGTGGAGGCAGGCCTTGAGACTGTTATTTGGGATGAGTTTGATCCTGTGACTCCCGAGGACATGGACAGGATGTTGGGGTGGCTGAACGCCACCACATGTTTATTGGACCCATGCCCCTCCTGGTTGGTACTGGCTTCCCGGGAGGTGACACGAGGCTGGCTCCAGGGAATTGTTAACGCTTCTTTGAGTGAGGGGTTTATGCCAACTGCCTTGAAAGAGGCGGTGGTAAGACCCCTCCTCAAGAAGCCCTCCCTGGACCCGGCTATTTTGGCTAACTATCGTCCAGTCTCCAACCTTCACCTTTTGGCGAAGGTTGTTGAGAGGGTGGTGGCAAGACAGTTCCCTCAGCACCTGGAGGAAACTGTCTATCTGGACTCACGCCAGTCCGGCCTGGGCACAGCATGGAAACGGCATTGGTCGCGTTGGTCGATGATCTCTGGAGGGCCCAGGATAGAGGTTGTTCCTCTATCCTGGTCCTGTTAGATCTCTCAGCGGCTTTCGATACCATCGACCATGGTATCTTATTGCACCGGCTGGAGAGGTTGGGGTTGAGAGGCACCGTTTTGCGGTGGTTCTCCTCCTACCTCTGCAACGGTCGCAATTTGTGTTGGCAGGAAGGCAGAGGTCAACGTCGAGGCACCTCACATGTGGGGTGCAGCAGGGGTCGGTCCTCTCGCCTCTCCTGTTTAACATATATATGAAGCCGTTGGGTGAGATCATCCGTGGTTTCGGGGTAGAGTTCCATCAGTACGCTGATGATACTCAGCTGTACATCTCTACCCTGGACTACCCCAACGATGCCGTCGAAGTGATGTCCTGGTGTCTGGAGGCCATGCGAGTCTGGATGGGGAGAAACAGGCTTTGACTCAACCCGTCCAAAACCGAGTGGCTGTGGTTTCCAGCGTTACGTTACAGCCGTCACTGGCCATTGGGGGCGAATCACTGGCCCCCACAGAGAGGGCGCGCAACTTGGGTGTCCTCCTGGACTCTCAGCTGTCGTTAGACGATAACATGACAGTCGTGGCCAGGGGGGCTTTTTATCAAGTTCGCTTGATTCGCCAGTTGTGTCCCTTTCTGGATCGTGACGCTCTATGCACGGTCACTCACGCCCTCGTCACTTCCCGCCTGGACTACTGCAATGCTCTCTACATGGGGCTGCCCTTGAGGTCCACCCGGAGGCTCCAGCTAGTACAGAATGCGGCCGCGCGAGGGATTCTGGGAGCCTCAAGATGCTCCCACGTGACACCTCTCCTATGCGAGCTGCACTGGCTGCCTGTGGCTTTCCGGGTGCGCTTCAAGGTGCTTGTAACCATCTTCAAAGCGCTCCATGGCACTGGGCCTGGTTACTTGCAAGACCGCCTCCTGCCACCAAATACCTCCCACCGACCAGTGCGCTCCCACAGATTAGGCCTCCTCAGGGTGCCATCATCCAAACAATGCCGCCTGGCGACCCCCAGGGGGAGAGCCTTCTCTGTGGCAGCCCATGCCCTCTGGAACGACCTACCCCCTGACCTATGCACGATCACCGACCTGCGCCTCTTCCGTTGGGCTCTGAAAACGCACTTATTCTGTGTGGCCGGCCTAGTTTAGTAGCTTTTAATTGGTTATTTTAAATTGGTTTTTATTCACTTGGATTTTAGATCGGGCCACAATTTAATTTAATATTATTTTAAAGTATGTTATTTATTGATGTTTTTATATGTTTTTACTGATGCCTGTTCACCGCCCTGAGTCCCGCAAGGGAGAAGGGTGGTATACAAATTTAATAAACCTTAAACCATAAAACTGCATATATAATTTGTTCAGATTCAACGTGGCAGAATCCCAGAATCTACTATATGAACACTCCTTGTTCTGCTCAGAGCTATAGAAGTGATAATTAAATATACTTCAGGTGAAGTTGATCACAGTATTTCTTTTTAAGTCTTTGTGCATAATTAGCACTTTTAAATAATGGGGCTTGACAGTAATCAGCTAATCCCACTTCCTGATAGAAACATAGTAGATAGCTGGTCCAAAGTCTCTGCCATAAAACAAGCGCAAATAAGGGAATAGGTTCAAAGAGTAAAACATTTAATAACCAGCAACCATTCTGGGAGGTTAGTATTATTGTAGCAATAAGCACATCCAGAGCATGTACTATATAAGTTCAATCATTAAACTATATCAAGAATTGCAACTCTTATATTTGATAATATTGAAGATATAGAACATTTCTGAAATGCCAATAATTTTCTTTATTTGCTCCTCCATATTTAGTAGATTGGCTTCTAGAACAGAAATATTTGAGTAGGTAACTATTTTTTTACTTATACATACTATACCTTTATATTTTAATTCAACTTTTCATTGCAATCTGCTGCACATATAGGTAGCTAATTAAGCCTGGAATTTAGTTGACTCAATTTTACAATAGTTGTTAAGTAAATCATGTACTTGTTAAGAAACCCACATTATTGGGCAAATGTTTTTTACAGATTTCTGCCAGAAAACAACAAAAACATAGCAAATTGTGGTTATGTGATACAGGGTACAGCAACTGGTTGTAAATACAAGCTGGTTGCCAATGTCTAAACTGCAGCCATGAGATCACAGGGAAGGGTGCAGCAATTATAACTTTGAGTACAGGTTGTAAGTTTTTAAAATAATTTTGAAGAGTTATTAAATCATGGGTCATTACCTGTGGATTGCCTGTATATTTCTGCACCTGCTGTCTACACTGGGAAGAATTATTCACCTGGGTTTTCGAACAAAAGTTTATCTCTCATACAAACTAGTTCATATCAATAAAACTACAACCTCAGATAAAATGAAGGTTGGGCAGTACGTAAAGTTATACAGAAGCTCGATAATAAAAATAAAAAATCCTCATTTAATTTCTTCTCACAGTTACATAGGCATATCCCTTAATTTTAACTTGGTAGCTCTTCGAAGTAAATTGTGCTTAAAGTAATCCAATTACTCAGTGTAAATCTAAACCTTGATTTTCTTCTTCCTAGTGCAAAACCTTATTTTTACTGTTTTAAATCCCAGCTGAAAACAAAGCACGAACAGTAAAGAATATTCAAAATTGTAATTTAAAAATCAGCAACCATACCTGGAAAGCTACCATTATTGTGGCATAATATCCAAAGTTGACAATTTAGACTAATACTGAGAAATAAATAGAACTGAAAGTATAAGTTATAAATGCTGCTGCCCTATACCAGTGATTTAACAGATCACATGAGTAGGATTTTTAACTGAATAACTATGCATAGGATTTGGCTCTGTGTTCCTTCATTCATCTATTAAAGAGCTCATAAAAGTAATCCTCTTCAGAAATAAACTGTCAAAAGCTTTCCCCTGCCATAGCAAAACCTCTAAACATAATCTTTGAAAAATATTTCAGAACAAGCTCCTTGCCCAACCTATGGTTTCTAGCCAGAGTCATCCCTATCTTCAAAACGGGAGACCCCAGCCTAGTTGAAAATGTAAAGACCAATCTCTTTATGTTGCGTCAGCTGCAAAGTCATGGAATCAATCATAAACCAATCTATTATCCTCCACTTAGAAATGAACAACCTACTCTCTAACGAACAATTCGATTTCAGGAAAAACTTATCCTATAATCTACAATCCCCACACTGCAAAAACATATGGACTACACAACTCGATCAAAGCAAAGCAATAAACACAATTACATAGACTTCTGTAAAGCTTTTGATTCAGTGGTACATGATAAACTACTTCTAAAACTAAAATCTTTTGGCATCTCTGGATCCCTAAATAACTGGATAGCTGCATTCCTGTAAAATCAGCAACAAGTGGTCAAAATAGAGAGCACCCTATCAAATCCTGCCCATTAATAGCACTGTCCCCTAAGGCAGCATTTTAGGACTAACACTCTTTATATTTTACATAAATGACCTTTGCAATCATATTACAAGCAACTGCGTTCTCATTGCTGATGATGTAAAACTATTTAACACCACTCTACAAAACTATTTAACCACCACTACCCTTCAAAAAGACCTTGATTATGTGTCAGGATGGCCAAACAATTGGCACACTTCAAATCTCAACCAATAAATGTTCTGCCTTACACATTGGCAAAAAAAAATCAGAACACAAAGTACAAGGTGGGTGGACATGACCTTGTAGATGACCCTCACTCTGTCAAGGTCCTTGGAGTATTCATATCTAATGATCTAAGTGCCAGAGCCCACTGTAACATCATTGCCAAAAAGGCATTAAGAGTTGTTAACCTAATCTTCCATAGCTTCTTCTCTGGTAATATAGTACTGCTAACCAGAGCATACAAAACATTTGCTAGACCAATTCTAGAATACAGCTCATCTGTCTGGAACCCGCACTGCATATCAGATACAATCGAGTCGAGAGATACTTCACAAGAGACTTCCGCTCCTCTGCTCGCAACAGAGTACCTTATGCCACTAACTTGAAATTTTGAATTTAGACAACTTAGAGCTACACCGTGTTTGGTCTGACCTAACCGTAATACATAAAATTATCCACTACAATGTCCTACCTGTCAATGACTACTTCAATTTCAACCAGAACAATATATGAGTACACAATAGATACAAACTTAAGGTAAACCTCTCCAAACTTGATTGCAGAAAATATGACTTCTGCAACGAAGTGGTCAATGCCTGGAATGTACTACCTGACTCTGTGGGTTCTTTCCCAAACCCCCAAAACTTTATTCTTAGACTGTCTACTGTCGATCTCACCCCATTCTGTAGGGGTGTGCGTAAACACATCAATGTGACTTATCATCCTGGTCCTAATATTTCTTTTTATTCGTATCCATTTCATGTATCCAAAATCATGTTTATACATATGTATGTTGTCTAATACGTGCTTGACAAAATAAATTTAAAAAATCATAGTTATTAGGAATTATGTTGGACTATGCTATCTAAATTTTATGCCGTTTGTGACTACTACTGCCTCATCTGTATATCTTGAAAAAGCTGAATTGTGTTATCACAATCAGACTCATGCCAAATACCATTTTTACCCAGTTATTTTTATATAGATAATAGTTTTAGTTCAGGAAGGATTCTATTATTATTGTGTGATGGAAAAGTAATTCCTATATAAAATTGAAGAATGTTATCCTATTAAACATCTTAAGTGAATTATTCATGTTGATTAGGGGACCAGACCTAGGATGCAAAAATCCAGATGATCACTAAGAGGATTTATTTATTGCTATTCAAGGGTCATTCATATTTTGAATGTCCAAAATGCTTTAATTAATAATTTAAAGGGGAAATACATCAAAAGAGGTTGTGTTTCAAACACTGTTGGGCAAAAACCTCAGAAAGTGTGCTGTTTACAGAAGAGGTCCCTCTTGAGCCCCAGAAGATGAGTTCAATCTCTGTCACCATTATCTAACTGCTACAACAGAAATCCTGTACCGAAGCCCAAAACCAATAGAAACATCTCTGAGCACAGAATCAACATATAAACAACTTTCTATGCTGTTCCTTTCTGATTTTATGGAACCATAGCTATGGTAATTCTCAGTCACCTGGTCAGTTAACTCCCACTTTTTGGGGTGGTAGGAGTTGCAATAGAATAGACTAAGGAATATCAAGTTGTCTAAAACTAGTTTAGATATGCCTAGCAATTTGTCACATTTGTAAGGGACAGAAAAAAAGATTTAACTATTGCTTAGGAAGTAAAAATATTTTTTTCGGGTAGCAGAGAGGAAGTGGCAACAGCAGTGTGACCTTCTTTCTCAACCCACTTTGCAAGGAAGACCAAATTACTGCCACACATAAATGATGGGAAAATACTTAAGCTGCGCGGGGCAAATTAAGCTCTGAGTGAATGCAATTATTGAAAACTTCTTAAAAGCTCCCTGGGAAATTAAGGCTCCCACCCCCTCTTCAACCAAGCAGGTGCATCTTCTTCTCTGAGAACTTTTAATAACGGGAAATCTATCGCCTCCTCCCCCACTCTAATCCTCTTAAGCTAACCCCGCCCCATACAAATCCTTTCAGTAAGACCTTCTGAGCGCTTTCCTCGCCTTAGGAGTCTTAGCAAAACCTAACAATAACTTCTGCCGCAATCTTCAGAGGACGCAGCAATACCTATGGAAAGTACTGTGGCAACTTAAATGTGAGCGTTTCGACTATATATCACAGCCTCGGGGATAACAAGCCACGGTCAGCCGAGATACCGCGGTCTGACTTCGGTGTATCTCCAGTAAGCTAAACCGAAGGCGGAGGCCGCAACAGGTGAGGAGGCAGAGCGCTTCTGTCTTGGGAGGGGGGCGGGTAGCAGCTGCAGCGTCTCCCAGGCCCCTTGTTGAAAGGTCTCCTAGCAACCGCTGGGCCAATTGGGGTGCCGCGTGGGGAAAGAGAAGGCGGGGTTTGCAGCCAACGCCGCGAGCCGCGGGAGGGGCCTGGTCGGTTGGCGGAGTCGAGGACTGGGGTGGGGGGTGGGTGGGAGCAGCAGCGGCGGAAGCGGAGCGAGCAACTGCAGTTGGGAACCCGAAGCTCGGCTGGGTTGTCCTCACGGAGCCCGGTCGCCCCTCCCCTTCTGTGCAGCAGGTGGGAAGTGCCGAGAGGCATGTCCACTAAAGGACGGGCAGCTGCCGCCCAACCCCGAGAGAGAAGGCGGTGGAATGTCCCACCCTCCCGGTTCTCCTGGAGCAGGTCTGGGCTTGAGCACTGCACGCCGCGGTGGTGGTAGTGTGGGAAGAACCGGGCGCGCGCTTGCGTCAGGATAGGGGGGGGGGGGGAGACGGCGCGCGCCGGCTACCGTTGCATGCCGAGGAGAAAGCATGACTGGTGGGTTGGTGCAGAAAACGGGTAGTCGTATTGCAGAGAGCGAGAGAGCGCGCATTCGCGTTGGAGCGGAGAAAAATGGGGAGGGGGAGGAAACCCACGTGCGGATCGCAGCCTGCTTCCCGCGTCTAAATAAGTTGTTAATAAGCCCTGCAAGGCTGTCATATCCTCTCCGTTTAAGGCAGCTTGCCCCCCCCTCCAACCCCAATGTCGAAACGTGCGCGCGCATTCTGCCTTGCGAACCTGCCGGTCCGGGGAGGAGCAGGGAAAGATTTTTGATAAAGCCGCGGCGTGGGAAGCCGCCCTGGAGATACGTGTTCTCTAGGTGATAAACCTTAATCTCTTGAAGTCGCCTGGGACGATGACCGCCGTCGCATATATTTTTGCTCCAGTTTGCCCGGTCTCCAATGGCTTCCCCCCTCCGGATCGATTCTCTCTGCTTGAGGCATAGAGTAGAATAAAACGCTTGAGCTGTAGGAAGGGACCTTGGAGGTCTTCTAGTCCAGCCCCTTACTCAAGCAGGAGACCCTATTCCATTTCAGTCTGTCCAGTCTCTTCTTAAAAACCTCCAGTGATGGAGCATCCACGGTTTCTTAGGCAAGCTTAGGCAATCAAGGAGAGAAGCAACTTAGAACTAAGGAGAAATTTCCTGACAGTTAGAACAATTAACCAGTGGAACAGCTTGCCTCCAGAAGTTGTGAATGCCCCAACCCTGGAAGTCTTTTAAGAAGATGTTGGAAAGCCATTTGTCTGAAATGGTATAAGGTTCCTGCCTACGCAGGGGGTTGGACTAGAAGACCTACAAGGTCCCTTCCAACTCTGCTATTGTATTGTATTGTATTGTATTGTATTGTATTGTATTGTATTGTATTGTATTGTATTGTATTGTATTGTATTGTATGCTGTTCCACTGGTTAATTGTCCTCACTGTTAGGAGATTTTTCTTTAATTCCAGGTTGCTTCTCTCTGATTAGTTTCCAACCGTTGTTTCTTGTCCTGCCCTCCTGTACTTTGGAGAATAATTTGACCCCCTTCTTCTTTCTGGCAGCCCCTCAAATACTGGAATATTGCTATCATGTCACCACAGAGAACAGAGAGTTTGGGGCAAAAAAATTGTATTCCTTTATATTATATCAGCTTTCCCCAATCCCGTGCCTCTGGGATATGCGTGGTTGGGATCAGTTTAATTCGCCTGAAGGCTGAGATTTATGAAGGCTGAATAAACTATTATTCATGATTAATGAGGACATTCAGTGAAATTACACTTGCTGTTTTCAAGTATATATTGCTTAGGGAGTATAGGTTTTTTTTCCTCCCCAAAGTGTACTGTTCAGGTAGGCTCTTTGTAATCTTTACAAAAAGGAATGGCATCAGACCTCTATAATTTTTGGCTGTTCCATCCCAACATAATGTCTATTATAAAGTTATCTGCATCGCTTTGAAAATAACCTGCAAAACAGTGGCAAAATTCTTAAAATCAGCTGCTGTTGCTTTTCTTGCACAATGTTGCATCTTAATGGAGGGAACCTATTCTTTTTAACTAGGTGGGATAAATTGTTTCATGAATTGGAAAAATAAATGAAAATGATTCTAGAATATTTTTTTAGAATATTTTGAATTGTAAGTTTTAAAAAGCAACAACCTTGGAGCCCTTTGAGGATGCTTCATGCTAATTCATTCCAGAATACACAAGTTGGGGAAAGTTTAATTTCCTCCAAGTTGGGAAAACATGGGTTTTGCTGGTCGTCTTCATCCTTCATTGTGCTTAATTTATACATAAGCATGCATGAAAAATATCCTATATAGAAAGCAAATGTAAAATATTAGAATTCTTAAATATTATATGTAAAGTTATAAACACATGAATGGCTTCTGGGGTGTTTTAAATTTCCATTCACAAAATTGATTTTATTTCACCTGCTTTAGAACATTCGGTATAGTAGATTGTGTGCTTACCAAAGGATTTACACGTCTATAAATTCATGTTGCAAGAATTTTTATTACAACAGTTGATGTTTCTTGTTATACAGCACTTTTTGAGGGACTAGTAAAATGCACATTCTTACACTAAAGTCAGATATGAAGATTAGACATGACTACAAAAGAATTCAGTATCAATATTCTATTTTAATTTAAATCCATTGTTTCATCATTAGTAAAATACTTTGTTGTCTTTTGGAGAGAAGTATGACACTATTTCAAAAAGACAATAGAGTATGTATAAATCTTGGACAAACATCTCTCTTTTTGGGAGGTGATGCAGTGTAATATAGCGTAATCTAAATATGCTGTTTAAAGTGCGCCTTATGTATATGTATATTAAATCTCAACAAGATGCAACACTATCAGAATATATATAGTAATCAGATTGATTAAACCAACCTTTCAGATTACAGAACTTTTCTTAAATTATAATCTGTATAAATATTGATAAAAGAAATAAGCAGTTATGTTGAACACCACTAAACAATTGTAGAGAAGTGGGTGTTTTCTAACTTAGAATTAATTTTGCATTATCTAAAATATATATTTCTGTTCAGGCTCTACTGACAATAGAGAACTGATTTAATATAGCTAGATCAAGCAGTGCCTCATATATTTATCATATTAATATTAATTCTTAATATGTCTTAATATTAATATTTGTTAATATTAATATTTGTTTCATTTTATCTCATGACATAAAATGAAACAAATCTTGGCATGTAAGAATTAAAACGCTATGCTATAGTTAGTGATATTAGTTCTGCTAAACCTGATCTTGACGAGTATTTAGATGAAGAAGCGAGTTCTGAAGTTTTGATGTTCTTGCCACATGTAATTGTTGCTGCATTGAATTGTAAACCATATGAAATTGTCTAGACAGCAGCAGAATGAGTCAAGGTACCAGAAATGATTATGTGACAACATTATTTAATCTGATTTAGACTTGGTGGTTACGTTTTTCTTTCCAGATTTGAAAATGAAGGATTTTTTAAAAAAGAATACATTGTGAATTTGTTAGAAACAGTATTACTTTTCTCCGTGTATATTTACAAACTGTCTTGTAATGTGTAATGAGCATAAAAAGGGAGGTAAAATATGAACGAATCAGGTAGCACTTCCAAGATTAAATTTTTATGACATTTCATATATTTATGTTTGCATGTTTTGTTATGTACAGTGCACTGCAATAGTTGAACAAAATGAAATTACTGTTGTACTTTCAACTTTAAAAAGTCTTATATTGCTTAGAGAAGCTGTCTTGTAAAAGCAATGTATCCAATTCAGGGTTAGGTATCCTGTGAGCAATAGGCTTATTATGCTGTGATGGAGGCCTCTGAATTTTTCTTCCCCAGATCAGGGAATGTTGTTACATTGTTACATCAGCCTCCATAATCTTGGGCCCACAGATAAAAGATAAAAAATTTCCCTGGCAGCCCAACAAAAATATTATCCATTTAATTCAGCCCTGTTATAATTTTTAAAATTCACATTGATGATAAGTTCACTATTTGCCTTATCATGTCTGAGAAAAATATCCTATTGATGTATTTGTAAGCATTGGGGAATATGAATCAAGATTCTTTGTCAGATGGGTAACCAAATAAATATCAAATCTGAAAATGGAAAGTGTGCTTTAACCAAGTAGGATGTCTTCTAGGTCTGCTTATGCTCAGGTTTGGTTTAAATAGTTTCATTAATTTAAATTTGTTTTTTGCTGTTTTAGGCAATGCTGACATAGGAGGCATAACACACAGTGATCATAATGGTCCTCTGCTAATTAATGAGGCTTCCTAGATGTATTAGTTGCTATGGGAGATTGGACCAGTGTAACAGTGGCAGAGCTGTCTTCAGGTAAACCAAGTGATAAGTGGAAATTTCAGAATATTTATTTGATTTGTACTATTGACAATTCCCATATAGTGAATTGCATAGTGATCCAGTAAAATACCAACAATAAAAGACTGTAAAGACAGAATCACCACCACTACCTATGAGCCCTCTCCTCATTTCAGGAAAGGGATGGTACTTTTGTCACGAGATTCTCTCAGGACATCTAAATCAGATGGGGTGAAATAAAGAATAGGACTGGAGTAGGAGGCATTGTGTATTCAGTTGCTGAAGGAAATGTGGGGATCAAACAAAATCCTGGGCAAAACCATGAGCTACTTGAAATTGCTGACTGATTTATGTTAATGACAACGTGTACTCCAAAATGCGGAGGCGCAATGGCTCAGCTTGTCAGCTGGAAAGCTCACAGCCCGGGTTTGAGACCCAATTGCTTCACAAAAGTGTGAGCTCTCAATACTCACCCCAGCTCCTGCCAACATGTTTGAAAGCATGTGAATCCAAAAAATAAATAGCTATGCTTCAGTGGGTAGGTTACCACGTTCTGTATTTTCATGTTGGCTGCATGATGACCGAAACATCTCTCATCAATGCAGGTTCCCTCAGCTGAAAATCAGAGATGAGCACCGCTCCCTTGAGTCAGTCAGAACTGGACAGGGGAAGACTTTAAATCTTAAATTTCAAAATACTCTTTTGGAATTGAGTCCAAAGCACCATATAGGTCCTGGGTTTAATGCGAGAGACTTAATAGCGCTCACATATTTTATCCATTCGTAAGCTCTGAACATCTGTTCATAAAACACGTAACATTTCAAATGTGAATGCAGAATGATATGGTGGCTTATAATTCACTTTGCTGTAAACCGAGGCTTGGCAGACCCATTACAAATTTTCATATATTTTCATTTAATAGCCAGTAGTAAATTTAATATTTTCCATGTATCATGCTAAAGTATTACAGTATGGAAAAGCACATAACTGGAAGAAACAGCACATTGACATATGAATTGAAATGCTAGCATAATTATTTAATCAGATGCAGATTTCTCTATTGAAGATGTATTGCCACAGATGTTGTAGAATGGTTTCAATAATAGCTTTTTAAATAAAGATTGGTATGTTAATTATATAGCTCTTCCCTCATCTTTCTGTAATTTGAACAATCATGGCTCTCAAACTTGGCTTGAAGGTATTTTGAATAACCTTTCTTTTTACCTTAAAGGATATTCAAAATACTTTTAAGCCAAGTTTGAAAGCCAAGTCTAGGTCTCAAACTGTCGCTCTCTTAAGTCATGATTATTCTTTAGGTCTATGACTGCTTGAACTTTTTCCTTCCCCAGATAATAATATTACTTGGAATACCTCATCCAGAAATATGTCTCCCTCAAGCTTAAGTGTGCCTCAGGTGCAAAACTCAGCACTGCCTCCATCTAAAAGCATGCACAGCTTTTTTAGCGTACTCTGCACAGAAGAGAATATTGAACAGAGCCTCTGCTATCTTAACAAGGTAAAACATATTTTATTACCAAGAGGGTCTCCTGAGGAATACCCACCCTTGCAGCCTCAGTCCTAAAAATTGGTAATATGGTTCAGATTTCATCACTGTCCAAGATTGATTTAAAAATACTCTTTATCTGTTGTGCTAGGAACTGACCACGCTTGGCTTCCCATCGCTTTATGCTGATTCCAGAGGGAAAGAAGTAAGCATAGTTTCTGTATTAAACTGTATGAATGAACTGCTGCTGATGCAGCGTAAAACTCTACGTGCTCAGGAAGAAACAGAAACCCAGCATTTGAAACTGGGCAGCGATATGGACCATCTGCAAAACTGCTACATTAAACTAAAGGTAACATTCTATTTTATGATACCCCTTTTTAATAGGTGTACATGCTCTTGTTTTCTAAAGGTATTCACACATCAAATTTGTGAAGAAATATTTGAACATAAATGCTATGTCATCTTTGATCTTTTTTAATATGTTCAATTCAGTCTTTTTCACATAGAAATTAGACCAGGGTATTAGTTGTCTTTGAAAATGTTCAACAGTTTGGAGCTCAGCTGAATGTTTTAAATTAGATTATTTCCAGAAAGATTCTAGAAATAATACTTGCCTATGAACTTTTTGCAGTGTAGAAGAAATAGGTAGTCCTCGACTTATAGCAGTTTATTTATTTGAATTGCCATGGCACTGAAAAAAGGGTTGCGTGACCAGTCCTCACACTTCAGACTCTCATGTTTTCCCCATAGTTCCCTGATCATTGCTATCTGTGATCTTCCCAGCCAACATCTAACAAAGTCCATGGGGGAAGCTGGATCCGCTTAATGACTGTATGATTCACTTAATAACTGCTTTGTTCATAAAAAAGGTCATGAAATTGGACATGGGTCGCTTAACAAACACTTTGCTTAGCAACAGAAATGCTGAACACAGGTATAGACGTACCTGCATTCTTTTTATTTCTATAACTAGAAGAAAAAAATAGTAATAGAATTATTATTCTATTATTTGGCGGGGGGATATGATCTTATTAGGATTTATAAAACGTTTAATAAATGCAGAAACTTAAGTATAAAATGGTGTGTACCTCATCTAGACTGATAAACACTTACTTAGATACATGTAGAAAAAATATAACCTGTGTGATGATTATATTGGCTGATTATGGGCCATCAACTTATGTTTGACTCCTGGCGATCACATAAATTACTCTAGTTACAGTGCTTCCAAAACTACTACTTAATGCTGGAGTTTGCATTTGTTGATGTTTTGTGATTTCTTTTTATGGATGAATAATTACCTTGAATATATCCCATCCCTTTGTATTGGAGACACCATTTATGACACTTCTGGGTAGAAGGGATTAGCCAGTGACATCACTGTTGCCCATGGGATGCTTATGGGAACTCTTATCATGTGCCCGTCATGTTGCTGGAGCAAATGATGAGAGCTTATCCCATCACGCAGTAGCAGTCTGGTCTTGAATGCGGGCTTGCTAACTTCCAACCCAGCATCCTAATCACACAGACCATCTTGCTCCATTGAATATATAATATTGAATTAGTATATATGTTCATAGTAATATAATAATGTAGGAATATTGAACATAATATTCAATACTAATATATGTTGTTATGATAATATTGAATATATAATAGCCAGTATTTGATTTATTAATAGCCAAAGATTGTAAATGAGGTAGTTTAATTGCAACTTAATTTCAGCCAATTAGAAATGCATCCCGAAAGTGAATTAGAGGCAGAGAAATTGTGAACAGGTGAAAGGGTCAAGATGTTTCTCTCAGTATTGTCAAACCCTTAACTTTCAAAATTCCATGGAATGATTTGTTAAAAAAAGATTAGAGGTAGTAGACATTGCTGGTTATGATAGCAATGCAGATCTAGAAACAGGAAGAAAGTTTCACGAGGCAGAATGTACATTCTGACCCTTGCCTTACTTTCACCTTATGAGTTGAAAACAAATGCCAGATTATTTGATTTTCTTTCTTTGAACAGACTGTTGATTAGTATTGTGTTTTTATTTATTTATTTATTTATTTGGATTTATTGACCGCCCCCTCTCTCCGAAGAGACTCGGGGCGGGTTTTTTTTGTTTTTTTTTGCTTGCTCCTTGTTTTTTCTAAAGAAAAAATATGACCAACTTGTAATTCTACTTGGAAGTTGGGTGGGAGGGAAGGAAGGAATGGTGTCAATGTTCCTTCTAAGGCAGAGAAATAGATGTGGAAGTCAAGAGCTGTGGTGACACAATGGTTAGAATGTAGTATTGCAGGCTAATTTAATTCAATCCTCACTGGCACAAGGTTGATTTGGCCTGCCATCCTTCTGAGGTTGGTAAAATGAGGACACAGATTGTTGGGAGCAATATGCTGATTCTGTAAACCACTTAAAGAGGGGCTGTAAAGCATTGTGAAGGATATATATGTCTAAGTGTTATTGCTAGTACAATTATGTGTTCTGGGCAGCCTTGGGCTAGGAGGTGGCTTAAAGGAAACATTGCCTGGAGTAGCTTTTTGGCATCCATTCTCCATGCTTTTGTTTTTTTTGTTTTTGTTTTTAAACAATTTTATTGGTTTTTACAATATATATAGGAAAGGGTATAATAGGATATAAAGTAACATTTTAGTGGCTTCCATGTAGAGGGTGGTGGTCACCTCCGATACTTTGTACAAATTCAATATTTTAAAAAAAGCAAGCGGCAAAAGATACATATATGTCACATTTCATAATACATACATTCAATCATTTGTTTTTTCCTGCCATCCCTTTTCACAGGTTACAGTAATAGTTTAAAAATCAATTCATTTTTGAGATCTGAGTCTCTTTGCTATTGTTTCTTCTTCCTCTTTCCTGCCAATGGGCCGGATCATGGCCCCTCCTGTTCCCTCTTCTTCGTCTCCTAGGAGTAGGGAATGTTTCTTAAGAAAGGCCTCCGCCTCTTCTACTGTTTTAACTCTAACTCTGCCCCCCTCTCAGAACATTCTCCATGCTTTTGGAGTTACTGGCAAAAGAAAAATTTTCCTCTAGGGCTTGTTGAACTGGGAGTTCATCTCTTGCAAATAAAAAACTACCTGTATTCTTTTTACTTCTAAAACTTCTAAAAACTTAAGAATTTGTGGAGGTGTTGCAGTGCATTGGACCATCTCTTGACAGCTTAGATGTGACTGGTTCCCACAGTGTCCCTTTTCTCATTGACTTACTTCTTTCCCCCACCATCTGTTCATGTTTGTGGATTTCTGAGTTAGGGGTTTTTGGGAAAATTGAATCGTGCAGAGGTGTTTGATGTCTGCTGCGTAGCCTGAGCCTACAAAGGCACAATTTAGAGGGAACATTGTACTTTATGCTGTCTTGAGCTCTTAAAGGAGGAACAGCATACAAATTGAACTAATTTAAACAATACAGTCAAAAGACAAATAGAGCTAAATGCAAGCATTTCGTATTGACTCATAAGTACCTACATTAGAATAACACAGTTAAAATCAGTCTCAAATATTACATCAATCTATATAAATAAAAATGTAAAATAGTTTGTACGAATCCACTAATTTCAAAAACTACTGGACCGATTTACCTCAAATTTTCACACAATGTTCACAAGGACTTCCGATAATAGAATAGCTATTCATTTTGTGCCTAGCACATGTGTGTCGTGTACAAGGTACACAAATGTAAAATGTACCACTGATCAGGTTTTCACCTCCCTGTAACTCCTCCCACCAGGCAACAGTCATTTCCTCAGCCACGGAGCCTCTTAGGGCCAAAAAGGCACTGAGATAGCAAACTCCCAGGTGGCCCATATATATATATATAGAGAGAGGTTTACAGTTTAATAAAAGAGGGACTAGGGGAGACAGGATAGCAGCCTTCCAATATCTCAGAGGCTGCCACAAAGAAGAGGAAGTCAAGCTATTCTCCAAAGCACCTGAGGGCAGAACAAGAAGCAATGGGTGGAAACTAATGAAGGAGAGAAGCAACTTAGAACTGAGGAGGAATTTCCTGACAGTTAGAACAATTAACCAGTGGAACAGCTTGCTTCCAGAAGTTGTGAATGCCCCAACACTGCAGGTCTTCAAGAAGATGTTGGATAGCCATTTGTCTGAAATGGTATAGGGCTTCCTGCCTAGGCAGGGAGTTGGACTAGATGACCTCCAAGGTCCCTTCCAACTCTGCTATTGTATTATTGTATTACAATAGGTAGGTAGATAGGGGAATATATAGATAGGGAGAAATACAGTAGGTAGGTAGGTACATAGATAGAGGGATAGATAGGGAAAGAACAGTAGGTAGGTAGGTGGATAGAGAGAGAGATAGAGAGATAGGGAGAAACACGGTAGGTAGGTAGGTAGATAGGGTGATAGAGAGGGAGAAATACAGTAGGTAGGTAGGTTGGTAGATAGAGAGAGAAAGGAAGAAATACAGTAGGTAGGTAAGTAGAGGGATAGACAGAGGGGGAGAAATACAGTAGGTTAGGTAGGTAGGTTAGGTAGGTAGGTAGGTAGGTAAGATAGATAGGGAGAAATACAATAGGTAGGTAGGTAGGTAGGGAGAGGGATAGATAGATAGGGAGAAACACAGATTGGTTGGCCATTTAACCAAACTGGGCCACAGCAACGCGTGGCCGGGTATAGCTAGTTCAATATAAAATGCTTGCATCTACCTCTGTTTGTCTTTTGACTGTTTTGTTTAAATTATTAAAAGGAACTAACTATTTTAAACTGAACTAACTGAAATAATAAATAGCAGTAAAAGTTAAAAACATTTTAAAGTAAATAGTTGCCACTGATTAAGCTGTACTTTCAGCTTTATACTCCAAACAGTTACGTGTAATCTTGACTTATAACTGTAATGGAGCCTGCCTACTAGAGTCATAAGTTGTGATAGTCATAAAACGGGTCATGATGAAACTGACCCAAGTGAACAAACTTTTTTTTTTTTTGCAATAGTTATAAAGAAAACACATTCTTTGCTATGGGATATTTTTTCTGAAGATCGGAAGTAAAAGCCAGTTTTCAGAAAAAACATAAATTGCGATAACAGGACTCTGGATACTGCAAACAGCTATAAATGCAGGTTGATTGCTAAGTACCCAAAATGTGGTCACAAGGGGGTGTGCCTGGCTCACAGAACTTAGGAACTAGGTTGTAAGTGCTTTTTGGATGGGTCTATTACAACTGTGAAAGTGACCAGTCATAAGTAGAGAACTACCTGTATGCATAAGACATTTTATAAAGTAATACATTGACTCAATATGTAGTACACATTATATTTCAATTTTACACAAATATCTTTTAAAAAAATAGAAAGACCTTTTTTTCCCTGTCGGTTTAAAATTTTGAGATATTTCTCATATACTGGTGGTAAATTTTAAACATTTAAATTATATTGCTTTTTACTAGGAGCAGCTGGAATCTTCTAGAAGAGAAATTGTTGGACTTCAGGAAAGGGATAGGCAAATTCAGTGTAAGAACAGGAATCTTCACCAGTTACTGAAGAATGAAAAAGATGAGGTTTGTTAACCTTATATGCCTGTGGCAAAATCACTGAACTTGTTAATGGACTGGGTGGGTTTTATAAACATTCCTAGTCAATTGTTTTAGAATTACCATATTTTTCAGAGTGTAAGACACACCTTTTTTCCTCTAAAAGGCTGAAAATCTGGGTGCATCTTATACACCGAATAGAGCAATTTTTTTTGCCACCTGAAGTCTTGCCCACTTCACCAAAATGGCCGTGCATACCCTTATGGAGGCTTCCAAAGAGTTCATGGGGACTGGGGAGGGCAAAAATGAGTAAAAAAATTTTTTGCGGTCCCTCCCCCCCCAGCAGCACTCTGCAAGCCCCCCCAAGGCTATTCATGCCTTTTATTTGAAAAAAAACAGGCCCAATTTTTGCAAAAAAAAAAAAAAAAAAAAGGGCCATTTTGGGGAGATTTGCAGAGTGCAAAAACTTTTTCCCCCCTTTCGGAAAGCTGTTTGATTAGAGTGGTTCATGAGAATTACATTGATCAAGTGCTGTCCCAGCAGAAACAAAGTGCTACAGGTTGTCTGCGATTTTCTTCTCCAGCACATAGATAAATACACCTGGAAACATCTACCTATCTACCTACCTTCTCTCTCTTTCCCCCTACCTATCTACTATATTTCTCTCTATTTTTCTCTCTCTATCCCTCTACTTACCAATCTAACTACTCTCTCTCCCTACCTACCTACTGTATTTCTCTCTCTTTCTCTCCCTCTCTATCTATCTACTTTTTAAAAATATTTGCCTCTTCAAAACCTAGGTTGTGTCTTAATAATAATAATAATAAAAATTTTAATATTTCTAAACCGCACCCTCTCCCCACAGGGACTCGGGGCGGTGCACAGGCACAGTAAAACAATAAATACATATAAACATTTCATTAAAAATAAATTAAATCTAAACCTGCGCTAAAATTCCCATTAAAACTAAGCTATATTATAAAACCCCAATAAAACCCCAAAGACAGAGAGACTATCCTAGGCCGGCCAGACAGAAGAAATGAGTTTTTAATTTGAGACGGAAGGAGCGGAGGTGCGTCTTATACTCTGAAACTCCGGTGCGTCTTATACTCTGAAAAATATGGGTATGTCAATCCTATGAAATTATTGCAGTTCAGTTTGTGCCATTGTGATTACATTTTTACATTACATTATATTATTTTGTCCTGCAGCTTTATATTCTTGTATTCTTTGATACTGAGGCCATATAAAAGAATAGCTATTCTCTTAAATGGAGAGGCAGCAATATCTTCTGCAACTCATCTCATAAAGATCAAAACATCTTTATGTTTCAGAAACTGTCTCTGATTTTAGAAAGCAAGGCAATTCCAACAATTGAGGTGATATGCTTTATTCCCTTTACAAAGTTCTGCAAAGCATCTTTTTGGGGGATTTTACGCCATAAGAAATTGTCATTTCAATTTGGCCAAGAAGATGAGGAAAAAAATCCATGACATTAGCCTCTAATGAATTCTGTGAAATAATGTGTCTGATATCTATTTGGAAGTGCAGAGAGACAACAGCAAACATAGTTAAAAAGAATTCAAGTGTGGTTTATATGGTACTCAGACTTACCTAGGCAAAACATATATTCCACATCTAGACTTCCTTTAGCAAAATCTCTACCTGTTTAATTTGATATAGCTGTTCTTTAGGAACTTAATTAACAAAAGGAAACATTGTGACTAATGTATCTTTATTTTTGGGGAAAGAGCAGGACCAACAGATCAGAGAATCAAGAACAGAAAAATCCTTTAGTTATCCTTCTAAGAGTATGAGAAAGAAGGCATTCCAGATAATTACAAATGACTTCATGACCTGAAGCAGCTTACAGAAATTACTGAATGACCCTGTCTTGATTACACTTTTAAAGAATTATTACTATCTCTTAGTGGATATTCATTTGTAGCTAGAAATCAGATATAAATGTGAATTGCCTGGGATTTCTAAAATATGCACACTTCTTTAAATGTATGCATTTTAGATTCAGAAGCTACAGAATGTTGTGGCAAGTCGAGCATCCCAGTATAATCATGATATGAAGAGGAAAGAACGAGAATATAACAAACTAAAAGAGCGGCTTCATCAGCTTCTAATGAGTAAAAAGGATAAAAAAATAGGTATAACTATTTATTATGGTAAAAATGGTGATACAGATCTTTGCTTCTGCTTCATATTTTAATGTGACATTGAGTAATGTGTTAGTAGCATGGAAAGAGTAATTAAAATACACTGATGGATAAAAGTTGGGAAACTTTTTTGGGGAATGTGTACCAAGGAAGTTACTTATTAAGGACAAATAGATATCCCGAACAAAATGTATGATAAACTCCAAACTAGAATAGATCCTATAGTATTGTTCATCTTAGAGGCTGTGCGTTAGCTTGGTTCCAAACCTAATCCATCTGAAACAAAATTACATCTGGCTTTTTACATTTACTTATTTGGCCATCTATTACACATAATATCACTGTGTGTAGAAGTATTTTTCTAAATGAAAGTACATTGGTTAAGTTTAAAGTAAAAAGAGTTTCATCTATAAAATAGAAAGGTTCTGAGAAGACAAGAAATGAAAGTATGTATAGAGGAGATGTGATTTTGGTTTAATTTTGGGTTACAAATTTTGAAATATAGTAGTCAATCAGCTCAGATTTCCTCAAGTGACAAGTCAATTTTTATTTAACATCTTTAAGACATTGCTTTTTAAAATTCTTTTCCTTTTTATAGCTATCGATATTTTAAATTATGTTGGAAGAATTGATGGCAAGAGAGGTGCCTGGAGAACTGGGAAAACTGAAGCTAAGTGAGTTGGCCAGTAAAATGTTCTTTTTTGCTTGCTACTGTATTTCATATTAAATTACTGTGAGGTGTTTTTTTTTCAGAAATGAAGAAGAAATGTTCAAAACTCTCTTAAATGAGTATGAACAGCGCCAGAAACAGCTCCTAGTTGAAAATGCTGAACTAAAAAAGTTACTTCAACAAATGAAGAAGGAGATAATTTCTTTGCTTCCATCACAACAGCAGATGCCTAAAGAAAAAATTGAAGATAACGCTGGTCCTGTAAGTGTTTATGTAGCACATGATTAAAACAAAACGGTGTGTTGCTAAATCTTGTGAAACTCTTACAGGTATTCCTCGACTTAGTTCAATTAGTGACTGTTCGAAGTTACAATATCACTGAAAAAAGTGACATATACCATTTTTCACACAACCCTTGCAGCATCCCCATGGTCATGTAATCAAAATTTGGATGCTTGGTAATTGGTCCATGTTTATGGCAGTTGCTACACCCCAGGCTCATGTGTCATCACCTTTCGGGGCCTTCTGACAAGCATAGTCAATGGGGAAGCCAGGTTCATTTAGCAATTGGGTTACTAACTTAACCACTTTTTATTTTATTTTTTAGTTTATTAAATTTCTATACCGCCCTATTCTCTGTGGTAGGACTCAGGGCGGTGCACAGAAAAGTTAAAACCACAACACATACATATATTGTGATTAGCTTAACAACTGTGGCAAGAAAGATTGTAAATGGAGCAAAATTCACTTAAAACATCTCACTTAGGAACATAAATTTTGGGCTTAATTGTGGTAGCAAGTTGAAAGCTATCTGTGGTCGTGTCATTTTGGTTTGATTTTAAAGGGATGGAATTGAATTCACTGGTTATGTTTTGGGCACATCTGATCCTTTTGGGGATTTTATGTACCATCTTTTTTGGAACAAAACCATTGAAGATAAAACTAAGAATAGAATAAAATATTTAACGTGTAATATTTAAATATAATTAATAATAAAAATGTCAAGAAATACCCTACTAATGATCAAATCAAATAAACCACCTTTATGGTCAAAGACCAGCATTAGGAGGGTGGGCTACCAGGAGTTTAAAGGCATTAAAAGTACAGAAATAAAATTACATAGAAAGATAAAAAGATAAAAAGATAAAAATGATAAATGTTCTTTAGATTGCATAATTATTTAATTTAACAGTAATAAAATACCCAATATCGTGTGATTTTAAGTGCCATAATTGAGAAGTTCAAATCCTCATATGTTGTAAGGTTCATAAAATGCTTTCTTTCTATATCCAATGTTCTATCTTTGACAGAAGATGTGAATGTGAGCCACAGCATCTATGATTGATTATTATTGATTGCTGTTTCTATTTTGGACTGTTTTTCTCCCTTGCAGGCTACCAATAGTTGTTCTCTTTTGAATTGGACAACCATAGAAATTATTTAGTAAAGATGTGGATATTTTTTCTCCTATGCAAACTTGTGCGAGGAATAGAAAAGTTTTTATATGGTTTCCATTTAGGAGACCATTAGTCTTTTAAGAGGAAAGAATATAAACCAGTTACACTTTTAGAATTCATAAAAATGCAGGTTCATAAAAATATGTTTCAAATTGTCAATTATTTTGTAACATTTTCACCTTTATATTCCATTACATAGATGCAAGGATAGGCTTGCGTTGGAGATGCTGAACTCGTAATAATTGTGGTTCACAAATAATTTGCTCTTGGTGGACAAATTATTCTAATTGGGGGCACTTGGTTCTTGTTTCAAAGCTGTTCTGTTGTTCTGCCTGTCAGTCCCCTCCATCATCTATATAAATAAAAATGTAAAATAGTTTGTACGAATCCACTAATCTCAAAAACTACTGGACTGATTTACACCAAACTTTCACACACTGTAGCCAAGGACTTCCGATAATAGAATAGCTACTCATTTTGTGCCTAGCACGCGTGTGTCGTGTGTAAGATAAACACAAATAAAAGGTACTAACTGAAAAATGTTTTTACTCCCTGTAACTCCGCCCACCAACAGTCATTAACTACGGAGGCCTCTTAGGGCCAAAAAGGCACTGGAGTCAAACTATTCTCCAAAGTACCTGAGGGCAGAACAAGAAGCAATGGGTGGAAACTAAGCGAGAGAAGCAACTTAGAACTGAGGAGAAATTTCCTGACAGTTAGAACAATTAACCAGTGGAAGAGAAATTGCCTCCAGAAGTTGTGAATGCCCCAACACTGCATGTCTTCAAGAAGATGTTGGATAGCCATTTGTCTGAAATGGTATAGGGCTTCCTGTCTAGGCAGAGAGTTGGACTAGATGACCTCCAAGGTCCCCTCCAACTTTGCTATTGTATTATTGTATTATAGTAGGTAGATAGATAGGGGAATATATAGATAGGGAGAAATGCAGTAGGTAGGTAGGTATGTAGATAGAGGGATAGATAGGGAGAAATACGGTAGGTAGGTTGGTAGGTAGGGGGATAGATAGATAGGGAACAGCACAGTAGGTAGGTAGGTAGTTAGATAGGGGGATAGATAGAGAGGAAGAAATACAGTAGGTTTGTAGGTAGGTAGGTGTATAGATAGCGAGAAATACAGTAGGTAGGTAGAGGAATAGAGAGGGAGGGAGAAATAAAGTAGTTAGGTAGGTAGAGGGATAGAGAGGGGGAAATACAGTAGGTAGGTAGGTGGATAGATAGATAGATAGATAGATAGATAGATAGATAGATAGATAGATAGATAGATAGATAGATAGATAGATAGATAGATGCAAAGGAAGAAAGGAAGGAAGAAAACTAGATAGGTAGAGGGAGAAAGGAAGAAATATAGTAGGTAGGTAGGTAGGTAGGTGGATAGATAGGGAGAAATGCGGTAGGTAGGTAGGTACGTAGGTACGTAGGTAGGGGGATGGATAGATAGATAGGGAGAAATACAGTAAGGTAGAGGGATAGACAGAGAGGGAGAAATACAGTAGGTAGGTAGGTAGATAGAGGGAGAAAGAAAGAAATACAGTACGTAGGTAGGTAGAGGGATAGATAGAGAGGGAGAAATAAGTAGGTAGGTAGGTTGGGGCTTATATGGTGGTTGTGTGTATGTGTGCAGGTGTAGATCTACACACAGATTGGTTGGCCATTTAACCAGACTGGGCCACAGCAACGCGTGGCCGGGTATAGCTAGTTATATTAATATATCCCTTAATTACCTTTAGTCTCTTTCAATATACAATGCAGGATAGGAATTAAGTGTTGTTACCCTCTTTACTCAGTAGGTGGAGCTAGTACTTTTCTTTCACCTAAAGAACAACATAGAAAGGATGCAAGTAGGACAATCGACTATAGTGAATTCATGTACATTCTGTAGTTAATACATTACTGGCAGATTTTTAAAAAGAGACATACCTTTTACACTTAAGCTGCCCAATATAATTGATCTCAGTTTATGAGTACTAAAACATTATATAAATAATGTATGAACATACCATGGTTAGAGAACAAAGGTTAAACTCAACTCTTCGGGTGCAAGAATAAGTTGACAGACTAGGACAGTGTTGATGAACCTTTTTGGCAGTGAGTGCCAAAACGGGGGCGTGCACAGGTGTGTATATTGAAAACCAGAAGAGCAGCTGTGTGCATGCATGCGCTGAGAACATGACCTTCCAGTTTCCAGTGTGCGCATGCGCATTGGCCACCTAGCCTTCCATTTTCTGGCACACGTGCTCACATGCGCACCTCAAACAGAAAGATCATCTTCCCAGCAATTGCATGTTCACCGGACAGCTGGCCTTCCGGTTTCCGGTGCTCCAGCGTGCATGAAGCCCAGTTGGCTGGTGCACTGGAACCTGGAAGAACAAGGGCTGATGGCTGCATGCCCAGAGAGTTGGCTCTACATGCCACTTCTAGCACACATGCCATCAGGGGTTTGCCATCAGGGGACTAGGACATGAGAAGGATTTTTTAGGAAATACCGATTCTAGTACGTTGTCTAGACTCTAGAAGAATCAAATGATAAGTGATTAGTTGTGCTACATGAGGAATACTGACACATCTCCATGAAACAGATTTCCCAAGATTGTAGTTGATTTAATATATTACATAAATTAGATATACTAATATTTAATAAATATATAATTATAATTTTTGTTGAAATTAATACTATTGTAAATAAATATGCACACAGTAAATACCCATAACAAAATACAAATGAAACCAGTAGAATTATCTTGCCATCAGGGAGAATAATATACACTATAAAACTACTATCAGAATGAAAAGTTTTGGATCTTCTTGCTTTTAAAAATCCATTTTTAAAATGCAAATTTATATTTATATATCTTTTTTCAGATTCTCTCAGACTTGGAGGAAGACTCTGGAGAAGCAAATAAAGAAGATATGTGGGAACTTTCTTGTGAAACAGTGCGTGAACAGCTTGCTAATAGCATTCGAAAACAGTGGAGAATGCTGAAAAATCATGTTGAAAATCTGGATAACCAAGGTGATGCCTATTTTCCCTACAACGTTTATTTGATTTCTGCTTAGGAAAATGGCTAATATAGTTATAAATATTATTAAAATAGAAAAGTCATGAAACACAATATGTATTTCCTCTATTCTTAAGCATATAGTGACTTCTGTTTTGAACACCTTTATTTTTGAGAAATTGCTTCCTTTTATAAATACTTATCATTTTGACAATAATCTTCCCATTATCTTCTTTCCAAAGAATTTATGTCAAACTGAATGTTGTGACACCCATGAATTAGGGACAAAGGCAGAGAAATAAGATTAGTTTAATTTTGATTTGGAGTATTAAACATAAGTATAGTGTTTTTTTCTACATTATTTGATCTCCATGAATGATTATGGTTTGATTTTGCTCAACTTTTCAAAGAAATTACACTTTTTATAGCTGGAAGTCCTTCATGAACCCATGATATTAGTGCATATATTTTCTTTTATTCCTTTGTTATCTAGGCACTCATGTCTGATTCTCCTCATTTAAGACAAAGCCTTACCAATTATGTTTTGGATTTTTACATAATTATTTTCAAACAGCCCTGTTAATCTAAAGGATCTAAATAAAAGTCATGAAATTATAAACAACTAAAAAGCAATTTAATAGCCTGTCAGTTGAGAGGATTAAATAGATTTAATGAAAATATGTATATGAATTCTTCTATATACTGTATTCTAAAATCAAATTCAGTAAGAAATACAAATTAATGCAATCAGTTGTCTGTGAAGGTGGTCCTCAGGTTACAACCATTTGTTCAGTACCCTACAAATTTATGACAATGCTGAACAAGTGGTTGGAATTCCAACTTTCACAACATTCACTTGCTCACATGATCACAATCTGGGTGCTCAGTGCCCAGCTCACCATTATGATGTCTCAACAAGTTGTGATCATGTGATTGCAATTTCCTATATCCCCTGTCAGCTTCCTACAAGTAAAGTCACAGCAAAGCTGGCAAGAAATTAGAAGTTATGGTCACTTGAGGTCCTTGCTTAACAACCCATGTGGTCCTCACTTAATGACAACAACTGGGACTCCCAGAAATGCCATCACTAATCAGTGCAGTCATGTGACATTGCACTGTACAACCATGTTTCTTACCAATGGCAATTCCAATTGCTCTCATAACCCAAGGACTGCCTGTACTTCTATCTCTACCTCTACCTGTAATTGACTGCAAACAGTAGCAGTAATGGTGCACTGTAAGAGCTGCAAGTATTACCATTTGCTTGAAGCAAGAACTTGTGGGTAGCCCTCAACTTGTAATCATAATTAAGCCCAAAATTTCCATTGCTAAGCAAGACTTTAACTTGACTTTTGCCTCATTTTACGATCTTTCTTGCCACAGTCGAATCATTGTAGATGTTAAGTTAGTAATATGGTTGTTAAGTGAGTGGCTTCCCCATTGACTTTGCAAAAGATGATCATGTGATCCTAGGACACCACAGCTGTCATAAATACAAGCCAGTTGCCAAGCGTCTGAATTTTTATTATGTGACCATGATGATTGTAGTTGATGAAACTGGTCATAAGTCATTTTTTTCAGTACCATTGCAACTTCAATTACTAATTAATGATTGTAAATAGAGGACTACCTATACTACATATCAAAGAAGGGATATGTCAGAACTGGTATACTTTGTAAATAACTGATTAATTGAATACATACAAAGCAGGGCATACCAAAAATAATCAAGCACTTTTTCAAACATGTAGTATCGCATGTATATTCTGGCTCGCTGAGTGACAAAGATACAGTCTCACGACATGAACATGAACTGGAAGTGGAAGGACTGCAGCTGGAAATTCAGCAGTGCAAAGAGATGATAAAAACTCAGCAGCAGCTTTTACAGGTAAGCATTGAGATATGTACCAGTTTCAAAAAAAGAGATGAAATTTACAAGAAGAATAAAAGAAGTGCATCAGACCATAATCCTGCTTGTTGCCAGTTGTACAAATAGAAGAAAACCACACCTTAAGAACTGGCATATAAGTGATCTCCAGAATTTAATATTCTAAACATTTAACTGGCTTTGATATATTGATGAAGAAAGGAACATTGCATGAATCATCCACTCTGCCTTCTTTGCATTGTTTGGAACTGGGCATTGTCTCATGTTCGCTGTAAGGAGAATAATGAGTGGCATGGTGGCCTTGTGGTGAAGACCACACCACCCACTCAGAAGGTCGAGAGTTTGCTTATTTAGTAATTTAGTTTTTGGATTCCCCTTTCCATCCTATACATTCTTCTGATTTCTGGTTTAATGTGATACCATTTGTTTTGTTACAGTTAAGTTTTTAATGTTATTTGATTAACTTTTTCTAGCAACTAATGATAACTTGATTGTGGCCAGGGAGGCAGCTTTCAAATAACCTCATTTGATTTCTCCGTACTTCACATTCTATCTGCAGCAGCAACTAACTGCTCCCTGTGATGATGATACCAATATGTTGCTACAGGATTGTTACTTGCTGGAAGAAAAAGAGAGACTCAAGGAAGAATGGAAGTTGTTCAAAGAACAAAAGAAGAACTTCGAAAAAGAGCGCAAAAGTTTTACTGACGCAGCTATTCGGTTAGGACTGGAGGTACTTTTCATAAAACTGGAGATTAATAATTTCTTAGGCAACCAGATGACCAAGAATTATACCCATAATGCAGTAGGCTTTCTTTTTACTTTATCCATGTTTCACATGGGGATCATTGAAAAGTTCAAAAGAAGGAATATTTATAATAGCATGTGCCCTTTTTTTTCCTTAAAAGATAAGATTGTCCCACTATCGCTGCATACAATGCTGTTTTGAAAAATCAAGAGTTAAATTTTCAACCACATAACTCAAGTGCCAACATCATCACAATTCTCTGTACTTCAGGATTAATTTCTCATATTCTTAACTAGTTGCATGCCATTGTACTCCTCTGAAGGAAGAGATCTATAGCTGTCACTGGATTTACACATAGCAACTGTGATGAAGAACTGCTCCAGAGTTGGCTAGATTTAATGATAGTTACCTGTTGAGTGATAAAACCTTCTTGAATACGGCATGTTCTCTATATGAGGGCTGCTCCTTGAAAGTGGTCCAAAAGTTTCAGTTGATGAAAATTAAGCAAGTAAATTGCAAAGTAATAGAATGTACAGTAATCCCTCGTTTTTCGCGGTTAATCGGGACCAGACCCTTCCGCGGAAACTGAAACACCACGAAGTAGGATTCGCAATACACTATACCGGAAACTTGAGTTGGTGGACATCGTTTAAAGCAAGCACTAGGGGGCGCTTGCCTCCTACCAATGCATTTTTTTTCTATTCTGTATTATTGAAAAACCCGCGGAAAATGAAGCCGCGAAAAATGAGGGATTAGTGTATAGCAATTGCATAGTATCTACAAAAAGATTTTACCTGGTTACCTGACATTTACCAAGCATAATTTGCAGTATTGATGTGGCCCTTCAAAGCCTAACTAGCTTCATGCCTAAGTGATTACTTCTCTCATTACAAATTGGTTTAATTGTTAAGGAAAGACCCTTATAATTGTTAAGGAAAGACCCTTATACAGTTGTTCATTTATTTTTATTTATTAAATTCATACGTCATCCATCAAGCGACTCTGGGCAGTTTACGATGCCATAAATTACAGTATAAAGCAATTCGGATGTTAAAAGCATTAAAACATTCAGTATTGAAAAACATTAAAATGAATACAAAGTGAATAAAAAGGGCCAGTGCATAACTGGAGTGGAGGTAGGAATCTTCCCCTAATCTAGCTACAAAATGGGAGATTCCCCCCCCCCCCAACACAGCCAGTTGGCCAAGCCTGGTTTTCAGACTCTTTTGGAAGGCCAAGAAAGTGAATCTCACCTTGAAGGGCACGATGTTTCAGAGGGCAGGAGCCATGGCATGGAACTGGGGGTCCTTCTCTCCCTGTCTCTGCAGAGCTCTCCAAAGAAGCGTAGAGAGGGCTCTGCATTTGGATTTCGGTTGCTGAGATCCAAGCATGCAGGAAATGGCAGGGACCATTTGCCTTCCTTACCAGCTTCCCCACTGACTTTCTAGGAAGGGAAGATTGCAAATGGCAATCAAGTCATAAGTACAAAGGGGTTGCTAAGCACCCAGTTCATGATCATGTGAATGCTGGGGTGGTGCTGGTGGTTGCAACATTTTGCAATAGTCAGAAATAATTTATAGGCTGTAAAATGCCCTTTCTGAGGTTTTATAATTTCAATCATTAAGCAAGTGCTCATTAAGCGAGGACTAATTGTATACGTTTTATTAGCTACTTTGAATGCTCATCAGAGTATAAATGAAGCACAGTATAAATCAAATAAATGGTATGTTACAAATACCCCCCAAAATTGCAAAAGTATTATTTTTGAAGTTAACAAAACATTAAATACATTGATTTTTTATAATTTTATATTTTCTCTTGATGCAGAGAAAGGCATTTGAGGAAGACCGTGGAGTTTGGCTAAAGCAACAGTTCTTAAATATGACTTCTGATCAAAATAAGCCTGATTGGATGAAAGTGCAGAATGCTTTCTTGGGAAGTAAGATTTTTATATATGTTTATCAAGTTTGGTTTCTCCTTGATGTCTCAAATATTTGTTTGTTGATATAAATCACTGGTGATTCCTGAATAGAAGTTTGAAGTCACACATAGATGCATGCAAGCTTATCTTTCTCTTGAGGCCAAATTTGTCCAGAATGGTATAGGGTCTCCTGCCTCAAGCAGAGGGTTGCACTAGAAGACCTTCAAGATCCCTTCCAACTGTGTTATTCTATATTCTGATATTCAACAGAATGAACATCATGGGGGAAGAAACCTTTCCTCTACTATTAGTCTAAACAAACGGTATGCCAACTATGCTGAGAAACAGACATTCTGCTCTCAGCTAGTCAGTGGTCATAATTTGGTAATTAGTGGCTAGTGGGAACCAGATTGCTTCTAGTTAACAGCAGAAACCTTTCTATTTCATATGATTTAGTGGATCATGTTGACCTTCTAGACAGACAGACACACAGACACACACACTCTTACTGGCACTCCTCTGAGCTTTACAGATTGTTTAGTTTTGATCCTGTACAAGTGATAATTCTTTCATTCTGTAGGTCTACAGTTGAAGCCAAATAATAATAATAATAATAATAATAATAATAATAATAATAATAATAATAATTAATAATAATAATAATAATAATAATAATTATTATTATTATTATTATTATTATTATTATTGTTATTATTATTATTATTTTATTTATAGACCGCCTCCTCTCCCCAAAGGGACTCGGAGCGGTGCACAGGGAAGTTAAAAAGCAAATATAAAATACATATAGTTAAAATAAGAATTAAACAAATTATCCCTGCGCTAAAACCCATTATACTAAAACTAAACTACACTCCCCTAAAAAACCCAGTTAAAAATGGAAGACTAACCTAGGCCGGCCAAGCAGAAAAAGTGTGTTTTCAATTTTTGACAGAAGGAGCGGAGGTCCATAGTTGTTCTAATTTCGGGGGGAAGGTCGTTCCAGAGGGCTGGGCCCGCCACAGAGAAGGCCCTTCCCCTGGGCGTCGCCCGCTGGCATAGCCTAGTGGACAGCACCCGGAGAAGTCCCTCTCTGTGGGAGCGGATCGGCCGCAGAGATGTATGGGGCAGAATCCGATCCCGCAGATAGCTAGGTCCCGTGCCATGGAGCGCTTTAAAGATGATAACTAACACCTTGAAGCGCACCCAAAAGACGACAGGCAGCCAATGCAGCTCGCGCAAGAGCGGTGTTACATGGGTGAACCTCGAGGTTCCCATAATTGCTCGTGCGGCTGCATTCTGGACAAGCTGAAGTCTTCGGGTGCACCTCAAGGGGAGCCCCATGTAGAGAGAATTGCAGTAGTCCAGTCGGGATGTCACGAGGGCATGAGTGACTGTGCGAAGGGCATCCCGATCCAATAGGGGACGCAACTGGCGTACCAGGTGAACCTGGTAGAATGCCCTCCTGGCCACGGCTGTCACTTGATCTTCCATGGACAGCCAGGTATCGAGGAGGACGCCCAAGTTGCGTGCCCCATCCACAGGGGTAAGGTGTTTGTCCCCTATGGCCAGTGATGGAGTCAACTGGTTGTACCGGGATGCCGGGAACCACAGCCACTCGGTCTTGGACGGTTGAGTCTGAGTCTGTTACTTCCCATCCAGGCCCGCACGGCTTCCAGGCACTGGCACATCACCGCTACGGCATCGTTGGGGTGGTTTGGGGTAGATATATACAGCTGCGTGTCATCAGCGTAGAGGTGGTACTCTACCCCAAAACCCCAAATAATTGTGGTAAATTGATTTTTTTTTCTGCTTAAGACCAAACTTGTCTAAGATTTGTTAATGTGGAATTTAATGTTCCAGATAACTATATGTGATTTCTAAGAGAAGTTTAAGGGATTTGTGAAAATAAATATTTAGGCAAGAAGTGATCTCAGATATTTCAGATACAGTGTATCTGCGCCAGACATCCATCTTGCCACAATTTTGGTACATCTCTATATTTTTTTTAAATTATTCATTAGATTTACATGCTCATCTAGTCTAGAGCAGTGTCCCCCAACCTTTTCAGCTTGGTGGCCCAGCACAGGGTGTGTGGGGGGAGGCAGGAGAAGGAAACTGGGCTGCGCACCAGGGACGATGCACATGCACACATGCATCTTGACTTGCATGAGTGATGAGCCGGCAGACATCCACATGAATGGAGTTGAGCTGTGGGTGCTACTTGCGTGGCCCAGTTGCAAATAGGCCATAGCCTGGTAGAAGTCACTTATAAATAAAGTATTGCCCTTAGATATCTCTCAATAGTCAAAATTTTATGTTTATTGAGCATATTCCTGTTATATTCCCAAAGACATCCCTGCCTGCTCTTTCAGGTTTCTCTTTAAGTACACACACCACCTCCAAAATTTCAGAAGTTTTGTACATACATTCAGTTGCTGTCTAATAACTACAGCAGTTTTAAAGACTATGATTGCACACCCAGGTTCAATCAGAAAAAGATAGTGAATGTATTATAGCAGTATCTTATGTAGTTGCATCGGCTTCCATAATTTCAAGAAATCCAAATCTAGATATAGTTGGGCAATAGAGAGATTGTTAACTAGAGCAATGTTTTGCAACTTTTTCTTTCCGCCCATGGCCACCTTCCAAGGTTGTTTCTCATTTGTGGCTTCCTTAACCATGTCTTACTTCTGGTAAATAAAATATATTTATTAGATTTGTGTGCCACCCATCTTGTCCAGAGATTGCCACTTGGCTTGTAACTAAAACATGTTTTTATTTATAATAAAGGAAGTACTTGCAGTATAATCACTTGGCTTGTCTGTAGTCCTCTTGTACATGTCGTGGTCCCCTGTTGCATATTTTTCACCTGAAATATTCTAGGGACACTGTATAGTCCTGATTAGAGAACTGCTGAATTAGAGGATTTGTACTATTTCTGGCTGAGTTCCCAGAATGTAACAAGGCTTAAGGTTGGCTAATTTAGGATTAAGGAACCTAATTAGCAATGGCAGGGACCTCCAGTGTTTGAAGGCTTTTGCTGAAAGTTGCTAATGGATGAAGTTTGAAACATCTGGTTGCTGACATGTATGCTATATATTGCTGACCATTTTAACAAAAAAAAAGGGCTCATGGTATGGTGACAACTTGGAGAAATTAGGAAGATTTGTTTTTGAAATTTGTGATGTTTTAGTAAAATCACCAGTTCTCAAACTTTTTGTGAATATACAAGTTTATGTTATTATATTATCCTCCTTTCCCATAACTTTCTGCAAAGTTCAGTTATGAGAAATAAAGATTATGTCCTCAGGTTTGGGGTGACTCCCATCCAGAAAGATAAGATTAGATAAAAATAAGTTACTTGTCCTTGATGAATTCGGTGTCCCTTCTGTTCCCAGCTGAATGTCTGTGGGATTTTTTGTTGATAGCTACAGCTGCTATCTGCAGTTCTGAGCTACAGCTTCTTCTCTTCCATTGTACTTTTCCAGCATTGTGAATAGATAGTGCTAATGGCAGATGCTTTTCCTAATTCTTCTTTACTTTTTCAATACATGTATTTTGTTATATTTTGTTGTTTTGTGTATTTTACTTATCATTTTTCTCTATTGTACGTCTAAAGAATGTACTTAAATGAAGTAGATTGGGTAATGGGTTTTTTGATTCCAGAGTATTCCAAGCTGGCTGGATACCAGCCAGGACACATATCTATGTAAGTTCTCCCCTTTTCCAGGGTGGTTGGTGGTACTGTACAGGAAAATCAATGGTCAAGGTGAATTTATTTTATAAGTTTCATAAGATGAGGATATTTTGCTATTAAGAAAACAAAAGAAAGCTGGCCTGTTTAGAGTGGTAATGGGTTCTTTGAGAAGGGACAGCTGTTTTTTCTGTACTTACTGGAATGGCCAAATCACTATAACAAAGGTTTTAGCTTTATAACCAAATAAAAAGGGGGAACGTCTTTATTTGGTCATAAAGGGAACTCTTGGCCACTGTTTAAAGCATGAGGTAAATGCAACCCCCATTATTTTCTCAGTCTGACCCAATGAAATTTCAAAGACATGTAATAAAAAAAAAAATCAGAAACAACAGAACATTTGTCAGCTTGGAAAGCTGTCTCTAAAATCAGATTGAAGAAAAAAGAGTAGACTTTACTATGATATATTGATTTCTGTTGTAAACTTCCCAACAATCACAATTCTGTGGAGACTATACAAATGCATTAAGAACACTTTCTGTACAATCAAGTGATACAAAAAGCAACAAAGGGAAATAATGTTTATAACATCATCAGCAATAATGATACTAATCATGACAAATAGGGCACAAACCTTATAGTAAAGCTAGTAGCAACTTATGGAAGAATTAATAATTGTAAAAGCAGTTTTAAAATATCACAGAATTAAATAAAATACAGATTTTTCCCTTGGTAGTGAAAAAAATATCATAGAGTTGCCAGCCTCTTTAGGGAAGGCCTGAGCCTTTTCTGAGAAACATTGTTTGTCTTTCAGGTTCTGAATCAGATAATCCATTAACCAATGTCAGGTCGCACCAAAAGAAATTAAATCATAGGTCCAATGTACCCAAATTTTCAGGTGTTTATCAATCAACTCAGCACATTATTGAGAACAGGTATGTTTTTTTCTTATTTTCTTTTCCAACAACAGAAAACATTAAAGAGCTATAATCAAAGTGTTTTGAATTGGGAGAAATTACAGTTAGCGGTTCCAAAAGATGGCAAAACAGTTGTTTTTCAATATGACGGAATATTTGGTTTTAAGAAGGCAAATGCTAGGCTATTCAACTCACAGTAGCGTCTACAGATTGGAAGCAAATACGTACAACCATTTCTTCTTAGGACTTCAATAAAATTATTGGTTCTAAGACTGGTTTTGGAATTCCCTGGCATATGCCAAACTTAAAATATGTTAGGACAAGTGTACAACATCAACTATGGATGCCTTGCACAAAGAGCTTTTTATTTTTGTAGCAATGAAGATATAGGAGAAAGTGGAACCTATATTATGTAGTTGTATGTTGTTGCCAAACTATTTGGTTTGGGATGGATGGTTATTTTCATAAAGGGAGCCAGCTTTTATTCATCTCATCATTGTGTTTGTACAAACCATATTGAAAACCAGTAGCAGTTGCAGCAAATCCTGATGCCAAAATGATGCCCTTATTTCTTGGGTCCTGACATCTAAGAAAAGTAGATAAGGCATTTTCATGATGTTATGATCCTATATTTAATCATTCCATCCTTTTCTGCAAATGCCTGTGTTAAGAATAGTGCATTAATTTTCTTATTTTTTGTTTTCTCCCAGTTTGAGTACTTTTCTGGATAAAACACCTGAAGACCAAAAGACCAACCAGATGAAAAGGGAGCCTTTAATGCTGCAGATTAAGGAAACCAGTCCTGTGGCAGAAGACAGTGGGAACAACATTCATGGGCCACTATCAGACTTATGCACAGACCACATCATTAATTCATCTTAGCTTTTTGAACGTTCTTGCTCTTTTTAAGTTGTTTCACCCATAAATTTTTTGAGTTTCACAAAACAGACAATTCATGAGTGGAGTTGATGGTGATAGCTGTTATGCTGTATGTGTGGCTTTTTAAGAATCCTTTTCTGCCTCCCTCAAAAAACTTTCCTGTCTGTCCCATTTAGAAAGAGAGCCTCTGCCCTTCACTCAATATAATAGTAAAACTTTATTTAGATTTATGTATATTCTTATTACAGATAATTCTTTAATTGAAGGAATGTGTGATTTTTTTGAAGCAAAAGATGAAATGCTTCAGCATTTGTATGTTTTCTTGCAAGCAAAAATAGCACTTTTAGCAGTTATGATGAACTGGTCACTTGTATATTTCAAGTGTAACTGGCATTGAAACTTTTTTCTCTTAACTTGAATGTATAGTATATTATAGAGTAACGTGACAGGTTCTATATTTATTGTACAATTTTGGATTACCTCTTTTCATATATTTTAAACAAAAAGCAGGGCCTTAGCTTTCATGTGATAATGCCATAAAACGTATGAAGCCCTACATTCCCCAAACCATAGTATTTTACATGCCAACTGGTTTCCCCCCCCAAAAAAACATGTTTATGGTTTTTAAAAAAAAAAACATTTCAGGAAAACAAAACTTAAAAATGAAAAACTACAAAATATGGACAAATGCAAATGGAGATGGGGTGCTTTTTTAGGAGTTCATGTATTGTGGATACTGTACAGTAAATCAGAGATAAGCATTATGTCTCTACTTTGTCAAAGTGTTCTAACTGGCCTTTGGATTTCAACAATCAGACAATATGTCATGTTCCTGATGTAAGAATTGTTGACGTATCAACGCTTGAGGAGCCAATCTATATTTACTAGAGTGGAGATACGCCAAATGAGTCACAAAATGATTGCAATATTTTTCCACAGCGCAGTCTGAATGTAGATGATGCATGCTTCCAGTAAACAAATCAGCAGACTTGAACCCCTCTGAAAATATCTCAATTTTTAAAAGGAAATAAATGTTACAATGCGTATTTCAATATTTTATAGTCTGTTTTCTTCCAGTTCACAGATAAGAGCATATCCAGTACCCATTTAAAAGTTCAGAGTAAAAGGTTGACAGCAGTTTTTACAGTGCTTATGAGTTGGGGGAAAGTGTTGTAAAGTGGGCAAATGATCAGATGGTGTTTCAGTTTAAGACAATCATGAAATGATGCACTTTGGAGCAAAATCTGAAACGTCATAGATACTTTAAAGGAGTCTAAACTGACTAAGTGGGGAAAAGATATCAGAGTGATAATATAACTTGGTAAAAATATGAACTCAGCCTTGAAAAAAGTAACTGTGAATAGGGACTTCTGATCCAGAAATACATACAATTGGTGAACAAAGTTTTTATGCAAAAACTATCCAAATTGCAGGTGCCATCTGTTTCTCAAGGAGCAGAGAGTTCATACTGTACCCCAGCTACGTATGGGGATGTGGAACTGGTCCTGGAAATTTTTTTCCATAAAAATGGAAAGTTCCCAAGGCAGAGTTCCCAGGCTATAGCCACTCTAATTAGGTTGAAGTTTATTCTTCCCTATCCATACAGATTCCCCCTCCAGCCTTCAGACACTGGACTTGGGGGAAAACTGATTGGTTGAGCAGAGAGAAAAATGTGAATATCATCTGTATACAAATTATATTTATCTCCATGCTGATGGTTAATCACCCTGCTTCATGTAGATATTAAATAAGAGAGGAGAGTATACATCTCTGACAAGCCTCACAGATAAAAGGTCTAAAACTACAGTAGAATTCTCTCCTATCCAAATCAAAGGACCTGGTCCAAAGGAACTCAAAAACCATCACCACAATGTGTCCTCTCATTCCCAACACTTGGAGCCCACTAAGCAATCAAAAAGATCCTGGCAAAGTTTGCAATCAATTAAATACAAAATTTGATCTTGTACACCTGACTGAAAAAGCTCCTGTTTTTTAAAGGCCTCCTAAAGCTGGCAAACCAACTGTCTTTTCTAAAAAGGAAAAGTTGGAGATGGGATGACATTGTTTGAACATTATTGAATCCAGGGATAGTTTCTTAATGAGAAGCAATACCACCATGTCTTTAAGAGTTTGAAGTTTATTTGATTTCTATACCGCCCTTCTCCCTTTCGGGACTCAGGGCAGCGTACAGCCATAATAAAATAAGTGATACAAAATCTAAAACAATGTGTTAAAAGATTAAATAAATGGCATACATTTTTAAAATCCCATACTAAAATCGCTATTTAAAATCCCTTTAAAACTACGACAGGCCGGCAGCGCAGAATAAATGCGTCTTCATTGCCCGACGGAAGAGATGTAGGTCCGAGATCGTCCTTAGCCCAGGGGGTAGGTCATTCCAGAGGGCGGCAACTGCCACAGAGAAGGCTCTCTCCCTGGGGGTCGCCAGCCAGCATTGTTTGGCCGACGGCATCCTGAGGAGGCCCTCTCTGTGGGAGGTATTTGGCAGCAGGAGGCGGTCTTTCAGGTAACCAGGTCCCTTGCCATGGAGCATTTTAAAGATGGTCACGAGTACCTTGAAGCGCTGGAAAGCCACAGGCAGCCAGTGCAGCTCACACAGGAGAGGTGTCACATGGGAGCATCTAGAGGCTCCCAGAATCCCCTGCGCGGCCGCATTCTGAACCAACTGGAGCCTCCGGGTGCACCTCAAGGGAAGCCAGATACAGATCTGTTGCCAGAACCAGCCCTCCTTCAAAGATGTATGGACTTACTATCTGGGTCCAAGAACACATAGTCAGGAAGGCTTTATGGGTTCTTGTTTCAACCACCAATAACCATACCGACCACCCCTAATGAACACAAAGCACTGGCAACTTCAAACATATAAATAGTTTAATGACTTCTGAAATTAATCTCAATAATACAACAATATTTTATCTACTTTCTATAGGCTCTAAAAAAGTCAAATTTTAGTATATTTTCCTGTGCTTTAATATGCAGTTTTACTAGTCTTGTTCTGTACCCACCCAGCAAATCAAAAATATCAAAGAAGGAATACAAGTGTTTTTTATTAAAAGACAGAAATCATTTAATGCTGTAGAATGCCTACCGAAAAGGATGTGATACGTCTGTCTTAATGGGTATTATAACATGTTCTCAGCTAACCAGGAAAGGGACCTTGGTGTCCTGGTGGACAGCTCAATGAAGGTGTCAACCCAGTGTGCCGCAGCAGTGAAAAAAGCAAATTCTTTGCTAGGGATCATTAAGAAGGGTATAAAAAATAAGTCAGCAAGTGTCATTTTGCCTCTTTATAAATCTACGGTGAGGCCCCATCTGGAGTATTGTGTACAGTTCTGGTCACCATACCTTCAGAAGGATATTATGGAAATGGAAAAGGTGCAGAGGAGGGCAAACAGAATGATTAGGGGGCTGGAACATCTTCCTTACCATATGAGGCTGCAACGGCTGGGCCTCTTCACTCTAGAACGACGGCGCCTGAGAGGTGACCTGATTGAAGTCTATAAAATCATGCATGGTGTGGACAAAGTAGAAAAGGAAAAACTGTTTTCCCTATCGCACAACACTAAAAATAGGGGGCACTCCATGAAACTTTTGATAACTAGACCTCAAACAAATAAGAGGAAGTACTTTTTCACCCAGAGGATCACTGGTCTATGGAACTCCCTGCCAGAAGAAGTGGTGACAGCTGTCAGCCTCGACACCTTTAAGAAAGGATTAGACAAGTTCATGGAGAACAAGGGCTATCATTATGGATGCCTAAGGACACGCTCCGTGTTGGAGAGATAGGCAGGATATCTCTCAATGCCATTTGCAGGGAATCATAAGCAGGTGAAGACATCTGCTTGGGAAGACCCTGAAGCAAATGGGGAGCCACTGTGAGACAGAATGCTGGACTGGATGGGCTGTGGCCTGTTCCAGCAAGGCTATTCTTATGTTCTTATGTTCTTATGTAGCTGCTGCTTTATGCTCTGGATTGTTCAGAATTTTGATTAGCTTTTTCTAGTTTAATTATTAGATACCTAGTCAAATACATAGATCGGCACCCACATAAATAGAATGAATATATTTCTATTCTATGTTTCTTATTTTATCAGTTTATTGCTGACTTTTATGTTCCTATTGTCTTCAACTCTGCATAATATGGTCACTAGAGAACTAAACTAATTACCTACAGAGGATTTTTTGGGTGGGGCAGGGTGTTTCTACTTCTGTTCTGCCCAAATTTTATTTTTATCTTTTCTCATTGTTTGTTCCTGGCTGTTCCTCTGGATTCTTCTCCTTTTTCCAATCTTGGTCCTTTTTGAGAAAAATGACTAGTAGAATGTTCAGCTCACACCACTTTGGGGGAAAGAAATGAAGGCATCTCCCTGTTTTTCTCAGCTGCTGCCTCCTTTCATATTGCCTGTTTGTCAGCAGGCTGTCCATTCTTTGGTTTACGTTGTTACTCTATCAGGCCTTGCAATAGTCACAGGATGCAGACCAGACATCCAAATGATCTGTCAGTTTATTCCTGCTGTCACCAACATTGTTTATGAGTGTAAGTTCTGTAAGAGCAAGCATGCCCAGCTCACTCCATTATGGATGTAAAAATGGACCCAGCCAGATACTATAACTGACCAGCATGCAGATATGGACCTTGGTCAGTTCCATTACCATTGCAAAGATCCCAGAGACCTCTGTTTGGCAATTGAAAAACAACGTGCTGAGCTAAGATTGATCTCAGCCTGGTCCAGCTGGTCTGTTCTTACATTCCTAGCATTTTCTCCATCCTTGCAAAGGAGAGATGGTTTGAAGGACATCTCCCAGGTACTGTATCTTAAATATTCAACAGGTTTAATTAAGCTAGTTATAACAAGATGGCAGCAAGCAAATTTCATTTAAAAAAACCTTACAAAAATATTGCATGTTGTTTAAAAAATAAATGTGTTTAAATTGTAATGAATATCTTGCAGTTTTTGGAAATTTGGAAAGATTCTGTCTATTATAAATATGAATGGATCAGGAACAATTCTACTTGCTTCTATCTTAAATCACAGCAACCACCCAATAAAGGAACAATAAATTAATAGCAATACAACAAAGCAAATTGCCAAGCAGTAGAGGCTTCTCCAAGCATTATTAGCAAAAATGCTTCTACAATAACATTTCTTACAGTGACATCTGATTCCTGTTGCTAAGCTAAGAGAAAAAAATGACTTGCCAATAAATTATACCTGAAAGAAAAAGTAATATTCTATTTGTTCTTTGTGGGACGCGGCGGCTCAGTGTCTAAGATGCTGAACTTGTCGATCAGAAGGTCGGCAGTTCAGTGGTTCGAATCCCTAGTACCACATAATGGAGTGAACTCCCGTTACTTGTCCCAGCGTCTGCCAACCTAGTAGTTCAAAAGCATGTAAAAATGCAAGTAGAAAAATTGGGACCATCTTGGTGGGAAGGCAACAGTGTTCTGTGTGCCTTCGGTGTTTAGTCATGCCAGCCACATGACCACGCAGATGTCTTCGGACAGCACTGGCTCTTCGGCTTTGAAACAGAGATGAGCACTATCTCCTAGAGTCGAGAACGACTAGCACATATGTGTGAGGGGAATCTTTACCTTTACCTTATTTGTCATTTGCTTATGACATTCACAGTTTCATGGAATATTTGGCAATATTTGAAAGTGAGCAAAAAATTGATCCTTGATTGACCGGTCAATTGATAATATTTGACTGATGAACTGACTTGCCAGGTCAGTGAAAATTTCAATAAGGTCATAATCAGTTAATTAGTATCTAACAGTGAAATTGCAATGAAGAATTGGCCCACGTTGTATTTGTGGATATGTGCAAGATGGATTCAGTTTAATTTAGTAAGCATTTATTTTCATAATCAATTTGCTCCATTGCATTCAGTACAGCTAAAATATGAATTTATGATTTTATTACATTTCTAAATTAACCCTTACTCATCAAGTCCCAGGTTGAAGAACCAGACAGCAAAGTGCAATTAAAACTTACTGTAAATCCAAAAAACAGGAGTTAACATAATACAATATAATCTGAGAGTGGAATTGAAGTTAGAATGAAATAAATCATTAAAGTAAGGGCTGCCTAATAACTTGGTTCTCATAAAGAATAATAAAAATAAAAGTATAGAAAGCAAGAAATTGCAGCAGAAATAATACATTTTTATTAAAAGTTTTTTCTTAGTATAAAAAAGAAATAGAAATAAAGAACACAGAAAAAAAGAGAAGGGGAAAGGATAAAATGAGGGCAGAGAAAAAAAGAAATAAACCAAAAGTAGCAATTTCCAACATTTTTCAGTGAAATAAGATATGCAATAAAATTATAGCATCATTTTTTAAAGTTTTTTTTGTTATAATTATTAATACTGGGAGACATATAGCCAGTTTTACCTCATGTCTAAAACTATGTATTACAACAGGTAACTAGCAGCTTTGTTATAAAAATCAAAGGTTTTACTAGGCCTGGCCATAAAGCAAAATTGTTAAGAAGATATCAAATGAATCTCCCTGGAGTGTTACCACTAAAAGGATCTACTCCATCAACCATCCTCCAGTTTACTTAGTGAGGTCCAACTGAGTTGTGATTGGAAAACAGGATTAGGTCTAATTCTGTTCTTATATAATTCTTCAATAAATCTTTTATTACACTCACACACCCAAATTAAAAACTAAAACATTGAAATAAGATAAAACATAGCAAAACAAGACATCACAGTACTTTACAGTTAGTGGTGAGTTTTTTGATGGGCAGTCAACTTCTGCCTAATTTTACAGATAGCAGAATTTAACCACATTCCATGAAAATATCTCCCTGCGGCCGATTCGCTCCCACAGAGAGGGACTTCTCCGGGTGCCGTCCACTAGGCTGTGCCAGCGGGCGACGCCCAGGGGAAGGGCCTTCTCTGTGGCGGGCCAGACCCTCTGGAACGACCTTCCCCCCAAAATTAGAACAACTAAAGACCTTCGCTCCTTCCGACAGCAATTACAGACACACTTCTTCTGCTTGGCTGGCCTAGGGTAATTTAAATTTTAAATTGTCTAGGGGTTTTTAGGGATAGCTAGTTTTAGAGGAGTTTTTAGCGCAGGGCAAGTTTAATCTGTTTTTAATTTTGTATCTTGTCTGTTTTAACTGTTTTTTAATTTCCTGTGCCCCGCCTCGAGTCCCTTCGGGGAGAGAGAGCGGGTTATAAATAAAATAATAATAATAATAATAATAATAATAATAATAATAATAATAATAATAATAATAATAATAATAATAATAATAATAATAATAATAATAATAATAATAATAATAATTATTATTATTATTATTATTATTATTATTATTATTATTAAAATGTATCATGCTGATCCGGTAGTAGCAACTGCACACCAAAGAAATCAGAATTTCCCAGATATTGCATCAAGTGAAAAGTTATGAGTCCACAAATCTTTATAGATGTACAGTATAAAGAGACATATGCTAAGGATTCAGTGGCCCCTTGTAGACAGGGGCACAATCTCAGCTCATACAGAACAGTTCTCCAGAACTGCTGTGGTGAAACCATTACCACATGCCAGAGTTAGTGCCCTTTGAAATATAGAAGCAGTTACATAATAATATAGGTTATTTCTGATTTATGGGGGTACATAAATCTTGGTTTAATTTCAAGGACTTCTTGCAGCTGACATGTAGAAGTAGACAGTAAAAACAATCAGTGGAACGGTTTCAGAAGTTCTGGATGCTCCATTACTGCAGGTTTTTAAGAAGAAATTGGACAGCCATTTGTCCAGATTGGAACAGGGTGTCATGCCTGAGCAGGAGGTTGGACTAGAAGACATCCAAAGTCCTTTTCAATTTTATTCTGTATTCTGTCATTTTTCCTTTTGTTAATGGTCTCCAGGATAAAGAAGAAAAGTATTTTTTTTTTAAAAGAAAGGGGTATCATAAAATGTGACAGAAAAGGATGGGGCTTGACTCAGTTTTTATTCTGACCTGACTGTCAGAATTAAAAAAAATCTTATATAAGAAAATTCTCATATATGTTATAAACACTTAAAAACTAAGTCACTTATACACAAACCTCTTGTATACAGTCTAATCGAGATATATTATAAAATAGAATAAAAAGCAAAGATTTCCACTTAGTAACAATCAGCCTGACTGAAAAAACTGAGTTCCTCATTCACCTTTTTGCTTTCCTAAGGTGACTTGTTTTTTAGGAAAACAGAAGGTTCTTGTTGATTTGCAGGTCAGCCTGAACCTCAGCTTTCTGGAAATTTCTGGTTCCTAGTTGTTCCCATTTTAACCAGGCATTTACCTTGGAAGCCAGAGTATTTGCTGATCATTGCAGATATCTTATGTTGAAATAAATTCTTTGGCCATTGTGACCTGTATCACAGAGCTATGTAACCTTTGCAAGTAGGGTGGCCAGAGTGGAAAAATGTTTTCGAAAAACGTATTGTGAATTAATATATTTTAATTTTTAGTCTTATGAAAACATATTTACCCTTCTCAGATCTTTGCATGTCATTATTTTCTTTCTGGGTGCTCTTCAGAATTGTTGCCAAGATTTCAACAAAATGTGAAAAAAAGTAAACATATTAAATAATATTTATTGAATGTTTTTCCTTTATCATACATTAAAGTTGACAATTTGTGGGGAGATATTTAAGGTTTCTGGATTTCAGTTTTGACTTGCTTTAAATCCTATCCCAGACCCATAATTTTAAAACTTTTCAGGATTTTTACCCATTGACTAGATGACTAGATGACTAGGCTGAGCCTGACAGAGAGGTCAAACGCATCTGGCCTAGCGTAATTTAACTGTTTTTAGGGGTTTTTAGGGCTTAGTTTTAGTTTTTATAGGGGATTTTAGCGCAGGGTGAGTTTAATTCGTTTTAACTTGCATTCTGTATTCTGTTTGTGGTTTTTATTAGTATTTTAATTCCCTGTGCCCCGCCTCGAGTCCCTTCGGGGAGAGAGAGTGGGTTATAAAATTATTATTATTATTATTATTATTATTATTATTATTATTATTATTATTATTATTATTATTATTATTATCATCATCATCATCAGCAGCAGCAGCAGCCATTAGTGCCTTCATGCTCGCAAAAAATCTAAGTCCAGCCGACCTTGAATTCCTTCTACTTTTATCTCCCACAAATTTCTCTTGTCTGTTAGTAGTTTAGGTTAATGTCAAGTGCTAGGAAAATCGGGAGATCCAGACAGTTCAAATGGGTACAAAGATTTATTGTTAAGTTCGAGCTCTTACAAGAACCTGAACTACTAGCAGACAAGGGAAATTAGCAGGAGATAATAGAAGAAATTCAAAATGGGCTTGACTTAGATCTCTTAGGGACTCATGACCTCTCCCTTGGGCTCAGCCTAGTCATGTCCTACATGCCCCTGTCTTTCCTTTCTTTTGGATCCCTTAGTTTTCTGACTGACTTCTTCAGCCATCTATCTTCTCCTTTCACCCTTTCTTGGTGACATGTGTTATTGAAGAAGAAGTGGAAGGGCCCAGTATAACAGTTTTTTCTAGTTGTCTGAAAGTTATCAAATGAAGGATAAGAACAGCAACATCCTTTCAGAATATCTGCATATCTTGATCTCATTTTCTTTCTCTCTTACTAATTTAAGATCTCATATTTCTTTCTTTCAGTGCTAAATATTTCCAGGCTCTCAATGTTTTTTTTTAAATACTTGGCTGAGTTTTTAGTTTGATAACTTGGAACTCAAATAATTTCAAAAGTTGCCAATATTTGATGCTATTAACATATGATCAAGACATCTAGGAATTAACATTAATGTATACAAAAGTATTGTGAGGATCTGCTTTGTAATCTGACATGTTAGATACAATTAATTAACAGGTTGGATGAAGTGAATTCATGTAGAACTGGGAAATCACCATTATGATAACATTATCATACCAGTATTGGTTGGATCTCTCTTAAAATGTAATTATATTATGTATTTGCTCAAAACATTGAGCAAATGCAATGACTGTCTTCAGGTTACAGACAAGCAAATGACTTTTTTAAATGTTTAGGCACAGAAAGTAGGCCTAAAGGGATGACAGTGTGGTCCCAGTTCTTTAAGGGACAAGATGACAGTACACACATGAACAGATGCATTGCAGATATAGGAGTCATGGAAGAAAAGTGATGCTTATTCAACAATGAGATCCAGCATGAATGAGCATAGATTTGACTTAGCAGTGCAGTTGCAGATGAAGCAAGTTATGCTGCTGATATTTCTCTGGGTAGTTCTTACAGGCTTTCCAAAATTAAGCCTTTGGAGATAGGCTTTTATGGGTGCAGGTCTCATAGACTCACTGTCCATTCTATCCTGCAGAGGTTCCTAAGCTACATTACAGCTGACAAAATGTTTTGCACTGTTTTAGTGAAAATCAGCCAATGAAAATTCTGCTAACTTGAGGGACTCTCTTGTTTCACTATCTTTCCCTTTGCAGGTAGTCCTTGACTTACAACCATTCATTTAGTGACCATTCAAAGTGACAACAGCACCGGAAAAGTGACTGCTGACCATCTTTCACACTTACAGCCGTTGCAGAATTCCCCATGGTCACGTGATTAAAAATTTGGATGCTTGGCAACTGCTTCATATTTTTGATGCTTACAGTATCCCAGGGTCATGTGATTAGTTTTTGCGACTTTCTGACAAGCAAAATCAGTGGGGAAGCCCAGATGCCCTCTACAGCCATATTACTAACTTGACAACTGCAGTGATTCACTTAACAAATGTGGCAAGAAAGGTCATAAAATGGAGCAAACCTCATCTAACAACTGTCTCACTTAGCAACAAAAACTGGGTTCAGTTGTTGTCATAGATTGAGGGCTACCTGTATAGGATTTCTCTATGGTTGCAATCCAAACACTAGATATATGGGACTTACTGATATTTCAGAGAAACGGCATATAGGATTGCACTGCCTTGTACAAGGAAAAAAAACCCCTCATACATCAACTAACCTTGCAGATGTTATGCAAGATGCCAATGTCTTTTCCCCATGATGATCTGTTAAGTAAATATTTGCATGATATATTAGGTCAAAATAACCAGGGCAAAGTTTTCGTCACCTAAAATAGTGCCCAAATGGCCATCAGCCAGAAGTAAAAATTGAAAATAAAACCTCTTAAAACATATTTTTATGAGATATTTGATGACCTTCAAAAATAGTGTAGCAATGTATGTCTGGTGAACTTAAAAATATGGACGTATTTGTGGAAAGAGAGAAGAAGAACAGGATTCCTTTGCCTCCAGGATTAAAAGTAGGAACAGTTCAGTAGTCCAAAAAAAAAAAAAAAAAGTTTGCTGAAACTGATTAAAAAATGTGCAATCAGCAAAATCCTGGTTGACACAGATCACATGATGCTTCTCATCTCTCTATAAAATAGCCAGGATGGATGAGAGTTGCCATTCACCTTCACCATGAAGGGAATCGTCCTAGCTCTTCTAGTGGCCCTTGTGGGTGAGTATGGCTTTCTTTTTACTATGACTCCATTGCAAACTTTTGCATAGTTTAGTCAAAATATATTTTAAAATTAAAAGAAAACTCCATCCTTCTATGTTCATATTGTAATCTCTTGAATTTTCTTTGCTCAGCTGCCAGCAAGTTGCCTATCCGTAAGTGTGACATTAATATATCTTATATTATTTCTATTTTATACCATGCATGTTTTTGAAACATTTTTTCCATCATTGAAAATGGGGTGATGAGGTACTATCTTTTGTAGATAAGTTGCAAATCTGCTAGTGCCTGCTATTAAATCTTGGACAGAGTAGGACTATTATCTGCCCCATTAGCAAAAAACAATCATCCTTTTGCAAGATATTTCTCTAATGGAGCAACTAGAATAGTATATAAATATAATCAGTAAGTCAAAAAATAAGTTATGTGCTTTAATCAATTTGAATGAATAGTTGTAGCCTTATATATCATGTTATAACTGAGCGTAGAACAAATATAGAATTAACACTTGAAAAAAAAAACACATTTTCATTAACATTGTAATATAAAATAAAACCTATAGAAGGCACATGCTAAATAAAAATAACTTCTATACAGTTATGAATTGCATTTCATTCAATTGTTAGTTCGTATATCAAAACTATTAGCTAGTTTTGCTCCATATTTTTAGACAAGAATTTAAAGAGCTCAAGCACACAGAAATGTGCTCTTTATTTTTAATTTTTATTTTATTTTAGTTTTAAAAAGACATTTTTTAAAGAAACAAGGGGAAAAAACACATGATAGTATTAGTTTTCCATCCCTTGCAAATTTAAAATTGTTTGCTATTTTTATAAGAATGCAGGCTTGAATTTCAGGCCTGAAATTAACTGAGTTAATTCTGGGTCCATATTTCTTTCCAGTGAATCTACTGCTTTGAAATCTCATTCCTTTTGTGGGTTTAATTTATTTACAAAGGCCTGACTTTGAATTTATAACTTCATCAAACTTTTTTTTAAAAGCTTTCTGCTAGGAATTGCTTGTTATCAGAGAGTCTCCTCATTCCTTTTTCTGTAATGTGATACATCGTTCCTCTATAAAGTAGATAGGAGGGTTTTTTAAAGCAGAATAAGACAATAAACTAAGGAGCAGGGAAGATATTTTGGGGATATTTTAATCCAAAATTAAAAGAAAGAATGAGGAAAAATAATCTCCAAATTTTTTGCAAATTGATAAAAGTAAAAAGTCCCTGCAGTGAATATCCAATAAAATTGTAAATCGAGTAAAAGCACTTTCACTAGCCAGAAATATCATGTGATTTTCCATATGGAAAAGCAGAAATTAATGAAAACAGCCAGATACATTGAAAGCAAAAAGCAAAAACAAAAGATAAAATCCAACAATGGTTGAATAAATCAGCATTCAACCAGCCAGTTAACTTTTAAATATAAAAAATAAAGTAAAACAAAAACTTCAAACAACGAAGTCAAAAAATAGGCTTCCTTTTGAGAATACTCAGCTAAGAGGAAAAGGTGCATGAAAAACCAGTGGCTTCCAGGATGCTTCCTCCTGGGTGGATCCATGGCTATCCAAAAATCATCTTGGGTCATTCCTAAGCGCCTCGTACAAATCCAGGGAGCAATGCTGCCAAAAAACCAGTTTTGGCAGCAAAATCAGCAGATTGTCAAATAGGAGAGAATTTTTTTCCTACTAGTCAGCAGCTATCTTGGGGAGGAAGTGTGCTATTTATTTGCAACCCTGCTAATTAAAATATACTCCTGATTATTTTATACTTCAATGCCATTATTTAGTAAATTATACAATTAAAACATACCAATCTGATTATTATGTATTTAATAAAAGCAATGAATGTTCATTAAATGGAACTTTTTAGTAGTCTTTGTGAAAACCTTTTAGTTCTTGAGAACACTGATGGGATTAAAGATTTTTTGTTATAAACCAGCATACAATATGGGTTTGTTGAATATATGTATATATATACAGTATATAACATATAAATCATAACCGTACTGTTAAAACTAACATTATAACATGTTCATTTTCTTTCTACCAGGGCCCGCCAAACCTCAGTCAAGTAAGCTGAAAAATTACCACAAACCTAACCTCTTGTTGAAATGACATTAAACAAAATCAAATGACATTAAATAATTAATCGATTGATACTTATTTAAGGACCATCAAATTTTAATCCAAAGCTCTACATAATTACTTTTTTGCTTCCTAAAGGAACCATAAAACAGATGTGATTTAGTATGTAATAGTTAATTTAAAGGAAACAATGATACATCAAAACAGAAGGAAACTAAAAAATACCTAGGTGTATTCTTCACTGAGAAACCTAAAAATTTTAAATGGCCTTCTTGGTTTTCAAGTACTTTAGTTAATTTAATAATGAGTTTGGCTAATGATTTAATCTTTACAGTACATAAGGAATAGATTAATATTTGTAAGCGATAATCAGGCTGAGACTGAGAGAGGGGTGAAATATGTCATCAGTCTTGAATCCCTTCATGCTCATCCAGCCCACCTTGAATTCCATTGACTCTATTATTATTATTATTATTATTATTATTATTATTATTATTATTATTATTATTATTATTATTATTATTATTATTATACATTTTCCTTTGTTATTCATCACATTTCCATTTCTGCAACAACAGTGTACTGTCTGTATCAATTCTCTTTTGAACACACATAATCTTATACACCATAATTGTAGCCATAATTCTCACATGTAATATTAAATATACGATTCTTTTGTTGTATTTTCCTGGTAAGTATACCTAGTAAGAATGATTAAGTAAGAAACCAGAATTCCATTGATTCCTGTCTATTGTCTATATGATTTAACTGTTAATAGTTCTTGTAGAGAGCTTAAGCTTTCAATAAACCAATATATGCATTTATACGGCCTGGACACCTGATTTCCCACACTTGACAACATTGCTACTAAAATGTTTTGCTGGTACAAATGTGAATATACCATCCAGAAAGTGGTTGTGTAATCACTGTTAAAAACTACTGGCGGTGAGATCCAACAAAAACAGAGACTGTGCAGAGCAGTGTTGATGGATCTTTTCAGCACCAAGTGCCAGAAACCAGAACAACTACCCAGTGCGCATGTGTGCACCTGGAAGATGATCTTCCAATTTCTGGCATGCACAATGGCCACCTGGTCTTCCAGTTTCTGGTGCCCACGTGCGTGTGAAGACCAGCATGTACGCACCGGAAACCGGAAGATTATGTTCCTGGGGCTCATATGCGCACTGGGCGGCTGCTCTTTTGGTTTTCAGCGCTCCCGCACACTTGAAGACAGCTGGCCGGCACACTGGAACCTGGAAAAGCAATGCGTGACAGCTCGCGTGCCCGGAGAGATGGCTCTGTGTGCCACTTCCACCATGCGTGCCATAGGTTCGCCATCACGGGTGTAGAGCATTAGAAAAGATAAGAATAGTATCAAAGGAAAGCCATTATTTGCAGAGAGACCTTTTCTTACCGAAGAAAAACACCATACAAGCTGTGTAACAATAGGAAAGACAAGACATAGTCAGACAACTTGACATTTGGATGACAAAACACTTGAAAACAGTGGAAAGAAAATATCCTGAAAGAGGGGATCCCTAGTGACTGGAATCTTGAACAGATCAGTATAATAACTATGTTGTAATTCCTACTTGTATATTTTTTACAATAAAAGAAGTTCATAAGTTTAATATATTTACTAAATATTACATTTCTATCCCACAGAAACCCAGAATCCTGAAACTGGTAAGTCCAATAACGCTAACAAGGCAACTAATCAGTATACTTGTGTTAGAAGATGATCATATAATAAAACATACTGTTGCAATTCTCATTTGGATATTTAAAATAGGAAAATGTGTATTCTATTGTTTTATTCTAAAACTACTCAACAATTTATGTATTTTTTTCTTCTAGGAACGGAGAATGCTGATATACGTAAATATATACATATTTTTATTTATATTTAAATTGGTATAGTAAAATGATATTTGGGCTGTCACTGCTGAGTAAAGGAAACAGCATTAGCAGAGTTGTATAAGGCACATGAGTTGTAAAAAAGAAATTCTTCATTTAAATCTTTTTAAACTACATAACATTAACCCCTATTTTGAGTTTTTAAAAAAATCAGGTAAATTATTATTCAATACACAAAAACAATAGCAATCTGCTTAAATGCAATACATTCTTCTTGTTTCCTTTTGTGTGATTTATTATTTTATTTAATTTATTTATTTAATTCGATTTGTAAACCGCACCAATCTCCGTCGAGACGGACTCTGGGTGGTGCACAGGACATTAAAATCTACAATAATAAATAACAAATATACAAAAGTTAAAAAGAAATTAAATAATAAACCTGTGCTAAAAATCCCATTAAAACCAATCTAATTTAGCTGAGGCTCTAATTTACATAGCAAATTATAAAGAGACTCAAAATTAGCATATATAAATCTGCTTAAATGGAATATATTATTTTTGTTTCCTTTTGTGATTTGCACAGCAAATCATAGAGACTCAGAATTAGCATATATAAATAGTAAGCCTTTAATAAAAATCTACCTTCCATTATCCAATTAAAATTTCAGGTTAATAATCATGGAATTTACTGAGTTAAAACCTGTAGCCTAGTATAAATGTTTTCTTTACTGAAGACAACCATATATGTTTGTTTCTATTTGTAGAACCAGAGTTTCCTCCCGAATTCATCTTTACATACGGCTACAACGTCACAGTAGTAACTGGAGTTGAAGATAAGAGTTATGGAAAGAGTCTTATGAACGTACAAACTAATGTACGCATCAAAACAGGTTCAGAAGAGCACATGCTTCAGGTAAGCTTTCTCCCTAAGGATAAAGTTCCTTTCAGTAACTCTCAAACCTATTCAATTGAAGGGAAACTATACTGTACATTCATTCAAGAAATATTCCCATATAACAACCACAGATTGATTAAAGCTTTGTGTCACAAAATGCAAAGAGATCGCAAGCTTTGCTTTGGGTTCTCAGATGATAAAGTAGGCTTCAGGTTGGAGAGGTGAAGAAAATTCCATAGCAAGCATATAAAACAGTAACTACGGAGTTACTCTATGCTGTACAGTAATGCACATTCATTCTCAATCCTAACATTTTCTGTACAATAGGCCAAGAGAAAAATGATCATCTTAAGCTTCAATTCTTTATTTGTCTGCAGTTTTTTTAAAAAGTTAAGCAATCCTAAACTATTCATTCATAAGTGCATTATATTCCTGAGAACAACAACTGTGATTTTAAAACTGAAGCATAATGACATTTTAAATTAGTGTTCCACAAACTAAAATGTAATTAGTGAAGGTGTTTCAAATAGTTGCTGAACTGGGGTGGACCAGACGTTACCTTTCTGGGTGTTGATCCCCTGGGTCTTTATGCAGTGGGAATTATTGCAAAATAACTCTGCAATACTAAAGCTGAAGCTAAGGAGCAAGCAGTTTCCTATTGCCTGAAATTTTGGTATGTCTTGTCTCCTACTCTTCTTTCTACTGGGAAAGAGATGATATGAAGATGTGACACCACTTCACTAGCCTTTGGGAAATAGATCTAGATGTCGTTTGTAGCTCTTCTGCCCAGTGAATGATAATTTTCCTTTCCACACTGCAAAAACAAATGCCATGTGAAATCACAACAGGTGTGGGATGCTGATTTATGGACAATTGTACTCCCTTATTGGTCAACTGGGGGAAGAACTGGTCAACACATCAGTATCCTCCCATGGCATTGTGAGAACAGTAGGGATGAGGTCAATTGTAGATTGGGTGTCTCGTGGTTTACATCACTATGCCAATTAATCGTTAATGGGAATAGACGTTTTATTGTTCAATGTTGCTATGATTGACCAGTGCAGAAATCATCTTTTTTTTTTAAGCGGGACGAATAGCAGCTCAGTAAAGTAATATTAGTGCATTTGTTTACTTGGTTCCTATTTGAACTTGAAGCACATGCTGTAATGGGGAATAAGCATGATCCCTTCCAAATTAACAATTTTTAATATCTTCTACTGTTGTCCACAAGATTTAACAATTGCTTCTTTTCTTTCCCTCTGCCCTCCATTTGTTCTTAGTTGGAGAATATGAAAATACGACATGCTGTTGGATTCTATCCGAGCCATAGCTTGTCAGAACCACAAAAGGAATATAAACAACTCCTTGACTGCCAGAAGTTGACAATCTATTTCAAGTACCCTGGAAAAACTAACTCCATCCGTATGCCAATGACAGCAAACCCACTTTGCAAGAATTTTCTCAAAGCCCTAATTGGCCAGTTGGGTGTCACAACACGGAACTCTAAAGAGTATGAAGTATTGGAGGTTAGGATACTTTTCATCTTTTTTTCATCTTTTCAAGCTTTATTTTACTGCAGTAGAATACATTTAATGAGCCATTAACATATGAAGAACCAAGTGTCTCCTACTCCTTGAGCAATGTGATTTCAAAGCATATTGGATTGCTCTTTGTAATTTTCCACTTTGCTTAACTTTTTTTCCTGAATAAGGAAATGGTGACTTCTAGGTAGTCATATTTAAACCAATCTCTTTAGGTATCAATTGCTATTCTCCCTCAAATATGTAGATATTCATTCCCAGGGGATTCTTTGGATGTTCTTGAACAACAGATACATTCATTTCAGAGGTGAAATTCAAAGATTTTTACTACCTGTTCTGGGGGCGTGGCTTGGTAGACATGCCAGGGGAAGGATACTGCAAAATTCCCCTTCCCCTTCCACTCTGGGCCAGCCAGAGGTGGTATTTGCTGGTTCTCCAAACTAGTCAAAATTTCCGCCACCAGTTCTCCAGAACCTGTCAGAACCTGCTGAATTTCACCCCTGGTCTATTTCCTGCTGGATTTGGAGAAATATCAGTAAATGAACAAAATGTAAAGGAATAGATAAAGGAGAGGAAAAAAATGTCCCTAAGTTGTAGACATTTTAAATGCACCTGATTTTATTTAAACCTGCTTCAAATCTCTTTCCTTGACTCTCATTGGGAATTTGAGTTTCCCTTTCTTGTACAAACTGAGTTTTTCAATATTGGCAGGATGGACTTGAAGGAGAGTGCAGCACCAGGTATATTATCTACGTGGATAAAAAGAACAACGCCTTTTATCACAGATTCAGGGACCTGAACCTCTGCAAACAAAAAATTATGCTGAATTTTGGAATCCCCTACTACCCGCTCTTCCAGCAACCCAATTGCTTCCAAGTAAGAGTGCTGTACATCTATTTTCTCACGTTGGTGTGGGTCCCTTAGCTATTATAGAGGGTTTTCCTTCTGCAAACTACAAATATGAGATCTTGAACTGGGACATGAGGGGAAGGAAGACCCCCATTTCTTGGGTTATAGTTCTGATCTGGACCAGGACTTTCATATGTATATATTAAAAATGGGGGAGGAAAGAACACCAGTCACAGCTTTAAAATAGTATACTATTTGGCTGTAAAATTGCATTGTATTTCTCCTTGTGAAATATGTTTCTTTTTGTTACTTAGAGAGAAAGATTTGTTCAAGGAGGAATTGGTTCAGTCATCAAAGTCAAGCTGGGCGAGACGGGTAACATAATCACTGATATCTGGTCTGAAGGAGCACATGATTTCCCTCTAGGAGTAGGAGATTCTACTGCATATGTGAAAACTAAGTAAGTAGCAATATCAAAAAAACATTTTGCACTATGTTTAGTTTGCTTTGCTTTTTAGTCCACCTTCTCTATGCATTGAAAGGCATAGATGGATGCCTATATAGATCTAATTTAACATTCTAAGTTACATTAGAATGTAACTTCAATAGATCTGTACCTCTCTATTCTGTACCAAACTCCAGTAATCTACCAGCAGATCCAGGGCTGTATGAAAACCGAAAACAATCCAGCAAATATACCTTTTCCAGCACCACTTTTCATTTTCAGAACAAAAGAAGAACAACTACATTTTTATGGCCTTACATTTGTGGAAGGATAACATTGACTCTCGAGGATTTTGCCCTCTACTATATTTGTTTAATTGACAATGGGAAAATATTTTAGGTGTGATAATAGCAATAGCACTTACTGTAGACTTATATACTGCTTCACAGTGCTTAACAGCCCTGTCTAAGCATTTTTACAGAGTCAGCCTGTTGCCCCTGACAATCTGGGTCCTCATTTTACCTCAATTTTAACTGCCATTTTACGGCAATTGGCAGTCAGCAGAAATAGCCTGCAGTACTACATTCTAACCATTTTGCCACCATGGCTCATAATAATATGATATGATATGATATGATATGATATGATACTTATCATAACCTGGCAATAGATCTGATTTGCAAAAATACCTCACAAAAGCCATAATTTCCTATTGAATTGAATATACTAGTTTTACATTTAGGGATGAATGATACAATGTGGGGAATTCAAATTAAAAACTTTTAGAAAATTAGCAAATATACATAGCTCAAATATGTTTCTTTAATCCAATGTGAGGACAAGTCCAAATCTTTGAAGAGAAGTGAATCCTGTTGGCTTTGTTTGCATCATTTCTTATCTCTAGTTACCTTCTTCTGACTTTCTGGAGCCAATCCTACAGTGTTTCAAATGGATGATTCCTCATTTATGATGATTTAGTCATATGTGTATGTGTGTGTGTGTGTTTGTTTTCTTCCAGGCAACATCTCTTGTTGATTGAAATGAGACCTGAACAAGGTGAGCAGCAGCAGCAGCAGCAGCAACAGCAGCAGCAACAACAACAACAACAACAAGGAGAGCTTGTAGCAACCAGCTTGAATTATGAACTGCCTGAACATATGTTTTTGCCTGTGCAGGAGAAACCCAACGTAGATCCTATGCGACAGGTAGAAAAATGAAATAGTGAACAATTTAACCCTTTCAAAACCAAACAGAAAACACCATGATCTTGGCAATTGGAATGAATGCATGTTGTTTTTGATTTTTCCTTGGACAGGCTGATCAACTCTTGGAAGAATCAGTGCACTGGCAGATGAATGATAAAATGCTTTCCACCCAGGCTACACTATTGGCCCGACTCATACTACGCTGTTCATTAAATGAGCTGAATACTCTCTACAACAAGTTTTCAAGAACCCCTGTTCCTAGGTACGTTAGCTAACTTGCATATTGCATACTAGCTTTACCTTAATCTCCTGAAACCCCAGATGTTGTTCTTCCAGAGGAATTAACAAGATTCATGGAAAAATCAGCCAGAAAATATTTATTCATTAATGGACGATTCAGGATATTTTAAAGAATGTGTCCCTCTATTCATTGCAGAAAATTCCTATTGGTTGCATGTGCCAATGCGGGTAATTTGGTCACATTGAAGTTCATCAAGGACAAAGCAGTCAGTGGAGAACTTCCATTAAATGACCTGATGTGGGTTATTCCCATAACTCTCCATTCTGCCAACCCAGATATTACGAAAATGGAGGAAACTGCTAAAGTGACAGCAGTGAGTATATGTTATGGTGTTGTTGAATGGCACTGTAATATGTTTTTAAAATCTACATAGGATGCATTGTGTCCCTAAATTGAGAATATTCTCCTAAATTCTAAGAACAATTTTGTTTTCTTCCCAACAGGAATTACTTTCCAAAATCACTGACAAAACATCTTTCCTTGGAAAAACAGTTTACATGGTATATGGGACTATGGTGAACAAGCAATGTTCCAATTCTCGAACCTGTCCTCCTAAATTGCTTGAGGTATGTGGCTAATTTTATCTATAGATCTAGATAGATATCAAGATCTAAATCTTGATTATGTATAGATAATATCGCAACAGAAAAACATGAATTTTCTTGGCAGAAAGCAATACAGATTATTTGGTACAGAAATGAAAATATAAGCATACAGGTGCACAGACCCATATCCTGTTTATTTATTTATTTATTCTTTATAGCCTCTCCATGTCCTCCTAACTGACGCAATCCGGGAAAAAGACGAAAAAAGAATTTTATTAGCTGTGAAAGCTATTGCCAATGCCGGCCAGATTGTCAGCCTGAAACAAGTGAAACTCCTTTGTGAGAATGGTAAATATAATGAACACATCCAGATGGCTGCAGTTCAGGCCCTGGCACAAATCGGCAAGCAGGATCCTACAAAGGTAAGTGGCAGAAAACATGTCTTTTTATTAAAGTAGGTAAAAAACATATATAGCTAATTATCTTGCTTTCAGGTAACTGCAAAACTTTGTAACTAACCAAGCTGAATGTTTGAGCTTCTAAGTGATCCCTGAAACCACATTACTGAATAATCTTTATGGCGATTTCTAGAACTGGTGGAGGCTTAAAAGAGATTCCTGCCGAGAATGTGTGTGTGTGTGTGAGAGAGAGAGAGAGAGAGAGAGAGAGAGAGAGAGAGAGAGAGAGAGAGAGAGAGAGAGAGAGAGAGAGAGAGAGAGAAGCTAGTCATTGCACGCCAAAGAAAATGCTCCAATCAAAGGCCTAGCCACAATACAATCTTAGAGCCTGTATTTGGAGTTATTTGGCCATCCTATAAATCACAGAAAGCAAATCCTTACAAAAACTATTACCAATATTCCCCCTGATTGTTTCCATGTTTATTTGCTGAGCTCCCCATTCATTTGTTTCTTCCTTCCTCTAGATTCAAGGTATACTCCTCCAGATGTTTATGGAGCCTTTCCGCTATGAGTCTGTCCGAATACTTGCTTGCACTGCCCTCCTACAAAGTTCCCCTCCACTATCTATAGTGATAGCCATAGGCAATACAGTGCTGTATGAGGAGAATATCTATGTTGCCAGCTTTGTGTACTCCCACCTGAAGGCTATAACAAAGATCAGGGACCCTGCACACAACATCATGTAAGTAGAGACATTCAGACTATGTGTTATATTCGATATAGAAATGTTATATCTATCAAGATTCCAAGTAATACATTCCCAACAATGAGAACTCCCATCATAAGCAGATTGGGAAGTTTATTAAGCCTGCAGAAGGCTGCAAGATTGTTAAATTGTAATCCTATACACAACTTCTCAGAGGATACAGGATGCGAGCTGAATTCCATAGAGTCTAGTGCTGCCTGTTCTTGAGACAGTCTGTAGACGTTGCCCCAGTTAATAGCTAATAGAACCTAATATTAACAATGTCCTCTTTTTTCATTTAGAGCTTCTTATTGCTCTGTGGCCATCAGAATTCTGAACAACAGGGCGGATGAACTGACCTCCCCTTTCAACAAGGTTCTGTATGCCATCTTTTTCCACTGTGAGTAGCTGTTACTTAATTATTTCTCCATCCCTCATTATGGATGAGTCACAATATTTGGACTAAGTTTATCTGCTCCATTATGTTCCAAGTGAAAATCACCCTATTGTGTTTCCTACCCAATAGTTCTGATTTTCAAATTCTGTACTGTGTCCTATGCCTTGCATTTTATAAACTCAAAAGGATAAGAGGGGTTATTTATATATAAGTTGTTCCATTAATGTGGAATCAGACCAAATCATTGACTTGGGCTGTTACAATGATTTGATGGTAATGACTAGTAAAACTGAGAATGTTTCTTAGGTTACAATGCCCGAGGATGTTTTTAAAGATGCATCGCTTTCCTGCTTTCTAGTTTTTCCAGACACTAACTTTGCAAAGTACAAGGTTCCATGCTTCAGGCATCTCCTTTAATTGAACCTTGTCTTACTTCATACAAAATATTAAGTATGAAATTACAGGTTGTGCAAATGTGATACAAAATGAACAATTGATTCTATTGCTCCGAGCCACTTAAAAAGAGGCACTGAAATCTGCAAGCTCTCTTTAGGTAGAACTAGGAGTGCAAAACTAGATTATAAAGATTAGGACTGTGGGACAGCAGTAGGGATATATTAAAAAATATCTTCACTCTTTGCTACCATAACATAGTATCATCTGAATCTCGGTAGTTCAGATCTGAGAGTAGTGTCTAAACTTTATTTTGCAATGCAGTTCACAAAACGAGCCTTGTCAACCAAGCAAATTACTATAGATCTAAATAAATGCATAGTTTGTGGTACAGACAAAAAGTTTGCATCAAAATAATTTCTCAGAATCCTAAGGCATAAGGCAGGTATGTTAGCTTAGGCTCAATGGCAATAGCATTCTTGGTTTGGTAGTTAAATAAGGACTAAGCCTGTTCACTGAACCAAACAAGTAAAATTTCAAATCTTTCCTTCTCAAAAAGCTAATAAACTCATGATGCGTGTTGTTATTCTTTTTGTATGACAGATTTTCCTAACAGTGGACTTATTACAAAATTCTTCATGTCTGGTGACAATAGATTTCCTTCAACTGCTGTCTTCAAAGCAGATTTTGAACATTACGGTATCAAGGCTGAACTGGTAGAGGTATATATTATATTTTTTAAAGTTCATTATTAAAAAGCATTTGAGATGTTAATATGTCCCTATCATGTCACTTCACAAATAATACATCTTCCTTCCTTCCTTCCTTCCTCTTTTCTCTTCTTTCTTTCAGGTTGCAGTGCACCTACATGGTCTAGGTGCATTGTTTGAGGAATCAGTTGGCCAGACTGAGCAATACGCTACCGACAAGAAGATCAAAGATACCCAAGACCAGGTATATTTCTGTATTTATTCCTTTTAATATAAATGTTAGAGGGGATATTAGATAAGATTATTCCAGGAGATTTACTAGGAGAGCTGCCCTGCTAAAATCTTGCATCTGGTAGCAAAATTCTTCCCAGGTTAATATTGTAATTTAAGATAAAGTAAACCATCTGATCACTTTATTTGTGGGGTAGAATCTAAATACAGGTTGTTCTTGAATTACAACCACAATGGAGATCCTGTTGTTAAAGAAGACAATTGTTAAGTGAATCATGTCCAATTTTATGACCTTTTTGCCTGGGCTGTTAAATGAGTCACTGTAGTTGTTGAGTGAACCAAGTGGTCATTAAGTAAGTCGAGTTTCCACTGCTGACTTTCTTGTCTACAGCCAGCTGGGAAGGACATAAACTGTGATTACATTACTCTGGGATGTCATAAATACAGGCTTGTTGCTAAGTGCTCAAATCTTGATCACGTGACTGTGAGGATGTTATTATGGCTACAAGTATGAAAATTGGTTGTAACTCCTTATTTTTAGTGACGTAACTTTAAATGGCTACTCAATGAATAGTTGTAAGTCGAGCACTGCCTGTAAATTAAACTGGACTTGTGGCATTGTAGAATCATAGTATGTCAGAACTAGAAATATCTTTCTATAAAGTATAATGATTGAAGGGGAGATGCAAATAACTCGGAGCATTACACTGTCTTTTTATTTACATGAACTTTATTTACTCGAACTGACTCAATACTAAATTGCTCTCATTGGTTTGACTTTAGCTTCCAGACTTCAAAGAAATAGTTGTCAAAGAGCCGTCCTTTGGTGTGGAAATGAAATTCCTAGGATACAACTATATATATTTCTTCTCTTCAGAAATGAGTCAAAAATGGAAGGTAAAGATGTCTAATACATTTTCAGCATAAAATCCATATTGTTATCTCAGTCAGCTTAAAGCCCCTTGTCTCTTTACCCTATTTTAGGCAGAAGAGTTTAGACCAGCTGTGATCAAAATGTGGATAAAACTTGTTGAAGTATGTTTGAAAATGGCCAGCCTTCACGTGACTCAATACCTCATTATAGATATGGGGCAGGTTCATCCTACACCCTCTGGTTTACCACTCGTAATAAATTTTAATGGTCTTGTGAGAGGAAATCTAGAATGGAAAGGTAAGGATGGAAAACATCACAATTCAAAACAGCATGGGTAAATCATATATGATGGGGGAAATGGCCTAGAATAAAAACAATTGAAAAATATTAGCAATGCAGGTTACCCAACCAGTCTGAAGCAAGCCATATTTCTGTATGATTCTGATAAACACATGTCATTCATAACCTGATAATATCATCTTATTTAAAATGTAGTTGTATTACTATTTTTTATAAAGGCAATTCATATTTCTTTCTCTATAACACACAATTTATTAGCTTCAGAGTTTCCAAAGTAGATATTATCATCAGTCCTCCTTTATTCTTGTTTTCTTGTTCACAAAACAATCTTCTTATGGCTATAACTTTGTTGCTTATTGCTATTGTTGTATGTACATTAAAAGCTTACGCACTGGAAACAAATTCCTTGTGCGTCTAATCACACTTGGCCAATAAAGAATTCTATTCTATTCTATTCTATTCTATTCGTACAGGCAATGTCATCTTTCACCTGTAACCTTTCCATCTTTTCCCACTTCTTCTTTTAGCTCATTGCCCTGCCCCATCATCAATTATATTAACAATGGAAACATAGGAACATTTGTATGAAAAAATATTAGTACTAGGAAGCCCTGATCTTTAAGTTGGTCTACTTTTGAACCATTTTAAAATAATTTTTGTTTCTTGAAGCAAAATCAGAAATATTTCAAGATGATGTCACAGCATTCAAAATAATCACAGGCTTGGAAAGCAAAGTTCAGTAAGTAAAATAACATTACTTTGTTCCTTTCCCATAAAGTAAGCAGAATTCTGCAGCAGAATGTCCATCCCCTCCCACCCCAACCTCCTCTATCCTGACATATAGACATACAAAATAAATGTACGGAAGTCAAGACTGGTCCAGCTGCTTTGGCATCTGGAATTGTAAATCTCAAAAGCCTTAAATAAGGAAACCTTTATGACTCTTTCGTGTCACTCAAATCCATTTAGTCTGAGGTGGTGTCCTCAATCTTCTTGACATTAGAGTTTCCTCTGTTATTGTAATCTGAAACCATATCCTAAAATTTCTCTTCTACTATTAGGTTCGAAGGTGAAGGAAGTCTGAACTGGGGAATTCAGCATGACAATTTTAAGAGTGTAATAGACATAACCGCCAAGATCTATTCAGATGCTGCACTCAAAATGAATGTTTTGTTCGACATGCCAGAAAAGAGAGTTAGATTAGACATTCAGGATCTTAAGGAGAAGCGTTTTGAACTGATTGCAAGGTAGAAGAACTCTTTTATCATTTATTTAATATCTTTTTGTCATGCTATCTGCTGCATTTCTATTGGGCTTTAATCTTCTGTATACTGTAAACATTATACATTTAACTCAGTCATAGCTTACCAATTGGTGTAAGTCAAGAATTATGGCTAGGTACCTGTAGTGTGTTTTTTCGCTGAGTTTCTCCAACATTTTACTTTGTAACAATGTTCTATCTGGAAGGTTTGGTGTGAAATTATAAATACTGTATATATAATAATATTTAGAAACATTTTGACTCTGGCTATTAAACATCTGGCCTAGCACCATAAAACATACAATTTCCCCCCCTCTATCCTTCCTTCCCATTACTCCTGGACCTCAACAAGGAAAATTTCATTTTACTTCTTCATTCTCAGGACGCTTTGATATTGAGTTTGTGTTCATGTTAACTTAGAGTATGTTAACTTATTGTGGAATATAATAAACACTTTCTATTTCTCCTCACTGAATTTCTATCTAGCCATGCAGCAAAGGCTGTAGTAAAGTGCCAAAACGTTTACCAATCAGCTCCAATTATTCCCAATTCACTTTTCATGGGCGACTGGGAAGAAGAATCTGGCAAAGGCAACATCAAAGTAAATATTGTGTTTGTTTATGTGTATCAAGACTGATCTTTGGTGGCCTACTGTGAAGTTATAATCTGACTGATATAACTTCTTAAAGAATGGCTGCTTTTATTTTTGTAACATTATTTAGAAATCTTAACGTGTTTTTGATTGTATTTAGGATTTTGTTATGGTTTCAACTTGTTCAAATACATGCTTTATTTCAATATAATGCTAAACAATACATTTAGAATTAAGGACAAGAACATTAGTCAAGCTTCTGATAGAATGATATAATATGAACTTTGAGAAAGAAAACTAATTAAAATGCTAAATTAATCTTATTATAAAACTGTTTTCTATAGAAGTACAATTGGCATACTTTTTCTATCCAAAACGTCTGTTAGCTTGGTAGCTACAGTGACATAGAGCTGCCTTTTTTTTGGGGGGGTTTCTCTCATGCTGCCCATAAAGACCCCTCAACTATTTATTATCTATGAGATTTAGGATTTTCTTTAACGCCCAAGTTTAATCTCAATTTCTTCACATTTCTGTACTAGCAAGTTATTATTGCCAAATTCTGACATGTCTATCTTCATTTCAGGAACAATCTAAAAGTAGCCAGAAACCTCAAGAGCCTTCGGAAGTTTGCTGGGGTATGGGTTGGATCCCGGTAGCGATATGCTCGCAAACCACCAAGGCAGAAGGATATGTGCCCTCTGTGGATACTCTGCTGCATTACTTATGCACAGGACATACCTATAAGCAATGGATTAAACCAGGTATTACGATGTGGTGAAATGTTCAGTGTGTATACTTGGAATTGTTCACGCTGATCAGTTTCTAAAATATGTACCTGCATTATAATCCATGCAGATCTTGGTTTGAACAGTATCCAAATGGAATTCAACATGAACACTGCAAAACTTAGGATGAGAAGGGATGCGGTGCTTGAAGAAGAAGAACAAGTGAAAGGAGAAATACAGGAGGTACATATAACCCATGGAGGAAGGCACATTTTAGAAGGCCTAAGTTAGCCAGGTTTGAAACAAGAGATTGTCACGGTTATTATTTGTTTGATCAATTTCTATAGCTGTCCATTTCAGTCAACTGTGAAAGGTTCCTTTTCTCATTGGGGTAAATGGATATTTGTATTTTGCCCAATTCCACCTGCCCTCTACCAATAACACAACAATTGCATGGTAGAATAGTATAAGGAAGAAACTGTTAATCCCGAAGAAACTGTTAATTCTTAAGAACAACTAAAAGAAGCAATATTTTAACCTTCAACTGTGTTGTAGGGTAACGTCAAAGATCAGAAGAGGCCAGGCCAGGATAATCAGAAGAGGCCAGGCCAGGGTGATCAGAAGAGACCAGGCCAGGATGATCAGAAGAGACCAGGCCAGGATGATCAGAAGAGACCAGGCCAGGAAGGTCAGAAGAAGCCACGCCCGGATACCAAGCGCCCAGATCAGGACACCACCTCTTCCTCTTCCTCTGATTCTGGAGTGAAAAACGGAAAAGACCAAAAGAAAGGTGGTACCAGCAGCAGCAGCAGCTCCACCTCCAGCAAGGACAGCAACAGCAAGGATACCAGTGAAAGCAGCAGCAGCAGCAGCAGCAGCAGCAGCAGCAGCGAGAGCAGCAGCAGCCAGTCCCAAGAGAGTGGAACAAAGTGTCCTTCCCAGAGTCAGTCTAGTGAGAGTTCTTCCAGCAGCAGTGAAAGCAGTGAAAGCAGCAGCAGTGACAGTAGCAGCAGCAGTGACAGTAGCAGTAGCAGTGACAGCAGCAGTGACAGTAGCAGCAGCAGCAGTGACAGCAGCAGTAGCAGTGACAGCAGCAGTGACAGCAGCAGTAGCAGTGACAGCAGCAGTGACAGCAGCAGTAGCAGTGACAGCAGCAGTGACAGCAGCAGCAGCAGCAGTGACAGCAGCAGCAGTGACAGCAGCGACAGCAGTAGCAGCAGCAGTGACAGCAGCAGCAGCAGCAGTGACAGCAGTAGCAGCAGCAGTGACAGCAGCAGCAGTGACAGCAGCGACAGCAGTAGCAGCAGCAGTGACAGCAGCAGCAGTGACAGTAGCAGCAGTAGCAGCAGCAGCAGTGACAGCAGTAGTAGCAGTGACAGCAGCAGCAGCAGCAGTGACAGCAGCAGCAGCAGCAGTGACAGCAGCAGCAGCAGTGACAGCAGTAGTAGCAGTGACAGCAGCAGCAGCAGCAGCAGTGGCAGCAGCAGCAGCAGCAGTGGCAGCAGCAGCAGCAGCAGTGACAGCAGCAGCAGCAGCAGCAGTGACAGCAGCAGCAGCAGCAGCAGCAGTGACGACAGCACCGTTGAGAGCAAAAGCAGTGAGAGCAGCAGTGAGAGCAGCGAGTGTGATGACGATTCCAAGAAGGTAATTAGAATGTTATTTCTTTGAATATAGTTAAGGGAGGCAAGAAGGCAGAACCTGCTTCTTTGAAGCCAACGCATAATAACTTTATCTTTTCTGACTAATGTGAATTACATATTGGCCAAGAGCTATGAGAGTCTTATGAAAGAACTCCCCAGCCACCTTGCTTGTTAGTCGTAGGTTCTGATTCTTGGAATTTGAAAGCTAAGCATTAGTTTACATATGCATCAAGTGGAGCTCACCCACAGAGATTTCAACACAATGTTATAAGGCATGGCATTTAAAAAGAAAGCTTGACATAAAATAGGAAGGTTGGTGTCCATCATATTAGCAGGCTGTTATGAAACTTTGGAGCATTGTCGTAAGCAATTTTATCAAAGAGTGTACCTGCATCTGAGTGCACTATATTCCACACGTGCAAAATGATAGCGAACAACTATGCACACTTAAAAGGTAACAAGTAGTATTGAAGTAGTAACAAATGATGTGTTTATGATTTCTGTTCATCTCTCATCATGCTGATCTGTCATCTGCTTTCAGGGCAGGGGCGTGTGAGAAATCAGCATTGGGTGTTTAGTAATGTTGTGATCTGCAGTATTGGGTGTTTTGATTTAGCCCACAACAATGCAATTTCAGTAAGAGATAATAGTGCTTATAAATAAGTTATTTGGGAAAGCTTATGGTGATGACTGTTGTTATATCACAGAATATTCATTTTAAAAATAGCATTTCTATCAAATATGGAAACTTTGAAAGCCTCCCAAACTATTATTTTAGCCCTAAAAAAGCAGCATTAATGAGGCTAGCCACTTTAATCAATCATTCAATAAGGTAGACATGGATTTTGATCTTCAAAGAGGATCTTTAGGTACATGACTTTCAGAAATAGCATTTCCATCCATATTGTTTTAAAAATAATAGTTTATATACCACAGTGTGAACATTTCTCTGAGGGTTCTTTTTATTTTTTTCTAAGGGAGTACCAAAAGAGTTCCATACATATTCTTTCCGATCTGTGGGGAAACTGAAGGTAAGATATGGGAGTACAGAAAATTTAAACAAAGCCAGAAAACTATTAATGGGATGCTAGTGGCAATGCAGTATTTCTTTTTGGGGGGGAGTGGGGGGGGGGGGGCGGAGGAGGATAGTAGAAATATAATGTATTGAGATGAAGGTATTTGCTTCTTGAAATGTTTCCATTTTCTCTAATCTATCCGAATAATATATTTTGCTATTTATTATTGAAAAGATCGCTAATTTCATCATACAGTTTGCCCCTCATTTGTTTAAAGTATTGATTTATTACGATTTTCCTTTGTCAAAAAAAGAAAACAAAACATATACCCTATATCAGAGGTAATCAACCTTTTTATACCTATTGCCCACTTTTGTATCTCTGTTAGTAGTTTCTAACCGCCCCCAAGTTCCACAGTAATGGTGATTTATAAAGTAGGCAAGTCAATTAAATTATAAAAAGGAAAGTGTGCTTCAGAATCGAACAAAACCTCTACTGCCCACCATGAAAGCTGGAACGCCTACTATTGGGCGGTAGAGACCAGGTTGACTACCACTGCCCTATATAAATAAATCACCATGCCCATTTTTTCAGCAGTGAAGTTTCTTTTCTAATCTGAGGCAGAAAAATGGTTTTTCAGCCTGACACCTTTTGGAATTATGGAGAATACAAATTCCATAATTCCCTGCCAGCATGACAAATTCGCTAGTCCTTCATAAATGTGTATTCTGCAAATCTTTGGATGGCATTTGTTTAGGAAAGGCTGTTCTAACTGCAAGACTGTCTTCCACTGCTCTACAGCTGCTCTAGAGAAGCCGCTCTGTTCATGACACTGAAATTTGCTTTAATACTTTTAATTTTTGCAGCCAGGAAAACAGTCTGATGAGTCTGACTCTCAACTGGACTACAAAAGAAAAGGAGACATTGATGAACAAAACATAAAAGACTCTACGGTCAGTATTCAAAATACTTTTCCATTGAGAAACATTAATCCTGGGGGGAAAATAACTATCTGGTTTAAGCATGAGAAACAGAGAAGGCAATAATGAGATTTGAGTGGTTTATATTGTATATTTATACATTATCTTAGACTTAGCATGCTACTTGGTTTTAATAGAGCCATGGTGGCGCAGTGGTTAGAATGCAGTCTTGCAGGCTAACTCACTGCCCACTCAAGGAATTTGATCCTGAATGGCTCAAGGTTGACTCAACCTTCCAAGATCCTAATATTGTGCAAAAATGATAGTATATACAGGCAATAAATCAATAGAAAAGCACAGGATCAACTTTAAAGAGATAGACACTCCCAAAGCCTAACAAGAAAACCTCATTATTCTTTGAAAGCAAGGATGACAACCTATAATCCTACAATTGTTGGACTACAGCTTGTTGGTCAGGCTGATCTAGTCTAATAGGGTCTGGAGTTTAAGAACATCTGGCTATATTAAACAGCTCAGTAGTTGAGAAACTTTCAGGTGGCTATTTAGCTCTCAGAAGTTACCTAGATGCCAGAATGGCCTAGGTAAGCTAAGCATCAACCAATGACCCTCTTTAATAACACATTTGGAAGTTAGTGGTAATTACGTTATTCACTTTAAAACAATGTACTTGTTAAACCCAGATTAGCAATTAAATAAATTTCTTTCTTTGTATTTTCTTTTCTGCTCTAAAGATGAAGCCATATAGCATTGTTACATTCCGCTACGGATATGATAATAAGAGACAAGCTGGACATGATCTTGTACTGTTGAAAGGTACCAATACAATTAAAGCGATAGTGAAAGACATCGTGCGCCCAGCTAATCCAATAGTCTGCTTCACTTTTTATCAGGTCAATTCTCATATAACAAAGGTGAGCCTTTTCAAAATGTACTTGGTTCCATATGAGCATTAAATCCAAATATCAGCAATATATGTTAAGCAAAATTATATCTGATGTATTTCTTTCCTTCTTAGCTGACTTTGAGAGCTGGTCAGGATTGCAGACAATTCGGCGTTTATTTCGAGTTAGAGACTGGTTTTATGGGTGGAAAGCCAGCTCTTCAGGCAAAACTTAACTACCCCAAGGTTCCTAAGCCAGCCCTTGATTTGATAGAGACGTAAGTAAATGTTTCTGATGATCTAATGCTATATATGCCACAGCAGCTGAGGTATGTATGTGTGCGCTTAAATGAGCCTCCCAGAACAAAGAGGTGGCTTTGTTTCAATTTAAACTGTGTTTCAAGCTACTTCTGGTATCAAAGTTTGGGCAATATTAGAAAATGATCGGTGAATAAATTTGCATTTGCCTCATTTTTCAAGAATAGTCTTCAAAAAATGACTAGTTATTTTTTCACCCTGATAAGGTCAACAATTGTATTCGATGGAGGCAGATCAGAATTATGCGGTATACTACTCCTTCTCTATGAGCATTACTCATGCATTTATTTCTATTAACTGAAAGAGCTCACTTTGTTACACATGATCAACATGAATGAATTGGTTCTTCAACCAAGTACATCTTCTCAAAGGCAGCTATCTTTAAATAACTTGGCTGGTTAAGGAAGGAAAGAGTATTGGCCATTTTAATTGCTGTTTTCAAACTACCTATATAACCTTTTGTTAGATGAATCTAGATCTTTTGGAAGATTCCCTATAAATGCACTTCCACTGCCACTCCATCAACCATGCAGGCAACATAATAATAAATGTCAACGTTAAATGCCAATCAGGCTCATACCTGCTCCTGGCTAAATCAGTCTTTAAATATTATCCACCTGCTTTACAGACTAAATATGAGATATTGTAGACTATGAAGTTTGTTCTAAGGGTTTGTTTTCTTAGATACAGAACATCCTTCCTATATCCTTTAAATTATGTTCCATTAAACCAGGCTTTTCTTTCTTTGTCAAGATTTAATTCACTGTTACCTGGGATTGCCACAGGACTAGCAGGCTTCTCTCACAAACTGCAAAAGAACGCTCCTCAAGAAATTTCAATAATTATGGCTCTAAAACATCCAAACGAATGTGCAATGGTTGTGAGATTGCCAACTGTGAGTTACACATTTTTAGACAACTGTTTTTTGTTTCAATACCAATCAGTTCTACATTTACTTGTTCATTCTGATTAGCTTTGGTGGGGTTCTCAAAACAGCTGCTTGATAGCCATGTACAAATAGGGAGGGTCATAGGAGAATGTTATTGCCATTTTGAAGGTTTGTTCTTAGCTTGCCACATATGTTCTTCCTACGTATACAGCAAGGCCAGTTAAGATCTGGTTGTCCACTCAGTCAAGACAAAGCAGTAATCCAATGAGATAAGGACATTGATTAGGACTAGTCTATTGTTGAACTGTATCTACAAACTAAAACAGAATCTTTGTGCCTCTTTGAAAATGCACTGGGGAAAAATAACTAAGGTATCAGCTCTATTTATTTTTTGTTTTTGTTTTTGTATTTCTTTCCAGGCTGTCCTCTACAATGAACAGTGCACACTTCCATACTCAGTGCCACTGCCTCCCAAAGGCCAAACTTCAAAAATCGCTGATATTCCAAAATTGCTTCTTTCTAGTATGAATGGTCAGCAGTTTTACTATATACTTATAATTTCTGGACAAACTTGTGGTCCTTTCAATGGTGTTGAATATCAGTTCCCATAATTCCCTGCTAAATGATCAGTAATCAGAGTTGATGAGATTCAATACCATCTGAAAGTTCATAGGTTTCCTTTCCTTCCCCTACTTCAGCTGTTTAAAAATATATGATATTATAAAATTAATTTGATTTATTTAAATTCATTTGAATATGTAGAGAAAGCCATAGCAATTTAGGATTTAATTTTTATTATTCTCCTAAATAAAATGTATATTTATTTTTAATGAAATGTTTATATGTATTTATTGTTTTACTGTACCTGTGCACCGCCCCGAGTCCCTGTGGGGAGAGGGTGCGGTTTAGAAATATTAAAATTATTATTATTATTATTATTATTATTATTATTATTATTATTATTATTATTATTATTATTATTATTATTATTATTATTATTATTATTATTATTATTATATGCATAATATGTATATCAGAGTATTCCTCAAAGTATTTCATAACCAATGTGGAGCAATCACTTTAAACCTATTTCACAGACAATTTAAAATCCAGTCAGTCTAAAAATTCATCACTTACTCCAATGTGACTCATGAGAATGCAAAGAAAATATTACAATGAACTGAAAATAAATTTCCTTTTAAAAATATCTAGATTGCTACATTAGATTTTTGTGATCACAAATATATACTGGTAGTTATTTTCTCAAAGTTCTAAAATACAATTTATTAGTCAAGATATCAGAAGCTTCTTTCTTCTCTCACTTCTTTCTTCTTACTTACTGTTATCAGGTGTTTGTAGAATAGACGGAAAAACAATTACAGCTTTCAACAGTAACACCCTTAGAAAAGGATTGCCTGACAACTGTTTCATAACTGTATTGGGAGATTGTACTTGTAAAAAGAGGCTGTTGGTGCAGATAAAATACGAGCCCGCATACAATAATAATATTCTAGTTGAAGTCTATGCACACAACATGTAAGTAATTTCCAATGCATTTTTAATAATCTAGCCTGAACACAGAATGAGTGTAATTTCTAAGATTATCTGAAAAGAACCATTCTATTATAAATTTTGTAAGCTTTTTTAAAATGTAATTTTATTCAATATCTGAGCAAATGAAATATAACCCAACTGTAACGACTGCAATAAAAATGAAATCCCAACATTAGACAGCAGAATGAATCATGTATAGTAAGGATGAAGATAAGAGCATTGGGTGTATAACAATAGTAAAAAACAGCAGCTATATATAAGAAAGCACTTGTGTTTTAAGACAAGAATAACCAGAAGAGTGCCTTGTGTTTAAAAAAATGTCAGATTTTTCTCTTGGCTTCTGAATGTCAAGAGTCCATCTTTGAGGGAGATGGACGCTTTAGGAATGTGAAAAAATAAACAAATGAATGTTTCAAGTTTGGGTTGGGCAGGAAGATATTCTGTGCTTTGCTTATACAATAGATGAAAATTCTGTTACCTCCAAGCAACCAGCATTTTTCAGCTAGCAATTAGGCGTTTAGATACTGAGATTCCTATCATAACTGGCTATTTTAAATGGTATGTCTCTTTATGCCTGATAAACTTGCATAAGAGAATAAGATAGTGCTCAATGTTAATTAACTCTCTTACTATTGTAAACATATTGACCAAAGACTCATGAATTTTGAATTCAGCAGACTAATTCTCTTTTACATTTTCTGTTTCTATTAGCAAATGTACCATGAAGGCCCGTGATAACAAGCTCATTCTAGAAGTAAACGACACAAGGTTACAGGATGGAGTTCTCCCTCCTCAATTTAGAAGTATGTAAAGAAAATAATCTTAATAATGAATTAATGTAACAACTGAAGAGTTTGTTAAAAAAAATCAAAGAAACTAAGTTCATTGCCAAGAAATAGAAAATAATGACAGCATAAATAGAGAAGAACTAAATTTACAAACAAATATTGATTGATTTTAGATTTAGAAGTAGTTCTTCAATTATGCATTCCCCATATAGAAATGTCTAATATATTTCTTGACTCTGAAATATATTAGAATAAACCAACAGGGGGGTAGTTTAGAATAAACCAACAGGGAGGTAGCCTCCTTGTCCTGGGGTTTTAGGGTAATTTTAATTATTTGTAGTGTTAAGGGGTTTTAGGGACAGTTTTTAGTTTTTATAGATGTTTTTAGCGCAGGATTTGTTTAATTGTGATTTTAAATTATGTATTCTGTTTGTGTTTATTGTTTTTTAATTTTCCTGTGCCCCGCCTCGAGTCCCTCTGGGGAGAGAGAGCGGGCTACAAATAAAATTTAAAGTAAAGTAAAGTAAAGTTTGATGATCAGGAATGCTCAGATGGGAATGGGTGAAGAAACAAAGAACAGTACTCCCCAGGCAAATTATATTTGAGGGGAATTCCACCTACTATCCCTCTTGGTGGAATCATCAATTTAACTTTCATTTCACTTTTAAAACTTACAGATATTCCTCTTCAATACAAGGAAACACCATCTCAAGTGACGCTTAGCCTGCATTCCGTTGGATTAGTAAACCTGATATACACTGGAAAGACTCTCAGGGTATTTTTATTATTACATATTACTATCGTTATTACAGAATATTTAAAGTTTTAGAATGTTAAATGATAAGCAAATACAGGAATGATTCTTGCTCCTTTAGAGATTAATTAAATTCTTGATGTACTTAAGAGAACAGTACTTTGAATCACATAAGAGTTTGAGATAAATTGGTCTGAGGAATCCTGTTTAAACTTGGGGTGGGGGGGATGAGCAAAAACAATTTGAAATACGCTGTTTTGTTGTTTCAGAATGTATTTATGTTTCATTTCTTTTCATACTTGTAAACAAAAAAATATATTTCCCCCCCTCTTTTTTGTGAAGATTGAAACTAATTCCTTGTTAGAAAATTCATGTGGTGTCTGTGGATGGATTGGTTCAGAAGCAAAAACGTTCCGGAAACCAAATGGCCTAAGAGCTCCAGATGAAGTGAGCTTTGTTCAGTCCTGGGTGGTCCCTGATAGATGTGGTGGAGGTAAGCAGAATCTGATGTCTTGCTTTAATAATCACCAACAATCTGCTCCAGATTTTTCCTTGCTCTGCCCAGCACTTTGACATCACTGTAAGCAACTGGACTGAACCATCACTTTAATTTCCTCTAATGGCTCAGAAAAGAGTAGCTTGTGGTTGCTAGGAATTAGTATTGTCCCAAAGTTGATTATTGTATACCTGTTAAATATATTGTTTGCAATAAATTAATTCAAATCACATACCTTCAAAGCATGATGCTTTCATAAATGCTACTTTGGGAAATGAAGCTGTAGAGCTCTTGGTTTCCTTTTGAAGAAATCTATCTTGTTCTCTTGTAGACTGTAAACTGCGACACACAACAGTGAGACATGAGAATCCACCCTTAAGGGGACAACAAAATTCACAGTGTGCTACCAATTTTCCTGTCATGCGCTGTGCTGAAGGCTGCTCAGCCACTAGTACTACCAAAACCTTAGCTAGCTTCCATTGTGTGCCAGCTGGTAAGTTCATGTAATATTCACTTATTTTGCATATTCTTATAACATGTAGCGTAAATCTTAAATATGGGGCAGGCACATGGGAATTTTCTGCAATTTCTTGGTTTTCAAGCACCTTGCTTTTAGAATGGAGCACCAAAGAGCTTGATTTTATTCAGTCGTTCAAAATACTGTAAACATTTTGTTTGCTCAATGGTGGATTTTCCTCTTCCCATTCTTGCTTCTATGTGGAAAAAAAGAGCCTTAAAAAGTGTCCTGAACTGTACAAAAGCAGTAAAACTTTAAAAGAATCTTAATATTTTTAAATATTTTGTCTTAATAATTGGTTTAAAGTGGGCCTGACTGTTACCTATTTTCTATGATCATTAAATACATATAGAGATACCCACACTGAAAAATTAACTGCAGCCCAGTCTTAACACATAATTAAGTATTTAGAAATATCTCATAATTACCAGCAACAGGCTTGAAGCCTGAATAGGGGAAATACTCTGGTGTTTTAAATGAGCTCATTATCTTGGAATAAAGGACTGGGCCAAATTAGATTTGACAATTTGTTTGCATAAATTCAGTGAATGTGCGTATTTGAGGAAGCTGAGTTATCCTCTGGAATATGAAAAGTGAAATTGGGAAAAAAATATCCCCTTTCTCTGCTGCAGTACCTTTCTTAACTTTTCCAACACAACAGTGGCTTGAGAAAAGTTATTCTGAGCAAGGCCTTAATGGCGCTAAGGGAGTTTTTTTGGTTTTGCAGAAAAACATTCTTTGCCTTGCACCATGTTGTTTCTTTTAATGATTTTGTTCTTTTTCCTCTTCCTTCAGAAGCAACTTTGCCTATGGACAAGACCGTACTGGCTAACAAGTCTGACGATCTAGTAGACTTTGTTGAATCTCACACAGCCTGCTCTTGTGAACAGGAAACATGTGCTGCATGAGCCTTCAACTGAGTAGACTCAATGTATGTTCTCTTGTTTGCTGTGGGAGCTGATACGTCAATTCTAGGCTACTACACAGTTGTTAATTAAATTATTTTAAGAACCCTACTGTACCCTCTTAAAGAACCCAATTCTTCCTGAAGTAAATCTAAGCCTTATTCCAATATAACAAAGTCAACTCTAAATGAAACAGATAATTTTCTAATAAACACTTGCATTCCAAAAGAAAAAAATGAAGTGGTGGCTTCTTTATTTCATTAGCGAAATTCAATGAAAGGTTGTGTTTGGTAGAGCAAAAATGATTACTCATTTGGATACTAGGAAGTGCTTTTTGAAATTACATGTTACTATTAGAATTTTTCATTAGAATTTCTGTTTTAAATACACATTTTCCTACTCAGTGAAAAATGAAGATATCTCACATCATTGAGAGATACTATATGGTAAACTGCTCACAAGCTATATAAGTAACAGAGAAAGAATACTATTCAGATTTATGGAGTTAAATTATTTGGAGTAAGCTCAGCAGGCTGATCTTATAATTACAAAGATCTGATAATACCCATAAATGCAACATAATACAAGTTAATACATTTTGTTAACTCATCCACATACCCTTGCTAATCCAAAAGAAAATATTTGTTCATTTAAAACCCTCTTCCCAATTACCAGAACTTCTTTGTTTTGTTTTGAAATCACAGATTGAAAAATCAAGCTGTAAAATTGATAAATATATGCATCCTCTTCAGAATCAGTAAAGGGGTGGGGAAACTAAGTTCTTGTGTGTATGTGTGTGTGTATGTGATTATCTTTTCATATCCAAATCTGACCATTCAATAACCCATATTTGAGCAGAGATGACAATGGCAGTTTCAAAGTAGGGCACAATTTTAATGGAGTAGAAACTGAGCCAGTGACTGTTTATTTAATACACTGTGATGAGGCCCATATTCTCCACTGTAGCCTGGCTCCATAATTTAATGAGATTGTTACTCTAATCCAGAGGTATTCTATATTTTGCAAACACTGGTATGTGGAATGGGATCAAAATAGCCATTTTGGGTAGAATATTTCTCAGCAGTGCTTATCAGTACCCATAATAAAATGGTTGTCATCTAGAGGGATAAATATTGCCTCTAATAGTTCAGGAGGATGGAGTGAGTTTGCAGATAACAGAATAACAGGGTTGGAGGGGAACATGTAGGTTATCTAGTCCAGCACGCCCCGCCCCCCGCCTAAGCAGGCCACCCTACTCATTTCTGACAGATGGCAGCCCAGCCTCTTCTTGAAAGCTTCATATAAATACAACCAAAGATAAAAGCACAATATAAAAGAGATAACCAGATAGGGAACCCACCTAAACCCGCCGGAAAGACACATTCCAAACACCTCTAGCATCTCCAGCAAGGGACTCCATCCACCCTGAATAATAGAAGATATATTGACAGAGACTCCTGTTGCTTCATCATCCTACCTAAAAGACCAAGACCAAGACAGATTGGTCCATTGTTGGAAATAAGAAAGCTACATAATAATTAAACCATTGTGGTATAAATTGAATGGATGTCTGAGCATGAGCAAACTGTCTGGTCTCATAACCCAAACAAATTGATCATAGTAGGCAGAGCTATATGAAAAAAAAAATGCCCACAGGAGCTTAAAGTGGCCGTTGGGATCCAGGTAGATCATAGATCTAACCATGTCTCTGCCAATCACCTTACTCATCACCATCATCATATTTTAATATCCCCATAATACCTTGCAGGGTGGAATCCGGGCAACTGAATTGAGCTAGCAGAGTGTTTAATGGCTGGATGCCCTTCCTGTTGCCAATGTGGAGTTTTGTTCAGCAGATACATGCCCAGAGAGAGAAATATCTGCCTCTACCTACTGGGTTTTTTTTAATGAAAAAAGTTTTATTGGGTTTTATAAATTTTTTACAAATAAGGTAAAGGGTAAGTTGTGAAAAGACATTTTGAGAACTTTTTCGTCGAGGTCATTGACTCCCTCCGAGTCTTCATACATAAAATAGATATTTCATTTAACATACATTTGTACTACAAAGTGGAAAGAAATGCAAATATATCAATGTAATAGGGAAAAAAAACTATGCTAGCAAACGTGTTTAAACATCCAAACAAAATTATAATGTAATAAAACAAAGTCACTTTTGTGATCTAAGTCTTTTGGCAATTATATCTTCTTTTCCCTGGCCCCCAGTGGACGGAGCCGCGGCCGCCTCTGCTCCCCCAGATTCATCCTCAAGGATTGAGGAATGTTTTTCAAGAAAGGCTTGCGCCTCTGCAATTGTTTTAATTCTTACTCTTCCCCCCTCCCAAAACACCAACATTCCCTCTAGCATCACCCACTTGAACCAGACCCCCTTTTTAAATAATCTTTTGGACAAGAAGGAATACTTCCGTCTTATCTCTCTAATCTTCTTCGGGACCTGTTTCAAGATAGCGATCTCTGTCTGTTGATAAACCAGGGGACTGTCTCTCTGTGCCCTCAATATCCTTTCCCTTGTCGACCTTCTAACAAATCTACCTACTGTTGAATTCACATCCTCCTTTTTGTTTCGTGAGAGCTCCACCTCTAGGCCACCGTACCACTCCTTTGCCAACCACCTCACTGAAGTGACATAGATAGTATTGGGAAAAGACAATGCCTTTTTAACAGCAGACCAAGTACACTACCTCTATATCAGGCTTCAAATGACATAGAAGTGATGCCATTTCTCTTTGAAAAGTCAACAAGTTATCTTTGGTTAGAAGGATTAATAAAAATTAATCCAATGCCTTAAAGTAGAATGAGCAGGTTTGCATTTGTCTGATTGTGTGAAAAACCACAAAAACCCTGAGGAGTTGCAATGAAGGAGGATTTATGAAACTATCAGGTTACTTTTTTGTCTTTAAGCATCTATGAAGTGAAGGCAACATCAGCCAAAGCCCAAGAACTGGGATAAGAGCATGGCGAGAATTTCTGACAGTGGGAAAACAAACTTTTACTGCTGCCGATAGGAAGAGTGTATCTGTGTAATTTACAACGCTCCAAAGCTAAATCCGTTAAAAATAATTTCACATATCAAACCCAGATGGCATGTGAACATAACAATCTAGAGTTGATGGTAGAGAGGTGCAAGGAGAGAGTAGGCGAGTATCCTCAGTAGCAATGAGAATCAAGACAGTTTCAATCTCTGCTGCTGTTACCAACTGAGCTGGAGAGCTGCCTCTTAGCTTTGCAGAGGTCATCATTTCCTGAGAGGAGGAACAATAGAAAGATCTACATTTGTCAGCCAGATCTAGATCCGATAAACCTGACCTACATGTATTCAAACTCACTACCTTTATTATATTCTGCTTGGGATATTGTTGGAAGAAATCTACTTCTGGGTTCAGTTCCAAGTGGGGACACTGGAAACATGGAGGCTACTTGAAAAGATGATTTTAAGGGTGGACCACATGGCTTGAGGTCCTGGGGGAAAAGGGGGAACATATGCTTCAAGATGTTGGGTGAAGAAGAAAAAAGGGCCAAGATGCTGAAAGTCCCTGATTTTAGGCCCTCTCTCTCTGACCTTTGATCTTGTGTTTGGATTGGTTGTTGGACTCCCATGGGGCCATGCAGGGGCAACTCTGTAGGTTTGCTTTGAGTCCAAGTTTGGTTGCCTTGTGGGATGATGTAATTTTCCCAGGTGCCTTGTGGTGAGTTTCTGTAAAAGGTTAATCTTACCTTTGTTATGTAGAGTGGACTAGCTCAGCCTTTAATGGCTCATTGACAAAGGGGGAGGGGAGGAAGCTGCAGGGAGCTTCTTTGTCTTTAAAAACATGTATTTCCCTTTTCCCATCCAGGGAAATATAATATTCTGCCTTTTTAATATTTCCTAGGATATTTCATTCTTTTAGGAGAGGGATGGATTTTAACTTCTTACCGTAGTATACAGTTCTGAATTTTTTGCAACTGTACAAGGATTCAAGGCCAGCTCCTGCAATGGTTCAACTCCTAAAGCCACATCTGAGGCTCATGTCTGGTCAACAAATCTCTTTGATGGGCCTGGGTCCTGGAGAAGGGGCTGTTTAGTAAAGAACTGTTTTGGCAAAGAACCCTTGTCCTGGAATTGGATCCTGATGGGGCTCGTGGGCGTAGTCTGCCATCTTTCCAAGGTCAGTAAAATGAGGACTCTTTGTTGGGGGCAATATGCTGGCATTGTAAACTGCCCAGAGAGTGCTGTAAAGTATTGTGGGGTAGTATATGTTGAAGTGCTATTGCTATTTAACTTTTCAAATGAAGATTGTTCTCTTTCTGTCCAAGCAAATTCTCTTTCTGTTTCAGCAGACTTAACTTTATGTGCAAAGTTAGGAATGAACTACCTACAAGTTAGCAAAGACCTCTTTTGCATTATAGGGGATTGCCAGGAGTGTACGGTACTGTGTGCACCTTCTGGGGATCCATCTGGACCCCATCTATGGAAATGTGATAACCCAGAAAGCCCAACTGCTTCAGGTCAAATGCACATTTCTCCAGCTTAGCAAATAGGCAATTTTCCTATAGTCTGCACAACACATCTCATATATGGTGTTTTATATACTTTCTCGTTCTCTGAGCAAATCAGGATATCCCCCAGACAACTCACTACAAATATGTCAATTACATCAGGAAAAAAAATGGTTTCATAGATTTAGAGAACGCTGCTCCACATTTGAAGTACCAGCATCATATTTAAGCACTATGTCATGCAAAAATGATCTGTGGTCCAGTGAAGGAATGGGTCTAATTGTAGTTGCATTGGTTCTTAGTATAATGAAACTTTATTTTATCAGACTTCACTATATCAAATTTTGCATATAATAGATGCAAAAATGAAAAATTGATCAAATGATATAAATGACTTGGATAATGATGTTATTGTACAAATGACAGAAATCACAATAACATGCTATAATATTTAACAGTTATTTGCGAATAAAACACACCCTTTCCACATTTAGTTTCTTAAAACAAGATTTCACTGCCTCAGTACGACTGCAAGAATTCCAGGTGGCCAATCTCTTTCCCCTTTGTGAATGCAAATGTCGCAGGAAAATTATGTAACACAAATGAAAAGTTTTGGGAAGATTATAAAATATGGATTTTGCATTTAATATCTCCCCCCCCCAAGCCAATTGAAACAGATGCATTGATTACAGAATCCAGTCCCATTGTATTCATCAAGACAAATTTCTGCCAAGGTATCTATTTCCTTCTTGACTCACCCGCCCCCAAAAAAATCCTGGATGAAAGACAGCATCAGCACTAACCACGATGACTGACGCTTCGATCGACGCTAGGGGGCACTCACAAGCCCCTACGCTCCAACAAGCCAGATCCCTCCCTCTCTGAGGAGGGCCAGATCCCCACCTTCCTAGCCAGCCGGCAGCCAAACAGATTCCTCCCCAGCTTGAGGCAGGGCGACCGCCTCGCAGAACAGAGGGACGCGCGTGGGGAACGCTGTGAGAGCAGCCGAGCCGAAACGGCACGCCCTGGCTATGAAGAGCTCGGGAGGGGGCGGATTCGCGCGTCTCTCGACCGCGATCCTCTTCGCCCTGCACTTGCGATTGGCTGCCGGCGCGTGCCCGTGTCAGGATCCCGCGCTTTGCAAGCCTATCTCGAGCCCCAAAGAATTCGAGGTGAGCTCCACGGCCCCCGCCGGCTCTCGCCTGGAGGGGTGGGTGGGGAAAGACTTCCGCGAAGTGCACGGATCGGGTGGACTGGCTCACTCGGGTCAGTCGGTCCCCAATGAAAGTGGAAGTGGAAGGGGACTTTGAGGCGTGCAGCGTTGGGCATTTGCCTGGAGAAAGTTAAGCAGGCGTGGCCCGCGCGCGACCGTGGGAGCCTCGAAAGGTCTCCACTTTTTTAAAGATGCGAAGGACAGGGACCCAGTGAGGATTCCCCTACAGATCCCATGTATCTGTGTTCGCTATGCATGCAAATGCTTCCTCAGCAGTCTGTTCTTTCTCTAACATTAAGCCTACTCCACCTTAATGGATCTTAGATTTCCCAAACTGCAGGGGGCTGAAAATGTCCCCGTGATTGGTTGTCCATTGCAGGAAATGGATCGCTTTGGAATGGATCGATGGCCGACATTTTTATGTTTCTTCAGGGCGGGAAGAAAAAGCAAACAAACGGTGGCAACTTGTAGCCTAAGTGTTGATGTCTCTTCCTTGCCTTTCTCTTCTTCAATTTCCTGGTGCTGGGGCAAAACTTTAGGACGGTGATTGCAAAATGAAAACAAAGGGTGACTAATCTGAAACTAATTAGCAAGTATTCATAATGGCCAGAAATAACTGGAGAGGGAAGAGATCCAGCCCTCAGCCTCTGCTCTGCAGGGTGATATAGGATGCCTCAAACCTCTTCCTGCTCTTATTTACCGTCTACAGCAGGGGTCCCCAACCTTTGCAACTTGAAGTCTGAAGGACTTCAGCTCCCAGAATTCTCCAGCCAGCTTTGCTTTGCTGGCTGGAGAATTCTGGGAGCTGAAGTCCTTCAGACTTCAAGTTGCAAAGGTTGGGGACCCCTAGTCTACAGTATGTGAAAGGACTGGGCAATGTCATCCATCAGCACAGGTTGAAATTCCAACATTAGGCTGATGACACTCCATTGTACATCTGTGCCCTGAGCGGAAGAGGTAAAGCATAGTGGATGTGCTTGCCTAGGAATTCCCTTGGGCTTGAGCCTCAGAGGAATAAAATGGCTGTGGGTTTTAATGTCCCTCATAGCTAGTGAATTTCCATCAGACTCTGAATGGGTGTAATGTTCCCCAAGGCAGAGTTTGTGCACAACCTTGGGGTTTTCCTCAAAGAACAGTTGGCAGTTATGGCGAAGTCTTTTTTGTGTGTTGTGCACAATTTCATTTTGTGTAGCAGTTGTACCCCTTCTTAGATCGAGAAGCATTGCTCATAGTCACTTGTACTGGAGTTCCTGGACTATTGCGACTTGTTTTACATGAGGCTGTTCTTGAAGAGTGTTTGGAAGCTTCACTTGGTCCTGAATGCAGCGGCTCAGGGAATACTGGGCCTTTGCATAACACCCATGTAAGGTTGCTGCTTTGTATCCTGGTGGGTTTCCAGAGGCAGTTTGTGGTTCTGGTTGTCAATTTTCCAAGTTCTGCGTGGCATGGAGCTAGGTTACTTATGGGACTGTCTCTCTCTCCGATGATCCCATCAGAAAGGATAGAATGGGCATCTTCCAGGTCCCATCGATGAAGCTCTGTCACTCAGTAGATCCTTGGAAAGTATATTTTCTATCCTGTGGAACAACCTCCCCTAGAGATATGGATTACGCTAACCCTAATGGCCTTTTATGGATAAAAACCTGGGTATTCTTCCCAGGGGAGGGATGTGTGTCAGAGTATTCATGGAGCTCTGATGTGAGTGCAGGTTTACCTGTTTATTCTAGTGAGACTTTTTGGGGGGTGGAGGGCTCAACTGCTATTACTATTTTTTTTTTTAATACCATTATTGGTATTATAGGTTCTGTTAGTTGTTTTTATTAGTTTACTGTTCAGAGTGCTTTGGGAGAGAGGCAGGGTTGATATATAAATATGTAAAAAAAAAAAATCCCACTTTGAATAATAATAATTTAATAATTTATTAGATTAATAAACCGCCCCCTCTCCCCAAAGGGACTCGGGCGGTGTACAGGAAAATTTAAAAAAACCATCTAAAAACATACAGTATATCCAAAGTTAAAAACGAATTAAATTACCCTGTACTAAAATTTAAGAACATTAAAATTACAACCCAGCCTATGCTAAAATTCCCCTAAAATCTAACATCCATTTACGTGTTTGGCAGAAGCTATATTACAAAAGTCTAAACTATTACGCAAGACCAGCTTGCTGAAAAAAATATGTTTTAAAGAAAGCAAAGAGAAATTACATATCTTGGCGTATGTAATTTCCGAACTGGAAAAGCCAAACAGGTTCATGTCTGATTAATACTTGGATGGGAGCTCACCAGGAAGTAGCAGAGCTGCAGGATAGACTGGGAAATAGGAAAAAAGAAAGCACACCAGAATGTGAGAGTGGCAAGCTATTTTGTGATTAAGGAAACTACCCAGACATTAAGAGATGTGTTGGACTCACGAAGGCGGCTTTATTTTTTAACATAAACAATGTGTAGTTGACAATAGCTTCTGTGTCCCTATTAGGATTTTTTCTAGTCAGTTAATATTATCCTAATGCCTTAGGCATTTTTGTAAGAATCTGTTTTTAAAACCATCACCAGGATTCTTGGCCAATCAGATGTGCCTTTTAAAAAGAAAACACCACATAGCAGGATACTGTACAAATATAGGCAGTCCTTGACTTATGACCACAAATGACCACGACAATTGGCCTTCCCTCTCCCCGTCCCCCCATGGAAAATGGCAAGGAATGTTGCAAAACATGAGAGTTGGATGCTGCCACAGGTCGTCAATGTGAGCCACTTGCCAAGGGCCTGAAATAATAAGATTATGGGAATAGCATAGCAGTCATAATTTTGAAGACAGCTTGTAAGTAACATTTTTTTGAGTGTGGTGTAACTTTGTACGGTGGTTAAGCAAGAAGATTTAAGTAGAGGACTACCTGCAATGTTAATGATTTTAGAAATCTTACGGCTGCTATTAAAAGATGGCATATGAATGTCCCCATTGTTATGGTTAAGGAAATTTTGAATTTTTATTAATCTTTTTAATATATCTCAATCAGTAAATACAAGCAGACAAAAATAGTTATGAAACCATTTGTTATACAAGAGGCTTGTAGAGACTTAGACTTAAAGTCACGTTCTTTATTATTTGGGGGAAGGAATCTTTATGTATATTTTTATGCAGAAAATGCATAAGTGAGTTGCTTGGGGGGGTTACTATTGATCTGAGCATTTCTTTTAAAAAAAATCTTTATTAATATAAATATAAAATCAAACACTTAACAAATACCCCCTATTGGATCGGGACGCCCTTCGCACAGTCACTCATGCTCTCGTGACATCCCGACTGGACTATTGTAACTCTCTCTACATGGGGCTGCCCCTGAGGTGCACCCGGAGGCTTCAGCTAGTCCAGAATGCAGCCACGCGAGCAATTATGGGGACCGCAAGGTCTACCCATGTAACACCGCTCTTGCGCGAGCTGCACTGGCTGCCTGTCGTCTTCCGGGTGCGCTTCAAGGTGCTAATCATCATCTTTAAAGCGCTCCATGGCTCGGGACCTAGCTATCTGCAGGATCGGATCCTGCCTCATACATCCTCACGGCCGATTCGCTCCCACAGAGAGGGGCTTCTCCGGGTGCCGTCCACTAGACTGTGTCAGCGGGCGACACCCAGGGGAAGGGCGCTCTCTGTGGCGGGCCCGGCCCTCTGGAACGACCTTCCCCCCGACATCAGGACAACTACGGACCTCCGCTCCTTCCGTCTTAAATTAAAAACTTACTTTTTCCGTCTGGCCGGCCTGGGATAGCCTCCTTGCCTTGGGATTTTATAGAATAGGTTTTAGTTTAATTGGGATTTTAGCACAGGGTTTATTTAATTGGTTCTTAAATTTTGTTGGTATATTTATTGTTGTTTGTTATTTATTGCTTTTATGCTACCTGTGCACCGCCCCGAGTCCCCATGGGGAGAGGGGGCGGTCTAGAAATAATAAATTTCAATTTCAATTTCAAATATAGGATAGGGGTAATGGGAAGGACATACATAGATAAAGGGGGGGGGGGAAACGGAAAAAGAAGAGAAGAAAGAAAAGGGGATCTGAGCATTTCTATGCCATTCCAATTTATCAGAATTTATACTCAGCAAATAGCATTTAGGCTCTTTTCCCTATTTGATGGCCTTTGAATGTGTTGGATTTTGGACAGAGGATTATGGGAATTGGATCAACATACAAAAAAAAAAAAATCAGGATGAAAAAGGTTTCCCTCCCCCTAGTTCTAATTAAAATGTTTTCTTTACTAGCTAAATCAGTTAAAGCAGGGGTCCCCAACCTTTGCAACTTTAAGTCTGAAGGACTTCAGCTCCCAGAATATGATGAGGGTAATGCTTTTTTTTTTTTTTTTACTGTTCCTGTAGGTCTTTGTATTTGATGTTGGTGGGAAGACATGGAAAAATTATAACTGGTCACTGATTACAACAGTGGCCACATTTGGAAAATATGACCCTGAGCTTATGTGTTATGCTCATTCAAAAGGATCCAGAGTAGTTTTGAAAGGTAAGTTCTAATCACGATAAGGAGAACATTTTCTGCACCTTGTCTTTATGTCTTTTCTCACAGGTAGGACCCACTGAGCGTAATTAAATCTATTCTATATTAAGTGTGTGTAAAAATGCAGATTTAATCATTATGTAACACTCTAGTCTAATCATTATTATCATGCTTTTCACCCATGACATATTAAAAGCATTTGCATTAGGGCATCACTAGACTCAGGATAAAATAATGTTTTTATTCAGTCCAATCACTTTTAACACAAAGGGATTGTAGATAAGCTGAAAAATGCCAGGTTAAAAGACATTTCAACATACTTAGAGTGTGCTGAATATTCCATCATAGATATAACCTCATATATATATTACCCAATTCCAGTATTTTAAATAGTGTACAACTTGTAGTTTTTGTCCTCTGAAAACCATTCTCCAGTTGTACATTTGGAGTTGATTGCGTGTACAGGTAGTGCTCAAAGTTGTAACAATCAAAAGTTACAACAGCACTGAAAAAAATGACTTACAACCATTTCTCACACTTAAGACTGTTACAGCATTCCCATGGCCACATGATCAAAATTCAGGTAGTTGGCAACTGACTCATACTTATGACAGTTGCAGAATCCCGGGGTCATGTGATCCCCCTTTGTAACCTTCTGACAAGCAAAGTCAATGGGGAAGTCAGATTCACTTAACTACAGTGTCACTAACTTAACAGTTGCAATGATTCACTTAACAACTGTGGCAACAAAGGTCATAAAATGGAGCAAAATTCACTTAACAAATGTTTCACTTAACAATAGAAATTTGGGACTCAGTTGTGGTCATAAGTCAAGGACTACCTGTACAACTTCATTGGAATAAATATCAGTTTCATGGTTACACTAATTTATATTCATATTTAGCTCCATTACATTTATGTTGACAGAAAAACAACCCTATATATAATTGATATATGTATATATATAAAATTCAGAGAATTGGGGCTTTCTTTCAGTGCTTTTCCTAATAAAACACTGACAATATTATGCTTTTCAAAAACAAATAAATCATTTTAATATATTTTTGTCATCAGGCTTCACTTGCTAATTGTTACTAATTGTTAACATCCTAAATTACTGGTTAACCAGGATTATGTAATAATCTTGGAAACAATAATTCAGACTGCTAAAAAGATATTAATTTTTAAAGGTGATGCAGTTATAAGTAAATTAATCAAAGTATCACAAATTAAATTTATTCGCAAGGCTCCAATTACAACAAGGAAATAAATTTATGTCCACAATCAACTTCTTTAAAAGTGGAGGTAGTCAGTTTCTTTGATTATCATGTGAAATGGAGACTTGGCTTTTAGCCTTGACAGGAAAAGTAAATATGTTGTCCTAACTAGGAAGTTATTTCTCAAAGCCTAATGATTTTGTTCTGATCAGTCGTTCCCAGTCAACCCAAATACATAACTATTAGATTTGTAGCATGGTTGAGAGCTCATCTAGCATATATCCATATAAAATAATTACTAAATCCAGTTTGTGATAATGTTCTTCCATAATAAAATTTCTCTGCTAGATTTTTCTCATACATTGTTTTCAGACAAGCCAGTATTACTGTTAACACTAAACAATATTTAAATGAGCTTGTCCAAATAAGTGTCACCAGCAAAACAGTATGGAAAGCACAGCAAAATGAGTATATAAATCCCAAGCAGTGAATACACAAAAGCTGAACAACTTGCTGTACGGCTATTATTATTTTGGTATCTTAAGCAACATCTGAAGCACTTATGATCTTGGTGTTCCTTGTTTCCGTTTCTCTTTCGTGTATTTATGAATTTCTGGTCTTCATGCTCATGCTTATAACCACTTTTTAAAGCTGTGTGATTAATACAATTCAGCAGATATTCATTCCTGTGATCTGCCCTGATATGCTGATTAAGGCTTTTTTAAAATCATACTTAATGTATGAAGAAAGGCTGCTATAAAGTACCGTATTTTTTGGAGTATAAGATGCACCAGAGTATAACACGCACCAAGATTTTGAAGAGGAAAATTAAAAAAAACAGTTTTTGCACTCTGCAGAAACGGTCCATTTTTCGCGAAAACAGGCCCACATTTGTCAAAAAAAGGCATACATAGCCTTTAGGAAGCTTATAGAGTACTCCTCGGGGCTGCCCCCTCCCCCCAAAACGAGCAAAAAGTGGCCCTTTTCTCAATCATTTTTGTGCTCCCCAGCCCCCAAGAGCACTCTGGAAGCCTCCTAAAGGCTATGCACGGTGATTTTTGCAAAGGGAGCAGGGTTTCGGGAGGCCAAAAATGCTGTATTCAGTGTATGACATCCAGATTTTCACCCTCTTTTTTGAGGGGAAAAAGGTGCGTCTTATACTCTGAAAAATACGACATATCTTTTATAACCTGCCCTTCTTCTTCTGAAGAGATATGGGCCTTCAGAGGTGACTTTTCATTACATAACTCCATGGAGAAGGATAATCATATGGATTTTCCCTCCTCGTTGGAATTCATCTTTACAGAAACAATATGGCAAAAGCAAAAAATGATTTAAATTCATTACTTAACTATTTCTAATGTTGATATCGGACAGGGGTTCAGATCTGATAGTGAAATGAGCAGAGATCATGATTTATGCCATTGCTGGGCACTTACTATTATGTTTGGCAAAGCAAAGTTGCTGAGGAGTTTTGTGCAATCAGGAATCTTCCATTTGCAAACAGAAAGTACAACTTCAAAAGCAGAAATAGACATCAGCAGAGCTTTTGCATATTAGTAGCCTGGCTGCCTGGTTAGTCCCACTTCACTTCTGTTTTCAGAAAGGCATGATTGTAAAGAGTTTTACTTCAGGGCTACATCACCATAACAAACACAGAATGGTTTTAATTTCTTGCCTTCCTTTTGCTTTGGGGGATGGGAAGATGATTTATCTGCACAAAAATGGACAGGGCTGCTATACGCTAAGTAAAAATACATGGACAAGGGGTAGAGCTATGCATCTAATTGTTACTAATATTGACTGAGACCTCTCTGTGCATCATTGCTCAATAGCTTCAATGTTGCAAAAACCACAGAACAAAACTGAAATTCTCAGGACAGAACATACTTTAAAGGAATTGCGATGAGGAAAATGTTGGTCTCAAAATATTTTTAATGCCCTTAATAATGCAACAATTTGGTAAATCATCACCATTTTTATTTCAGGAGATATATCTGTGAAGAAAATTATTGATCCTGCAATTAGAGCAGCCTGGATAAACCAGCAGGTAGACCTGGCCAAAGCACAGTACATGGATGGAATCAATATTGACATTGAGCAAGAGATTAACCCATTTTCGGCTGAATATTATGCATTAACAGCTTTGGTTAAAGAAACCACAGATGCTTTTCACGCAGAAATTCCAGGATCCCAGGTAAAAATAGAACAGTGATTCTTCTGACACATGCACTCATTCAATTTTATGCTTCTCAATGCAGTAAGATTTCTGGATATGATTCACATGTGCTTGTTATCACTCCTTATATGGCACAAGGCTAGGCCATTATTTGATCTCTGCCTATTTCTCCGCACCCCACCAGAATTAACAGGAACGCCATGTTCCATGTTTCGTATACTATGTCAGTGATCCCCAATCTTTGTAGCTTGGCGACCCTGCCAGCTCACATGCGCAGCAGGCTGGCACACATGCCCATTCATGCACAGCTTGACTTGCGCAAGTTGAGAAGAGGTGGTATTCAGAAGGTTCTGACCAGTTCTGGAGAACCAATAGCGGAAATTTTGAGTAGTTCAGAAAACTGGTAAATACCATCTCTGACTGTCCCAGCCCCCATCTACTCTCTGCCTCCCAAGATTCAGCTGATCAGGAGGGAATGGGGATTTTGTGGTAACCTTCCCCCGGAGTGGGGTGGGAATGGAGATTTTACAGTATCCTTCCCCTGCCTTGCCCACCAAGCCACACCCACCAAGCCACGCCCACAGAACCGGTAGTAAAAAAATTTGAATCCCACCACTGAAGTTGAGCTGCACATCTTTGTGTACTTACCCACTACTCATATGGCCCAGTTGAAAATAAGCCATGACCTGGTGGTAGGCTGCAGTCAGGGAGTTGGGGACTATGTAATATCATTTTCCGGGACATGGCATTTGCAGCCATACACTGTACAGCAGTATCCCCTTCAATTTCCAGATGACCCTGACCCTACTAGCCTTTCAGAAAAAAATAAAGTTCTCCTGCAGTTGCCTTAGGAATTTTGTCCGGAAGAATAAGCCAGCTCTGCTATTGATTGATTTTGTTATTTTTCTCCATTGTAAATTAGGAATGATCAGATAATATTACCTTAATGGTTGGTTTAATTTTAAATTATTTTATGTTGTTCAGAATGAGCATTACTATGAGAAGGTGGCCATATAAAATGTATAAATAAACACATATATACATCACACATACATACATACATACATACATACATACATACATGCATACCGTTTGATATAATATATTATTGTCTCCTAAATATATGAAGTCTAGGCAAATATAAACTAAGATAAATTTGAGATGTTCCCAAATGGTGCCATTTAAACTAGCATAAAATGATGTGCATCTTTGTCATTAGGTGTAGTTTAGTTTTGGTTTCTAAGGAAAAAGTTGTCCATTTTTTAATGCCTTGGTTTTAATGCCAAGGCGAGAAAAATGCCTTGGTTTCATTATAGTGCTTGAGCCTCTTCCACTGTACTTTAATATTCCTGTTAGTAATTTTATGGTTTCTGTGTAGACCTAGGATTAATATTGCTAGTGCAGGATCAACAGTTGGATGACCCATAAAAAGTGGATGAATGAAGAATGATGGGTGTGTTTCTTTCACACACAGGTAACTTTTGATGTACCTTGGTCTCCTGAATGTATAGACAGGAGATGTTACAACTATACTGGGATTGCTGACTCTTGTGATTTCCTGTTTGTGATGTCTTACGATGAACAGAGTCAAGTGTGGTCACACTGCATAGCAAGAGCCAATGCTCCATGTAACCAAACCTTAGCAGGTATGCTATAAAACAAGGGAAAATATTGGAAACCTTTAAAAAAAAAAAACTACAATATGTGCAGTATTTCAAATTTGAAGAATGTAAAGTATGTTTATTTAAAGCATTTTATTCTGCTCTATGGTAAAAAATAATCTCTAGGAATCTTATAAAATCCAGTCTGTGCTGCGTATACAATTAATAAATAATTAATTGGGTCCTCTGTGGAGAAGGGCGGGATATAAATTTAAATAAAATAAAATAAAATAAATAATTACAGTTAATTTTTTAAAAATAACAAGTATATCTGTAGTCTTTAGAGATGTATCATTATTATTCTTGAAGGAATCTAAACATAGTATTTTTTTAAAAAAAAAGCTTTTGAGTGTAAATAAAGTAAAAGCTAAATATGATAATAAATTGTAATATTTGTAGCTAGAGTTACAAATATTCTCCTTTATTGGAATCTTCAAAATATGTTCTGAGAATTGCATTGTGGGCATTTTAACACCTGCTATAGATTGGATGTAAGAGCTTACTTGGCTTTCCTTGCAAAAGACAATATCACATTTGATTTGGCTAATTAGCAATAATCTTGGCTATGTACCTTTTCCAGGTTCTAAGGCTATGTACCAATGATGGCAAACCTTTTCAACACTTGATGCCAAAAAGGAAGTGCGCATGCGTGTGGCACTGAGTGCCAAAAAGGTAGCACTTTGCATACGCACACATGCTTGTCTGGGCCACGACCAGGAAGAGGAGCTGCCCAGGAGACATGCGTGTGCCAGAAAATGTACTTCTGGTTTCTGGCGCGCACATGCATGTCAGCCAGCAAGTCTTCTGGTTACTGCCACGCAAGTGCACTGGCTGATCTGATGCCTGCGCATGCTCACGCTGGAAACTGGAAGAGCTGGTCTTCTGATTTCCAGCACCACTGCACCCACAAAGACCAGCTGATCATTGTGTGTGTATGCGCGCCAGAAACCTAGAAGAGGAACGGGCGGCGCTGTGTGTGCCAGGCAACATGGCTTCATGTGCCACTTCAGGCATATGTGCCATAGGTTCACCATCACAGCTATGTACTTCTCTACATTCTCATGAAAGCAAAATAAGTAGTAAGAAAAACTTAAGATGTTCATCTAGAAAGAGAGGACCACATCTGAGAGATCTGAAGGTTTACTTGTATCTTGAATGTTCACCTCAGTAGCCTTTGATTGCTTGATGATGCAAATATAACTACAAGTATGGAAGTATATGGTATATAAGAACAAAAAAGCATGTGGATAAATTCTGAATTTTATATTAAATTAGGGTATGACAATTACACTTTCTTGGGCATTAACCAAAAGAAGTTGGTGATGGGAGTGCCATGGTATGGCTATGATTATACTTGTCAAAATTTATCAAAGGTAAGAGTAAAAGAGATGACATCAACTCTGGGGTTTCCTTTACATGAGCAATAATCCTCCTTAAAGTGTCAATACAGATCCATAACAAGCATATTTTTTTCAGACTCATGAGTGCATCATTGAAAAAATCCCTTTCCGGGGAGCTCCATGTAGCGATGCAGCAGGACGTCAGGTTCCATATAAAACAATAATGTCTCAAGTGAATAGCTCTGTTTCTGGGATTCTGTGGGATGAGGAGCAGAAAGCGCCATATTTAGAATATAAGGTAAGTTGTTTATTTCTTTATTTGGAACATTGTTTTAATTAGTTTACCGCATCAAACAGATAACATAGCTATGTTGATTTATTGATGCAGGGAAAACCACCAAATAAAAGTACTGCATTACTTTTACTAGGAACAATATAACAAAGTCACAAGGAAACTTCAAATCAAATCCAAGGGCAATATGTGTAGAAATTAAAGGGCTTACAATAAAGGAAAGAAAGACTAAGGGTAAGGAGAGGAGAGGAGAGGAGAGAGAAGGGAAAAAACGAAGGAGATAATGTGAGTAATCTTTCCTGGAGCTGGGGACCGAATCCAAATTATTCAACTTCATTAAATTCACTAGGTGATCTCATCAAATAATTTGAAATATGTTTCATGACTATTGATTTTCATATTTCATTTGCAGAAAGGTGAGCTGAAGCACTGAAGGGAAGAGAACATCAGCTAATATATTTGTTAATATTTTTGCTGTTACATTCTCCTATCTTAACAGGATTCACGTGGCGTTTTTCATCAAGTATGGTTTGATGATCCCAGGAGTATTTCTCAGAAAGCTGCCTACGTGAAAAAACATGGCCTGAGGGGCATCGGAATGTGGAATGCAAATTGCCTTGAATATTCTGGGAGTCTTGAAACGAAACAACAGACAGAAGCAATGTGGGATGCCTTGATGCCAAAATAATGAGTGTGTCTACACTGCCATTTAAAATTTAATGCTGTTTTAATTAGGCACTATTTGAGTTTTAATTACACTTGATCTATTCTTGTCAACAAATAAAAGTTACAGTGCATTCAGAATGTATTCAGACCTCCCTTCACTTTTGTCAATTTTGTTACACCACAACCTGATTCTACAGTTGTTGAAATTCATTTTTTTCTCATTAATCTACACCCAGGACCCCATAATGACAGGGAAAACAGAACTTTATAAATGTCTGTAAATTTATTAAAAAGAAAAAACAACTGAAATATCACGTTGGCATAAATATTCAGACCTTTCATTCAGCACTTTGTTGAAGCACCTTTGGCAGCGATACAGCCTCAAGTTTTTTTGGGTATGATGCAATAAGATTTACACGCCTGGATTATGGGATTTTCAGCCATTCTTCCTTGCAAATCCTCTCAAATTTAAGTCAAGTTGGATGGCGACCATCGGTGGACAACCATTTACAGGTCTCCCCAGAGATGCTCAATAGGGTTCAAATCAGGGCGGTGGCTGGGTCACTAGGACAGTCACAGACTTGTCCCTAAGCTACTCCTGTGTTATTTTGGCTGTGTTTAGGATTGTTGGAAAGTGAACTTGCTCAGTCTGAGGTCGTGAGTGCTGTGGAACAGGTTTTCATTGAGGATATCCCTATACCTGCTGAAAAACACCCCCACATATGATGCTATCACTGCCATGCCTCACTGTTGGGCTGGTATTGGGCAGGTGATGAGCAGTGCCTGGTTTCCTCCAGTCATCATGTTTAGACTTTAGGCCAAATAGTTCAATCTTGGTTTCATCAGACCAGAGAATTTTGTTTCTCACAGTCACAGTCTTTTAAGTGCTTTCTTGTGAACTCTTAAGTGGGTTTTCATGTTTTGCACTGAGGAGAGGCTTCCGTCTAGTCACTTTGCCATAAAGCCCTGATTGGTGGAGGGCTGCAGTGATGGTTGTCCTTCTGGAACCCTATCCCATCTCCACACAGGATCTGTAGAGTTCAGTCAGAGTGACCATTGGGTTTTTGATCACCTCTCTTACTAAGGCCCTTTCCCCCCAACTGCTCAGTTTGATAGGACAACCAGCTCTTGGAAGAGTCCTGGCTGTGCCAAATGTCTTTCATTTGAGAATTATGGAGGCCACTGTGCTCTTAGGCACTTTCAGTGCAGCAGAAATTTTATTGTAGCTTTCCCCAGATCTGTGCCTTGCAATAATCCTGTCTGATCTCTGCAGGCAGTTCCTTTGACTTCATGCTCTGCTACAGTTTGCATTGTAAACTGTGAGGCCTTCTATAGGGAAGTGTGTGCCTTTCCAAATCATCTTAATCAATTTAATTTTCCCCATGTGGACTCCAAGATGGAGAAACATGTCAGCAACTATCGAGAAATGGGAGGCAGCAGAGCTAAATTTCAAGTGTTGCTGCATAGGGTTTGAATACTTATGCCAAATTGATATTTTAGTTTTTTGTTTTTAATAAATTTACAAACATTTCTAACATTTCTAAACATTTCTTTTTTCACTTTATCATTATGGAGTATTGAGTGTAGATTAATGAGAAAAAAAATGAATTTCAACAATTGTAGAATCAGGCTGCAGCTTAAAATTGACGAAAGTGAAGGGGCGCTAAATACTTTCTGAATACACTGTAAATTTAACTTTCTTACACACAATTGTATGGTGTCTTCCCTCCAACTAGTGTGGCTTATTATAGTAATCTATACTCTGGTCCAGTGGTGGGCAAACTCATTAGTCAACAGAGCCAAATATCAACAATATGACGATTGAAATTTCTTTTGAGAGCCGGAAGGTGTGGCCTGTTTTGTGGGAGTGGCTCAGTGGTCATGTGACTGGGTGGGCGTGGCCAACTTGGAAAATGTGGTGAAACTCACTTAACGACGGTCTTGGTTAGCAACCAAACTTTTAGGCTCAATTGTGGTCATAAGTTCTTTCTTTCTTTCTCTCTCCCTCCATTTCTCTCTCTTTCTCTCTTTCTCTCTCTCTTTTTCTCTTTCTTTCTGTCTCTGTCTGTCTCTCTCTCTTTCGCTCTTTCTTTCTTTCCCTCTTTCTCTCTCTTTCTCTCTTTCTTTCTCTCATTCTTTCTTTCTCTCTCTTTCTCTTCCTTTCTCTCTCTTTTTCTCTTTCTTTCTGTCTCTCTTTCTTTCTCTCTTTCTCTTTCTCTCTTTCTTTCTCTCTCTCTTTCTTTCTCTTTCTTTCTTTCTCTATCTCTGCCTCTCTCTCCTTCGTCCGCCCATCTCTGTCACTCTGTGTGTGTGTCTGTCTGTCTGTCTCTCACTCACTTAATCAGTCTCTATCTGTCTCTCCCTCCCTCTCTGTCTCTCCCTGTCTCTGTGTGTGTCACTCTCTCTGATTCTCTCCCTCCCTCTCTCTGTATGTCTGTCTCTCCCTCTTTCCCCCCTGTCTGTCTCCGATTCAATCCCTCCCTGTGTCATTCTCTATCTGTGTCTCTCTCCGCCTCTCTCCCTCCCTCCCTCTCTTTCTCTCTGTCTGTCTGTCTCTCTGTCTTTCCCTCCCTCCCCCTCTGTCTCTCTCTGTGTCTGTCAGTCACTCCCTCTCTCCCCTCTCCCCCCCCCCCCCCCAGGAAGCAGAAGAAGGGCCGGCATGCCGGAGGTTACGGACGCCTCCTCCCGCAGCGGGCGAGGGAGCAGGCGGGGCGAGCACCCAAGGCTACCGTCATCTTAAGCACCGCCGAGGCTGTTGCCCGGCAGGGGCGTCGGGCATAGAAGCCAGTCGCGTCTCCATCGTGGCTCCCTCCGGCAGGCACCACGGCGCACGTTCTGGGGCTGCGCATCCACCTCCCTCCCAGCCACACAGCCCCAGAGACAGAGGGAGGGAGGGAGGGAATCAGAGAGGGACTGAAGAGCCACATGCAAGGGGCCAATGCGGCTCGCGAGCCGTGGTTTGCCGACCACGGCTCTGGTCAATTAATATAACCCAATAATTATGAAAGCCCTAGAAATAATTGAATACTTTTGAATAATTGATTTCTTTTTTTCTAATAAAAGACAAGTGTCATCCTCTTCCATCTCCATCCTAAAGTTATAGAGAACTGAAGCTAATCTTTCCTAATTTAAGCAGATTTCTAACCCAAACTAGCCAAGATGTGAAGCGAGGGAGAAGACTGAATAACAAGCACCAGAAGTGTGATGAAAAACATGAACAATAAGACAGAACCCTTTCATTGATCTTTGTTTGGCCCTCAATATTGTATTCCCAAAGGCCTGATTTCTACTATGTTGAATGAAAACTCAACTCTCCCAATCCAGAAGGGTTTCCCAGCTAGACAAGCCCCAAGCAGATCAAAAGGAATAACAATCTAATTTCTTTAGATTTTTTATGGTGTGACTTAAACAGCTCTCTAATGCCACTCCTTTTAGTAGCTATTGACTATCATATTAGCAATTAAATGAAAATAGTAAGCAGAGGACATCACTCTGAGGCTGTTAGAGTCTATCATAGCAAAGCACTTAGATTTATATACTGCTTCACAGTGATTTACAGCCCTAAGCGGTTTATAGAGTCAGCATATTGCCCCCAACAATCTTAGGTCAGGGGTGGGCAAACTTTGCAACTTTAAGTCTGAAGGACTTCAGCTCCCAGACTTCTCCAGCCAGCTTTTCTGGGAGCTGAAGTCCTGGCTGGAGAAGTCTGGGAGCTGAAGTCCTTCAGACTTAAAGTTGCAAAGTTTGCCCACCCCTGATCTAGGTCCTCATTTTACCCACCTCGGAAGGATGGAAGACTGAGCCTGGTGAGATTCGATCTGCCAAACTGTTGGCAGCCGGTGATCTGCAGAAGTAGCCTGCAGTAAGTACTGCACTCTAACCACTGTGCCACCATGGCTCACCCCCCCCTTTTTTTTTCTCAGATGATAATCTGAAAGATTGGAGTGGCATAAATTTGAAAGCTTTTCTTTCAACAGATGTCCAAAATGGAAGGGAGAAAAGAACAACAATGGTTATTGTACTCCTTTATGCCTTCAAGTCAGCCTTGATTCTGAAAACTAAACAGGGTTCAAGCCTCCTGATTAAGCAAAAGGTTGGACTAGAAGACATCCAAGGTCCCTCCTAACTCTCCTCTCTTCTATGTGGTGAAGAAGTCAGTGCAGGTTTTTTATTTGGGGGTGGGGGGGACATTTGCTATAAGTTGCTTGTCCTCTGTGCTCAAGTTGGAATTAGAACTCAGTCTCCCATTTTCCAGCCTTGTGCCTTAATCATTACACCAAATCGACTTTCATTTTTTATATAGTAATAATTAAAAACAAAAATGTTATGTACTTCCTCTCAATGCCTCCTTTTACATATGTTTGTACCAGTGGTGGGATTCAAAAATTTTTCCTACTGGTTCGGGCATGGCTTGGTGGGCGTGACAGGGGAAGGATTCCCTCCCGATCAGCTGGGACTCTGGAGGCAGAGAATAGATGGGGGTGGAGCCAGTCAGCGGTGGTATTTTTTGGTTCTCCGAACTACTCAAAATTTCCGCTACCGGTTCTCCAGAACTGGTCAGAACCTGCTGAATACCACCTCTGGTTTATACTGTATTGTAATGCAATATAATAATGTTGTATTGTAGTATATATTATAAAATAATATGAAGCCCTTGTACATTAACTGAAGTAACGGATTGTATTTTCTGCAATCTGAAATAGAGGTTTTCTCTAAGTTTAAAGTTATATATCCCTAGAAAGCAAAAGATAGAAAGGTTTAACCTGGTGCAAACAAAGTTTACATAAGAAAAAAACATATCCAATTTTCTGCATTGTTACAACCAAAATAATTTCAAGATTTCTTTTTTATACAAGAATGGAAAACAGAGAATGGCTGGTTAATAATACTATCCATGAAAATGATAGTTAATATAATAATTATTTTTTATCACATGGAGGTGATTGGATTCTAGCTATAGATAGCTAAACCCTTAATCTCTGAACTATTAACAAATTTCACTTCTTATGCAATACTTGTGCTTTTTTTTTTATAAATTCAGGGCCAGAGCAAATATTTGTTTAGAAAAATAGAAGCTAATTCGTTAAAGTGGTTTCACAATGTAGCAAGCGAATCATCCATGTGACAAAAGCAAAACATTAATCACTTTTTAAGGCTGCTTCCTTAAAAACAAGCTTATTAGAGACTGGGGTTCATTGAGACTTGTTTGCTTTTAAATGGATCCTTTTTCCCCCCAATGGAGCTGTTGACAGTGCTATATTTATAGCTTACAAATAAAGGTGGATTAGATCAGTGATGGTGAACCTATGACACCAAGGTAAAAAGTAACACATTCAGGGGTGAAATTCAGCAGATTCTGATTTTGAGTAGTTTGGAGAAGCAGCAAATACCACCTCTGGCTGACCCCAGAGTGGAGAGGAAATGGAGATTTTGCAGTATCCTTCCCCTGCCATGCCCACCAAGCCACACCCAGAGAACCAGTAGTAAAAAAAATTGAATTTCACCACTGAACACAATGTTTGGGGGGGATAAACCAGTATTCACCAACATCTATTTTCGAAACCATACCTGTTCTCACAAATGATTTGAGGAGACTGTGCCGGCCATGCAAGACTGGGATGTCCCTCACATGATCTCTGGAAGTCATATGAGAAAGCTATGCTCTTGCACAGTAATGAGGTTACTGGTTAATTTTCAGAAGCTGCGAAAGACATTATCTGAAGCTGCTTCAAGAATAGAGGCCTTGTGGGACCTGAAACCAGCCTTGGGTAGTCTGCAGGGGCCTATCAACAGAAAGAGAGCACATCTGAAGATAAGTGGCACGTGGTAGACACCTTGGAGAACAGCACATGGTGGCCGCCTTGAGTGGCAGTGGTGGAGTTAGGGCTGAAGCTGATGCCTATAGAAAAGTATTTCTCTTGTTGCTGGGTAGTTTTGTGTATGTGTGAGAGATGCCAGAAAAGTCAAGTTAGGCATTTTCTGAATTTTTGACACGCCAAGCCCAAAAAAGTTATCACTGGACAGATGGATAAAGTTCTCTCTGTTAGCAAAGAGGCTCTGATGTTTTATAATAAATTTCCTCTTGTTCAAAAAAAATCTGTGTAATCAAAATCTACCACTACTGTACAACACTAGAAGGCGCCCATAGACATATGAACCCCTGGGTTGCAGTTTAACTTCAGAATACAGTGAAGATCTGAAATTAATCTGGATTGGAATGACAGCAATAGCATCAAGGTTTGCTTGTCAAGAAGTGTGACTGTCTATACAAACTGACCAAGTGGGGCTTTCTTGTTACAGGACCGTACTGCCCAGAAATGGACTATTCTGTATGAAAGAATTCAGATAGAGTAGCTTTTCTCAATTGGGATTCCATGAGAGATGTGATTGAATAAAAATGAACATTGTATATGAAAGTTCCATATCTACAATTGCAGTGTACTGTCTGGGAACAACCTCTTTTAAAATACAAGTAACAGGCCTCATACTTACAATAACTAGAACTATTATTCTCAAAGTCTATTCACCATAATCTTCACTTATCCTTATTAAACATTTTCCATTTTTTAATAAAACACTCTGTTCATTTTTATCTATAATTGGTTAATGATATCAAGCATTATAAACCTCACATGAACATATTTGCAACCATTATCCTCGAATTCTATTAATCATGTTTACTTATCCTGGTTATTCAGTATTCATTATGTAATTACACATTTATTTCATATTTACATATCCTCCTCCATTCTAAGTTTCTAATTTCTGCTTCTATTTTCTAACCTTTAGTATAATAGTTCCCAAGCTAAAAAGCATTCTCTTTCTCTCTCATCCTTAATTTTCAATGTTAAGCTACTCACTTCAAAACATTCTAATATTCTCTTTATTACATTTTCTTCTGTAGGTATTACCATTTGTACTCACATGATCTTGATTCTATGCCTGTTTATTAAGCTTTAGTTGTGAATTTGGCTATTGCATGCAACCATAAAATTGGTTTGTTTCTTTTAGGTCAGCAAGACCTACTACATCAGGGTTCCAATATAATAATAATCTTTATTGTCATTGTACTAAAATTACAATGAAATTGGTTATTCAATATTCTAACGAGTAGCGCTAAGTTTTCTGAATCAATTTGCTGCCACCTAGTGGCTCAAAATATTGCTAAAGATACTGGTCAAGTAGCTCAGATGCTTTTTAAATTCACCAGAAGCTAGGTCCAGTTAAGTTTGTGAACCAAATGAAGGTGGCGATGGCAAAATTGGTTCAGACTATATGTGAACCCCAAGTTATTTAGTCAATAATATATCAAAGTCCAGGCGCCTTCGTTACTTGTGAGCATGTATCACTTTTATTTTTTTCAGGCGGCGGGGATGTTTGTGGGGGGAAAAATAAATCCATGCAGGGTTCTCAAACGCTCGAAGCGAATAGAATTGGCCCATCCTACTTTCCATATTTCAGGGAGAAGGACAAGAATGACCACCGTAACTAAAGACGCCGATTCCAAGTGGGAAAGTCTCCTGGATGAAGCTGTTGCTAGGCGGCGGGGGCGCGCTCCTCTGCCTTGCGCTTCTCCGCCATTGGCTGTTGGGCTCCAGCGCGTGCCCGTGCGAGCAACCTGCGCTTTGCAAACCTATCTCGAGTCAGTGCGACTTCGAGGTTCGCAGGCAGCGTGGTCTTCCCAAACGGGGCAGCGGGGAATTTCAAGGGCAGGGTCGGGGAGACACGCGTTACTACGATCGGTCCCTTCTTAAGCTTGCTAAATAGGTTGCCTTGCACTCCGCTTAATGTTTTTGAGCGGTCCCTTAAAAATGCCAAAGGGCATCAGCGAAGATCTCCCTGCGACTGCTGTGCCTCCCCGCTTTTTGAAGTCGGGACACAGTAGCTGGGGCGATCTTAACAACGTGGGTAAAGTTAGTTAAGAATCTGCTGAGCTTTGTTGGCACTAATCATGGTCAGGTATTTTGTGTTGTGGCTTAGTGAATCATGGGAGCCTGATTTATTTGGTGGCTTCGTGGTTCCTTGCATTGTTTAAAGCTAGACAATGGTTTATGTAGCGTTGGGGTTATTTATTTCAGAAGCGATCAGTGCTAAATCTCTAGACTTTGGGTAGGTGGAAAAAGCTCCATATTTGAAAACTGGCAAAGAATTGAACCTGAAACCTACTGTATTCAATATTAGGGTTAGCAGTTCTTCGACTTCATTTAGTTAGGACTGATAGATTATTAAAGGTATAAGGGCCTTGGCTGGTGAGGAATAAAGGCATTCAATAATGCAATATATACAACTTATATAGTCCACTTGTTAAATGGACAAAACCTCATATAACAAAATGCTAGTGTGGTGGCAACAAGAAGTCATCCAACCACATCTTGGAATCTTTGTTATTAAATAGCAACTTAAATCCATTTTAAAAGTTGACACTATATTATACTAATTGAAAAAAGCAGTTTCATATTTGATCATGATGGTTTATTATGGAATGCATTAATTAAGGAATATGCCTACCATACCAGATCTAATTCTAATACCAAAAAAATGAACATGTCAAGATTAGGGAAAGAAAGGGAGATTATTATGGGTTTTTTTTCTCCTGTGCCTTTCTAGGTCTTTGTATTTGATGTTGGTGGGAAGACCTGGAAATTTTATGACTGGACACAAATTACCACAGTGGCAACTTTTGGAGACTATGACCCCGAGCTTATATGTTATGCTCATTCAAAAGGATCCAGAGTTGTTTTAAAAGGTTTGTTTTATCCAGAATAACATAAACAGTTAACAATTACGTTTTACGCAGTTTGCTGGTATGGGTCCTTTCTATTGTAGTCTTTTAAAGTCAATTAACTTTATTCCTTGGGCATTTGCATAATTATAACCCATAATTATTCAAGAATAATGTTATATTTATCACAAGTTTATAGTGACTGCCATCAGTTTTCAGATAGCTCATGTTCTCCATTATGTGAAGCTCCCCCCACAGCCCGCCCCTATAAATGGAAGATATATTGATTGAGCTTAGCTTAGGAATCTATTTTAAATAGAAAAATATCCCACTAGCTTTTGAGTAAGGTTTGTCAAATAGGTGTCGATTTAGGTTGGCTGTCACCAGGCCAGTCTGTTCATAAATAACATTAAACTGCTCAGCTCAGCATGATAGTTTGAAACACGGCTGAGGTGAGACCACATTTGGAATACTGTGTCCCAATTCTGGCACCCTGATACAAAAAAGATATTGAGATTCTGAAGAGTGCGGAAAGAAGAGCAACAAAGGTAATAAAGGTTAAATTGTATGATGAATGGTCGAAACCTAGGTATGTCTTGCCTATTGAAGATAATGATTAGGATGGACATGATAACTGTCTCTCCGTATTTGATGGTCTGCCAACAAAGAAGAGGAGATTGACTTATTCTCTAGACCACCACAAGGCAGGACAAGAAGTAATGGGTGGAAGCTTGTCAAATAGAGGTACAAGTTACAACATAGAAGTAAGGAGACATTCTAAGAGAAAGAACAATTAATCAGTGCCAATTTGAATGAATTAAATATATATGACTGTTGTTGATTATAACTGTAGTTGAAACACTCTGTTTATTTTATTTTGAATCATTTTTTTCCGTGCTTTGCCCCACAAAACCAATTCCAGATAATTCATTTTGCGAGAAATGGAACTGAATTGATGTAGCTACCCTGTTTCCCTAATAATAAGACCTCCCAGATAATAAGCACAATCGGGCTTTTGAACGCATGTGCTAAAATAAGCCCTCCCCAAAAATATTGCAACCCCCCCCCCAAAACCCAGCAGCAGCCATGTGGCAATAATAAGACCTCCCCGAAAATAAGGCCAATATTTTTTTTGGGGGGGGGGGGATGAAAAAAAATAAGACCCTATCTAATTTGGGGGCAAATATGATATATTCTAAAACTCACAGTCCATGTCTGTTTTCTCTCCCCCCACTAATAGTCTCTTTTTAAAATCTCTTTTAGTGGTGCAAACCTAGTAGCAACTAATTGTTATGTGTTGTTTAGGAAAAATATCCGTGAAGAAAATTTTAAAACCTACTGTTCGGACAGCCTGGATAAAACAAAAAATCAGCTTGGCTAAAAAACAATACATGGATGGAATCAATATAGACATTGAACAAAAAGTTAAAAAATCCTCAGCTGAATATTATGCATTAACTGCTTTAGTTAAGGAAACAACAGAAATGTTTCACAAAGAAATTCCTGGTTCTCAGGTAAACTAGAAGCAAAGATTATGTTTTACATTAAATTCTCCATTTAGTCAACCCTCAGTCTTAACACGTGAGTTCCTTTTGACAGTATTTACTATTATGAGCTCACATTTTAGTGCTGCATATTTTTTGATGTAAATATATTGTCAAACCAGTATCAACACAACTAAGAGCTTTTCTTAACTGACACTTTATAGCATGGGAATCTTTTTCACTACGTTGTCCTGACATTCCCCTTCATCTTCAAGTCAACCCATATGTGAATCTTTTTACAGATATTATATTTTTAAAAGATATTTTTAGCATTTCTAGTGTTCAAGCAATGTTTTTCCCTTAAGCAGACAACAACCGTACAGTTTTACCATGGGTATCATCTGTTGTGCTTCCCCAGCCATTTTGTTGTTGGGATCACCATTGAGTCTCAATATTCTAAGTTGGCCACTACAGGCTGGAGTAAGGACATTTCATCTGTATCAAGCACCAGTCTCTGTCTTGCTTTCAGCAGCAAAAGAGCCTGGTTCTTTCAAACCTGGTTCTCTCCCTATAATTGCTTGGTTCCAAGATCAAGATCAGCCATGGTTTCATAGTACAGTCCACCCATTGAACTTATTAGTTGTTTGGAATTTTAAACATGGGTGCAGTTCTGTCTTAAATCTCACACTAGCAGCTGCTATTGGAACTATTCCAAATACGCTCATTGTTAACCATAAGATGTGCTGCTGGATAACACCTTTACCTGGTTTCAAAAAAAAGGGTCAAATCAATTGTGGGAAATCATGGTGATGCATGGCTGCTAGCTTTGATGGCAGTATAATTGTCTCAAGCAGCCATCTGCTGGGAGACTAGTGGGTTTCATGTGCAGTTGGTTGACCAGGTTGAGAATAGACTGCTGGACTAGATGACCCAAGGGTTCCATCCAGCAGGAGACCACTTAGGTTTTTATGATCCGGGCCTCTGAACTGAGGTTGCCTGTTGAATAAAGGTCTCCCTTCTTCCTGTGTGGTCAGTTGTTACTTGAGAAAAAGGAGGTAGATAAAGCAGAAGCAAGTTTTGACATGGCTAAACTCGCAGGCATGTCTTAACTATCAGTGAAAACCATCAACAATCACAATTGTGTTATGATTGACACATTAATTTTCTGCTGGTTTGGGAAAGGTGGGAGGGTAGAGACCAGTGCTACGTGGGAAATGTAGACATCCACCTAATGACTGAAACCCAGAACAAAGGAATTGGGATTGGTAATAGAAACAGTACAATCTGTGCTGGTTTACTTTTCTGCTGGCTCATCGACAGGAGAGCGTTTAAATTTGAGTCATGATAAAAAACAGAAAGGTGACTGGTAATAGAGTTACACTAGAAACAAAGTAATTATATTTGGGAGGCCACAGGAATCTGAATTTTAATTTTCAAAATGAAATATCCTTACAAGATATTTTACAAATAATCATAAAATAAAAATAAGATAGTAGCAGTATCTACATTTAAACAATGTAAATAACCCTGTTTTCATTAAAAATAGAAAGGAAAAAGAATATTTTACATGGTACTTAAAATATACAACAGATATATTAAGCCTGTCCCTTCTTCTAATTCGGAATAACCAAGCTGTAACTTGCTTTTTTGGCTATTCAGTGCTAATACATCATGATATAAGAATGGAATCCAATAAATTCACATATAGGTAGTGCTCAATATATGACTGTTCACCGAATGACCATTCAAAATTGCTTATTCACAGCCAAATCTGTGTAGCAATCTTGGGCAAAAATCCTTATGTAGTATACCAACTATAAAAAACTGATTTTTCAAAGAGTAGGATGTTGCGATAAAGGAAATAGCCACATATTCTGTGAAATATAGGTTGCAGATGGGGTGTCTATGAAGTTTAATTGGATATACATCTTTGAACTCTTCATAGTTTAAGAAACATTTAGAGCATTGTGCTATAAGATATAGAATTTTATCACAAAGTGTTTCCAAAAGAAATAGCATATCTTTATTCTTTTAAAAAGACAAGTAGTTTTCAATTTATGACCATAATTAGGATTAGAATTTCCATTACTAAGCAAGGCAGTTATTAAGTCTGTTGTGCCCCTATTTTATGCTTTTGCCATGGTTGCTAAGTGAATCACTGTGGTTAAGTGAATCATACAGTTATTATTGTATTGTATGGGTCCTCTGTGGAGAAGGGCGGGATACAAATTTAAATAAATAAATAAATTAAGCAAATCTGATTAGCGTTTATATTGTTTATCAAGAGGCAGACTTGACTGAAAGGAAATTTTACTTAACTTTTTCTTTTTTGAATACATTAGAAATGATTAGCAAAAAAAAGAGATGTGCTGCTTGTGGTTTTTTAAAGACAACTGCACCATGTTGTGCTTTTCTTTCCCTGCAGGTAACTTTTGATGTACCTTGGTCTCCTGAATGTATAGACAGTAGATGTTACAACTATACTGGAATTGCTGACTCCTGTGATTTCCTGTTTGTGATGTCTTACGATGAACAGAGCCCATTGTCGTCCAGTTGCATAGCAGGGGCCAATGCCCCTTACAAACAAACTTTAGTGGGTAGGAATCAGTTTTTTCATAATATAAAGTATAATTAGCTTTTTTAGTTGGGAAAAATAAATAAAGACTAGGTCTTTGTATAAGATGCCATCCTGGATTGAGTCAAAATCAGACCTTAGTCCTACAAACTCTCTGCAACCAATTTCCAAGCTGGAAGGCACATTTCCCTTTTCCAAATATTGGCTCACACTATATGCAAAACCTGGATACATATATTTTCAGGCGACTTGTATAGACATTCAGTGGTGTTCTGGTCCTCTTTTTACCTCTTATATGTATCCTTTTGATTTTCAAACTTGTGGCAAGCTTTTTGGATAGCCAGATTGTTTTTTAAGTTGGTTTTTCTCTTCTCTTCCCTCCCATCCTGTAATTGTTTGCAATTCTGCTTTAGTAGCTCCTATTATAGGATGGCCCACCCATTCTCAGCACCCTTTTTGCCCCCCGCCAAAAAGTCATGCTTACCATTTTGATGATATTATTGAAATCCAAGGTATATGCTAGATTACAAATAGTTTTAGCTTTCTTAAATATCAAGAATCCCATCTATCTCCCAAATTTTCCAGTAATTCCACTAATTTGTATACTTCAAGCTTCCGGTTGATTGGATCAACTCAGGAGTGGCTTTTGCCTTCTTTTCATCTTTAATACAATAGTAGCTGGTTGTGGCAAGTGTTCCATTACAAAAACCCAGCTAATGCTTTGGACAGGGAGAGCATGAAAAAAATGAAAAATCTCACCCTATTTCATAGGACAACCATTTGTGATTTGGGGGGACCTGAATGTTTTTGCCCATTTCCTGTCAGAATTGATTGACAACTTTCTGTCCTTCAGATAATTATCATTTGAAGAGGAATTTTTATCTTATGTTCACAGCTGTTAATTTGTTAAGGAGTCTTCGTGAGGAATTTTGTCAAAGCCTTTTTGAAAATCAAAATGAACCTACCTATTTTTAATTTTCTTGTTTGTAGCATGCAAAGTACTACAATCCAAGAACTCTTTTGTAAGAGTTGGGAGGCAAGAGTTTAGTAAATGGGTTAATAGGAATCATAATTGTGTACAATGGTTCTCTGACATCTTTAAATCTATTAACATCTCTTCATGAATAAATATAAACATAAATTATATATAAATTAAATATATAAAATTAAATGTAAAATTAAAAAACAAAGTGCTATATGAAAAACCCTCTATTGGTTTAGTTTTATTTTAAACATCTATTTTAATGACTTTTTTGGGGCGTCTGGTTGATATTACAAATGTAGATGCCTGAATGTAAATAAGCATAATGAGCATGAGAATACATTTCTATATTAAATCAGGATATGATCATTATATTCGGATGGGCATTAATCCAAAGAAACTGGTGATGGGCGTTCCATGGTACGGCTATGATTATAAATGCTCAAACTTATATAAGGTAGGAGAAAAACAGTTCATTTTGATGGTTTTGTGGGCATGAATTTCACCCCAGGACTATAAGTTGAACAATGTTAATAACCAGTTTGTTTTAGTTTCTCTCACTCAAAAATCTTCTTTCCGGTAGCTGTTGTGTTTAAGCAGAAAAACCACAAGAGAAGGCTCCAGAATTAATCAGTGGGATGGTGTGGGAAAGAGAAATAAAATGTTAAAAGAAAGAAAAATGGTTAGGAGAGAGCGGCATGGATTTTTTTTCTTCCTATTACATATTCAACAAAAAGGGCCACTACTAAAAGAAATAAATCCTGTAAAATGAAATGTGTGGACTTCAGCTCCCGGCTGACTGAAGAATTCTGGGAGTTAAAGTCCACATATCTTAAAGTTGTCAAGTTTGAAAAATACTGATCTAAAGTCACATGGATTTTTTTCTGGAGAAAATAAGACAAACATCCTAGTGATGCTGGTTATATCCACACTCAGACTGCATAAATGCCCCCCTAGAAGTGATTCAAACCCTGCGGCATAAAAGGCTAAAGTGATTGAAGGAACCTCATCAATGTTTGAAACTCTGCTTAGGTTGCAGTCTGAAGCATGTGGTTTTGGAATCAGTAAAACCAATTTCTGAGGTAACATTGAAAGACCTAAAGTTCCCTTCTTATCTTAGATAATGATTATTCTTCAAAATATGTTTTTTATTAAAATTCCCCCAAACATAATCACCCATTTTTGGAAACTGAGATTTTCTCCTGTATTTATTTATTTATTTGGATTTATTGACCGCCCCCTCTCTCCGAAGAGACTCGGGGCGCTGTACAGGAATTTAAGAACATATACATATAACAAATTATAAATAATTAAAACTAAATTAAATATTTTACCCTGTGTTAAAAAGTATCTTGTTTAAATTTATATCGTAAAAACCCGATTGGTAATATTTACTAAAACTAGGCTGGTACAGTAGGTTAGGCCAGGCCGGCCTGCTGGAAAAGATGGGTCTTTAATTGTTGACGGAAGGAGTGGAGGTCCGTGATAGATCTAAGTGGTAGGTCATTCCAGAGGGTTGGGCCCGCCACAGAGAAGGCCCTTCCTCTGGATGCCGCCTGTTGGCATTGCCAGGTGGACGGCACCCGGAGAAGTCCCTCTCTGTGTGAGCGAATCGGTCGAAAGGATGTGTGGGGTAGGATACGATCATGCAGATAGCTAGGACCCGTGCCATGGAGCGCTTTAAAGATGGTAATCAACACCTTGAAGCGCACCCGAAAGGCCACAGGTAGCCAGTGTAGCTCACGCAGGAGCGGTGTTACGTGGGAGTACCTGATGGTACCCATAATTGCCCGCACGGCCGCGTTCTGGACTAGCTGTAGTCATCGGGTGCACCTCAAGTGGAGCCCCATGTAGAGAGTGTTACAGTAGTCCAGTCGGGATGTCACGAGCGCATGAGTGACTGCGAAGAGCGTCCCGGTCCAATAGGGGCCGCAACTGGCGTACCAGGCGAACCTGGCAGAAAGCCCCCCTGGCCACAGCCGTCACATGATCTTCCATAGACAGCCGAGTATCCAGGAGGACGCCCAAGTTGCGAGCCCAATCCACGGGGGCTAGATGTTCACCCCCTATGGCCAGTGATGGAATCAACTGGTTGTACCGGGGCGCCGGAAACCACAGCCACTCATGGGTTGAGTCTGAGTCTGTTCCTTCCCATCCAGCTCCGCACGGCTTCCAAACATCGGGACATCACTTCAACGGCATTGTTGGGGTGGTCTGGGGTAGATATGTACAATTGAGTATCATCAGCGTACAGATGGTACTCCACCCCAAAGCCACGGATGATCTCACCCAGCGGTTTCATATATGTGTTGAACAAGAACGGCGAGAGGACCGACCCCTGAGGTACCCCACATGTGAGGGGTCTCGAGGTCGACCTCTGCCCTCCTGCCAACACAAATTGCGATCTATCGGAGAGGTAGGAGGAGAACCACCGTAAAACGGTGCCCCTCACCCCCAACCCCTCCAGTCGATGCAATAGGATACCATGGTTGATGGTATCGAAAGCCGCTGAGAGGTCTAATAGGACCAGGATGGAGGAACAACCCCCATCGTTGGCCCTCCAGAGATCATCTACCAGCGTGACCAATGCCGTCTCAGTGTTGTGACCGGGCCAGAAGCCGGACTGGCGTGGGTCTAAATAATCAATTAACTCCAGGTGACGGGGAAACTGTTGTGCCACCACACTCTCTACAACCTTCGCCAGAAAGCGAAGGTTGGAGACCGGACGATAATTGACTGATAATGCTGGGTCCAGGGAAGGCTTCTTGAGGAGGGGCCTCACTACTACCTCTTTTAAGACGGCGGGCAAGAACCCCTCACTCAAAGAAGCATTTACTACTTCCTGGAGCCAGCCTCGTGAGACCTCGCCGCCCTGAGTCCTTTTGGAGAAGGGCGGGATACAAATCGAATAAAACTCAAACTCCCAGGATGCCAGTACAAGCCAGGAGGGACACGGGTCCAATAAACATGTGGTGGCTCTCAGTCGCCTATGTAACCTGTCCATATCGTCGGAAGTAACAGAGTCAAACTCCTCCCAAAAAGGTATCTCAAGACCTGCCTCCGGAATTCCCTCTAGACCACTTTCCATGAAGACCATCTCGTTCCGGATCTGAGCGATTTTATCCTGCAGATATTCTCCAATTTCCTCAGCTCTGTCCTGTAGAGGGGCTTCCTGCGGCCTCTGTTGAAGGAGGGAGCGGGTCACCCCAAACAGGGCGGCAGGGCGGTTCTCTGCGGATGCTATAAGAGTGGCACAGTAATGACGTTTGGCCACTCTTATCGCCACAAGGTAAGTCTTCAAATGGGCTCTTACCTGTGTTCAATCAGATTCAGACCGTGTGGATCTCCATCTACTCTCTAGGCGTCTCTTGCAGCGTTTCATCTCCCTCAGCTCCTTGGTAAACCAAGGGGCCTGGGTGACTGCGCCGCATGAGAGACCGCAAGGGCGTGACCCGATCCAAGGCCCCAGCGGCCGCAGTATTCCAATAATAATAATAATAATAATAATAATAATTTTAATTTATATCCCGCTCTCTCTCCCCAAGGGGACTCGAGGCGGGGCACAGGCAATTAAAAATACAAATAAACCACAAACAAATACAAAATACAGAGTTAAAAATAGATTAAATAGATCCTGCGCTAAAACCCATAAACTAAACTAAAAATTACCCCTAAAAAACCCTAACCTAAAAAGAGACTACCCAAGGCCGGCCAGACGAAAAAAGTGCGTCTTTAATTTTAAGCGGAAGGAGCGGAGGTCCGTGGTTGTCCTGATATCGGGGGGAAGGTCATTCCAGAGGGCTGGGCCCGCCACAGAGAAGGCCCTTCCCCTGGGCGTCGCCCGCTGACAAAGTCTAGTGGACGGCACCCGGAGAAGTCCCTCTCTGTGGGAGCGAATCGGCCGTGAGGATGTATGGGGCAGGATCCGATCCCGCAGGTAGCTAGGTCCCGAGCCATGGAGCGCTTTGAAGATGGTAATTAACACCTTGAAGCGCACCCGGAAGACGACAGGTAGCCAGTGCAGCTCGCGCAACAGCGGTGTTACATGGGCAAACCTAGAGGTGCCCATAATTGCCAAGCGGCTACTAGGTCCTCCGTCAGGGCGCGGGACAAGGCCACAGGTAATGTGGCCTTTCAGGTTCCATCAGGCGCCTGGGGCGGAACCATCTAGGAGATTCTGGTTCCGCCTCCCCGCGGTGGGGTGTAGCGGTGGGAAAGTTGAGTCGGAGAAGTGAGTGATCTGACCATGACAAGGGCATGATGGTTAAATCCCCACACCCAGATCCCTCATCCACTGGTCAGAGACGAAAATTAAATCCAGCGTGTGTCCCCCTACATGGGTGGGGCTCTGAATTACCTGGGTCAGGTCCATGGCTGTCATGGAGGCCATGTTCTCCCGGGCTATCTCAGATGATTCACCTGCCGATGGCAGGTTGAAGTCCCCCAAGACTATAAGATGGGGGGTCTCCACCGCCACTCTGGCGACCACCTCGAGGAGCTCAGGCAGGGCTGCTGATACGTAGCGGGGAGCCAGGTACACAATCAGCACGCCCAACTGCCTCCCCAGGCCCCATCTCACATAGAGGAACTCATAACCGGTAGTCTGTGGCACAGTGGTCTCTCTCGGCTCAAGACCTTCCTTAACAATAACCGCCACCCCTCCACACCTGCTTAGGGCCCGAGGCTGATGAAATGCACGGTAACCTGGTGGGCACATTTCCACGAGAGGTAACCCCCCCTCGTGGCCCAACCAGGTCTCCGTAATCCCCACCAAATCCGGCTCCCCCTCTGACACAAGGTCATTATGTATGAGACAAATAAGAACTTATAAAGGGAAGGTTTGCAGTGCCCCTTATTTGAGAAATGAATGTGTGCATGAATAACAGAACCCTATTGAAGTTTACCATAACTACATAATGGAAGTTACCCCCTTTTTCAGGATCACGTTTGCTTCTTTGCAAAGAATGTTTTCCCAGGGGCTTCATGCAATAATGTCACAATAAGACAAGCCCCATACAGAATCATCATGACATTGAAGAAGACTACTTCTGGGATCCTGTGGGATGAGAAACAAAAAGCTCCCTTTTTAGAATACAAGGTAAGTTCTAAGGATGCCTTTGCACAGACAATACATATTTGTAAAAAAAAAAAACATTGAACAACAAAAATATATTAGTAGAAAATGTAATGTATTTTTCCTGCTGCAGCTGACTTTCTTTCATATACTTCAAGTTTCTCTATTTAGAGTTTTAAATTCCCACCAATTTTATGGCTTTATATTTATAGGAAAGGAAAAGTTACATATAAATTATGAACAATAAATCACAACTCAGGAAAGAAAGAGAAAGATGGAAGTGTGGATCATAAGAAATGGATCATTTTTTAATTTAAAAAAATGGAGACAATATAGTTATGTTAAGATCTCTAGTCTCTAGTATAACTACATTTTAATTCCTCTTACAGCCTTTAATCAGTGGCCTTAACCAAAGGAGTTGTGGTTATTAGTGGAAAGAGTATTACTGTACCCTATTTTATATTTCCTATTCAAAAACACATCCAGGTCCATATGCTTGGCTGAGTGAATTGGTTAACTAGAAAATGTATAAAAAATAACATTCTGCAAGTTCAATAAAAATATATTGTTCTTCAGACTATAAATTAAAGCTATTGTTCATAGATTGTTTTAATAATTTTTTGTATGATTTCAAAAACTTTCTTATACAGTAGTTTTTATTCAGCCTGCCTTCAAAATGAAACTATGAAGATGCCTATTATTTTCATTTTTTAGAGAGCAAAATCAGACTGATTGACTGAATCTAGTGCAAGAGTTGCATAAAATGATCCAATGAATCTGTGTCACTACAATCAAGACAGTGTGTAGCAATTCTCTCTCTTTTCATAGGAATATTAAAAAAGAAACATTCCCTTCCCAAGAAAGTTTTATTTTTCACAAATAATGTAAGCTGGCAAACTCTCCTTCCTCCTCCTATTTCTCCTCTAACCCTGTGAATTGGATTGGGCTGCGAGAGAGTAAGTGACTGGCTCAACATTATCTAGCCAGTTTTTACACGTAAGGCAGAATCCATTAATTTCACGATAAAAACCTGTCTGAAAGCTCTTTTTGCTTAGCCTGACTTAACTTGCTGGATTCTCAAGAGCAAAACTGTGTGTGTGACAGTAGCCCTATCAGCTCCATTTTAGTATATTTGGTTGATATATCACGAAAGTGGCATTTCTCGTTAGCAGCATTTCTTGACCTGGATAACCAGTTAACGCTTTCTCCTTCTTTTGGCTTTTTGTAGGACTCAAACGGTGCTTTTCACCAACTGTGGTTTGACAATGTCAAGAGCATTTCTCTGAAAGCAGCCTATGCAAAAGAACATGGTCTGAAGGGCATTGGGATGTGGAATGCAAATTGCCTAGATTACTCAGCAAGTGTTGCAGCTCAACAGCAAACGGAAGCAATGTGGAAAGCCTTGAAAGGTGCATAATTTATGCAAGGGCCAGACTTGAATTCAGACAGCAGTGAACAATTAAGTTTTTTAATGGGTACATTTAATGGGTACGAATGTATAGGGCACAATGAAAAGCTGTGAAGGCTACTTGCTGTTCATGTACCTTGTTCCATTATGAGATATATGCCGTGTTCGTCAGGGTTGAGGTATTTTATTTCTGAATAAAAAAAAGAATTTACATCAATCATTCTAAGCATGCTCTCTAATTCCAGGAAACGGAAAATACATGTCATAAATCCAAAAAATAAAGTTTTTTTTATAATTACCTAAAAGCTTTTTGCTTAAAGCTTTTGACTTATAAAATCAATAATTGGAGGGGAAGAGAAGGAAATGAAGAATGGTTGCCTCGATGAACTGTTTTTAATTTACAATTTGGTTCAGAATATGTTGCTCTGTGTACCTAGAGAAGTATAATGAATTTTTTTTGAAGCAGCTTTTAATTTTTCAGCTTATGTATAATTATTTTCATTTTATTCCAGTAATCGTGGCAATTGGAAATGGCAATTATTACTTTTAAAATCAATATATGTTGAGATGTAGGTAGTTTCTCAATAATTATATTGAACTGACCTGAAGCATTATGACTATATTAGAGGAATTACAGTGAAAATAAAATCACAGTAGTGTGAAATTTACATATAGATGGCTGTAAAGTTACTCAAAATGGAAATACCAATATTAGTTTGTACATTTTATACTTAATGGCTTTCATTTTAAGGTTGAATGTTTTGTTTCCCTTACAGAAAATACGCACTTACATTGTTTTGCCTTTAAGGAGGCAAATAATTTCTGTGGATTTATTCTAGCATAAGAATCAAAACTCAAACTGTTCATGGTTTAAAAGAACATTTCAATTTCTTTAAAATATGTTTAAATACTTAAAGAAAAATGTGTCAACTTTTTAAAGAAAAAAATTAAAATTTCAGCTTTGGACTTTTTAAATTACAATTGATTTGGCCTTTCAAATATTTTAATGTATTGAGAGTTTATTTTTTACTGGTATTTTCAGTCAGTCATTAATAACATGAAGATTCTATCCTTTATCTATATTGTACTTCCTTACTCATAACAATACACTAATCGTACCCAGCTTTCTGTCTCTTTTCTAGCCTAAGCTGGAGGCTGTCATAAGACAGAGCAGGCGCAGGATGAAGAACAGGAAGATGGAAATGTTATTTATTAAGGAATCCTTCAGGTTCCAAAATTCTCTCCATCTTTAGCTCTGAACAATTGTATTACCCTTGAAAGGTAGTCTGGATCTCTTTCTGAATTTGTGGCTCCTTGTATAGCAAGTGGAGCTTACGGCTTTACAGTGACAAATTATCTCATGCCTGGATTTCTGCAATTTGCTTCATATGGGACTGCCCCTGAGGCTTCAATTGGTCAAAAATGCAGTTGCCTACATGACGACTGCTAGAATAAAATCTATTTTATAGGAGCTGCCCTTGGGTACTTATGTGTATTCATATCTCTGCCTTTCCTTTAAGACCTCAAGGGGATATTGAAGTCATATATCACCACTATACCAGACTAGCCTTTCTTTACCTTCATAATTTAAGATTAAAATAAACAATCCCCACAATGTTATAGAGCATCAACCTTCAATAAGAAATCCCTTATTGAAAGAATTTATCCATTTTAAAATATAGTATACACCAGTGTTAAAAGTATTTGGAATGAAGTTCCTCTGGAAAGTGTTGTGAAATGTTAATATTCTCTTTATCTTCTTTTGCTCAAAGGTAATTAGTACTTTTCTATCAACAGCACATTGGCGCCTAATTCCTTGGTGTAAGATAGGTTTACAACTTGTTTTTCAGGCTAAAGAACTTGAAGAAAGAGCTTGTCTAGGTTTACCACAATAAGATTTATATTCCAGAAGCTCATTCTCTAAGTACGAGAAAAGCTCCCAAATCTAAGTGCCTATTTTTAAAGCAAGCTATTAAATATCCTGTATCTCTAGACTACTCAGCCTTGTAAAATTGATCCTGTTTCAGTCTTTCCAAAGAAAAAACACACTTGCTAATATGGAACAACCACAAGATTCTGGAGCCAAGAAATATGTGTAGGCTAGTTCATAGTATCTTATCTGCCTCTTACAATCCTTCATCTCTTTGTCCTAAAGAATATTAAAGCATTTACACACATATATATGAACAAAGTGCCTCACCAATGACAATTCTATACCAAAATTGCATCTGGATGGAGGAAATTAAATGTGGCTTTTCAAGAATCCAAATAGAATTTTGCTACATACATTAAAAGTTCATGATCCCACTCTTACTACTTTGCATGATAATCAGCACCTACACAAACATATACCATATTATTTGAAGTATAAGACGCACCGGAATATAAGACACACCAAGATTTTGAAGAGGCAAATTAAAAAAAAAGTTTTTGCACTCTGCAGACCTCCCAAAAATGGCCTGGGTTTTTTTGCAAAAACAGGCCTGTTTTGTTAAAAAAAGGGCATGAATAGCCTTTAGGAGGTTTGTAGAGTGTTCCTGGGGGGTGCCCCCCCCAAATGAAAAATGGCCCCTTTTTTGTCAAAAAAAAAAGGGTATGCACAACCTTTAGGCTTATAGAGTGCTCCTGGGGGCTGCAGGGGTAAAATTGAGCAAAAAACGGCCCATTTCCCACTCATTTCTGCCTTCCCCAGCCCCCAGGAGCACTCTGGAAGCCTTCTAAAGCAGGGGTCCCCAACCTTTTTGGCACCAGGGACCGGTTTTATTTTTAAAAAATTCTGCGGACCGGTGGGCATGGCTCGGCCGGCGTAGAGGGGGACCTTGGGGGGAGGGGGGAACAGGTGGCGCATGCACGTAGGGGGGCTGAGTCGGCTCACTCACCCCTCTCGGCCCCCAATGGAGTGAGCAGCCGCATCTGCGCTCTCCCGCCCCCGGTGTGTGCTCTGCCCAGGGGGCTGCCCCTCCCTCCCTCCTCCTCCTCTCTGGTCCTGCGGCCCGGTTCCTATCAAGCCACGGACCGGCACCGGTCCAGGGACCGGGGGTTGGGGACCCCTGTTCTAAAGGCTATGTGTGGCCATTTTTGTAAAGGGGACGGGATTTCGGGAGGCAAAAAAGGCTGTATTCACTGTATGACACACCCAGATTTTCAGCCTCATTTTTTGAGGGAAAAAGGTGCATCTTACACTCCGAAAAATACGGTATGTAAAGGTCAATAAAAAACAGGAGAGTTTGGTTTGCCCAGGTCAACTTCCCATATTCATAGATTCTGAGTAGTTAACATTAGTTCATACAGCTATACCAGGAACCAAAACTGAAAACACATGTTTACTGTTTATAGTTATTGGGTTTTGTACAGTAATAAAAATATTGGTATACATGACAATTTACACAGTCATCAAATGAATGTGATTTACAATAAAAAAAGCAAACAAAAAAACCTGAAATGAGATTGTGAAATTATAGACAAAATTATTTATTTGCAAAACCTTAGATTTGCAATGAGAAAAAAAATACTGCGTAATAATTCTATCTTTGGATAAGTTATTGTTCTTCTCAACCCAGGTGTGCTATAGTTATAGCAAACTATTCTGTTAAATAGACAAAAGTTATTCTAACCGAAGATTGATAGACAATGGAGGATAAGGACTTGAAATCAATCTAGGCATTCTTCACCATTCCCAAGGATGTAGTTCTTCCAAATATTTAACTGTGAGGCTTTCTCCCTCCATCAACAATGCTGTTGCAATGGATGCAACTGAGATTCCTCCCTCCAAACCTGTTATTGCTGGTTTGCAGTACTATTGCCACATCAGAATAGAACCAATGTCTCAAGCCTGAATGGTATTTGGGTGTGGGATTGCTTGTACCTTTGGGTATTCTAATTTGAATTCAATTTGACACAGTTTAGAACTGAAGGTGGATAGAGCCTTCAGTCAAAACAACATACAGTAGTTAGCTAACACAATGAGAGTGGTATAGCAGTAAATAGCTTTTCATTACATACAAGCTTTGTTACGTTTAATCAAAATTTAATCAAAACCAGGTTTTGAATAGGTACAGACTGAAGAATTTCATTAAAAAGGTTAACTAAAATATCTGTTTCCAGACAGAAATCTTAAAGATGACTGAACCTTCTTGTGCACCAGTTCTGCCTTCAGTGCTTGTAAATCAGAAGTTGCTTGTTTTTTCATCTACAAAAGATCCAGAGATTATGACAGGAAGAATTAAATTACAACTATTATTTTATAGATAACAGTCAACTTTTATGTGGTTTAACAAGTGCAATCTTGGTCTTCAAACTTTCTAGCTTAACCAGTTGTAGTGCAATGCATTCTGAGACATGTTAATGCCTCAGGTGATGGCGGATCTTAATAAGGCATCATGTTTAATGTAACATAAATGGGAAATTGGCTAAAGAAATATTCAATTATGATTATAATTTTGTGTGTGTTGTTATGACATGACGGGAATTCTGGGAGATGAAGTCCACACATCTTCAAGTTGCCACAGTTGAGAAATACTGCTGTAGATTGTACTACAGATTTTCAATATTGTGTTTCCCCAAAAATAAGACAGGGTCTTATTTTCTTTTGACCCCCGAAAAAAGCAATTGGCCTTATTTTTGGACAGATCTTATTATTTTTGAGGTGCAGGAGGCAGCGAACGTGGATGTCTGCTGCTGTGTTGCAATATTTTCAGGGAGAGCTTATTTTCAGGGGAGGGCTTATTTTAGCGCATGCGCTCAAAAACTCAATTGGGCTTATTATCCAGGGAGGTCTTATTTTTGGGGGGAAAGGGTAGATTTCTATTTATATCATTTTTATGTCTATGGCAAATGCCTAAAATTATTATTATTGTATAATTTGTACAGTAGCATCAATGTGTAACATACTAAAAAGAGTACAGAGAAGAGCAACAAAGATTAAGGTACTGGAGACTAAAACTTAAAGAATGGTTGCTGGAATTGGGTATGTCTAGTTTAATGAATAGAAGGACTAGGGAATTACATGATAGCAATGTCCCAATATCTAAGGGGTTGCCATAAAGAAGAGGGAGTCAACCTAGTCTCCAAAGCACTTGAAGGCAACACAAGAAGCAATGGATGGAAACTAATCAAGGAAAGAACCAATCTAAACCAAGGAGAAATTTCCCGACAGAACAATTAATCAATGGAACGAATTCTGGACTTTCTCCAGAAGTGGGTGCTTCAACCCTGGAAGTGTTTAAGAGGAGACTGGACAACCATCTGTCTGAAATGGTATAGGGTTTCCTGCCTGAGCAGCAGGTTGAACTAGGAGACTTCCAAAGTCCTTTCCAACTAGGGATAGATGAAAATGTTCTGAGAAGCAAAACAAAGTATCTAATGTGGAACCGTGATAGTCACCTGAAGGAACATTGTTAAATGTAGCCAAAGAACTGTGCATGTGCACAGAGTCAATCACTTTGGTGATTTTGGTAACCAAAACAAACAACCCTCTCCCCCACAACTGTAACAAAGATTTCTTAACTGAACAGGAGTATGTATACCTTGGAAATCATCTTTCATTTGCAAAATAATGACTACTACTATTTTCCTTGATTTCTAATTGTGTAACACTTGGCATATTAAAAGGTCAGTGTTGAAAAAAACCTTTGATTTGTTACTGGTTTCACTGACTATATGTGTGTATATGGGTATGTGTACAAGTGCAAGCACACACATAATAAATTACTACAGTACCTTGATTTCTATGACCAGCTTCATTTTGGCATTGTCTAACTTTCTCTTTAGCTGGTCAATTTCCCGCTCCAGGGTTGTAATCTGGATTATTACATTATTCTGTCAAACAAACAACCCCCCCCCCCCAATTAATTTAGAATATTACATATATAAACAACACATTCATTCCATGATATAATTGCTACTCAGTAATATAAGTTAAATGGATGCCTAGGGGGTCTCCAGGAGTTTCTTTTTAAATATATATTAAGTTCTTTGGTACTCTGAACACCTGTATGTTATCCTTCTTCAGAAGAATATAACTACTCTGATGGTATCTCTCACATAACTGGTCAGATGATGGATTGGCCACAGAGCAGAGCAATGCTTTCACACATTGACTACAATAAACTAGGCCAGTATTTGAAAGTTTGCCAGCCCAGATTTACCCAGTTAAAAATGCCCCTTTTAAAATTGTCATTATTTAAAAAATTGAGATATTTTCTTTAATAGAAAAATGTAATCCTGTAAAGATGAGAATGCCCACTAATAATCTTACTCCCACATTCTATACCAGGTATAACTTCTGAGTTGCCTCCAAAAACTGCCCTAAATTGTGTGCATTATAACAATCCGGCTAGGTGTTGATTAAGGCATGAATTATTAACCCCGGTGTTTTGGTGCAGACATAGATATAAAAGATACACCAGCCAAAACTGGGCAAAGACAATCCTGCCCACAGCCCCTATTTTCTGTTTAAGGAGAAGCTGTAGTCCAGGCAGACTTCAACTTGCACACCAGCATCTTTACAAGTAGCACAACCTCAAATAGAATAACCCCCAAGATCAATGTTTCTAGAAATTAATTTTCATATAGCACTTTATTTAATCTGAGCTTAGTTTGCTCCTTCCAGACTGTTAGTCTCTAGATATCAAGTTAAGCTTTCAACAATACCCCTGGCTTGACCTGTAATGACAATGTACAGCATGATTCACATACTGATGACAACTCACTACAAACCAATAAATGATCCCCCTACTGAGAAATACAGTAGGTAAGCAGGGAGAGAGAGAGTAGGTAGGTAGATAGATAGTTACTAGATAGATAGTTACTAACTTCATAGTTAGTTTCTGAGAATGCTATCAATTGGTATGTCACAACTGAGCCTGAATCTTAACTGGTAGGAGACTAGATAATGTCTTTACTGGAGAGTCTCTGAAGCTGAGCCATATCTTTCTGAATAACTTCAAAAAACAAAAATAATTGTTCTTGTTTAATTATTATTGTACAATGATATTTTTGTTCTCTTATTTATTTGCACATTCTCATGGAGGTGTTTCTTTTAAAAGTTTACTAGCGCTGGTAAGTGAGTGAGTGCTTTAGACTTCTGTGATTGTTGTATCTGTGATCTTAATATTTATTGAAGATATTAATCTTTGTTTTGGATGAAATTTTAGTCCTTGGATGAAAGATGTAACAAATACATTTGGCAAGGACAACTTAGACTAATTAACCAAATTGTCTTGATATTAGGAGGTCATGATTCCCATGGGAAGTATTTAATTAATTTTAAACTTATTCTAATTAATTTTATTGTTGAACTAGGAAGAAAAACAATCTTATGTATACCATATTATAATGAGAGAATGAGGATTTAAATCATTTTAGCAACTTAACACTAATTCAGCTCAAGGGAAAAGAACTTGCAAAATATTCTTCATCATTCTTGCCAATAAAACTTTCTTTTTATTAATTATGACATGTTTATAGTAATTTATGTTAAATCATTATTAGAACATAAATATCATCATTATATGTTGAGTTAAATTTTTCACAACTTCAGCTTTAGGCATTTTTAATATTTATTGGCAGTCTGTTTAAAACTGCATTAATGTTCCAAGATTTGCTGAACTGATTGACAAAACTTAGTTTTTATGAGCAAGCAAACTTTTTTTAAAAAAATTACCTTTGAATTGGTGGTTTGTGTTAAATTATTTCGTTTTTTCTTGGTATCTCTAGCTTCCAGCTGCCTCATTAATTTTTGATGGTGTAGTTCTAAATTTTCCTGTAATTTATTTAAAGCTTCCTCTGAGAAAACTGTGACCTTTTTCATTTCAAAATATTTTTTTTTCCAGTAATCACGGACTGCAAGATTAAAACAACAAAACATACAGCATATATTCTTCAGAAAAGGATTCCATGTATATAGATTATAGATAAAAGAATCAGGGAAATATATATTTGATTCAGCAATGACAAGTTTAAAAATATTTTTATGAAACTCAAACCTGATGGTGGACAACATTCAGTTTTTATAGTTATTGGTCAATGAAAAAAATGGATATATCAACCTTGAACATACCACGGCATCTCCTGAGCTTGTGTTGTTCAATCAGGTTTTTCACTTTTTTAACCAGTTCCTCTCTAGTGTTTTCCAGATGTCTTCTTTCTATTTTAATATGTTTCAATTCCTTACGTAATTGATTGCCTGAGGAAGAAGAAATCCCATATTTATCATATTTGCAAAAGTTAAAAATGAGAACAGTTAGGAATAAAATTAAAGTAAAAATGTGCCATTCTTCTATTGGTTAACATAGGGTTAATCCACTACAATAAAATAAAATGAACTCAACCAAACAATGATTTAGTGGTTGGTGCTGGGTTGAAAAGATAAATATCTGCGTATTTTCATTTGAAGTAATTGATATGTGGGAGCTACATAAACAGATCATAGTATTCAGCAGATAATATGGAAGAACAACGACAGTGTCCAAGCCTCTGTACTCTATCAAGAATTTCTTCCCATACATTGAATCATGAATTAAAGGTGAAAAAAACTATATATTGATCACTGCAAGAACAAATGGCAGAACATTGGAAAAGGTAAACTTTTGATGATATTAGGTTAAATTAAAACTGGAGAATATGCTGCAATATAGAATAGAATAACAGAGTTGGAAGGGACCTTGGAGGTCTTCTAATCCAAACCCCTGCTTAGGCAGGAAACCCTACACCACTTCAAACAAATGGTTATCCAATCTCTCCTTAAAAACTTTTAGTGTTGGAGCATTCACAACTTCTGGAGGCAAGTTGTTCAACTGATTAATTGTTCCAACTGTCAGGAAATTTCTCCTTAGTTCTAAATTGCTTCTCTCCTTGATTAATTTCCACCCATTGCTTCTTGTCCTGCCCTCAGGTGCTTTAGAGAATAGCTTGACTCCCACAGCAGCCCCTGAGATATTGGAACACTACCATCATGCCACCCCAAGTACTTCTTTCTATCAGACTAGACATACCCAGTTCCAGCAACCGTTCTTTGTTTTAGCTTTTAGTCTTCTATTTATCTTTGTTGCTCTTTCCTGCACTCTTTCTAGAGTCTCAATATCTTTTTTACATCATGGGTACCAAAACTGGATGCAGTATTCCAAGTGTAGCCTTACCAAGGCATTATAAAGTGGTATTAACACTTCACGTGATCTTGATTCTATCCCTCTGTTTATGCCGCTTAGAATGGTGTTGGCTTTTTTGGCAGCTGCAGCATACTGCTGGCTCATATTTAAGTGATTGTCCACTAAGACTCCAAGAGCCCTTCACAGTTACTACTATTGAGCGAGGTACCACATATACTGTACCTGTGCATTTTGGTTTTCTTGCCTAAATGTAGAACCTTACTTTTTTCACCGTTTAATTTCATTTTGTTAGATATCACCCAATATTCAAGTCTGTCAAGATCCTTCTATATCAACCTGGGAGACTAGTATAGATCTATTTCAAGCTTTTTAGCTCTCATCAGCTAGCCATACCCTTACTGGGATTCAAACCGGGGCTGTATTACATGCCAGGTGAGAGCCTTGCCATTAAGCCAGTTTGGTTTTCTTCTTGTCAGCTGAGACAGGAGGATAATTATATATAATTGTTTCCACAACACCCTGTTAGGGCCCCAATTAAGGGAAGAAGCATACTGTTTCCTTTTCTGCCTTTCGGCTCATCACCAGAGACCATCTAGACAGAAAGCCATGAATTCCGTTGTGTAATTTTTTTTTATATGTGTGTTACATTTTTGATCAGCTCAAAAACCTAACACACACACACACACACATATACATACGTACACACACACACACACTGTACGCAAAGTAATAAAGACTTGAAAAACACTTTTAAAGGATGCCTAAACTACTCTTAGAATGTCTCTTGGACAATCTCTCTGAAGAGCACACTTTTATTTTTGAAAAAAATAATAGAAACTATGCAAGAGTCATTTATTGTTAATCTTACATAGATAATGATCTGAATGTAAACACAAGGAATGTAAAATGTTACCCTGTTTCCCCCCTCCCCAGATAACAAGCCCAATTGGGCTTTTGAGCACATGTGCTAAAATAAGCCCTCCCCCAAAATATTGCAGCATAGCAACAGCCATAAGGTGACCGACCACGCTCACCACCTCCTGCACCTCAAAAATAATAAGACCTCCCTGAAAATAAGGCCAAGTGCTTATTTTCGGGGAAACACAGTAACCATTCACAAAAGGTAATTACTGTTGGTCTTAGAGGAGGTGACAACTTCAGGGAGAAAAACAAACAACCAAATTAATGGTGATTGTCATCAGTGGACACAGAATGAGGATCAGTTGGTGGGGGAAAGGAAGAGAGGGTAAAGAAAACAACAACAACAACGAGTAGACTGAGTACAATGCTTCCAATCCTGAAAAGAAGTACTCCAACTAATATGCTTTTTAGGGCAACTGTATGTGAGTTGCAAAAGTCCACAGCACCACAAGAGGCCACCAAACTCTTTGTCATATATAGTTCTCATCAGAATTTTTACATTCGAATATCCTGTGCTTGGTAGATATGGAGATAGTGGCTAGGCAAATTCTATATCTGGAAAAAAAACACCATTTAGCCTTTTCCAGAAATCAATTAGACTAAAAGAAGGCATGAATTACACTATCTGAATTATTGCCATAAAAAAATGGTTGACAATCACAAATGACACTTTAGAGGCATTTTGATTAGTATGTTCAGCAGACATGTGAATACCGTACACACCAGTGTTGGGATTTAGCCAGTTCGCACCACTTTGGGAGAACCGGTTGTTAACCTTCTGAGCAGTTTGGTGAAATGGTTGTTGGATGAAATCATTAGGGCAGAGAACCGGTTGTTAAATTATTTGAATCCCCACCACTGGTACACACCATTGCTTTTGCTGACTTCAAGCAAACCTCACCTCTTTCTTTAAAGGTAAGCGGCCAAAATCTCTATGATCCCTGCTGCTGAAACTCCTAATCCCTTTTGTGAAACTCCTAATCTCATGAGAGGTCTTGGACAGATTTCCTCACCTTCTGTTGGAAAATCTTTGTGAGGAAGTTGAGCTCTATTTACAGAGACAGCCAGAAGAGGTGGAGTAGGAGGGGAAAGATAGTGACTAGGATATGCAGAGTCATTTAGGTTATTCCCATCAGCCTAGGATCAAATAAAAATGTATCAATGTTCAGTTTTATTTTTAGGATATAAGAACTCCGGGGCTGAAAAAATCATACGTTCAAAAACTCAAAGAAAAAAAGAGAAACAAGAGGGGCCTTTATGACAATCTTAACAGAAGATGAGCCAAACCATAGGAAGCATTAGAAGATGACTTTGTCTGAAGGTGTCAAAATGTCTAGAGCCAGACCTGAGGTCATGTGGAAGTGCATCTTGCATTACAGCAAACTTTTTCATTTGAATCATCTCTCAAACATTAAGAGTGCCTAATCTACTTTAGATTTTGAATGTAGCCCAAAAGGTTTTAGTCCTAAGCAAACAGGCATAGGCTCATTCTGTCCTTATCTGATACTTTACTATATCTTGTATACTTTATTATATATTGTATGTCTCTATTATATACAGAAAGAGACAGTACTCACTGCTTCTAATGTATGCCCTACTTCAAAAATACTGCTTTCAAAACAATACAAAATTGGGTAGATATGAAATGATTAATCACACAAATTATATGTAATTATAGTAAACCTTAATAAATCTTAAGTCAAAATTAATTGAACCCAAGAGACAGAAATGTGTTAACAAACCATTTTAACCAACTCAGCTAGACTTCCCTGGGAACATACCTGATTATTCTGCACATTACCAGGGTCAGCAGCAGTCTTGGTAATTCCAGGATGTTGTTGGCTACAGATGAAATCAAGGTAACAGCTACATTAGAAATAAATCTCTGATTAAACTTGTTGGGGTTACAAGTTGCTTTGATTGAGTTATTAATCTGAAAATTAGGATAGTGAAATCAGACTGGAAGAGCCTTTTGGTGACAAACTGGATTAACAGCAAGTATTCTAAAGGTGCACTAACCTCACACACAGGAAATTAAGCTAGGTGAACTAGTTGTGATGCTTAATTATATTTATCTGAAAGCTAATTAAAGAGCTAGCTTTTTCCATGATTGAATATGTTAGAAGTTCTTAATGTGACTTCAATGACTGACATTGAATACTGTCAGCTAAAATAGCATATTTATTTCCTTACCTCCTCTTCTTGGGCGAGTATGTTATGTCTCGGTCTTCCAAGGATTTTGAGATTCCAGAATCAGCAGTAGTAGTATGCCTTCCATTTCCAATCACTGTCAAATTCCCTCCACTTTCTGCATTTGTGTCCAACATGAGAGAAACCTCTTCTGCATCAAAGGTCAAAATATTACCTTGCCTGTACATGAATGTGTATGCACTTATACAAATACAGGAATGCAGAACTTTTACTTTTGTCAATTGCCAACTAACAGCCTTAATACAGAGCAACATTGGCTACTTTCTGGTAGTCATCAAAACGAAAATTCTTCCAATATTTTGAATAAATGAGATTCTAAACTCCACATATTTTCTGATTTGGATGCTTTTGCAGATACAGTTAAGATCTCATTAGATACATGCTATCCACATCATCCACATCCAAAGATCACAAACATACTGTGGTGTTATAAGCTCCCTTCCTAATTACATCGATTGTCTTATAGTTTTCTGTCACTCTAGTCTTAGTTGTGACATGAACCAGACAGCTCTGGTTAGCCCCAAACTACAGACACCATTCCATTTCAAAACATAATCTCAACTCACAGATTGAAAGTTAAATGTAATCACATGTTTGCTCTGTTTTGATATCACTGCAAGCAATTATTGGAGAAGAGAGAACTGTGGCTATTTTCAGTCCTCTAAGCAGCAATGGTTTTAATCAGATGTGGTATTTTACAGGCATTTTACAAGAGAACTATACTAATGTTAATATTTTCCTCTTGATTGTATGATATTGCTCTCAGCTTGTTCCCAGTTCATGATTTAAGCAATCATCCACAATTAGTTTGTGTACCAGTAGTTGTCCCCCTTAATTTAACACTCTTGCAGCGCAACTTCAAAATGTGTAATATAATACTTTGCTCTCTATTAACTTTAATGTGAAGTAAAATGAAATAACTGTACACAAAGCATGTTTGGGGCAAACTGGAAGGTGCTGGCATAGCCCCACCATTCTGGTCTTCAATCAGACCACCAGATGGCCTTTTCCATCCCTACATTCTGCCTTCCAATAAATGCTATGCAACTGTTCTCAAAAGCCTATTTTCTAATCAAATCTGTATGAGCAAACCAGTCTATGGAAGCCAACAGGAAATCTCCAAACTGTGAAACTGGGTAATAATGAACCAACCCCATCTATATTATAGTATTCCAATTGATGGATATTTTCCTAATATTAGTGATAAATTAAAAGAGTGGTAGCAAAGCCAGAGGAGAAAACAACTTTATGTATCTAATACACTTCAAAAATTAGACATAGTTTGGCAGAGAGTTATAATAAACACAATGAAGGTAGGATAGAATGAATGATCTGGACAACCAATGTTATGATGGCGTTGTTTTCTGCCAAATCAAAGAAGGATGAATAGCAGTTTAACTCAATGACACATAAAATAAACATTAAGTGTGAACCTGATCCCTACCTGGTATAAGATGAGTTCTTACAGTCCCTCCAAAAAGCATCTACTAACTGCAATGCACTTATCCATCCAAAGTAAAAAAATAAAATTATGAAAGTACAGAAAAGTACTAGAACAGGGATAGACAAATGGTTCCCAACCATAATCCAAATGCAGGACACAATCCTGAGATGAAGAAGTGTTAAAAACTAGTAAAGGATGCTTTGCATCCTCTGTAGCACAGAAGGAAGCAAAAAATAAGAAATGAGATGCAGGCTGGGTTTAACCCATTAATTTACTATTTCCTGAATTGCATTCTCTATCATCAGATCTTTAAAATGTCAGCTCCTTACAAAATGTATAAATTAGGAGATCAGCACACAAAGTTATAACTGAATAGGTTCCTTACACTGCTAAAAGCAGATACAAATGCAAATAAAAATTATTTGTTCATTCAATAAGGTATACCTTTTGTCTTCTGTGAGATGTGACTTAGTGGAAACTGGTAATTTTCCTCCTTTTCATGGTTCTGATCTATCTTTGGAGATGCAACTGTATTTTTCCTGTATTTTTCATTCTTTCCTGGAATATTATGCCCTTCTGGGGCTGAAGAATCAGTCTTTTTCTGATGCATTTTCACTGGTGCTGATTTCTTTGCAGGGTACTGTTTTGCTGGAGCAGATTCTGTTTTGTCGATGTTACAACTGTTTTTGCCTGAAAATGACACAATAATATATACATAGATTGACATACACAGTATTGTAAACTTCAGAAATCACTTTTTACTTTCTAATATAGAAAGTATATACTTTTATATTTATAATTTAAAGAAGACATGTTAATAAAACATAAGACAAATCTTTTAGATATCCTTTTTCTAGAATATACTGTATATTAGAAACATAAATCAGATCAGATTAACAAACAAATATATGTTTACAAATATATGTATATATGTTTATGTCTCTTCTGGCATGTTCTCATCATACACTAAATAGTAATAATAATAACAGACAAAAAAGATCAAAATCCAAGATGCTTATGTAACATTTATTTTATTTATTTTATTCAATTTATATCCCGCCCTTCTCCAAAAGGACCCAGAGATGTTAGACACTGCCATAAATTATATAAACTTAAGGCAATCCAAAAGTTCCATTGTTCACTAATTGACATGTTGCTAGAAAATCCTTAGATACCCAATGTTCCAAGAACTCATCTTAATCAACTATCTCTCTGTTACAAATGTAACGATACAGAATTTTAGGAATTGAAACCAAGGAAAGCAGAACAGGAAATATTGCTATGGATTAATAGCAAAACTAGATATGTCTTGCTTGAAAAATTACAATGACTCTTCTTCCCATTAGTGCAAAACAACATTCATTGCCTTATTTATAACTTGACTCTTAGAGCTTTCTATTTAAATTCTAAAGTCTCACCTTTCCTTTGTTGTGAACTACTTTTTTCTTGAATACTTTCATTCTTTTCTTGCTCAGCGCTTTGCTTTTTATGTAGAACTGGAAAAGTTTCCTTTTCATTCCACTCACCAAAATCAGCTTTTTCCCGAGTTTGACTGAGATTGTTTTTGAAGGAGCTATCTAACATTGTTGAGTTTGGATAAATATCAGGATTTGGAGAAATTAAACTATGTGGTCTTTCATATGATACAGATGTAAGCACATATTCTGGATTATTATGGCATTTCTCTGGAGTGGATGACAAAGATGAATAAATATTTTCTATTCCTGGTAACAAATAAAGTTCTGGATGAAATGCCTGCAGTGTGGAACATGGTAGAAAATAAATAAGAACTAAGAATTTTAGCTGTCTTCTTAAAATTGAAATAATAATATACCATACATACATATGGAGGAGCAAATGATTTTAGCTTCAGTTCCATCTCTTGTTTTGCTTTCACCTTGAAAGATTACAAGAAAGACAATTGTCAAGTACCCTAACGACGCCTACTTCATAATAAGCGAATGATACTGTAATACAAAAAGCAGTGATTTATTAACAGCTTCATTAGGCATTCCTCATTAGGCATTTCTTGTTCGCAGCCATCTTTTTTGCTTTCTTTATCTGCTTCTGAACTTTGCCCGCATTACTGTCCTCCCTTCAGCCTTCATCATAAATCACAGCCAATGAGAGATCGTAGTTTAGACATGCGCAGCTTAAGATTCCTTTTTGACCACAGGTATGTTTGGAATTCCCCTCTCTCTCTATGGCAATTTGATAGTATTCATAGAGATGCTTCACAAACTGACAACAATATTATAAAAATGCTTTCAATCATCCCATCACCTTTATTTATAGAAATTGGGCAAAATTCCAGTTTCACATAAATAAAAATACAATTTTGCCTCATTCTTTTGAAGTTCTGTAAAACTCCCAACATGTACCAGGAACAACGATTTTGCAGCAGGCATCTTTTCTTCTCCGGTAATCATGTCCCAATCATAAAACATTAGTGGTTCAAATGTCATATTCAAGAGTTAACAAAAAATATAGACAAAGGATATTTGTATACAATTGTATTTGTTTACTGGGAGACTTTTTTGTGTTATTCCATTATTTTATTGATTTTTAATTTTAATTTTCATAACATTTTTTCTTCTCAATGTGATTGTGTTATACATTGTTTTGTGTAAGATTTATCCTTTTTTAAAGAAAAGTATTTCATAACACTTGTTAAAAGAAAAGAAAATACTTTGGAAAACTTTAAACCCAGTATAAGTAGAATTAAACAAATGTTTACTCATATAGATATAGCTACAGGGTTGCTTTGCAAATTATGCAGCAATTTCAACATTCTCAGAAGGATGCTTATATTTGTAAAAGCCCAATTTGAAATGTATAAAAATAAATGACACCTGCAAAGAATCCTAAGGCTTGTGTTTTCAGCAGTTTGCAGATTGGGGGCATATTTTTGGAACTTGAAAAATATCTATTCCCAACTCTTTTCCCCGTCTCTTGCAAGAGTTTTTCCTATATAGTTTAGTTTGCCTTTATTTTGTATAGTTTAGTTGAAAGGCTTAATGAAAAGAAGGAATGGGAGTGACATGATAGCAGTGTTTCAATATCTCAGGGGTTGCCACAAAGAAGGAGTCATGCTATTCTCCAAAGCACCTGAGGGCAGGACAAGAAGCAATGGATGGAAACTAATCATTTCATTTCAAAATCAATTGAAATCAATTTAAAACCCCTTATTCAAACTTAATTTAATTTAAATTCAGTCGCTAATATAGTCTCGGAAGTTAAGCCAGGCCAGCTAGGTGAAAGAAGTGAGTCTTTAGGTGTTGGCGGAAGAGGCACAGGTCCGTGATGTTTCTAAGATCAGGGGGTAGCTCGTTCCAGAGGGCAGGACCCGCCACAGAGAAGGCTCTTCCCCTGGGCGTCGCGAGCCAGCATTGCCCGGCCGTAGGCACCCGGAGAAGACCCTCTCTGTGGGAGCGGATCGGTCGAAGGGATGTGTGGGGTAGGAGGCGGTCTCGCAGATAACTAGGACCCGTGCCATGCAGCGCTTTAAAGATGATAATCAACACCTTGAAGTGCACCCAAAAAACCACAGGCAGCCAGTGCAGCTCGCGCAGGAGAGGTGTTATATGGGAATGCCGTGAGGCTCCCAAGATCCCCCGCACGACCGCATTCTGCACTAGCTGTAGTCTTCGGGTGCACCTCAGGGGGAGCCCCAGGTAGAGAGCGTTTCCATAGTCCAGACGGGATGTCACGAGTGCATGAGTGACTGTGCGAAGGGCGTCCCGGTCTAGCAAGGATCTAGCAACTGGCGGACCAGGCGAACCTGGAAAAAAGCCCCCCTGGCCACGGCCGTCGCATGGTCATCCATGGACAGCCAAGAGTCCAGGAGGACGCCTAAATTGCGAGCCCTTTCCACGGGGGCCAGTGATTCACCCACAATGGTCAGTGTTGGTATAAACTGACTATACCGGGACGTCGGAAACCACAGCCACTCAGTCTTGAACGGGTTGAGTCTGAGTTTGTTACTCCCCATCCAGACCCATACGGCCTCCAAACACCGGGACATCACCTCAACGGCATCATTGGGGTGGTTTGGGGTAGAGATGTACAGCTGAGTGTTATCAGCATACTGATGGTACTCTACCCCAAAACCACGGATGATCTCACCCAGCAGCTTCATATAGGTGTTGAACAGGAGTGGCGAAAGGATCGACCCCTGAAGTACCCCACATATGAGGGGCCTCAAGGTCGACCTCTGCCCCCCTGCCAACACAAATTGCGACTGACCGGAGAGGTAGGAGGAGAACCACCGTAAAACGGTGCCTCCCACCCCCAACCCCTCCAGTCGGTGCAATAGAATACCATGGTCGATGGTATCAAAAGCCGCTGAGAGGTCTAATAGGACCAGGATAGATGAGCAACCCCTATCCCGAGCCCTCCAGAGATCATCCACCAATGCGACCAATGCCGTCTCGGTGTTGTGCCCAGGTCAGAAGCCGGACTGGCACGAGTCCAGATAATCAATTTCCTCCAGGTGACGAGGGAACTGCTGTGCCACCACACTTTCTACAACCTTCGCCAAAAAGTGAAGGTTGGAGACAGGACGATAATTTACTAACAATACTGGGTCCAGGGAAGGCTTCTTGAGGAGGGGTCTCACCACCGCCTCTTTCAAAGCGGACGGCAAGAACCCCTCGCTCAAAGATGCCCTCACTATTTCCTGGAGCCAGCCTCGTGTGATCTCCCAGGATGCCAGTACAAGCTAGGAGGGACACGGGTCCAATAAACATGTGGTAGCCTTTAGTCGTCTTGTCAACCTGTCCATATCTTTGGGAGTAACAGAGTCAAACTCCTCCCATAAATGAGAGAAGCAACCTAGAACTAAGAAGAAATTTCCTGACAGCTAGAACAATTAATAAGAGGAATGACTTTCCTCCTGAAGTTGTGACTTCTCCAACACTGGGAGTTTTAAAGAAAAGATTGAACAACCATTTGTCTGAAACAGTATAAGGCAGTGATGGCGTACCTTACTTGGCTCATGTGCCAAAAGCAGGAGGCGGGGATCACAGAGGGTCATGCATGGGCGTGCCACACTCATAATGCTTTGCATACAATCCCAGTGTGCCTGAGTGCATGACCAGCGCTCTCCCCCATTTTTAGCATGCTTTTTTCACCCTGCCCAGGCTCCAGAGGCTTTATAGGGATGGACTTCCGGGTTGCTCACAGGGCCAGTTCTAACCCTCCGGAGCCTTCAGGGAAGCTTCCTGGGGGCTCTTGAATGCTCCGAAGGGCTAAAACCAGTCCTACGTGCCAACTGGAAGTGCTTTCCTGAACTTCTGGTTTGCCTGTAGGGTCGGTTTTTCACGCTCCGGAGGCTTCAGGGAAGCTCCTAAAGCTTCCGGAGGGCAAAAAATAGGCTCAAAAGAAGGCCAAAGTCAGCTAGCCAGCGTGCGCATGCATGCTGGCCAGCTGACAGGGCAAGCCTTGGGTGTCCTGACAAATGGCTCCCTGTGCCACCTGTGGCACGCCTGCCATAGGTTCACCATCACGGGTATAGGGTTTCCTGCCTGAGTAGGGAGTTGGACTAGAAGACCTCCCAACTATTCTATTCTATTCTGTTCTGCCTTCCCAAATTTAGTATTATCAGATGTGCTGTACTTCAATATCTAAATTGTCCTGACCACTTGAAATTACACATATACAATGTCAATTGTAATTAACACTAGGTATAATTGACATCAGTGAAGAAGACTGTATTAATAAATACAAATCTCTCTGTTCTTGAGGCTAACTGCAAAGCCGTAACAATTATTACTGAAAAGTCAGAGATAATACAGAAGTTAGAAATGATTTCATTGCTGCTACTGCAGTAAATGAGTTGCAACTGGATTTCCTTCCTCGTATAATCCAGTGCGTACCAGTAACCAGTGTTGCTTCTGTGCTTGTTTTGAACTTGTTGCCATAAATCACAGGTGCCAGTTAGACAAATGAAAATTTAGTCAAGGTTTATAATTAGGCAAGTGAAAAGGAGAACTAAGACTGAATATGATTTGTTGTGACAGTTTTATCGATTGTTACCAGGACCACCATCAGAATCAGATTTTCCAAGCAGTTTTCAAGGGAGAGGGATAAAATACGATTGCACATTTAGTGTTCATGTAGAATAACCTGAAAAGCATGTAGCAGATCAGACAATTTAAGGACACGTGTCGTGTTTCTCACAGCTAAGATCAGAAAAAGAACTGGTAAAAAACAACTGTGGCAGGAAATAGCAAAGGCACCCAAATGTCCTTATCAGTGAGTGCTTTAGTTGCTCAAAAGAGAAGTAACGTTTAACTATTTGGTTTCAGAATTATTACCACTACTGAATCACTAATTAAAAACAAAATACTATCTATATATTTTTAGAATATCTCGGCATCTTAATTAAATTAAATGTACTAGTATATATATACCACCCAACTCCCTGTGCCTTTTGCTATAGGAAGCTTAAATAACCTTTCAGCTTCTCTCCTGATACTTATGGAAGTTTTTACTATTCACAGAAAAGCAGCCTTTTAAATGAGAACAAATCTTTAGCTCACTTAGGTTTTTCATTTCTTTTGCAAACTACGGTAGTTAGAACTTCTAAATTGATGGATTGCTCTTGGAGTTATATTATGCAACCTTATAGAATTTTAGCATGTAAGTTTTGATACTCATTGTGATGAGAAATGTGCAGTTCTTTTCCCCAAGCAGTAGTTCATCAGGCTTATTTCTGAATCTCCCTTTAAAACATTATTCGTTATTTTTAAGCATCATTCTATTATTGAACATTATTTTCTTTAAAAATCCATGAAAAGGGCTACTGTTTAGAAATCCCCCATTTCTGAACTATTAGCAAAGAAATATGGTGCATCATAGCTATAAAATAGATGGTTTAAAATTATATTGGCTTCTCCATTGCTCCTGCTGCTTTGTTGTATAGTTTCATTTGGAAATGCTTTCCCCCCCATGTTTATTGTAGGCCACAGAAATATATAAATACCCAAATATTTCAAACAGAGAAAAGGTTATAAATTGTTATTTACACAGTGGTTGGCAATTGCCTATGGCATTCTAATCCATGAAATTCAGGCAGAATAAAAGGATTTTTCATTTGCTGCCAAGATTAGTTTCAGATATCCTTTACAGGAGGCTGTGGATAATAAAATGTCAGAATATATTCATTGTGTCACACAGTGCTATTCAGAAGTCATTACCCCAATATCATATTATTAGTTTTGTTCCTAGGTGAGATTCTTGGTTATATTATGTATGTTGATAATCATGTAGGATAATCAGCAAGAACTATGTACTTACCACCACGAGTTTCTCTCCAATGCATTTTAGAAAGACATACTTATCTATAACTGCATCTTCACCTAGGTACTCTCCAAGGTTTTCTCTTAATGATTTCAATGTCATATGAGGTGACACCCTAGAACATCAGATTTTATTGTTGTATTAATAGGGATATAAGATAATGCTTATATTGTATATCATGTAGTTTTAGAGATGTGGGAATAGAAAGAGAATAAAACATAGAAGGTACTTCAATGTTAGAATTGAGATAATAACCCCTATTATCTGGTACTTTTAGCAGCATTCAAGATTGCAGTGCAATTTCATTAAGTCTAGTTCACTTTTATTGAAATAATGAAAAGAAAATCTAAAATATAAAGTAGCATGTAGGGCATAATAAGATACAATACTCTTTGGATGCATAGCTTACAGCTACCATCCACACTCTAAGACTAAATGTACATGTATGGTCTTTGTGGTTTGATATGATAAGATAGAAAACCAGTTTGGTATAATGTTTAAAGTGCTGGTAGAAACCAGGAAACTGTGAGTTCTAGGCTTCCTTGGGCACAAGGCTGGCTGAGTAACTGGAAGAAAGTCACCCACTATTATTATTCTATTGCATCTCACCTTATAAATCCAGCTGAAAAGAATTTGCTAATAACTTCTATAGAAACTGTATTCAATTTGAAATTCCACACTTCTTCTGGAACATAAAATACAAGCAGCTCTAAAAGCTAAAATATATAAAAAGAAACTGTTTAGTAATTAGCAGAGGCAATTTTAATAATGGAGTTTACATCTGACAATATATATCAATGATTTCTTCTTAGGCAAAATGGTGCAAATTATGAGAATGCAATCCATCATGACATATAATTTTTGGAACATACTGTTTAAATATTTCTCTCAGTCCAAAAATCATATGCAAAAACAAACACTTTTGATAAGTTGCATATAAAAAGTGTACCTCTTGTATACAAAGATGTATATTGGGATGACAATAAATAAACTATTCTGACAGAGATAAACAGTTATGTTGAATGAAAATATGGGCCACATAACAGTAACAGAGTTGGAAGCGACCTTGAAGGTCATCTAGTGCAAACCCATGCTCATGCAGGAGATCTGTACTAGGGATTCTTGTTGATTTCTAATCAACAAGCTCGGTGACTTAGCCACTGAGCCACCTAGTTTCATGATGCTGTTGTGAGCAACTTGGAGCTAGAATCACTTGCATTCATTTTGATTTGGATGTCATAATGCTTACAGACCTGGTGGATGAATATTTGATCTCTTTTGTCCAATTAGAAAGGATAATTTAAACCTGAAATAGGGCAAAACCTTTCACAAGATGAGACCGATTTGATTCCCATCTTTCTAGGTTATAAAAGAAGCAAAAGGTGAATGATATGAATAGACCACCTATCCAACACTTTCCAACAAAATAGATGCCCACATAACTTTATCAAAAAGTACCTGATCACTTAACCCTGGTGCAACCTATAGAAGCTATGAAAAGGATGACACTACCATAGGCCAAAACAACCAAGACTAATTACCCATATAAGCAGGGACCACCAAACAATCAAGGAAACAAAAACAAAACCCCTAATCAAGGACTACCAAGGAGAAAAACACATGCCCACCAAAACTGGCAGGGTAAGCTAAACAGGAATTCTCATATTCATTAGCACTGATGTTATCACCTTATTAATGAAATGTGTGCAAGGAAATAACGAGGCTCAGAGACCACCAATGACTCCAGAGGTATTTGATTTTTTTTAAAAAAACCTCCTTGGGCTCTGTCAAGTTAGATCATTCCTAGCCATTATTCCTATATTCCATTTTTGGACAAAATGCTGTAATTTTGCAGATGTTCAAGATCTAGTCTAATCTTTCTGGATTATATCAGTTGCCGACATAAATTCAGTCTATCTTTTGTCTTCATGCCAGAAAAGTGACAAGGAAAAAGCATCTTAGCTGGTTTTGACTAATTTCTTAGCAATTTTCCTTAGGGTATGAAGGTCCACAGGTGTAGGGAACAAAAAACTATTAATAATAAGTTTATCCTTCAGATTTCCCAGATACAAACTGTGCAAGGGTTTCAATTTCAGAACCACTGCTTTCATGTAGATCAGGGGTAGTCAACATTTTTATACATACCACCCACTTTTGTATCTCTCTTAGTAGTAAAATTTTCTAACCGCCCAGCGGTTCCACAGTAATTATGATTTATAAAGTAGGGCAGTCAATTAAGTTTTAAAAAAGGAAAGTGCTTCAGTACAAAACCCCTACCACCCACCATGAAAGCTGGAATGCCCACTAATGGGCAATAGGGACCAGGTTGACTACCACTGATGTAGATTATTACCAGCAGTCAAAGATGCTGATTTAAAAGTAATGCTTATACTCCTGAAGCTGTACAAACTGCTGCATTTTGGTCTAACTGAAATGTCAGAATTGTTTCTGTGGCAGATACATGTACATCACACAGTAGTCCAAGTGAGACTGGACTGCATCCCATTCCTAATGAAGTGATAACACTGTCAGATGTGATTATATATCCCTGTAAAGGAGGTGCAGATGTTCCTGAGATAAATCATTCCTAAATATACTTTTTCTTGTTTAAGCAAATTATCATCACTGAAGTATTTTGATACCATTCAGAAGATGACACAGGGAAAGAGATAGAAGCACCACTCTTCCATTCATTCAATCCTTTAAAAATATGTATTTTCCTTAGACTTGAAACTGGTATCACTAGAAATGTTATTGCCTGTATTCAGGTCCCTTATCAGGGATAGAAAATCTGTGGTCAAGGTGTTGATGAACATTAAATCTAAGAATCCTTTCACCGATCATGCTAGGAGGGAATATTGTAAATTGTGGACCAACCGTATTAGAACAATAATACAACCTCTATTCCTTATGTAGGTGTTACTTTTCCTGCATAATTTCTTTACTTAATATTAAATTAGGAAATCACAGGTTTGACATTCCAGAGAAGCTATTCCTCTTTTTAGTATATTTGTATTATAATTATTGCTACTAGTGCTGGGTCAAACCCAGGAATAGGGTAACTGTTCAGAGTGTGGTACTAATTCCTATGTGTAACTAGTAGCAGGTGCAACCATACTACAGTAATTGGAATATTTCTGACTGCAGAACCATTACCCTGTGCTTAAGGTTAAAATGGTGCCAAGTAAAAGCACAGGTATGAAACCAATCGTTCTTGCACTCTTGATGGAAGAAACCTATGGTAATCACCTGACTAAAAATGATAAAATCTTGATCACTGCCTTTGTCTGTAATTAGCATAACTAAATACTAATAATGTTTTGAAATATTAATTATAATTTAAAATTAGCCTATATGTAACACCATTTTTGACACTGAAAGGATTGGAAGCTGAAAGATCTAACAAGTTTTTAAATATATATTTATTCTTATCAACCAACAATGGAAAACATTGCAGTACAGCATACATAAACTTTATCAGTGGTTATTACAATCCATTATTTCTTACCTCTGAAGTGCGTGGTCTGTTTTGATTGGACAGCATATTCCTTGATGTCATTTATGATTTACACAGAATTTTGGATATTGTTTTTTAAATCACATATTGAATTCCAAGTATTATTTAACACTGTAATCATAAATCCTATAGGTATTTAAGTTGCAATATTCCACATTTCAGAATTGTTTCCATATCCTGCAAAGTTGGATATAAAACAGAGACAGCTTCAGGGCAGAAAAAACTTTTGTTTCTTGTTAACTGAAAGCAGCCAAACATTTGCTAATGTAGGAACTGAACCACCTTTGAGGTGACCACTCCCTCTGTGTAAGTAAAATCACCTTAGTAACACGATGAAATACCTAGCCAGGACTATGCACCTGTGATTTACTGCAGTAATTCAAGGCTGCTTTACTTGTACTTGCACATCAAGGTATGTGTTTCAACAAGTATTCCATAATCTGGGCACTTGATCAGAACTCTATGTAAACATTTACTCAGTACTATGAAGAATTAAGGGTCTTGTGGCTTGTTTTTTGTTCTTTCCCTTCAATAATAGCAGTAATTATATCTAGTTTAATTCACATTGACTAAAATGGACCTTATATCTCCCTTAAAATGTATACTTGAACAGACAGGAATGAATACCAACCAATTTTAAACACAATATTGTGGTTCATTACAGCATGCTCATGTATTTATTTATTTATTTATTTAATACTCAACCAAAATTTTGCAGAACTCTAAACAGTGTTGAAAGGAAAACTCATCTGATTCACTTCCAGATTCAATAAGCTCTTTATCTTCTTAAGTGCTGGGATCTGCTGTGGGCTATTAAGAAAGACTGGGGGCTGCTTTCAGCCTCTAAAAAATGTTTCTCCATTTCTCATTTAGGGAAATATGGTATTCTACTTTTTAAAAATATTTACCAACATATTTCATTCTTGGAGGGGGAGGGGGCTTCCCACAACAGCTCTCAGGAATACAATAACAATTGGTTAGTATTCAGATGCATGCATACATATATTACTAAAGACATATGCAGTAAACCAAAATCCCAAACACTCTCTGGAAGTCCTCTTTTCAAATGATTTGAAGAAGCAGTTTGGGTAGCAACTAAACCACTCTTCTATTTTGAAAAAGTTTTATTGGGTTTTACAAATTTTTATAAAAATAGGATAAGGGATAGTAAGGAGTTAGAAAGACATATTGAGAACCTCTATGTCGGAGATGTTGACCCTCTCCGAGACTTCATAAAAAGAAATAGCAGATACAGTAATTTTTCATTTTTCTACAAAGTGGAAAGATATACAAATATTTCAATTTTAAGATCTATGCAATCATTTATAAACATCCAAATAAGTTTTATACTATTACAATAAAAAAGTCACTTATGAAATCTAAGTCTTATGGCAATTGTATCATCTTCTCCCTGACCTCCAGTGGGCGGAGCCATGGCCCCCTCCGTTCCCCCATTTTCATCCTCCAGGATAGGGGAATATTTTTTTCTTGACAAAGGCATCCGCCTCTGCAATTGTTTTAATTTTTACTCTTCCCCCCTCCCTTAACGCCAACATTCCCTCGAACATCACCCACCAGAAACAGACCCCCTTTTTAAATAATCTTTTAAATAAGAAGGAATAATTCCCCCCCATCTTTATAATCTTTTTCGGGACCTGAGTCAAGGTGGCAACCACTTTCTGTTGATAAATTAAGGGACCGTCTCTCTGTGCTCTCAATGTCCCCCCCCCCTGTGGACCCTCTCACAAATTCAATGCGTATCTCTCTGGGTATTTCATTTATCCTGGCATATACTGAGTTATTTCTAGAATTTTAAAAAAACTCTTCCCTTGTCACAGGCAACCCCCCCTCCAAACCACAATTCTTTGTTTATTTTCCATTAGCGCTTTCTGTATTTATGATTTTGATCTAACATTATTTTTCCGGATTTCCTTAAGTTCTTTCATAATATCTTGAAGATGTCCTTCTATTATTGAAAACTGCGTAGCTTCCATCTCTGTTTCTTTAGGTTAAAATAATCTTGAGTTGATGTAGCTGTATTTTTAAAAAGTTTTAAGTCTTTGTCGTTAATATGGCGTATGTTGGAGAGGCATTCCGTGAAGCAAGGAGAGAACAAAGCCAGTGACCAAACTCATAATTCCATTTAATTATAGTCCAGAGAGAAAACAAATTCTTAAAAACAGTCACATAAAAAAGAACAAAGAAGGCACAGCAGGGAAAGGTCCAGTTGGTCAATTACATTGTTCCATTACTAAAGAGAGAAAAACAGTCCCATACGTAAGGGAGTGCCAGCAATTTTCCACGAAGATATATCTCCTGGGAACAAAGGAACGCCATCTTCCCCCGCTCCACTGTCAGCCGCTGAGAGTTGTTAAAAAACAGTTCAATTGTAGCCAGGCTTAGATACAAAGTATCAGGATCGTACAGGAAAGACTTTCACTTATTGTTTAAAAGAAATCGGATGTTGATTTCTCTGCTTCCCCAAGCCTGGGGAGCATTTCTAAACGCTGCCTTTTTTTTCCCTTCCGAGGGGGGGGGTATTACAGACTCCCCCCTCCTTCTTCTTTCAAACTTAGAGTTGAGAGCAATAAAATAAGGTCACTCACGATCCACTTTGCAGCCAGGAGCCTCGGAATTGCCTCCAGCCCCGGCATTTCAGCTCTTCTTTAAAGCAAATAGCTGTTCCGGCTCTCCATCGGCAAAGGGGACGACGCCCCCCCGCGATTCGTTCCTCCACGCCTAGGTCGAAGCGGGGGCCACCCCCCGACCGCCATCGGGGTGGGGGGATTCCCCGCAAGCCGCCCGTACAGCGGGCTCTTTAAAAGAGCCCCCTGCCCCGGGAAGGGGGGCTGGTGGGGGCTAAGGGAGAGATTAAAAATGTTACTAATGAGGTCGTGGAAATAAATGGGCATGTGTCTAGGATTGATATGGAAAGAATGACATATTTTTTGAGATTTCAGAATGTTTTTGAGGAACCTGGTGAATGCCTCCCTGATCTCATGAGCACAATTATAGCAGACTATTTACATAAACCTAAGGATGAGATCAGGGGGGACATTGACCTAGCCTACAGAATAAACTCAGCATATGCCAGGATAAATGAAGTACCTAGAGAGATACATGTGAAATTTGTTAGAAGGTCAACCAGAGAGGAAATCCTGAAAGTGCAGAGAGGAAGTCCGTTAATTTACCAACAAAAAGAGGTTGCTATCTTGAAGCAGATCCCAAGAAAGATTAGAGATGCAAGAAGGAAATTTTCCTTCTTGTCTAAAACATTGTTTGATCACGGGATTTGGTTCAAGTGGGTGACACCCGAAGGGATGCTGGTGTTCTGGGAAGGAGGAAGAGTGAGGATTAAAACAGTTGCCGAGGCAGAAGCCTTTTTCAAAAAACACTCCTCTGTCCTGGGGGAAGATTCAGGGGGGGCAGGGGGGGCCACGGCCCCGCCCACTGGGGGCCTGGAGGAAGAGGTTGAAGACACAATTGCCAAGAGACTTAGATCTAAAAAATAACTTTGCCTTGATTTTTCTGAATAATATTGCATAATATCTGTATTTGGATTTTTGTAAATGACTGACAGCATAGAACTGAGAACTTAGGTATATGTACTTGCTTTCACTTTGTAGTGTTACGGAAAATGTTTTTTATTGTTATCAATGTATTTTGAAGTCCCGGAAGGGCCGATGACTCTGACGTGAATGCTCTCAAAAAATTTTTGTATCCCTTACCCCATCCTATGGAAAAATGTAAAACCAATAAAACTTTTTCAATAAAAAAAAAAAAAAAGAGCCCCCTGCCCCGTGGGGGGCCACGGAGGCAACCAAGCGGCGGACGAGCGCAAAAGCCCGACCGTCACCTCCGGAAGACCGGAAGAAAGTCTCGCCAATCTCTTTATGAGAAGGAATTCTAATCTAGAGCAGGGGTCTCCAACCTTTGCAACTTTAAGTCTGAAGGACTTCAGCTCCCAGACTTCTCCAGCCAGTAATTTTCCTAGTAGCAGCACCAGTCCTCTCGATCAGCTTTGCTGGCTGGAGAATTCTGGGAGCTGAAGTCCTTCAGACTTAAAGTTGCAAAGGTTGGAGACCGCTGATCGAAAGGACCGCTACTGCTACTAGGAAAATTACAGTGGCAATTCTAAGTCTAGCCTGCCTCATCACCATATCAAAATGAGAATCTACCAGCTGTTTACCCAGCAAGACTGAATTCATGAGGCCAATTCTAGTGGGCAAATGCAGTCCTGAAAAATAACTTGGTGCTAAGCCGGCCTTATAGGTTAAAACCAGCACTTTAAATTAGAAGTCTATAGTGGAAGCCAGTGCAGGATTCAAAGTGAAGGTGTAAAATATGCTACTTGTAGAGGCACCGAGCCAACCTTTTCTCTCTTATCACCAAGTAGAACTATTCATTGAAGGAGCAGAAACACTACACAACAGTACCACCAATTCCCAATTAATGTAGTCAGTCAAGAAGTGTACGAAGGTCAGTAATAATAAAGGCCACTGAAAGATCTAAAAGAACTAAGAGAGGCATATTATCCCATCTCGGTCCGAACAATTATATACTGGATCAACCAAAGCTACCTGCCCCATTCCCTGACTGACAAGGGGCCAGAAAATCTGTTTCATTTAGGCTTTGCAGTTGATTTATCCTTATTGTCTCAAAAACCTGTTACTAAAGAAGTGAAGAGGCCAGGAAGTAGTTGTCTAACCTCTCTTGATCTAGATTCTAGAATATATCTTTTAATGAGGGAGTGTACCAAAGCCTCTTTTAAGACTACCAGCAGTGGCTTCTCCTATAATAAGGTACCAACAATTTCACAAATACAGGAACTATACCCCTCCAAATGCTTGAAAAAGCCAAGAGGGGCAACAGATCTGCCTCCATGTAGCAGAGGACATCCTAGACCAGGGGTGGGCAAACTTTGCAACTTTAAGTCTGAAGGACTTCAGCTCCCAGAATCCCTGGAAGCTGAAATCCTTCAGACTTAAAGTTGCAAAGTTTGCCCACCCCTGTCCTATACTAAGGTGACCAGACATCCCACTTTAGGCGGGACAGTCCCGCTTTTGAACAAATTGTCCCGCGGCGTTTTTAAAAAGTCCCGATTTTTGCCTGGGGCAGCAGCAGGAGGCGGGTAGCCGCTCTGCACGTGCTCAGAGGCGGCCTACTGCCAGGGCAGCAATGCGGGGCGCAGGCAGGAAGCAGCAGCCGGAGTGGGCTGGCGGGCAGGTGGAAGGGAAGGGTCGGCGAGGGAGGAGCGTGTGAGCAGCCAGGCAGGTAGAGGAGGAGGAGAGCTGTTTGCAGTGGGGCTGCAGCTGCAGCCCGCGGGGCCCTGAACTTTGTGCCGCTGAGAGCAGCCAGCTGGGAGCCCCATCACCGCCCACCTGCATATCCCACCATGGGCGCCCGGGACGAGCCCCCGCCGCTGCCTCCCCGCCTGGTGCCCATGGCAGGACGTGCAGGCAGGCATCGGTGGGGCTCCTGGCCAGCTGCTCTCAGTGCATCGCAGCAGCAGCGGCGCAAATTTCAGGGCTGCGCAGGCTCCAGCTGCAGCTCCGCCGTGAACAGCTCTCCTCCTCCTCCTCTCTCGCCAGCCCTCCCCTTCCGCCTGCCTGCCAGTCCGCTCCAGCCGCCGCTTCCTGCCCGCGCCCCGCACTGCTGCCCTGGCTGCAGGCCACTTCCGAGCGCGTGCAGAGCGCCCGCCCTGCTCCGCCGCCCCCTGGCCGCGCTGGGGATAGCCCTCTGCTGTCACGAAAAGCTGCTACCCCCCCACCCCCGGCAATGGTGTCCCACTTTACTAATATTAAAATCTGGTCACCTTATCCTAGACAGCATCCAATCTACTTTCTCAAATCACAAACCAAAAAGGAATATCAGATAACATGGAAGACAATTCCATACTCACTAGTGCTGCATGCTTCAGGGACTAGGCCAATGATGGCTAACCTTTTTGGCACTGAGTGCTGAAACTGGAGTGCATGTGCACGGCAGCCAGCTGCTCTTCTGGGTTCTGGCCCATGCATGCGCACCAGAACCTGGAAGAGAGCAGCTGACGACAGCCCGTAGGCACACAAAGAGGACCCGTGCCATAGGTTTGCCATCACTGGACTAGGCTATGAACAGTTTGAAGTGGGTATAGAACCTGGTAGTAAGGCAAACTCCAAATTGGTCACTAACTGGACCATTCCTCAAAGATGTTAATAATGGCTACTATTTATTTGTTGATTTATAATGCACTAATTTTTTTACTGCACAAGATGATGTCCACAATGTTCAGTAAACAGAATGTAGATTATATCCAATGTAGATTAGAACTCTACGGTAGAACCTCTGGTGACGAATGCTTCTGATCATGACCAAATTAGGCTCCAACCAAAAAAATCCACAATTTTTTTTGGGGTTGGCCAATTTCTTCTTCTGTGCCATTTTTTTTTTTTTTTTGTAATCGCCAAATTTCCAAAATGAGGTTTGGGTCATGAACAAATTGGGTTGCAACCAGTTATGGAACAAATTATGGTTGTGACCAGAGATTCTGCTGTATATGGTTGTGACCAGAGATTCTGCTGTATATGGAAAAGGAAATTAGTGACAGACACTGGATAATTGAGAAAGCCAAAGAATGCCATACAGAAGCTATTAAGTGACACAAGGCAGAAGAACAGATAAAAAGAGTATTGATGCATTTGAACGTTGGTGTTTGCGAAGATTCCTAAAAACACTGAGAACAGTCTAGAAAAGAATTCAGTGGCTCATCAAACAAATTAACTGAGTTCTGAGTTAATGACAAATGTAAAGGAGAAAATTTATGTGAATGTATACCTATAATTGTATGTAAGAAAATAAAAAATAAACCTTTCAAAAACAAATTAACTGAGCTCTCACTGAAGGTCCAAGTGACAGGACATGTAAAGACTTAATTTAGAGAATGCTGTATGCTGGGAAAGGTTGAAGGAAAGAGGACAACCAGCAACAAAGTTGATAGACATAGTTACAGTGGCAATCAGTGCACATTTAGAAGACCTAAAAGACCCATTTAGGGTCAGGTTGATATGGAGGAAATCTATATGATCACTAAGTGAATACGGACTCGATAGCACATAATATATTACATATGAGCTGTGGTGGCTCAGTGGTTAGAATGCAGTCAGTTTGCCAGTTCGAATCTCACCAGGCTCAAGGCGGTTTCAGTCTTCCATCCTTCTGAGGTCAGTAAAATGAGGGCCCAGATTATTGGGGGCAATATGTGGACTCTGTAAACCACTGAGAAAGGGCTGTAAAGCACTATGAAGCAGTATATAAATGCTATTGCTATTTGATACCGGAATTCTCAGTAAAAGTAGTTAAGGAATACAAGTAGGAGAATTCAACCACATCCATTATAAGCTTTTCATAGCCATATTACTGATCGATGAAGAGCCAAAATATTCAATTAATCAGCGTGGCATAGCTCTTCTTATGAACTTAATCCAAATAAAATATAGGCTAGATTTGCTGTGCTAGCTGTAGATTAACTATAATCTTCTGATTAAATCTCAATTACCTAGGTTTGCACAATACACTTAAGCTATTAATTGTATTTACAAGCAACACAGCAACATTCATGCAATTTACAGTAAGTCAAATTCCATTATGACTTAGCATGTTTTGTGAATCATGTTACAAATTTGTTTAAAGCCTGAACATTCTCACAATCTATTAGCATTGACAATAATATAGTTCTGGTCACACACACACCTTTTCTTCATTTTAAAAATTCAATTTAGGGCAGTGGCAATCATGTTTATTAATACTATTGTTAAATATTTTTTGCTATTGCCATTTCTTTCTGTTAAATTGAACTGCTTGTTCTCTCAGTAAATCAGGAGATGTATTGTTGATACTATAATGAATAGTACCAGGAAAGACTTGATTCCTGCAAGTGAGGCTATTGTTAAAATTGCCACTTACCTTAATCTTAAATGTCTGGGATTTTTTAAAAAGTGCACAATGAAAGGGTTTACTTTAACATTATTGTGTACAAGATTACACTGGACAATGTAAGAGAAATAAATAATACCCTTAGCATTAATTCTTTTAAACTGAAATTGGTAAAAGTTTAAGTAATTTGCACTAAAACAAAAAAGGGTGCTGACTGATGAGAGGGAAAAAACAAATCTTATTTCTTGAAGTTGTTCCTTAGGTGTAGCAAAACCTTTCCCGAAACCTTGGGCAGTCTTCCACCATGCGGAGAAAGATTGTGGTTTAATAATGTCAGGTTTTGACCCAAAGCGTTACAACGTGCCGAAGGATGCATGATTCTTATCTATTAGCTTATTGCCTTTAAACTCCATCTCGATGACTTCAAAGAACTGTCCAGAACTCCTCCTTTCAAAGCCGGCTTCACAACCGCTCACCCATCAGGGTAGCATGACAGCTTCCCACGTAACAGGAAGTTGGCTTGTATCTTCGCTTCACTCCGCTCGAGCCCGAAAGCCGTTGAAAGTGGCGGGAGACAACAACAAAAAAATCAGAACGGGATGGGGGAAATTAATCAGGGAGGTCCCGTTTTACGGTGAAGCCTAGTTATGTGTCGTTCTATGATGCTCAGTACGCGCGCCCCCCGCTGCGACGGGTGGCAGGGGGAAAAAAGTGGATCACTACACAGCGGGTTCCGCCTCGCCGAGGGGTTACAGATCAAGCGTTAAGTTAAATATTTAATAAACATGTTTGGGGAAATCTTGCTTTTTCTTTGCAGAACAGACTTGACACCGCGGACCCGCTGGAAATGAAAGTGCAGCGATCATAATAAAACTATTACAGACAATATTTGCAGTGGCAGCGGAGCTAACCAACTTAACCTTGCATCTCCCCCGGCTGCGTAGATGCCTGTAGTTCTGAAAGGTGAAAGTTTACAACAAACCTACAAATGTAGCCGTTTGCTACATATCGATGACCGGTTGTAATTTTCCAGTCCCAAATCTCTTTTAATTTTTGCAATTATTGACACGCGGTTTCCCGCTTTTTCTCGCTCCCAATCCAGCACTCGATAGCATAGGCACAAAACCAGCCTCGGGCGAGCTAATTGGCGCGCAAATAGAAGAACCAGCTGATTGTTTGCACTGACTGGCTGGGGAGAGAAACCATGCACAATGTTTAAATATATAGTGTTTGAACGTGAACGGATTTACTGGTTCGCCAACGCTAGTGCGATAGTGTTCACCGCTGTTTGTCAGAAATGGTGTAATGTGTCTTGTTTGGGCTGGGGGTTGGACTAGATCAGAGGTCTCCAACCTTTGCAACTTTAAGTCTGAAGGACTTCAGCTCCCAGACCTCTCCAGCCAGCAAAGGACTAGATGACCTACAAGATCCCTTCCAACTCTGTTGTCTTCTAAGATTAATATAAAGAAGAGAGCCGACTCCATGCATTTTTTTTTGCAGCAGTTCCATCCCCCCATCCCCCCCCACTTCCCCCCCAATTCTGGCAGTGAAAAGCCCGGCTTTATAACCGAGGGCGCACGGACGACGTTCCAAAGTTACTAGCAAGGAAGCCGGAGAAAACACGTCGCGAGACCTTCGCCCACCAGCAGCAGCACAGACGCGGCGACTCCTTTTTTCCGCCGCTCGAGACGGGACCCGAAGCCCCGCCCCGTTTAAGCTTCTCAAACTTTTAAGTTTTCAACCGGCAACTTCGACTTCCGCTTCGGGCGCACGCGAGGCCGAGTTTGCGCAGGGAGCCCGCCAGCGCGCTCTGGGCGTGAGTCTCTTTCTCTCCCCCCACCCCCTTCTCTCTCAAAAGACTCTATGGGCGGGGGAGTTTTCCAAGCGCCGGAAACTTGCCCGAAAGTTCCGAGAAGCAACCCCCCCCCCCACACACACACACAGCGACCCGCCCGTTTTGCCAGCAGCAGTAGCTGCCGCCGCGGCTCTTTTAGAGATTCGACGTCGCGCGGAGTTGGAGTTGAGTGAGTGAGGGGGCCATGTCCGGCGCCTCCAACGTCGCCGCTATGAAGAAAGTGGTGCAACAGCTGCGGCTCGAGGCCAGCGTGAGCCGCGTGAAGGTGAGCCCCGGACTGGGGCGGAGACCAGGCCGCCCGCCCGTCGGAGCAGGCTCGGCCGCCATTAGCGCACCTCGGGAAAAGGCTGCGTGGGCGGCTCGGTCGCTGAGCCGCCTCAGAGACTTTTACTTCTTTTCTCGGGCCTGATGAGACCTGAGGAAGAGTGCCCCGGGGCTGGTACAGAGTTCTTTTTTCTTTTAAAGTGCTACTTAAAGAGGTGGATTCCTGAGGGACACCCCCCCCCTCCCGAGACACTCTTAGAGGGCTCCACGAAATCGAAATTATTCGTCAAGTTAGGTCGAAAAATAATAACAGTATTGAAATCGAGCAACTTAGGAATGTAAATGCGTCAGTTTGAAGTTTAATGGAGTAAATATCGATTAAAAATAACAAGCAAACAAAAGGTGTTTGGGGTTTCTCCATAATTTTTAAAGGTGGGAAAGAAACCCTAGAGACAAAAGTTGAAGAAACACGGGCCTATGCAATGCCGTACAATTTAACTCGGGTTTAAGCAGCCCTAATCATAGTGTAGGCGGCCCCTCCCTGGCAAGCCAGACTTAACCCCCCGGCTGCTATTGATTTTATCATAAATACATTTGGAACCAACAACCCACCCCCAAATTGTATTTTCATCCAAGCTGTGGGAGTTGGTTGGGGGGAGGGCACCGTGTTGCCAAAGTCGGCCCCAGTCTTTTGCCGGGTTTGTTCTGGGTTTCCCCGCTTAGATTTGGAGTCGCTGTGAAAGAAAGGCCGCAGTTTTGTCATCTTAAATCAAGAGCTTTTTTGTTCTTCAGAGGAAAATAAAAGAATAAACGCCATCTGGCAAACCAACTTGGGACTCCACCCTTGCTGCAAAATGGGGAGTGAGTTATTGGCCAGGAAAAGCTTTCCGAAGGAAGAATTGGTTGCTGGTTTTGTTTTCCAAATCTGAATCAAAACGCACTTTGCTTTCTTGGTTAATTAGAAACAGTTGATAGTAATAATGCTGCTTGCTATACCATCTTCCTCATCTTCAAAACCTGAATTGTAACACATTTGCTTTCTTCATTAATCAGGAAGATTCATAATAAAATAATACTGCTTGCTAACGCACATTTCTTAAGCATCTGAGACCCTTCAATTCTTTTATAAGAATTCTGAAGAGCAAAAAATGTATTTCATATTTGTCACTAGCCAAACATTGAATTTTAATATTGAAAATTAGCGTGTTGAGCTGTTACTGAACATTTAATTTACTTTAGTAAACTGGCTAAATTTTCATTTGCTGTTCCATCAAGAATAATATGCTCAGGAACAATGTAGTCTCTTATTATCATACAACACTTGCAACTGTAAAAGACTTGATATAAAAGCTGATGCTTTTAAAATGCTGAATCTGGGAATTATATCAATTGGCAGAGATTTTGAAGAATTATTGCCATTGACAACAAACATAGTCTGGTTGTGAAGATGAGTTTGTATGAAGATAGGGTATGCATTTGACAAACCCAAATGTTCTTATATACTGTTGATGGGACAATTTTGTAATTAATCTACTGTACACATAGTCTGACTTATCATAATTGAGCCTGGAATTAGAGTCATAAATTGTTACAGTCATAAATTGAGGTATGTGACTAGATTTGAAGTTAAATCATTTTTCTGATAGTTGTTAAGCAAATGCACCAGTCAACTCAGGGATTTCAAGCAGGATTTCTTCAAGGGCTGGATCAGCATTGTAGTTGTCCTCTGCTGGATGGAGGGGTTGAAGGAGATGGGAGGGATATCTCCTGCAGCAATGCTAGCCAAAATGGGGCGCAGGTGGGATGTGCAATCCTTGCACCCCATTTTGGCTGCAGGAGGCTGTCGAGGCCCAAAATGGGGTGTGAAGATTACCAGCACCCTGTTTTGGCTGCCAGAGGCAGCTGCGGGTAAGTCCTTTCCAGGCCAGCACTACAGGCCAGATCTAACCACCCTTGAGTTTGACATACCTGAGTTAATTGATCCATTTTTCCCAATCAGTGTTTTTTGTCAGCATCTGGAAATAAACACGAGAAACTGGCAAAAAACATAAATTGTGGTGACATGATCACAGGATACTACAAATGATTGTCAAGGTGAGCCAGTTGGCCAAGTGCTCAAAATGTGATGACATGACCATGGTTGTATCTGCAGCTGCTGTAACTTCAAAAATTATAACTAACTCTAAGTAAGTCAGTTGTAACTTTTAATGGTATTAAATTATTGGTTATAAGTTGAGGCGCGCCTATATAGTGGGGAGGAAAAAATACATTTTTGATGTCTGGCTATTTTTGACATTTGTTATTATATTAATAAAATCCATTATTACATTATGTAAATGTGGTTTTCTGTTCATAGGTTTCACAAGCTGCAGCTGATTTGAAGCAGTTTTGCCTTCAAAATGCACATCACGATCCTTTATTAACAGGAGTTTCATCAAGTACAAATCCATTCAGACCACAGAAAGTCTGTTCTTTTCTCTGATTTGGTGAGCCACTGGAAACTTTCACTTGTAAAGCTTCAAGTTTAACTATGACTTCACTTTACCTTAAGCAGGGGTGATGACCTCTGGACTCCCCCCCCCCCTTTTTTTTTTTTTTTTTTTTTTGGCAACCTTACACAGTGTTGCTTGGTCAGAGTTGTAAAAGTAATCAAAAATCTATTTCTGGAAACAGGAAATAAACACAAAATAAAGAGGCTTCTTTAAAAAAAAAAATCCCCCCCCCCCCACACACATTTCCTTTAAAATCTAGAGAACCATAGCCTGATTTATGTGTCTTCTAAAAGACATTAAGTGTTGGTCTCTCTAGCCATCCAAAGGTTGCTACCCGTGTCCTCAGGTATAGTAGTTCATGACTTATCCTTCAGTATATTTCAAATACTTTTCTGCAAGTGGATTTTATACAGCAGTGTTTTTCAACCTTTTTTGTGCAAAGGCACACTTTTTTCATGAAAAAAATCACGAGGCACACCACCACCATTAGAAAATGTTAAAAAATTTTAACTCTGTGCCTATATTGATTATATATAAAGTAATTCTCTTGAATAGGAATCAAATAAACACAAAGAAATTATTTTATAGATAGAATCTAATGATTGGTCTATTTGTGAGCCGAAGCCACATGTTACGGATGAAAGGGAAGGTCACAAGTCACTGGAGTCAGTTTCCTCCATTTGTGCATCCTCCCTCAGCCTCTGCTTGCGCTGACCACTTTTGCACCTCCTTCCACACATCCCAATCCATGCTGCACCTTATTTACTCCTTGCATTCTGCCTGACCTGTGCTCTTGAGCTTCCTGCCAACCCACAAAACATCTCCATGCACCCTTCCCAACCTGCACTTCTCACACATAGCCTTGTCCACCTTTCTTGGTCTCATCATGTCTGTTGTGTGCCCCTTATATCCTCCCTGACCCTCTTTCCCCCCACTTAACTGCCTGCTGGCCTGGTTGGTCTTGTAGGTCCACTGACTAGCTGTGGGAAGTCAGAAAGTATTTGCCTCAGCTAACAACTGTGGGCTTCAGTTAACCATAGCAAACTGGACTGCAGAGATTGCCATCAGGGTGGATTTGATTTAAATCATGATTTAAATCACTAGTAAAAAAGCTTGATTTAAATCATAAGTTTTCTACATAAAGACTAATTCTTGCTGGTATAACTTATAATATGCAAGTAGATGAAGATTTTTAGAATAACAACATTTCATATTAGGTTTTTTATCCCCAGTTTAATAGGTTAATCATTCATATTTTCTGTTGTACTTAGGAAGGAGAAAAATAATCATTACCTTAATAACCTGGCGACACCCAGGGGGAGAGCCTTCTCTGTGGCGGGCCCAGCCCTCTGGAACGACTTACCCCCTGAACTCCGCACCATCTCCGACCTCCGCCTCTTCCGCAAGTGTCTGAAGACACACCTATTTCATCTAGCCGGCCTAGCGTAACCTCCATACTGACTATTAGATAGTTTTTAAACTTGGGATTTTAATTCGGTTTTTAGCGCAGGGTTTATTTATTAGAATAAGTATTTTAAATTTCATATATTTTATATATTTTGTATGTATTTTAACATCCCTGTGCGCCGCCCTGGGTCCTAACGAGAAGGGCGGGGTATAAATTTAATTTAAAAAAAAACAATTTAAATAGATTTATTCAACTGAAACAATAACATTACAGCATATGTTATTTGTTTAAACAAACATCCATGTTTGCTAACTAATTTGGCTAAACAAAATATATATATTTTAAGAAACTTAGACTTTCATTTTGTAGTACTGCTTGTCTGCTTGCCCCTTCCTCCTCACACTTAGTTTCAATTTCTTCTTGTGCAGATCTATTCCACTCCAAACAATCAGAAAAATATTGTTTCTATTCTATTCACTGAACTTCTTGAAACTTAGCACTGAAGGGGTTGATTCTATATTCATAGGTTTGTAGAAGTTAGGATTAAGGTCTTTTTTTCAACTCTGTTCATGTTATAACATTTTTGCTGTGAAGAAGAGGCATGTGATCTCTGTAGAGTCAAATTGCCACAAAGAAGAGGGAGTCAAACTATTCTCCAAGGCACCTGGGGGCAGGACAAGAAGCAATGGGTAGAAACTAATCAAGGAGAGAAGCAACTTAGAACTAAGGAGAAATTTCCTGACAGTTAGAACAATTAACCTCTGGAACAGCTTGCCTCCAGAAGTTGTGAATTCCCCAACCCTGGAAGTCTTTAAAAAGATGTTAGATAGCCATTTGTCTGAAATGGTATAAGGTTCCTGCCCACGCAGGGGGTTGGACTAGAAGACCTACAAGGTCCCTTCCAACTCTGCTATTGTATTGTTGGCCAAATTCAGTTTTGAGAACTGCAAAAGTAAACCAAGCATCTGTGATAATATCTTGTAGGCAGAGAAACTGCCCAATAATCTTACAAAAACCTCTGGAAGAGAATGACATTGTGAATAGATTAATGGAATTTTATATAAAAAATCCAATTTAAATAAAAAAAAATCGATTTTTTTTTATTTAAAAAAAATCATTGATTTTTATCCACCCTGATTGCCATCATTAAGTGATGCAGTTGTGTTTTACGACATCACTTAGCAATGGATATTCCAGTCCCAATTGCCATTGTAAGTCCAGGATTATGGGTAGTTTGAACACTGGTAGTGGTTTTTATACCTGCCCATTTTGTATTTTATGATTTATTGATTTTTTTAATTCCTTTTATGCCATCAATTAACAAGTTTTTAGCATGGTATTTTGTCATCTTTATTAACCTCCATTTATGTTTCCTGTCAGACCAAGCATATCATGTGGTCCATTTTTTCTCAAATATTGCATATTATAGTTATAATATACTTTATATTTTAAATTAATAATTTTATATGAATATCATTTTAACTAAAAGTTTTTCCTTTACAATATTGCAAAGTGGCTTTCTAAGTTAACAATTTAATCTTTAGTAAATAACATCTTGGCTTTCTTGTATTTCATTGCTATCTTTTTTGTTCCTAATTACTGTTTTTCCATGTTAAGCCTATTACAAAACAGTTATTCTGGTCACTGACTAGAATAGAGATGTTCTACATTCATCTCAATCATACAAACTACTTAGAGATTAGCCTAACATTCCCCTTTCTAAATATTATCAATAATAACAACAACAACAATAATAACATGGAGGTTCTAGGTTTGCCAGACTTTAGCATTCTGACTCTACAAAGGGCCACCCTGCTTGGAACAGCTTATATCCAAACTTGGTACCACGTCCAAGAATTGTATAAGATATGTCAACCAATTGCAGCTTCCTGCAATAACACCAGCGGAACTGGTGCTACTCGGAACATCTTATATTTTAAGAAGGTACTTGGTTGATACCTAGGACACTGGCAGCAAACTGTATTAACCATTAGCACCAGTCAATGGTATTTGTAATGCATTTTTAAATGTTCAGTTGTCTGAGTTTCATGTTTAATGAATAAAGTAAATAATAATAACTTAATCAGTGGGTGTAGCAAAATTTCACAAACTGACTACCTACAACGCCATGACCGCCTTGCTAAGATTATTCACTGGAAATTGTGCCAGAAGTTTGGATTTGAGTATAACAAAAACCACTGGGAGCATCGGGTTGAGAAGGTTTTAGAGAATGAGAAAGTCAAGATCTCATGGGACTTCAGAACCCAGACTAACAGGCAAACTTAGCCTACAACAAACCTGACATAACAGTAGTTGGAAAGAAAAAAAGTATGGTTAATTGATGTTGCAATACCTGGTGATGCATGAATTGAAGATAAACAGCAAGAAAAAATCACAAAGTACCGGGACTTGCAAATTGAAGTTGAGCGACTGGAAAAAGAAATCATGTGTTGTCCCAATTGTAATTGGAGCCCTTGGAGCAATACCTAAAGGGCTACCTCGCTATTTGGAAATTCTAAATTTACCTGACTTGAACATTCTGATTCTACAAAAAACCATCTTACTCGGAACAGCTTATATCCTCCGACATTACCTTAACAGTTCTTAGATCCTTGGTTAGGACTCGAGCTGTTGAACTACCAACCAGCCCCAAAGGCTGAATCTCACCAAAGATTAACCACAGAATAATAATAATCATCTCCCCCCCCCCCCCCCCCCATAGGGACTTAACAACAAACATGAATTTGAATATTCACTTATTACCGAATAGGACAATAGAACAACAATCTCATGTTTGTGTGTGTTTTTTTAAATAAGCCCTTCCTTGCTGAAAATGCTTAAAGATTAGAATTACATATGAGAGCGTGCTGTAAATACCTCTGGGATTTTGTTAATATCAATTTAAAAATTATGTAGCCACTACATAAGCTATTACTACCAAGTATGCTTAGCCTGACCTAAAGTAGCATTGGAAAACACAACAAACTTAAGAGCATTTCTGGTTTGCTGAAAATAAGCATCATGGCTGGTACTTTGATCATCTTTACCATATGTCTTTGCCTTCTAATTTGTTCTTTGGTGAAGTAAAAATGAGTATTTCTGTAACAAAGCATGGAGTAACTCATTTTCTGTCCCTGTCTCTGAAATACACATGTACCCAATAATGGAAAACAAATCTTAGAAAGGGGAGTTAGGCGCCCCATTTTATGCTGTTTTAGTGTCCTCTTTCTTGGTTTGGAAGCCAACAAAGGGAGTAAATACGTTTAACCACAAAGTAATGTTCACTTCTGTTAGTTTGCATTATAAATGAACATAGCCAGAAACTGATTTATGCGGCTTATTTTGATTTGTTGTGTTATATTGCAAACTATTAAAATTTTGTTGTAAGTTTAAACATTTGAATGTAAGTAACATACAATTTAAATATTATCTTAGCTTTGTTCAATGAATTTATGTATTCTATTTCTTGCAGATCTAACAACTTTTCCTAGCTGATTATGTTGAATATGGAAATGAAACAAGATGGCTTGGACCCTGTACAGAAACTTTGTATTAATGTGCCAACTTTGAGCTTGTAAGATTGCTATTGTTTCAACCCCCCCTTAAAATCTACCTCTCTAACAAGCTGTATGCTAGTTGCTATTACTCTGTATCGTGAGGGAATCAATTTTATATTCAAGCAATAAAGAGTTGACATGATTTTGAATGTTAGCGTAAAGTATTTGAACTTGTCCTACTTTGAACTGTGTATCCAAAGCTTCACTATTGTTCTAAAAATACTGTAAAAGTTAGTGCATTTTGTAAAAATTCCAAACAAAATAGCATCTTTATCTAAACAAATTAATGGTTTACAATCAGTATAGATCTTGTTCTTTCTACTTTAGTTGTTATATATTCATAAATAATTTGGAGTAAACTGTATTTGCCTCTAGAAGCATCCTAAATTGTGAATATCCTTCTATAAAACTAAAAATAAATGCCTTGTTATACACTATTTACCAATCTAATACAATTTTGTTTCTTTTCTGTTTTGCATCAACCTAGAGGGGCATAAATTAGTCAAAAAGGAAACCAAATATTAAAAATGATTACTAAATACATAACAGAACAAGAATATTGTGTAATTTCTAAAATAGTTTTGGAACAAACGGAATAATCTTAAATAAATGGCTGGGTATAGTTTTCTTATTTACATGTGCATAATTATCATGCCTGACAGGTCAAAGCAAGATATGAGTTAACCAAGCTGAGTTAATTGGTTTTTATCAGTGCAAAGATGATGCTTGAGTATTGCGTTCATCTGAAACATTCCCTGGAGACCATTGATTTAATTTTCTGACCTATCTGAACAGAGTGACTTTTAAGGTACAGTTCAGTTTTATATCTTCTGTTCCTTCTTGTGCCATATCCGTCAACAGATGTTGGCTATCATGTTGATGATCCTATTTTTATCAACAGACACACAAAAAAGTGCTGAGTTTTGTCCAAACCAGTCCCTTAGATTTTGAAGCCATGATCATCTTCTGCCTGGACCTTGTTTGCCTTCAATCTTTCCTTGGAGGATTAAGTGATGTATGCTGTATTTTTCTGGGTGTTGCATCACATGTCCAAAATATTCTTTCACTTTTTAAAGGTTTTATTTTCCTTGGCTTTCCCAGGCAGCTTAACACCTCATTTCTGATTGTGTCAACCCAACTTATATGTAACAGCCACCTGTAAATTAACATTTCAAATGCTTCTAGTCTCTTCAAGTGGCTTTCTGTTAGAGACCAATTCTTCACTCTGTAGAGGATAGAAAGGATGTAGCATCTAACAAGCCTGATTTTCAATCTTAGGCTTATGTCGTGACTGCAGAAGACTTTTCATTTTGAAGAATGCTGTTCGAGCTTTATTCTTGTTTTTACTTCAGTGGTCATGTTCCAGCTTTCATGTAAATTAGAACTGAGGCCCATGATCCTTTCAACTTTTTATAGTGGTATTCCTTCTGAAGTTATTTGTGATAAATTAATGGGTTGTTTGCTGATGACCATGATCTTGGTTTTTGAGATGTTAAGCTTCAAGCCGTATTTTTCAGATATTTCTGTTGATGAGGAACTGAAGTTTTATATCTAAAATCCTTTTTTTCTTTGTATATCTGGGGACCATTAGTGAAAAATGGGAAGTATAGTATACCATTGTGTCCAAACTGGGAACTGCTTTGCAGTACCTACATGTGTGTAAACAAATATTAAAGCATTTAAGGTTAATCTGTAGATTAGAAATGCATATGAACTGAGTAATATTGGTCAGATTATATTAAAGAGAACTTTGTTTTTCTTTCGTTCTGTGATTATACTGTAGATGACAGAATTTCCATTATCTCAGGTTTCATTAAGATGGATGCAGAAAATGGGGTGTTCCCTAATTTCTTCTCCATTTAAAAAAATAAGATTCATTTCCATTTACTCCTTGTACGGGCACTTGGAGAATATTTCAGTTTATCTAATTTTTTAAAAAATTAAGCTTACTGCAGATAAAATAAAGTCTGTATAGTCATATCTGAATTATATTCTTATTTTTCTGCATTAATGAACTATGCTTGAACATTCAACAATACATGGTAATAGTATTTGACATTGTGAAATACTATTTGTGGCAAATAATATATTCAACACAAAACCTTATTTTAAGATCCAGAACTAGATATACTTTAATTCAGAATAAGATATGAAAGAATTAAATTACAAAGCATTATTTCTGAGAAGGGTCCATGACTTCTTAACAAAAGGAGATAGTGGCTGATGCAGTCTCTTTCCTCTTGAAGTCTTCTATTATTTATAAAAAGTAACTGAATTTTCAGCCCTGAAGAGAATAGGGTCATGGCCATGTTTGCAAGGGGTGTGTGTGTGTTCCATGTGTAACCTGAGTATCTTCAAATGTACTCCAGAAGCTTTTGTTGATGTGAAAAATGCATAAAGGGTATTTCTGTGTTCATTCTTATAAATGAAACTTTCTTCGGCTTGTGTCCATTTCACGGCGCTGCAAAACAGCAATGTTAATTATAGTTTGCTACAAAAATACAAATATTTGTAAATTCCTGTAATAGAGCAATAAAATAATACCAAATTGCAAGATTTTTAAGGCATGCCTGGAATGAAACTAATTACAAGTTAATATATCAGAACAAACTTAGGCCAGCCTAGCTTTAGTCTGGACCTTTAGAGTTTAGACTTCCTACTTGCCAAGCAAGAATGTCCATTAATAACCTTTTTAGTATGTCATAGAAGTGCAAAAACTTCATTTATATCCCACACCAGCTTATGTATTTACACAGAATTCCTATTTATTGGATCTGCTTTCGATACCTGTTTTTGAAGCCTTGTTTTTCCAAATACTTGTAAATAAATAATCTTAAATTGCATTGATGTGGGAATACAATACTCCTTGAAAACAGTATTGATGTAAATAGGCAAGATGCTCTCACTGTATTAAAGGCCATCTAAACATTCACAGCATTCTGACCTCTGTTCCTTTTCAATTATATTTTGGATATAATTGACAGCTTTTGACAGCTGACTTGCATTGTGGCACCACAAAAGTACTTTTAAGGGTTAGTGTCTAATATGGGTTGGACATGTGCCAAAAATAGCTTATACTAGTTACAAAATTATTGTATTCTTTAGAAGGCAATTATTGTAATTCAAGTGTAACATTTTTGAGTGACTATTAATAAAATCATTATGGAAAAGTTGATGGGTCAACTTTAAAAATATCTCAATTATAATCATAGGTAGTGAGAACATGAGAATGATTCTTCTGGATCAGACTGAAGGCCAGCTAGTCAATATTCCATTTCACTGAATGCCCACCAAATACAATTATAGTGAGTTCTTGATTTACAGCCATTTGTTTAGTGACAAGTTATGAAGGCACTGCAAAAAGTGACTTATGACTGGTTCTCACATTAACTACAGGATCAAAATTTGGTCACTTAGTGACCAAAGTGTTTACGGCAGTGTAGTGGTATCCAGTGATTACTATTATAGTGATTACTATTTTTGACCTTCTCAGTCAGCTTCCAGCAGGCAGAGTCAATGGGAGAAGCTGGATTCATTTAACAACTATGATGCTAATGAGCATAACAAAAAAGATTGTAAAACTGGATGCAACTTTTTAAACTGCTTGCTTGTTGCGTTCTAGTCTAGTTGTGTTTCCTATGTGGTTTACTTGACAGGGTTGACAATATGTCAACTTGCAAATAGGAAATCAAGTAGCTCTCAACTGCCATTCACATGCACCTAATGTATATAGGCAGACTGCCCGCATGTCTGCAAGCAGCATCCACTATTGGTCACACATGTAACACTTTGAAAGAAATTATTTAACTGCAAAAGTTAGCTGAATAAGCAGTATATAAAATTCTGCAATGCTTTGTTGAGGGATAATACCTTGTGAATCCATTCATATTCCCCAAACTTGGAGTCAAAAGTTCCTTTTTGAAGAGATCTTAATTTTAGGGTAAAACGTGGGCCTAGTTCTTGAATGGCCACTTTTTTCTCATTTTTGAAGATGTATCTGTTAAAGGCAATTCAAAGCATTAACAAAGCTGTCATACAAAAATCACTTGTAGCATAACTGTTCAAATACTTGCTTACCTATGAAATCTGAAAAAGATATAATCACGCTGATTGTGAAATGTAGCTACTTGTCTGCCAACAAAGTGAGGATCATGAGGAAAGAGAGAAGCCAACATGCGACCAATGGAATGGCCCAATCGTGTTGTAAAGTTATTCAGGATTATTTCAGGCTGATGTTCTGTGGGATTTTTCCCTTTTCGCTAAAAGTTAATGATGAAAACATTGTATGAAATGTTAACATTAAGAAGCAGAGAAATTGACTATTGGAGTAAACTCACCTTTATTTCTTTTCGTAAACGAACACTGCTCATCTTAAAGTGAGCAGTTGGACCTTCAGGCAAATGACTTAATACAAGCCCATCTATTTCAAGTATGTTAAGATATAATTAAACGTGAATTATAACTAATGTAATTTATGCAGAATTGTTTTCCCAGAAAATCCATACTGTAAAACAACTTTTTGTACTTCATGTCCTGCTTCAGTTTTAATAAACATGCCATACAGAAATAAGTACTAAATCCCTTCTCTTCCAATCCAACAATAAATCTGCTGCTCTAATAGAGATGTGCATACAAATAGCATTGCATAGTTTTCATGAAGGATACTTGGTATTTTACGATCTTCATTGATAACAATTAAATCTGTAAAATCCCTTGAAATACACTGTGGAATAATTTTTTTTAAAGCCAGTCCTCTTCTATAGTAAACATGTGAATTTGGAATACATGTGGATAGCTGTTCACAGAATCTCACAGTTCTCTGCCAAAACAGAAAAAGATTCAACAAATACATCCAACTTGGGCAGTAGAATATTTACCTTCCCTCTCACTGATGAACTTAAAAAAATTAAAAAGTCAATGCTTATTTAAACTTAAATCTTTGAAGTTCACCAATGACTGATTATATCAATCAACTTTGACTATAATACAGCATCTAGACAATTTAAAGCAACAGTGACTGATTGCTATATAATTATATCTTTACCGTTTATTATATCTTAGTCTCACAAACTATTTTACAAAACAGTATATTACAGCTAATATAATCCACAATCCATATTTATATATTCCTCAATCAAAGCAAAATATTATCAATCTTAAAAAGTTAATTTACCCCACGAGGTCTGTCAGATGTAGTGATAAGAATTTTTGGAGCAGTTTGCCTGTTGAAGTAAGGAGCAAATTCATCTATAGCATCATCTAAAGTAACCTGGGAATATATAATAATGACATTTGTATGAAATTGCAGCAATATAGTCAATTTTCAGGAATCAGAACCTTCCATCTAAAAATAAAAATCAATAGCTTTAGCATCATTTATAATCATCATTTATAATTTATAGTTTAGACTTTTTATTAGATGTTTGAAAAATTGGAATTTAAGTTTCTCTGTCTAGGGCAGCATCATCTGTCAGCAAGTTTCTAATCTTCACATTATATATGTAATTATAATTACATATATGAGGTTTTAAATATGACTTATTTGCAAGAAACTTTTCAAATAGAAAGAATGTCAGACAAAGGTTTTTTGGAAAGAAGAGTATGAAGAATTAAAATGTTGAAGAAATTGATGCATGGACTTCAAATAACCAACCTGCCAACTGTTACAATATGTTACAGAAAAGTGAAAATGTGTGCCCAAATTTATTGCCTAATTATTTATCTGGCATTTATTTCCTTTAAAATGCTTACAGAAAACTACCTCTTCATCATTTGGATCAACTGTGGTTTCATCATATACACGCTGGTTTTCAATGGTTTTTGGTTCTGGTTTTGGTGGTGCCTATAAAATAGAGGTTGAGACATGAAATTGATAAATTTCAAATTGAACAACTGTTTCATTTAAAGACTATTGATATAGTTTAGTAATAGCATCAAAAATATTAGAAAAAATGTAGATAATTTAAGCTATCAGCTGAAAGATATGAATTACAGAACAAAATAAATGGAAAACAACAGATTACACAATTGGTAGTCAAAGTTTGAGAGTGGTAGTGCAGTATAAATATTAAGTTCTTGAAAAGGGCAATGTCCTTGCTAGGGAACATTAAGGAACTGAAAATAAAAGTAGCACTATTATTAATGCCTTTAAAGAAATCCGTATTGCAACTATAGTTAATATCACAATTCTAATTATGACCTCACAAATATTGTAAACCAGAGAATGCTGCAAAAAGTTGAATTTTGGTCTTATTAAAAAAAAAAAAAGAAATAACTGAGCAACATTCAGATTTTAAAGAAAATAGATTAGAAAAAAATGTCTTTCTATTTTACAATAGCTGTTCCCGGCCACGCGTTGCTATGGCCCAGTCTGGTTAAATGGTCAACCAATCTGTGTGTAGATGTACACCTGCACACACAAACATGTACACACAACCACCGAATAACCCCCTACCTACCTCCTGTATTTCTCCCTCTACCTACCTACCTACCTACCATATTTCTCCCTCTCCCTCTCTATCCTTCTACCTACCTACTGTATTTCTCCCTCCCTCTACCTACCTACTGTATTTCTCGTTGAATCTTATGGACAGAGTATTTATGTCATAAAGGATGACATAATACCTGTGGCCCACTGCTCTCCCATCTACCTACTTTTTAAAGAATTTTTTACATTTCCGTTGCATGTACCTGGGACAGGTGTGACATCTACACAATCTATATATATAATTGGTGCTGTATTTCAAAGGAACATTGTGTGAAAATTTGGAAGCGATTGGTGCAGTACTTTAGGAGATTAGCGGTTTTGAACAAACTGTTACATTTTTATTTATATAGATTACAGAAACTGAAAAATATAACTTGATTCAAAAGAAAAAAGTCATTGACATAGCCAGACATAAATTGGAATTTATGATTACAGCATACAGAGGTGAAGGTGGAAGAGAAGGCTATCATAATAATAATAATAATAATAATAATAATAATAATAATAATAATAATAATAATAATAATAATAATAATTTTTAATTTTATATCCCGCTCTCTCTCCCCAAAGGGACTCGAGGCGGGGCACAGGCAATTAAAAATACAGATAAAACCACAGACAAAGTACAAAATTAAAAATGAATTAAATTAGTTTACCAATTGATTACCAATCATGATAGTTATACATAACATTTAGTGATAGATGAGTTGATGAACCAATTCACAGGAAACATGAAATAGTGTTCTGCTTGTGGGCTCCCCTCATCCCAACTAACAGAATGAAGTGCAAGAGCAAGTTACAATTGATCTGATTGTATCTGAACCCTTTCTCAGTCACTCACTCCTCCTTTTTACCTTATCTCCAAGGGCTTCCCGCTCCTTCTTCTTCTTTTTCTTAAGGGCTAATTTTTCCTGTAGGAGTAAGGAAGTTGAACAAAAGAAATTAGACACATGTCACCATATAGAAGAAAACCCACCATGCATCGCTTTAACAAATTTCCAGGTCTGGATGCTCAATAACTAGCTCCTATTCTTTCTTCTCATGCTTATCAATCGCTGAGCCCCCACCGAGCAAACACTCGAAGGGCTCCATTTTTCTTATTTTATTAACATCTGCCCTCCCTTCCCAATTAATAAAACGACTACCAACCACCCTCCCTCCTTACTAATGAGCAACCTCGGGCTTAAACGCGAAAGCGACTCAAAGCTCTGCGATCCCCTTCCTTCGCACCTTCTTCTGCTGCTGCTTCCAGCGCAGGAACATGAAGTGGCGCCGCTGCTTGTTCTTAATTTCGGAGACGCTAAAAGTCGGCGGGAACGCGGCCTCGCTGGGTTCCGCGGGGTTTCCATGAGCCTTCTCGCCATAAGCAACCTCGCTCGTTGCGTCAGGATCAGGTCTCCCCTGAATAGGTTTTCTCTCCTCAGAGCCTGCCGCCATGCCGTTGCTTCAACAGTTCACCTTTCACCTCTTCGTTCTCTTCCGGGTTATCCAGTGTTCCGTTTGACTACTGCGCATGTGCAATCTTTCCCGATTTTAACCCCCTCCCCCCCCACCCCATTTGAGACGCCTCGGTTAGCTGTGAAACGCTCAGTTTATTTAACCAAACACTCCTAGCACAATATAATCTCGATAATGATTTGTATGTTCCTTCTTTTTAAATTAAGGCAAACATTTTCTATATAGTCTTTCAGGCAACTCGCCAAAAAACAAAACACCAAACCAAAACCCACCAGCCAGAAGATCGAGATGCGCATGCTCAAAGCGTCCTCAATATTTGCCGAAAATGGACGAGACAGGCTTGGAAGATAATTTGCGCATGTGCGAAATAACCCAATTGAAGAAGTCAGGTCAAGTCAAGTTTAATTTGTAGACCGCTCCCTCTCCCCAAAGAGACTCGGGGCGGTGCACAGGAAATTAAAAAGCAATTAAGAAGCTGGCTGTTAAAAGGGAATTCGGGTTTTGTTATATCTGTGAATTTCTGATGTGTGGGAAATGAGCCCTGTTGTTGGAAGTTATACTTGTCGCTGCTTTGGGGATGATTTTAAGGATGACCTATTGATTGCGCGCCATTTTGGTCATTATTGACTCTTAGTGACCATATAGATTTTCTTAATGATAGTCAGTCCTAACCTTTCTGTCTTCCAATGATTCACTCATAGTCCCTGTAACAGTCTGCCCACCTTGCTTCTAATCATCCTTGTTCTTCTATCTTCCCAGTATTGAAGCTGTCTATAGAAAGATGGGTGTTCAGATAATGTGTCTTGAAATAGGATGATTTGAGCCTAGTTGTGCCTGGAGTGAGAACTCTGAGTAGGTTTGTTTAATAACCCATTTGCTACTTTTCTTCGCCGTCCATAGTATTCTCGGGAGTCTTCTCCGTTCCAATACGAAGTTCAAAGGCATCAAAATGGTGTGCTACAATATTTAAATTCAGAATGAAATAAGACATCGATCAAAAAATGTTTCATGTTCTATTTTCAAAATCTTGCTAATGCAGTAAGCCACCAGCCAGGTTATAGCAATATCATTTAGACTCATATACTGCTTCACAGTGCTTTATAGCCCTCTGTAAGAGGTTTACAGAGTCAGCATATTTCCCCCAACAATCTGGGGGAAATCATTTTACTGACCTCAGAAGGATGAGTCAACCTTGAGCCTGGTGAGATTGGAACTGCCAAATTGCAGGCAGCCAGCAGTCAGCAAAGTAGCCTGTAGTACTGCATTCTAACCATTGTGCCACCATGGCTCTTATCAGAGTAAAGAGTTTCTCCTAATCAAATGGTTCTTCAATGGGAATTTGTCTTCTCATTTTCAAAGTAGGGAGATATCACACATTTGCAAATTTTATCACTTGAAAGCCATTATCTTGCACCAGTATTGATGACTAGATGTTTTTAAGCAGCAGATATTTGAATTGCACTCAGTAACTCAGCTATGAGAAAATGCACTCACAGCCAAAATTGTTTAATACCTTGTCTCTCAGTCAGCATTTTTTTACCAGAAGACCAGCCCGTCTGCATATCTGGGAAATGAATTTAGTCCTGGCATCCTATCAGCTGATTGACTTGTAAGATAAAGGCTCTTAAACCTTCTCAGAGCATCAAATTAAAGGCAATAAAAGAAACATAATATTGTTTTGCTAAATGAGGCATGCTTTTGAAGCATGCTTTATCTGAACAGAAGCTCAGCCCCAAAACCATAAATGCTAATTTTCAAACCAGAAATTCGTCAGGTAGTAATGGAAGGTCATTTGAGAGCATCTTACTCATCTTAAGACTTAATAACCTGAACTGAAATCCATAACCAGCATCTTTAAGCTGTCAGCTAATATGATTCTGAAACATTATAAAACATTTTTTTAAACCCCAGACCATGTTTTTTCCCTATTATTTTGGTGTTTTTTTAAAGGTTTAAAATGTGTTTAGATGGAGAGCCAAAATACAGAAAATCCTGATACTTATTCTTCTCTTATATGAAGGGATACTGACAAATATACTTCAGTGAGAGGATGGGCAAAATTGCTTTAAACATTCTTAGCATTCCTGTCAAGCAACAGTTTTTTTCTCAATCTTTGGGATATGCCAGCTGGATTCTAAAAAGTGAAACACAAACATTATTATTTGGAGGTTTGTTAGTTTTCATAAACATTTTTGAAAATTATGAAATACAAATGAAAATAAAGATTATAGGAACACAAGAAAGGGAAAAGAAAGATGTAGGTACAGAATTTGTTATTTTTAATAAATCAAAAATGGCCCCGATATTTATTTTGATCTTGAAACAAATAAGATTATCTGATATTCTCTCAATCTGTTTTATCTACACACTCCAACCAGACTCTTCAGTTATCTTTATACTAGCAATAGAACAAAGTCCTATTACTCAGGAGGGCAGCAAATTTGCTTTAAGGTTGCAGAATTTTAAGATGGCAGAGCAGAGAGATTTATTTACCAGTCGCTTATTGCCAAAACGGGCATCTTGTATTGCTGGCACCATAAATTAGGTGGGATATCATTTTGATATAGTAGTCAGTCTGTATGAACTTGGACATTCCTGGTCTTACTTTAAGGATTGGAAGAGAGCAAGCTAACTTGCTATGAGCAGAAATAATTTTACTATAGGATATTCTTCTGTTTTTATGCAGGCTTGACTAGACTATCAAAACATCACAGAAGGCAGAATGGCATTTCATGGTTACCAAGACAACTTATTTACATGATAAGGAAATCACCAGGAGCGACTTTACAAGAGAACAAAACAAAGCCCTTTATTTATGTGCATGTTAGTTCTAGTTTTTCCTATATTGTTATCACCAAGATGAAACATATCAGGTGTCACAAAATGTCTGGAATGTGCAATTCAGGAAAAGCCAGAAGTATTAATAAATGTAATGGTTGCAAATTGGTCTGTCATCAGAGTCCTGAGGTAGAAAAGTGTGGAATTGCTAACAATTACGCTAATTACGACTCCAAAATCAGGATGACTTGAAAAGTGCAATATGTGAAATTGTCAGTGTCTCTCTTTTCGCATATGATTGGTTATTCTGATTATGCCTAATTTATTCTTCAGAGAACAAAAGGAACATTGAACGAAGCTTCTGAAAACAATTTATCATCATTAAGTACTCACTAAAAATTGTACCACCACTCCCAAATTTGTCACCTGCTTTATAGGCAAATTAATCTGGAGAGATAGGAGGTGCAATTCCTTTCTAGTTTGCAGATCTTCATCTATTGTAGCAATGGTTGGAGGGAGATTGAATGGAGGATGGACGGATGGATGGATGGATGGATGGATGGATGGATTGATGGATAAATAAGAGACACAGGGAGAGCATTGGAAATCCCTTATAGAACCACCCTCCATTCTATTCAATTGAAAGCAGCTCCCTGATAGTCAAATATTAATCAATCAATCAAAGAAAGAATAAGCTCTGATTTATCTTCAAAACAGAGAAAGAAAGAAATCAAACTCAAAACTTACCCCTCTCTAAATTTAATGAAATGTCTGAGATACTTTCATGTTAGGAATTTTAGCATTCCTGAGATGTCATGCTTTGATAATTGATTGCCAATTCAAATCTGCTGTTTCTGTCTAGTCCATGTGGTTGGTAAAATCACCTTTTTACGCTGTATTGTATTAGCATCGTTGGGAACTGCGATAAGGGAAAGAAAGAGAAAACAAAGGTATGGTGCCAAGGAGGGCCTGGCCCTGGTCCCAATTAATGGTGCATATGCTGATAAGGAAAAGTCAGTAGTGAATGAAAAGTGAAAAAGGCACCACCATATCACTAAATGTGCCCCACACTGTGGTAATTCCCAAAAACATATTTGCCTATGAGATTGCAAAGCAGCATCTTATACAATTGTAGTTTAAGCCAGAAAAACTAATTTTAGTCTGAGACATAAAATGATGACAGAAGACTGAGTTCTTGGTTGGGAACCTGATAAAGGCAGCACTGTATGATCCAGGAATAAGATTTGGTTTGCTCTGGTCATATTGTAGTGGTTAAAAGATGCCTGTAGATGTCTGGTCCAGAAACCAGACACCTGTGATTTTGAGTCCTCTTTTAGGTGCAAAAACTAGCGGGGTGACTTTGCCCCAGTCATTTTCTCTCAGCCTTGGGAAGAGACGAGCATGCCACGTCTGCAAATATTGCCAAGAAAACCATAGTCACCAGGATTCAGGGTTGACTCATTGGGCCATGGCTACCAATGAGATTGTACACAGAGATTAAAAGATTCAACATTTACCACAATGGAGGAATGGTTGGTAAAGTAGACATATTTTGCTGAAATGGACAATTTTATCTTTTTTTGATTACAGAACAGACATCATTTACAGTACATTTACTGCTGACTGGAAGTCCCTTATGGACTTTGTGTGAAAAACGAACTTTTGATTTGTGGTCTTGATTAGACCATAGAAAGAAGAGTGATATATGACTTTAGAAAGAGGGATTAAATATATTTGTACTTATAACTGCTGTGAAGAATATCGGAAGCCGTTTCTTTATACTTTTTTCCTTTCTATTTTCCTTTAACTTTTTTTCCTTTTGCACGTTTAGCATTATTGGTGATTTCTTTTTCTTTTTTCTTCCTTGGTTTCAGTTACTTTAGCTTTTGTCTTCTTGTCTAACAATGTTAATAATTATTATACCATGCATATAAATAAGGGGTCTTCAAACTTGGCAACTTTAGGACTTGTGGACTTCAATTCCAAGAATTGAATAGCTGGCTGGAGAATTCTGGGAGTTGAAGTCCTCAAGTCTTAAAGTTGCCAAGTTTGAAGACCTCTGGTATAAATGGACTATATTACAACAAAGTGTACTGGGGCTAATTTCCCCTGAAAAATGTGGGAAAGTCTTATATCTGTATACCAGGGATATTTGTCTTGCTTAGGAAGACCTTTAGAACTAGAAAACTGAGGTTCCTTTCCAACCCATCCATGCGACTAAGAAGAGGGAGACTCCCTTCTTACCCGTGGAAAGAAACACAACCTCTTGGGCCTCAAAAGAACAGGAATTCTTCATTTGTTGTACTGCATATGGGAGACAGTGAGTGGGTTGAGGAATGGGTGTGCCTTCAATACTGTAATACCATAGTGCACTAATATTTGCTTGTACAGCTTGTTCACCATTCAATTTCCAAACACTATTGATGATTAAAATTTGTGACATGCCTTGGGCGTTTTAAATATATTTTAGAGATTTTAATATAAATTTGGATGTGCTAGGTAAGCATAACATAAATATCATAACTTTTTAACGTTTTGTTTGTTTCATTGGCTATGACTGTGGTCTCATCTAATACAGGCACTGCTGCAAACCCCAGTGCTACATTGGGCAGTGTCCTTCAGAGAGAAATATGCAGCGTAGCCCTAGAAAACAAGCTTACTGGGCGAGAACTTCCATCTCTAGATAGAAGAGAAGGACCATATGGAGTTCACCAGCTTGCAGCTTGCATTTGATTTTGGGCAAGTTGATCTGAAGTAAAGATGTAAAATTTCCAGAAATTTTGAAACCATGAGAGGGGGAACAATTTCCCTTGTTTTTTTCAGGAAAAAAATTGAAATTTGGGAAAAATTGAAAAAAAAGTTCAGTGTGGAGTAGTTTTACAAATTGTGTGAAATAAAAGTACTGTGCCTGCAGTAAAACAGGTAACCACCCCTCTCCCTCAAAAGCAACAAAATAGTAAGAAACCATGAAAATAATCAGATTTGTCACTTAGCACTAATCTATATAAATAAAAATATAACAAGAGTTTGTTCAAAACCGCTAATCTCCGAAAGTACTGCACCGATCGCTTCCAAATTTTCACACAACGTTCCTTTCAAATACGGCACCAATGATATATATAGATTGTGTAGATGTCACACCTGTGCCAGTTACACACAATGGAAATGTAAAAAATTGTAAAAAAGGTGGGTAGATGGATACAGAGAAAGCAGTGGGCCACAGGTATTATATCATCCTTTATGACATAAAATACTCTGTCCATAAGATTCAAAGAGAAATACAGTAAGTAGGTAGGCAGCTATAGGGATAGAGAGGGGGGGGGGAGAAATGCAGTAGGTAGGTAGGTAGGTAGGGAGAGGGATAGAGAGGGAGAGGGAGAAATTAAGTAGGTAGGTAAGTAGGTAGGTAGAGGGATAGAGAGAGGGAAATACAGTAGGTAGGTAGGTAGGTAGAGGGATAGAGAAAGAGGGAAAAATACAGTAGGTAGGTAGGTAGAGGGAGAGAGGGAGAAATACAGTAGGTAGGTAGGGGGTTATATGGTGGTTGTGTGTACGTGTTTGTGTGTGCAGGTGCAGATCTACACACAGATTGGTTGGCCGTTTAACCCGACTGGGCCACAGCAACGCGTGGCTGGGAATGGCTAGTAGCAAATAAAGTTAAGATCCACCTCAAGATTCAAGCTCCATAGAAGGTTTACCTTTTGAGTGATGCTTTAAAAAAAGAAAGAAAGAAAACTCAACATATAGATGCCGCTAATTCTATCTTATTTTCTGAACTACTACTACCACCGTTTTCTGTTTCATCTTCCTCTGTGATTTTTCTCACGGACTTCTAAAAACGGTAGGTTTTCACAGATTGAAGCAAGCTTTTCTACCCTTTGACAAACATAGACCTAAATTATTTCACATGCAGCAGAAGATGCCGAAATCGGGAGTGAGCAAAAGGCAAGAGAGGTGTCAGAGGTTGTGTGGTGCACAAACCTTGTCACCATGTTGCAGGAAGGCAGGCTATGTTTTGCAGGATCCCAGAATGCATTCCTGGCCCAAATCTCTGCAGATGATCTGCAATCTATATTCTGCAACATTTGAAAATACTTTTCCAACATCGTCTTAAGTGCACAGCTTGTTTTCTACTCCAGTCAAATGCAGCAGCTGTATTCTCATCACTCACACTACTGCCTTTCAACCTTGGATCCAGTAGATTTGCAGCAGCAGGTATAGGATGGCAACTAAACTCTTCACGTTTCTTAACAAAACCTTTCCCTTTACTTTTTTTTAGCAGTTGTAAGTGGAATCGCATTTAGGTTTTCAAAAAAATGTTTTTTATCATAGCCATGTGGTTAGGAATTTCTAGCAAAAGTGCAGTGTCTGATTCAGATGCATAGATTGCTGAAAAATTGATGTTAACATCTGTCGGGAGTTCTGCAGCTGAACCCAAAATACGGCCTCATCAAGAACGGTGTTCCTTATATTTCTGGGAATTTTAAGGTTCCCAATTATTACTGTTGCTTGAAGAGCTTCTTTGTTTTTTTAATAAACTTTCGAAGGAGATTTCCCACTCCACCCCAATCTGTTTTACTACAGAGCTTCAGTGTCACTATTTTATTCTGTGCATTGTTTTCTCTTTTTGCTTCTACTTGAAGACTGAGAACATGAATAGCTTTTTACCTATTTGATAACTTCCTTAACTCCTCTATAAATCCTTTGAAGGCTGTCCAGTTTCATGAAGTTACTAAGAAGTAAGTTTAGTCAATGAGTGCACATCCTATTGCAGTAATAAGTGGATACTTGTCCATTATGTTTTCCCATGCAGCTTTCATATTGTTTGCATTGCCAGTCAGCAAAGCCTTTCATTATGATCTTCATGTTGTATAGTTTGAATACCATGTCATAGATACATATATTATTTAGCATTGGAAAAGAACATAGTCCACACTCCTTTTGTTTCAATTTTTCCAGAAAAAAACGGTTTTAGAAAAATGGGGAAAAATCTCTTCCCCCTCCCCCAATTTTTTCAGGGTATTTTTCCCCAGACCTTCCCATCTCTAATCTGGAGTGAATGATTCTTCATGCAGAAAGAATGCCTTGTTCAAAACCAGTAAGAGAGAACAGCATCTGAAACAGAATTGCTGTGGTCAAGTGGTCCTTTCAGGAAACTCCAGAAAATTCTTCTTTCCTTAGTGAACTGCAGCAATTCTGTGGGAACGAGTTTCTTCAGGTCTTCAGACGTGTACAACTCCTACACAAACAACTTCAACCCATATATTCTTGTGTTGAAAAAAAAAAAGTCCAGCGAAGGGGGAAAAGTCTTGATATGTCATGTGACGCTGCCTTGATGACATGAGTTTGATGCCCCTAGCTTAGGTCTTCAGCTAGACTTCCATTTTATAGCCATTTTCAAGACAATTTCTCCACTATTGTTTCTTTCCCCAAGGGCTCAAACCTGATTCTCTTTAAGTAATGCTTTGCACTAATGTGGGGGTTGCTATAGGTCTGATTGGTATTCACAATGTGGTCTTTTGAGGAGCTGGGTCAGGGGGGGTTGTCCTTTTTTTGGAAATGGCAGCAAAACTGACCAAGATTTGCAGCTTTTTCAGGAGGCAACTGGACTTTGTATTTTTCTTTGAAGGGTGTTTATCTCAAAGTGCATAGCTTTTGAATGGTGTGGGAGTATGAAGGGATTTCCAGTCAGTGGTGGCAAATGGTGGCGATCGGTGGATATTGGTGGCAGCGATCGGTGGTGGTGATGGTGGTGATAGGCAGCAGTGGTGACAAGCAGCTGTAATCCCTGTCACCTAGGACAGCTGATTGATGATATTCTGGGAGGCCAATCCAATCGCCAATTAGCTGCTCGGCAGCCAAGGGTCCAGCATTACCCGCCGGCAGAAGCAGCTCAGCTCAGTTGAACAATGGTGGGTGCAATGGGGCGGAACCTTGACAAGCCACATGATGGGGCTGTGATAATGTCCTGAAGCTGACCAGGCTGTTTGCTGTTTGCCAGATGAATACTGGATGGATGCTGGGAGGCAGAGGCAGATTTTTTCCCCTTGTTTTCCTCCTCTAAAGCTAATGTTCATCTTATGGTTTGATGAATCTTATAGTGTGAAAAATATGGTACTTAATGCTGTTTCTTAAAATACTAATTGTGGAGTAGATTTGATAGTTCCTTCCAGGTTTTGAGAGATAGTAAGAATAAGACATGAGAACCAAGAGATGATCCGTGCATTTAGAAACATAGATAACATAAATCAGCTGTTACTTAATTCAGTCTCCAGGATGCTTTGATAAAAGTAGTTCATGCAATTATCTAAGTCTTAGTTAAATGCAGTCAGATTGGTATTAAGATGTTTGTATCCCCTCAGTCCTGAGTCATTTTGCCTGCTGTAGTAAGCAGTGTTTGCTGCTCTCAAGTTATTCCTGTTATCTGTTTTTAGAATTCCACATCTGAGCAACATGTGGTTGATTAGATCGTCACACTTTTTGATGTGACTGAGTCCTTCGGGAGATAGGGCGGTATAGAAGTGTAAATAATAATAATAATAATAATAATAATAATAATAATAATAATAATAATTACTTTTCTCTCTATTACTTTTTTTTTCTTTTGTCTTCCTTGCATCACACAAAATGCAGAGCACGTATAGAACATGAAATGTAAATTCTGTTAAATGATTGTAGTAATTTATGGACTTGGGTGTCAACAGTAGAAGAATTCATAAGGATCTGCTATTAATCCCCACCCTCTTTTTTTGTTGTTCAAGAAGCACTCTTGGATAGAATAATTGCAGGAGTCTTTTCATGTTGAAAGTAATGCAAACTCATGAACATAATTCGATGACACAACGAGGCCACTAAAGACTCCTCGCCATAATGGAAATGGGCAGAGGTAAAATTAGCCATCCCATTCAGGGAACTTATATAATAAGGAATTAAAGGAAATGAGAATTAAATTAAAGCCGCACAGAGGACTGGTGTGACTCCTAGTAATTCAGATTGAATGCTCTGTCTTTGAAGTTACAGTCCTGAGTAGAAAAAGCAAAACCTTTACAACAAATGAACCTCCCATCAGGAAACAATTAGTATATACATAACATGAATTCAAGGATAATTTGAGTCTGGGAAAGGCCCTAATCTCCTCCTTCAATGATATGGAATTAAGAAATGTTGTCTGCAATGTGTGGCAAAAGGAAGTTCCAAGAAAAAAGGGAAATTAATGTGCAACTGTATATTTAGGGTTCCACCTTGTTTGTTTATCAGTGTTTAACTTTGTAGGGCTTACTGCAGATGCAAATGGAAATGGCATTATCTGCACTGCCCATCACATTCATGGAATAAGTCTGTGGTTCTCAACCTGTGGTCTGCGGACACCTGGAAGAATGCCACGTTGTTGTCACAGGGACCCCCTGCGATGGCTGGAAGAAAGGTTATGACTTGAATCTTTAATTAAGTCTTGGTGGTCCGTGGCCATGGTCCATGGCCACAAAAGGTATTTTAAAGGGATCCATGGCGAAGAAAATGTTGAGAGCCACTAGAATAGGGCAATGTAAGTGCAAGAGAAAAGTTTTCTGTGGAACTACTCCAAACTTTTATTCCCTTAAGAACTCTTAGAATAAAATTCATGAGATATTCCATTTGCTGTAGCCCTCTTATATCTTCCACACCATATGTACGTGAGTCTATTTTAGATCTAAAGAGCTGCTCCCAGAATTCCACTGTTTCCTGATAAAATAAGAAGTTATTTCTCTATTCCCCTTCAACTGATCATGGCTGTGAAGAGTCCCACAAGAAGGTTGTTTCCAAAATCACCTTGTTCTTTATTTCTTAATCATATGGAGAAAAAAAATAGAAAAAGAGCCCTTCATCTCACATTTTACGTCTGTGTGTTTTGTCTCATTTTGGGGGATGTATATATTTGACACTTTTCACAGTGGACAGGACATGATGATACAATGGGCCATCCCTGACCTGTCTGGCTTTTCCTTTTTCCCCAGCCCGTTTCTTCTCCAGTTGCTAATTCATCAGCATTCTGCTTCTTCAAAACACCTTTCAGTTTTTCAGTTGTGTACTCCTAAGTACCAATGCAGATATTTTTGCAACATGATTATGTGAACTAATCAATTTCTATCATTCAGAATGTATTTTCAATATATTTATTTTAAAAAATAAATAAATAAATGAAAAACAAGGGCAGTAGATCACAGATTAACTTTATTTATTGATTTCTTTTTCATCAGTTGCTGTCTGATGTTTCTAGTTCTTCCCGAACTCTTCTCGTCCAAATGATTAACTTAAGCAAATTTATAAATTTATGTCTATAAAGCAGATTGCATGCTGAAAATTATTCATTCAAATTTGCTTTGAAGTTGTAAAATGATTGGGTGAAGGATGACTGAATATATCAAGAAGGAGAAGGCTGAGAAAGGCAGGATGGAATATCTTCAAAAAGAGAAGTGAGAAGTTTAGAAGAAAAGCGATGGGGAATGAAGCAGTGTATGGGTATGGTGAAATCAAGATTAGTTTACAAGAATAGACAAATATGGAGAGGAATAATGCTGATTTAGCTATATTTTTTCTTAAATAATGCCTTTTCATTGTAATTTTTACAATGACAATAAAGATTATTATTATTATTATTTAATTTCTTTGACTTTTATTTTTTCCTCCAATTCTGTGCCTTGTATAATGTAGGCATGGTAGTTTGATGTAAATTTGAATAATCAACTTTTGATTATAACAATTAACAAATTATTGAACTTGACAAAATTATTGACAAATAATTTTGTCAAGTTCAGAGAATGAGTGACACAAGACCTGGGAGTTAATCAGCTTGTGTGTTTCACTATCCGTGTCCCAATTAGGAACTTGTGGATTCTATTTATTAATTAATTAAATTGTTATGCTGTCCATTTCTCCTATAAGGTGAACCTGGGTGGCTTGCAAGTTATAAAATAAGAAATAACTTCATAGATTAACTATAAAATGATACTGAAACCAGAACCAAGAGATGGATGGAATGGGGATGACGTCTTCTTAGCCCATCAGCCACCTCCAGCAGTGAGTACCTCTCTCTTGAGGCCCCAGGTCAACTGGCACAGCCAGGTTTTGATACCCTAACAATTGATATGAGTTTACTTTATTGATTAGCCCTTGGGCTATATGAAAGTGCAGAGTTCCAGACACAAAATATTACTAAAATCTGATAAAAACAATTTAAAATTGAATTGGATAAAATACAATTTAAAATGAAATTGCAATAAAATACAGTTTAAAATGAAATTGCAATAAAATACAGTTTAAAATGAAGTTGCAGTAAAATACAATAATTTAATATACAGATAAATAAAATATGATACAATTATATTTCGGTGTTACCCCTACAATCTACCCCAATCAGTCTCTCAAATGCCAATCTCAACTGCACCATTTTGCTTAAGTACTGTGCTGTGTTAAATGTTATTTTCAGATTTTGGCCGCGCATAAGCTGTTTTGATAAGTGGATCCAAATGGAGCATTCATTTGGTATATAGGACAAGGTACCTGTTGCTCACCCTGTTATACAGGCAACTATAAAATAAGATGTGATAACAATTGAGCTACTTTTAGCTGGTTCCACCAACTTCTCATCCCTTGACATTTTAAGAGATATACCTCAGATATATTGCTGCTGGCATAAAAGTATACATTTAATTTTTAGTACATTTCTCTTTGGAGTTTTGCTCTTTATTTCCAACAGTGTAAGAATACATACTGCACAATTAGTTCATTAATCAAGACAGAGACCATGGTTGTACAGATGCTGCTGGGTTTGATAAGCACAAGCCATCATAATCAGTTATCAAGTATGATAGCAGCTAGCTTATAGAAAGTAAGGTATTCCTCATCCCTGAATTAAAGTCCTTCTATGATTACTGTTAAAATGTAAATAGAAATAGAAAGACTTTCAATTGATTATCATATTGCCTGCATACAGTTGAGCTTTTTTGGATGTTATATACAACTTCCATAGATTAACTAATAAAATTGGGGGGGAATAAACAGCAAAAATGATGATTTAGAATGTTGACTTCGAAAAGTTTCTAATGGACTAAAAGTCCAGATGGATTTGAAATAACATTTTAAAATTAATTATAATAACCCTTTGCACAGGAAACGGCTACTGTTTTGAATTCTTAAAAAAAATTAACGTGGGGCTTTGAAGTTTGGACACTAGAGGGAACTCGAAAGAACTAAAGATTGCGATTTAAAGGAGTAGAACACTTCACATTTAACTTACTAATACAGAATGAAGTAAAATACTTTAACATTGGACATATTGAAGACGATCTGTGAATGATTGAGCCAGACGTTGACTGCAGAGAATCTGCCATTATAGATAGACTATGTTTAAAAGATGTTATAGAAGACAAATAATTCTTAGCAGATTAGACTGATTTGAAAGTGGATTTAAAAATGATACAGCTACAAGAATGGAACAGAAAAAGACGCTACACAGATATACAAATCAAACCAGCTGATGTCCTAATAATTAAAAGAGATATCCAAATAATAAATCAAAAGAGTGATATGGATAATTTCCTATAGTGAATTTAGAAAAGAAGCCCGTGAAAAAATTCATGAGAAGGAATAAAGAAAATAAAAGAAAATGAAAAGAGATCAAGTTGTAGCACACTATTTAAAGGGATTAAAGGCTTAAAAAAAAACTTTTACCAAAGGAGGAAATACAAAGTTTATTTATATGTTATGTCATCTTTGGTAACCCTTACTGGACTGTTGCCAACTGGGACCGAATAGAATAACAAGGTTTTAAGGATTTGTTTATACTTAAGAGAAGGGAAAAGGGATTATTCGTTCTATATTTTTAGAGAAGGTAACAAATTACCAAAATACCATAGTTTATACTTGTTCTGATAACAATTATACTGTTTTTTTCTTTACTATATTCTAAATTTTCTTTCTTTGCTATTTTTCCTTATTTTCTGCCCTTTTAATTTTTTTATTCTAATTTTTAGCTTTTATCCTTTTAATTGTAATGTTTAATAAAATTATTATTAAAAAAGGAAATAGCTATATGTGAGGGCTTTCAGGCTGGTAATATTAGTTGTGAAAAAAGAATCTTACAATAATAGTTGATGCAAAATGAGTAAGCATTAGCAGTGTGATATGGTTGAAAAAACACACAAATGTTATTTTAGGCTATATTGACTCAAATATGTTTACTAATCCTAGCATGTATAATTCTTCTGTATTCTACTTTGGTCAGACCTCCACCTCAAATCTTGCGCTCAGTTCATACCACTACACTTTAAGAAAGATTGAGAGAGACTGGAAAATGGATGAGAGAGAAGTAAAGAGGGTGATCAGTAGACTAGGAACTAAGTCAGTGGTGGAATTCAATTTTTTTTACTGCTGGTTCTGTAGGCATGGCTTGGTGGGCATGGCAGGGGAAGGATACTGCAAAATCTCCTTTTCCTCCCCACTCCAGGGGAAGGTTACTGCAAAATCCCCATTTCCTCCCAATCAGCTGGGACTCGAGAGGTAGAGAATAGATGGGGGCGGGGACAGTCAGAGGTGGTATTTACTGGTTCTCCGAACTACTCAAAATTTCCGCTACCAGTTCTCCAGAACTGGTCAGAACCTGCTGAATACCACCTCTGAATTAAGTCTTATGAAAATAGATCAAGACAACTGGCCCTGCTTTGCTTGAGAAGGGAAAATTGAATGGGGTTCTGCTAGCGCTTTTATTATTTATTTTCAATTATTTAAATAATGTATAAGGCAGCCCAAATCATAGTTTGTGTCTCTGGCCAATGTACACTGATTAAAAAACTAAAACCTGCAAAAAGTAAATAAATACTAAAAAATCAATATTACAAATCCCAATAAAGACATGGCGATGTAATCAAGGCTGGGTATAATAAGCATTGATTCTCACAACAGAGTGGATCCATCTTGCTCTGATAATCTTAATCTGATTTATAGGTTGGGAGGGGTTGCATTTCCCAAGAGATAGTTTCTTTTTCCTTTTCTTTTTGTGGCACTAGTGTAAATGATAACTAGTAGTGTCACTAGTGTGTATCATTTACATCTAATCCTACTTCTACTAAAATTACATTTTTAAAAATTGGGCAAGAGTTATTCGACTTAAGGATAGATTAGATTGGACTAAACAGGCTTTATTCCTACTTTGCATTGGTAAATTTCTTAAATGACTTTATTACAGATACACATGCTGAGATGCACACCGAGAAGCAGCTATTTGTACTTATTAGTGAAACCCAATCAGTACCCCTGCCAGGAAGTTATGTAGTGCCCGCCAAGGTCCTGATCAGCCACTAACAGTTTCTTGGTGATGTAAGGTTTCTACCAAAATAACCTTACCAGGGTTTGTGTGTAAACTGGTCTCACAAGCTTAGGGAAGCTGAGCTAAGAAAGCACTAATTATTGTATGAAATTGACGCCAGGCTTCTAATTATTTCTTTCAAAGGCAACCACTGTGTAGCATCACTAAGGGTTTGCTTTTATATTTTTAATCTAGCCAGTAAGTGTTTCTGGCTACGCCTACCACGTAGAAGGAAGCAGGGCCTTGATTATGATAGGATTGAAAAGAGCCTCTATGACATGCTTTTTGGTCCATGGTTTGCCCCATAGGGAACGTAGTAAGGATGAGAAATGTGGGTGTGTTTTCCCTGAATTAATCACAGTGGTTTTTTCCCCCATACCATTTTCCCATAAGTGCAGGATTCACTTTTTTTTTCCAGATCAAGTGTTGATCCAGTAGTTGTAATAGGAATTGACCAACTTATTTTGTTGCCCAAGCCTGACATTGTGGGCTGAGAGTGACCTGACCCAAAAGTCATCCAGCAGGCTTTCATGACTAAGGTGGAACCAGAACTCACCGGCTCCTGGTTTCTCCTGGTGACTTAACCACTAGGCTAAAGTGGTATTAATGGTAATGTATTGACTATTAATATTTTCCAACTAGTTGGCCTAGCCTAGTCCCTGAGACCACTTTCGTAGACTGAGTAGCAAATTATCTTGAGGGTCTTAATGTGTGGGTATGTTTTAGGGAATTTTTAGCACAGGGCATGTAAATTTAATTAGATTTTATTCTGTAGTCTTATTTATTATACGTCCGTTTTTATCGATGTTTGCATTTCCGTTTTTAATTTCCTGTGCACCGCCCTGAGTCCCTTTGGGAAGAGGGGCGCGGTATAAAAATTAAATTAAAAAAATAAAAAAGGACTTACATACTGCTTTCAAACAGGACGCAGTGGCTCAGTGGCTAAGAGATCAAAAAGGTTGGCAGTTCGGCAGTTTGAATCCCTAGCGCTGTATAACGGAGTGAGCTCCCATTACTTGTCCCAGCTTCTGCCAACCTAGCAGTTCAAAAGCACGTAAAAATGCAAGTAGAAAAATAGGGACCACCTTTGGTGGGAAGATAACAGTGTTTCGCGCGCCTTCGGTGTTTAGTCATGTCGGCCACGTGACCATGGAGATGTCTTCAGACAGTATTGGCTCTTCGGCTTTGAAACGGAGATGAGCACCATCCCCTAGAGGCAGGAACAATTAGTACATATGTGCGAGGGGAACCTTTACCTTTACCTCATATTGCCTTCATGGTTCTTTCCTAGTCCCTTGAAAGTTCTTTGAAGCCAGCCCTGCATTTTTCTCCATTTCTGCCAACCTGGCTGAGGACAGAGAATCAATATCTTTCGATCTGACCAATGAGAGAGACTCTTAAGAGAGATGTGCATTTGTTTCACTGCCGTTTCGAATGCCCCTGAGTTGATGCAGTTCTTGGAGTAATAAAAATCCTGCCTCTCCTGTACAAATGAGAAGGAAAATGATCAGCTACTACTCACCTCCATTCATGTTTTCAGCATCCATTGGGTACATTTGTTTGACCATTTGCCCCCCCCAAATCTGAATAACAATAATTTTTCATATTAAAAAAATTCAACTCAATCAAATCAATCAATGGGAGCTCACTCACAAGCAAACAACTTTAACCCTAATACTTCTATTTCTCTCAAAAAAACAGTGCAAAAGTGTGAAAAAGAACAATTTCTAGCAATGGGAAAAGACTTTGCTCTCAACCTTGGCCAAATGCTAAGAACCCTACGGTTGAATGCTGAAGAAGAGAAAGCAAAGTGATTTTGCACATATCACCACAGCAGAGATCCAGGAAGATCTAGTTCAGGGGTGCCCAAACTTGGGAACTTTAAGACGTGTGGACTTCAACTCCCAGAATTCCCCAGCCAGCCAAAGCCCCATCTGGAAAACATGCTACCAATATTTGTTTTAAATAAAATATTTATTTAATTTATATGACACCCATCTTTCTTTCCCAAATAACTGAGCTCTGGACGATAGAAATCCTTTGCAATGCATACAGCATCAAATCTGGTATTCCCAGTTTCTGATTATAAGAATTTAGATGCATACATAAATACACATCAGGATATAGAATGGGCTGAATCTGTCTGCTTCTGCTGGCTGTCTTTGATGGACTGAGCAATATAGCAATATATATCGCTGTCAATTTGAATGTTTTGAATGATTTTATATTTTTGTTTTTGTAGTGTTGTAAGCTATCAGGAATTACTTGAATAATGAGATGGGCAGCATTTATATTTAATTAATAAATAACCACCCATCACTATTAAATTTGCTTTTTTTATTTTAGAAATTGCTATTCCAGGATGGATAAGCCAATGGGGTTACCAAAAAAGGACTCAAGTGAGAGGTATAGAGGGGAATGTTAGAAGAGCACAAATGACACAGGCAATGACATGCTGTTGCAATGAAAGCTCCTTCGGTATATGCATTGTGATGTTGTACGGATTTAGAATATAATAACAGAGTCGGAAGGCAACTTGGAGGTCTTCTAGTCCAACCCCCTGCTTAGGCAGGAAACCGTACACCACTTCAGACAAATGGTTATCCAACATCATCTTTAAAAATTCCAGCGTTGGAGCATTCACAACTTCTGGAGGCAAGGTGATCCATTCTAACTGTTAGGAAATTTCTCCTTAGTTCTAAGTTGCTCTCTCCTTGATTAATTTCCACCCATTGTTCCTTGTTCTACCCTCAGTTGCTTTGGAACATAGCTTGACTCCCTCTTCTTTGTGGCAGCCCCTGAGATATTGGAACACTGCTATCATGTCTCTCTTAGTCCTTCTTTTCATCAGACTAGATATATCCAATTCCAACAACTGTTCTTTATAGGTTTTAGCCTCCAATCCCCTAATCATCTTTGTTGCTCTTATCTACTCTTTCTAGAGTCTCCACATCTTTTTTACATTGTGATGACCAAAACTGAATGCAGTATTCTAGGTGTGGCCTTACCTACGCATTATAAAGTGGTATTAACACTTCACGTGATTTTGATTCTATCCCTGTTTATGCAGCCTAGAACTGTGTTTTTTGGCAGCTGCTGCACACTGCTGGCTCATATTTAAATGGTTTTCCATTAGGACTCCAAGATCCCTCTCACAGTTACTATTATTGAGCAAGGGACCACATATACTGTAGCTGTGCATTTTGTTTTTCATGCCTAAATGTAGAACCTTACTTTTTTCACCATTGAATTTCATTTTGTTAGATGTTCAAGTTTGTCAAGTTCCTTCTGTATCTTAAGCCTGTCTTCAGGAGTGTTGGTTATTCCGGCTAGCTTAGTGTCTTCTGCAAATTTGATGAGTTCTCCATCTATCCTCTTTTATCCAAATGGTAGACCTTACATCTCAACTGAATAAGGTACTTCCATTATTTCAATTAAATCCAGATGGACAAATCTGCTGAAGGTAAATTAATCACTCCAGTGTCTGCTGCTCTCATGGACCTTTTTGTCCATTTTCCAGGAACATACTTAAATTGTGTGAATAAAGACAATATTGCTCTAAACAGACCTAATCATGTCCTGGCTCATAAGAACTGCTGCTGATGAGATCAATTAATTAATAATTTCCTTACCTCTCAGAAAAGACTTACAGAGGATTGGTAAAAGTGAAGGTTCATTTCTATGGCTGGGCTGATGTTTGCCTCCCCTTACAGGAGAGTGGAGAAAAATGGACAGAAAGGAAGGATGTGAGGTTTCTGAATTCTAATTAATTCAAGAGTCTTGAGCCAAGTTTCAAAAGAAATCCAGTCATTTATTAGGAACACCATTTCAGCAATACCTCATTGCAGTCAGATCTGATCTCATTTTAATTATGGCTGAACGTTACCCCTGTTTCCTCCCCCCCCTCAGTCTGTGTCATAAATCACATTCACCAGTGAGGTGCACGCTTCACAAGCCTGCTGTAGTAATCTGAGATCCAACTCTAGCTGAATTTGATCTGCTTCTGTTCAGTTTTGGGGAGTTATCCTGCAGATGGACAATCAGACAGAGTCTGAAGCCATCACAAATTCAGCTATTATTTGTGTGCTTTCACAAGTAGGCAGCTGTGACCCACTTGACCAATACAGGGGGATGTGTTCTGAGAACACAACGCGTTGGGCTTCCTCCTCACTGGGCTGCCAAGGAATATGACTGCAAGCAGTGATAGTGGCTAGTCTATCTCCCTGAACGATGACGCAGCAGCCTTATTCCTGGTGATCATATTACGTGAACTTTTCTGGCAGATTAAAAAATAGTACACATATAACACACTAACATAATCACTCCCTCCAAGACAATGGTACACATACGTGTAGAAAATAAAACAGGTTTAAATTTTAACTGAGAAGAGAACCAATTTTTGCTTCTCCTGTTCAGAAACTGGATCCACTGAAGAGTTGCGACACCCTTTTTGGGTACTGATTTATAATTCTGATCTGGTTGTTAGTTCTGTAGACTGGGAATGATGAGACTGACTCTCCTCTAACACAGAAGATACCAAGCTATAAATATAACCTTAGTGAAAATCATTTTGTGTTCAATGTAATACAGCTATAAAAGGCATTCAAATGATACCCCAAACAGACCTTTTGTGTGGTTTCCAGTTCTATCTCAAATTAATTCATTGTTCCATCTAAAACAGAATCGTAGAGCACAGGATGCTCCTGGCTAATGAACTCTCATGATGCAAGTTGGGAGTCAGTCTCCATTCCCGCCCCCTGAGTTTAGCTGTTGAGATGATAGCCAGATAGTTCATCTCCCTTCCATCCTACTACAATTAATTGAGGTATTTGTGGATAGCCACTTCTTCTCCAAAATGAAAAACTCTGTGGCTCAACCTACTTGAAGGCTACACCCCATTGACTCTTGTTGCTGTGCAAACAGTAGCAGTTTGATCTACAGATGGGAACACACGATAATTCCTCTTTATATATATATATATATATATATACAGTATATATATCATGCTTTAAAGTTTAACCTGTTTATTTATGCTGATCAAGCTGCTGTTAAGAATCTAAGAAACGAAAAAGCCATTCTCAAGGGCAGGTCTGTACAGCTTTCTACATAGATTCATGGATTTAGACATTATTTCTAGGCTGATGTGCTACAGAACATGCCAATTGTCTAATTCATTCATAGTTATTCTCATTTCAATCCCTCCCCTCATTTTTCCCAGAGGATACTGGAACAGAGATGCCATTGTATAATTCCAGCATCGTGGATTGACACTCCTCTAATGGGATCCTAAGCCAAACCAAATCTTAGCCAACTGGGCAAGAAGAAAGTTCAGCCTGGTTCAGGATCTATTGGAATTGGGTCATCTTATAGTAGATGATAAACTTTGTTACTGGGGTGATAAACTTTGTTACTGAGGCAGCATGCAAACAGATTGATGAATAAATAAAATAACCACATAAACAAACCACCTCCAAGAACAGCTGCCCTCAATCGAATAAGCTGTATCTTATTTACTTCTTTCACAGACTTCAAAAGAAATCTCTAAGCATTGAGGCTGGAGTGTGTAGCTGTCAGAAAACAAGATGAGGCTAGTCCAATAATGTGAGACTTGGGCAGAGCCAGTTGTACTTTACTTATTTACTGTGCTTGTGTGCCACCCAATCTGAGCAAATTCAGAGCAGTTTATAATGTAATACAGGTAGTCCTCAACTTACGACCACAATTGAGCCCAAAATTTATGTCGCGAAGCGAGAAATTTGTTAAGTAGGTTTTGCCCCATTTTATGACTTTTCTTGCCACATTTGTTAAGCGAATCGCTGCAGTTATTAAATTAGTAACATGGTTGTTAAGAGAATCTGGCTTCCCCATTGACTTCGCTTGTCAGAAGATCGCAAAAGGGGATCCCACGAGCCTGGGACACTGTGACCATTATAAATATGAACCAGTTACCAAGCATCCAAATGTAAATCACAGGACCATAAGAACATAAGAACATAAGAACAGCCTTGCTGGACCAGGCCACAGCCCATCCACTCCAGCATTCTGTCTCACACAGTGGCTCACCATTTGCTTCAGGGTCTTCCCAAGCAGATGTCTTCACCTGCTTATGATTCCCTGCAAATGGCATTGAGAAATATCCTGCCTATCTCTCCAACCCAGAGGGTGTCCTTACGGATCGATAATGATAGCCATTGATACCCTTGTTCTCCATGAACTCGTCTAATCCTTTCTTAAAGGTGTCGAGGCTGACAGCTGTCACCACTTCTTGTGGCAGGGAGTTCCATAGATCAGTGATCCTCTGGGTGAAAAAGTACTTCCTCTTATTTGTTTGAGGTCTAGCTTCCAAAAGTTTCATGGAGTGCCCCCTAGTTCTAGTGTTGTGCGATAGGGAAAACAGTTTTTCCTTTTCTACTTTGTCCACACCGTGCATGATTTTATAGACTTCAATCAGGTCACCTCTCAGGCGCCGTCGTTCTAGAGTGAAGAGGCCCAGCCGTTGCAGCCTCAGATGGTAAGGAAGGTGTTCCAGCCCCTAATCATTCTTGTTGCCCTCCGCTGCACCTTTTCCATTTCCATAATATCCTTCTGAAGGTATGGTGACCAGAACTGTACACAATACTCCAGATGGGGCCTCACCATAGATTTATAAAGAGGAAAAATGACACTTGCTGACTTATTTTCTATACCCTTCCTAATGATCCCTAGCAATGAGTTTGCTTTTTTCACTGCTGCGGCACACTGGGTGATGCCATGATGATCATAAGTGTAAAAAATGGTCATAAGTCACTTTTTTCAGTGCCATTATAACTTAGAATGGTCACTAAGCGAATTGTTGTAAGTCGAGGACTACCTGTAGTCATGAAACATAAAATCACAACTGAAAAAATCACAACTAAAATCTGAATAAAAACATGCATAATGCCAAGCCTCCATTTTGTAATCCAAGGAGCAGATCAGAGGTAGGTTGCTGTTGGTTAGGCCCAGATCGACCGAACCAGAAGCAGTGGCAGCAGAAGACTCTGCCCACCTACCTGGACGCTTCTGCGCATGCGTCACGTGCGAGCTCGCCCGAACCGGTAGTGGGGAAATTAGCCATCTACCTCTGGAGCAGATCTCTCAGAACTCAGGTTGATAGCATTTTTAAGAAGGTTAAGTTCATAACACAAGGGCTCCATCTTGTTTTCAAACAAGGCTACATGGATTGACAGGCTGAGACAGTATTTCTATGTTGATATCAGAGGTGGGTTGCTCCCGGTTTGGCCTGGATTGGGCGAACCAGTAAAAGCAGCAGTGGGATGCTCTGCCTACCCTCCAGGATTTGCGCGTGTTTGGGGAGCGGCATCAACCTGGAATTCCTGGCTAATTTGGCCAAAGGATAACTAAGAAGTATGGTTAAGGAGCTCTTTAAACACACGTATGGTATTGAGAAAACGCATACATATTTTTTCTTACTCTTTCATAGATGGGTCAGTGAAAGAAGCTAAATAATACTTCGCAGAGCACCAAGTCTTCAGTGGAATTCAATTTCTGGATGACTTCTAAGAGATATTGCTCTAAAAGACAATTAAAGAGTATACACCCATTTTTGGATATTAATGTTTTTAAATGAGAATTCATGCAGTTGAGTGTTATTGAAACCATATTCAAGTTCACTATCTGCATCTGGCTGGCCACTGTAAAATAAGGCACAATTAACAACATTTCAAAGAAATAAAATTCACAAGGGAAGAAAGGAAACCACAATATACTACCCCTCCTGGATATTTGCATCAGCAGAGCAACTGATGGCAAATTAGAAACACAAGTCTAATGAAAAACAACCCACACTAACCAAGTTCTCTATGCATACTTCATCAAAAATATATTGCATTCTGTAGCTACCTAACAAATTATTAAATAAATGTGCAATTTCCTCTCATCATTTACAGCAGGGGTCCCCAACCTTTGCAACTTTAAATCTGAAGGACTTCAGCTCCCAGAATTCTCCAGCCAGCAAAGCTAGCTGGAGAAGTCTGGGAGCTGAAGTCCTTCAGACTTAAAGTTTGCAAAGGTTGGAGACCCCTGATTTACAGAATTAAGTACACAATTCTTCAGCTGGACCAAAAACCCAAATAGGATAACAATTAGTCCATTTATTTTTTTCCAAGCATTTTTTGTTGAGGTCCTTGACTTATGACTGACCGCAAGTCTTCCACCTCTTCCCCCTGTAGCCGTGGTAACAGCCAGTCGCACCTGATTGGCTCAGACGCGACTGGCGGGAATTGGGTTATTGGGCGCCCTGATTGGTTCTCCGCTTGACAGCTCCTGTATAAATAGCTGTCAAGCGGGAAATCCCCTGTCTACCGCTCTTTTGGAACTGCTGTAAATAGTTGTGCGTATATTGCTTAGCGAAGCCAATAAATGGCTTGTTTGTGACAGACCTGTGTCGGACTCATCCTTCTTTTATATTGAAAACGTTTTATTGGTTTTTACCATTTTCAAAAAGGGTAGGGTAAGGGATACAGAAACATATTAAGAACTTTCGCGTCGGGATCATTGGCCCTTCTAGGGCTTCATAATAAAACATTAAAAGAACATTTTTCCAAAAGTACTACAAGGTGAAAATAAGTACAAGATTCCTAAATTCTCCATTCTATGCTAGCAGTCGTGTGCAAACATCCAGACATAAGGTTATACAATATTAATAATAATTTTAAAAAAGCAAAGTTATTTTTTCGATCTAAGTCTCTTGGCAATTGTATCTTCTTTTTCTCCTCCCTGGCCCCCAGCGGGTGGGGCCGTGGCCCCCTCCGTCCCCCCTGGATCTTCCCCCAGGATAGAGGAATGTTTTTTAAGAAAGGCTTCCGCCTCAGCAACTGTTTTAATCCTTACTCTTCCTTCATCCCAGAACACCAACATCCCTTCCGGCATCGCCCACTTAAACCAGATCCCGTGGTCAAACAATTTTCTGGATAAGAAGGAGTACCTCCTTCTCACCTCCCTAATCTTTTTTGGGATCTGCTTCAAGATGGCGACTTCCTTTTGTTGGTAAATTAACGGCCCCCCTCTCTGCGCCTTCAAAATTCCCTCTCTGGTTGACCTTCTAACAAATTTAATATGTATCTCTCTGGGTACTTCATTTATCCTGGTATATGCTGAATTTATTCTGTAGACTAGGTCAATGTCCCCCCTGATCTCATCTTTAGGTTTCTGTAAATAGTCTGCTAAAATTGTACTCATGAGCTCAGGAAGGCATTCACCAGATTCTTCAGAAATATTCTGAAATCTTAAAAAATATGACATCCTTTCAAAATCCATCCTAGACATATGACCAGACAAATCTGCAATTTCAATGTTGACATTTTTAAGTTCTCCCTTTGCCCCAGCCAGCCCCCCTTCCAGCTCCTCAGTCTTCTGTGAATTCTCCAACACTTACTTCCGTGTTTCCAGAAGATCCTCCTTGAAACTTTTATTATCTGCTCTCAAAGCTTTAATTTCCTGCACCAGAGCTTGTAACACTGATTCCAAAGATGACATTCTTTGTTCCAATCCTGCCAATTCTGATTTTGATGCCATGGTAAGCTGTTAAAGTCAGTGTCACTAAGATGGCGTTTTTTGGGTGGGGCCGTTGAGGCAGATCAGGAGAAAAACAGTTCAAGTGAAAGTTGTAAAAGAATTCAAGACCCAGCAGAGAAACACTTTTCACAGTCAATAATTTTAGCAGAGAAGGCACTCAGGGAAGGAATCAATTAATCCAGAAATTTCTTCATTAGTAGAGAGAGAGAGTCCATTTCACAAAGAGATGTTGGTAATTTTCCAAAGGTAAAAATAGTCATTCAGGAACAAAGGGAACCATCCTCCACCGTCCCGTCTGAGAGCCAGGAGGAGAAAATAACCAAAGAAAAATTGTATCAAGCCAGCCGGACTTAGATACATTGTAAAGAAATAAGCCGCAGATCACTTTCGCTTATTTCAAAGCAGTCCGGAAACAAAGTATCCGCTTCCTCGCAACGAGGAGCCATTTCCAAACGCCGCTTTAAATCCGAGGGGGGGTTTAGCCAACAAACACCCCCCTCTACGTTCTTTCAATCCAGGCTGCCAGCATAAATAATGTTGAAAATCACTCACTCTTCACCTCGCCGCCAAAGCCCCAGGGAGCCTTCCGACCCGCACGCTCAGTTCTTTTTAAATTCGCTGATCGTTACCGTCCTCCATTGGCGAAGGGAAATCCCCCCCGCAGCATGCCTCCCTTCGCCTAGACCGAAGACAAGGGCCGTTCTCCAGCCGCCGCTAAGAGGAACAGACCCAGGCAAGCCAGCCCTATGGGAGGCCCCCCAAAATAGGGGGTGCCTCGCCCCCGATGGGGGGCAGAAAGAAGGAAAAGCGGCGAACGAGTCCAAGACTCATCCGTCGCCGCTGGAAGGCGGAACCGGAAGTCGGACTCATCCTTCTTCAGAATCTAACATTATTCTAAATAGCAGCTAGAATCAAGACATACAGATATGGAGACAGGAAGTTGGCAATATGATAGTGTGTGCTGCCAACAATCTCTTGTTGCCATCTTGAACAAATAATTACTCAGTTTGATTGGTCTGCCAATATTCTTCTGAAATATTAATCTAGTCTGAAAATGATGTGCCAATCACCCTATAATTAAGTTATCTTACGTCAATCAGCACTACTGTGCTTAATCCTGTCTCTTGTCCTTCTTCGGGAATGTGCATTTTAAAAATGTTCTTTCCCTGAAAACAATCACATCAAGAAAACTAGAGCAAAACATCAAGCTGAGGCAGCTACAGTACAGATGATTTTGCAGTTTTCTGATACAAAAGCATCCAGTGAATCATTGCAACAAATAATTTCTGTAATTGATTCCTTCTTCTTTTTGAAAGAAAATGCAGGGAGGAGGTATAATGACAATAGTGCCCTTCTACTTTTTGCCAGTTTGCAGCCAGTGAAGGTGGTAGAACTTGTTGGGGTGCCCCAATAGGTGTCGCATTTTATTTATCCCTCCCCCATTTTCTTGTTCTCAGTTTCTGATAGGATTTGATCAGGGGTGGGTTCCTAAACCGGTTAGTACCAGTTTGCTGTGTGCGTGCCATCCGCACATTGCTTGCGCATGCACATTTGACTAAAAATTGCTCTGCGCATACACAGAACCATGCCGGCAATGGCAGAAGACACCAGAGAATTGGTTCGGGGGCGTGTCAGGCCTGGGTCGCTGGCCTGAATTCCACTACTGGTTCAGCCGAAATGGGCCGAACTGGCAGCAACCCACCTCTGGATTAGATTAATAAAATGTGATTTCTTCTTTGAACATCTGAAAAATAAAACAATACCTTTGGTCATGAGTTTTTCAAAGCATACACTGCAACACTGACCCAATAATGAGGTTTTTAAAATTATTATTACTTTATTTTTCAATATTCATCAACATGAATACATGAACTGTGTGGCCTCTGGGTATCGTTCGTTTTGATACAAATAACAATAACAATATTAATAATATTTATTACATTAGTCAAACTTGTAATTTTGTAAGTGTTAATACACTTTGTATTAAAATATAATCCTTCACAGATAATGAGTTTTGAAGGAGATGCTGTTTAGCACAAGGCACTGTGGAGCCCTCAGCCTATACTGTTGGGTGACTTGAATACATCATAGGCTGTTGAATATAACAATAATATTCTGTCCTAAGCTCCATTTGACAGTAAGAATGGGCTGATAGGAAGAGGTAGACACACATCTGCAGTAGAGTTTGTTTCCTGCTCATTGTATTGTAGGAAATCAATACAGTAATGACTTCTTAAAAAGGTTTTTGAAATAATTTACTAACACACTCACACTCACAATTAAAATTGCCCTGGAATTCCAAAAAAATTTCATTGTGGTCCAGTATTCAATCTCTCCCCTTCTCTCGGTGTGCTGGTATTTTTTTAAAAAAGGATTAATTTGAAACATAGTGTAAGTTATAATAGTTAATTGGCAGGGAACACAAACAGCAAATAGACCTCCTGAAATAATTTTGTCTGGTCTCTGGTGATTAAATAAAAGTTTGCTGATGGTTGCACTGATAGAAAAACATGTTTCAAACCTGTCTCCAACCTGATTCGCATCTTGTACACAAGCGTTCACAATCCCTTCTTTTCTCCTCCTCTAGCGTGGTTGACAGATCAGAATTATTTGCTTTTATCAAATTAACCACATTCAATAATTATATTGTTTCATCCCAGCCATGAGTCATTAAAAAAAACATGCCAATTTTGTAAACATTAGCCATAGTTAATCCATGTTGAGATGTTGCCATGCTGCAGCTAATGCAGAAAAAAAAGCTAAGCTTCAAAAAAAATTCTTTTTTTACGACCATTTTGAGAAGTGATGGGCCACTGCATTCAATCTTATAACCCCTAGCTTAAAATTATTGTGACAGTTTTTTGACTGTACATGAGACAGTAGCACACATGTATTTTGATTTCTTCTCTTTTCAAAGATTATTATCTAATGTTCTTGCAACGTCTACTACTGCTTCTGTCTTTTTTTGTTGACATCATTTATGTTTGCCATTACAAAATCAATCCTTCCTTCCTTCCTTCCTTCCTTCCTTCCTTCCTTCCTTCCTTCCTTCTTTCTTTTCACCTTTTTTTTCTTCTTTTCTCTCTTAAATATTTACAACTCCCAGGACACCCTAAATCCCCATACCTTGCTAAGGGAAATAGGCATTGAAAAATATGTATATTCTCCCCAGTGTATTCTTATGTCTATTTTCTTATTCTCTTGTTTTCCCTCCCCTGAATTGGGGGGGGAGGGGGGGAGGAATCTATCTTTATAGATTACTTGTATTTTTCGAAGTATAAGACGCAGGGGATTATAAGATGCACCGAGGTTTTGAAGAGGCAATTTTTTTTTAAAAAAAGTAGGTAGGTAGATAGAGGGATGGAGAGGGAGAGAAAGAGAGAAAAATACAGTAAGTAGGTAGGGCGAGATAATAGTTAGGTAGGTAGGTAGGTAGATAAAGGGAGGGAGAAGGAGAGAGAGAGAGAGAGAGAGAGAGAGAGATACAGTAGATAGATAGGGAGAGAGAGAGAGGATAGGTAGGTAGGTAGGTAGGTAGGTAGGTAGGTAGGTAGAGGGATAGAGAGAGAGAAATATAGAGAGAGAGAAATACAGTAAATAGGTAGAGAGAAAGAGAGAGAGAGTAGGTAGATTGGTAGGTAGAAGGATAGAGGGAGAAAAATATAGAGAGAGAAATACAGTAGATAGGTAGGGGGAGAGAGAGAGTAGATAGGTAGGTTCATAGGTAGATAGAGGGGGAGAGAGAGAAATACAGTAGGTAGGGAGAGAGAGAGTGTAGGTAGGTAGGTAGATGTTTCCAGGTGTATTTATCCATGTGCTGGAGAAGGAAATCGCTGACAACCTGTAGCACCTAAAACTTTGTTTCTGCTGGGACAGCACATGATCAATGTAATTCTCATCAACCACTCTAACTAAACAGCTTTCCGAAAGGAAAAAAAATTTTTTTGCACTCTGCAAACCTCCCCAAAATGGCCCATTTTTTGAAAAAACGGACCTGTTTTTTTTCTTTTCAAAAAAGGAGTGATGAATAGCCTGGGGGGGGGGGGGCAAAAACAAGCAAAAAACAGCCCATTTTTCATGAAAATGGCTCTTTTTTGCCCCCACCCCCAAATGCATGCATAGCTTATGGAGGCATATAGAGTGCTCCTGGAGGCTGGGGGGGGGGGCACACAAAAAAATGGCCTGGTTTTTGCTCATTTCTGCCCTCCCCAGCCCCCAGGAGCTGTCTGAAAGCCTCCATAAGGTTATGCACGGCCATTTTGGTGAAAGGGTGGGGCTTCAGGAGGCAAAAATTCTATATTCGGTATATAAGATGCACCCAGATTTTCAGCCTCTTTTTAGAGGAAAAAGGGTGCGTCTTACACTCCGAAAAATATGGTAGGTCCCATCAATACCAACAGCATAATACCATTATTTTCCTGCTAACTGACCCAAGTTTATTATGCAATGTAGGACAAAGTTATTAAGGCAGCTTAAATACATTCAGTCTCTGGTCTAGATGTATATTGCCAATCCATATTAAATTAGAATATTGTCTGTACATTTTAAGCAAACATGCCGCCGCCACCATCATCTTCTTCTTCATCACTATCATCATCTCTGAAGTCCTATCACCATAAATCTACCAAATATCATCATCATCATCATCATCCTAGCCATCTACTGCATCCACTGCAGGATGAAGGCTTCTTCTGTGTGTTTCCAATCAATACAGTCTTGAGCTTTCCTTTGCCACTATATGTCTCTAAATTTTTCATTCCTGTAACCTTCAACTGGGTCAAATGGTACATCGTAGAGTGACAGTTTTTGAACCAAGGTATATTAAATATGCTAATTTACAGGATGCATCCAAAAGGTGGGTCTGTGAACTCTGATTCTGGAATTGAAATTTGGCAATTTTATAAAATTTTATGGCATTAAAAAATATCATAAAGCAGATAATACAAAATGTCACAAAACATTTCCTATGCTAATGTTTGACTATGCTCCACAGTTCAATATGAGCTATTATTAAGGCAGGTTTACCTCTGAATGTATTCCAGGTAGCACACTGGAAATTAGGTCACTGTAGAAGGCATTGAAGAATCTGGTAAGAAAATATCTGTAAAAGGCTCACCGGATGGGGCACGGATTGTTTAATATCGGGATATTGATAGCAAACTTCCATTGTTCAAATACAAGTGAATTTATTCCATTGCCTAACTAATTCCTTTGTTGTTTCACATATTTTCCTTCATTAACATTTCTGCCTGAGGCAGGAAAACATTCAGTTCTACCACTGAGTAAACTCTGCAGTACTGACATCTGTTAGGCCAACCCCTCAACCATTGCTCCACCTCCACATATTATGAAGATGACACCTTGTATAAAGCACCAGCAGCAACAATTTGCAGCCAGCTGTAGGTCGGAGTTCTTGCTTTCCTGCGCCATCTCCAAGAGTCAAAAAATGCAGAGACCTATTGGATGTCCAGTTACTGTAAGTGTAAGTTCATACCTTCTTCTTCTTCTTCTTCTTCTTCTTCTTCTTCTTCTTCTTCTTCTTCTTCTTCTTCTTCTTCTTCTTCTTCTTCTTCTTCTTCTTCTTCTTCTTCTTCTTCTTCTTCTTCTTCTTCTTCTTCTTCTTCTTCTTCTTCTTCTTCTCCTTATGCAGTTCACAACCTAGACAATCTAAGTGTAGAGTTACATTTCTATACATTTCTGGAATTGTCCTAGCATCTTAATTCCAAACCCATTGAACGTAAAAATGCCTGGGGGAACCACATAGATTATAAACAGGAATAACAAACGAGTAAGCAAGCAAGGATAGAGTAATTCTAAAGAAAAGATGATGTTATTTCGAGACAGCTTTCAATTTACAAATCTTGTAGCACCAGGCACTCAGAAATACAAAAATGTAATTTGTGCTCTTCAGTGAATAAAGTTTTTATAGAAGAAATTTTTGGAAGAAGGATGAGAGTCCACTCATATATGCTTAACTAAGTCCCCATTACAGTGAGAATCAACCCTGTATTTCACATTAGACGCAATTTATTAAATACCGATTCTGTCAAAAAGTAAACCTATTTTTATATGGCACGCTAGTATTTCTTGTATACATTATGTGTTTCTGTTTGCTGATTATTTCAGATGGTATAGATCAGGTTGGATTACTTTGAAGTACAGACTGAACAAAATCCTTGAGCAAACCTAGCAATTTTTAAGCTATTATTATTATGACCCACCTGTTTTGTAATACTGTCTTTCAAGTTTCAGGGAAATCTCTGAGATTAAAATTCCCAGGGAGTCATAGCACTGGATTCTGCTTTCTTATCATTAACATCCTTTATGCATTTTTCCCAGCAAAAAACATTTATATAATATTTAGATTTCTACACTAGATCTTTTTTTTTTTAATAACATTTTGACTGAATTTTTACTTCATAATTACAAATGGCATAAAGATAACAACAACCAATTGGAAAATCTAAAAAAAAAGGAAAAGATGCAGTTTACGTTTCTAAAACAAGTTGGTTTTCCTATGAAAGCGGAAAATCTCTATCGATATATAAAGAGAAAAAGGACAACCAGTTGCTGAGCGTGTTGCTATCAGGATGAAAGACTGGATTATTTTAATTGGTGTTATTTCCATAGGAGTAGCAATGAGTATAAGAAAATTTAAAAAAAAATTTTTTTTCAAGGATTCTTGCTTCCCTTATCAAATCAGGGAAGTTATTCTGGATCCGTATGCTTTGATCTTCCTGAATATATTTTGTGACTGAAACCACATATACTTTTTTTACTCTTCATCCAGAACAGTATCACCTCATGTCTTCTAAGTGTTTTGCTAGAGCTACTGAAAGTTAAAGATCATTTGTTCTGGATTCTTGGTTTTTAAATAAGTTTAGCAGAGAAAACAACAGGCATTCTGAATTATAGTTATTTTCAGTTGTTTATTGTTTGCAGTTTTTCTATGAACCACTCATCTGCTCAGTGCTTCTCTGAAAATAATGTACATGGCAAGGTCTGTTTATCTTGTCCTGCGATGGCATTTTCATTAACAGCCAAATGATACTAAGATATTTGCAGTGACTAATCATATGTATTCAGGATTATATACCACTGAATTTATTTCATAAAAATGGAAATGGATGTCATAGTGCTCCCTGGCAGTGATAGGCCAAATAAAAACAAACACTAGGAATGTTAAACATTGTTATCGCTGTTCAAGAAAAATGTCCTTTTTTGGCTTCTGTGGTATGAATGTTTGTTCATGTGTATGTTATATTAAAAAAAAACCTCATCTCTTTTGAGGGAAGGTAGTTGTGAAGCTGGTGCACAACAGCTCCAGATGTCCTTGGATGAAATGGATTATCTGAATCCTTTTCAGTCAGGATTCAGACCCAGGATTGGAATGGGCATGTCACTAGTCATACTTTTGGATGATCTCTGGCAAGGGCAGAATGGTGTATATCCATCCTCTCCCTACTTGACCTCTCAGCAGCTTTCGATGCCATTAACCATACTATCATTCTGGATCTACTCAGAGGATAGGAGGTTGGCAGCACGGTTTCACCTTCTTCTTTTTTTGGATCAATTCCAATCCGTGGTGTAATGGGGAATGGGAGAAATCTTGCCCTCAGCCCTTATTGTGGAAGGGATGTCCAAGGGATGGTGCTCTCTCTATGCTCCTATTTAAAATGTACATGAGGCCATTGGGTGAGCTTGTCCATTGCCATCGGGTGAGATATCATCAATAGCAGAGGTAGTATTCTGCCAGTTTGCCCCAGTTTGGGCAAACCGGTAGTGGCGGCAGCAGGAGGCTCCTCCCATCCACCCAGACGTCATCACGGAGGCTCTGCGCATAGGCAGAAGTGCCGCACGCGAGCTCCTGGTTCTAAACCATTAGCAAAGGTAAGAGAAAACCATTACTGATCAATAGGCAGAAATATACATCTCTATCCCTGGTGAATTAAATGATACTCTTAATGTCTTATCCTAGTGCTTAAAAGCTGTGACGGTCAAGCTTCAACTGAATCCTGGCAAGATTGAGTAGTTTTGGTTCTGGGACAGTGCTACTTTTGGTGCTGGATGGGTGAATTCTTTGCCCCAAACAGACCTTGTGTGCAATCTAGTGGTTCTCTTATACTCACAACTCCAGCTTGAGAAACAGGTGGTGGCCATGGCTAGAAGGGCATTTGCTCCATTTCCTAGTTGCACCCATTCTTAGATCAAAGGGCTTTACTCACAGTCACTCATGCCCTACTCACATCCTGGTTGGACTACTGCAGTGCACTTTTTATGGGGCTGCCCTTGAAGACTATCCAAATGTTTTTAGCTGGTGCAGAATGCAACAGTGTGAGAGGTTATGTGTGTTTCTAAAAGAACATACATTACATCTCTGCTCCATGAGTTGCATTGGTTATGAGTCTATTTCTAAGTCCAATTCAAGGTGCTGTTTTTGATCTTTAAAGCACTTTTTCTTCTGTGGCCACCCTCCCACCCCACTTAATGGAACATTCTTTTTGCCAAAATGAGCTTGGCCTTAACCATTTTATTTCCCTGAATATCTGGTTATGCCACCAAGCCTGGGGACCCCAGGATACTGGCAAAATATTGAGATGGCTCCAATGTAATTAGCACACATGTACAATATATACACATACATATTTTATAATTTTAATAGAAAAATGAGATTACAAAAGCCCAGTCTAGCACAATACCAATGAAGAAGAAAAATAACAGCTCCCCAAAAAACCCAGCATTGCTGCATAAAGAACTCACTGACAAATTGAAAGACAAAAAAGATAAGTATAAAAAGTGGAAAGAGGGGGGCATAACTAAGGTAGAATATCAGCAAATAATCTGAGCCTGTAAAGATGAAGTGAGGAAAGCTAAGGCTCACAATGAAGAAAGGCTTGCCACAAAAGTGAAAAATAACAGAAAAAGCTTTTTCCAACATGTTAAAAACAAGAAAAAGGTTAAGGAAACAATTGGTACATTGCTGGGAGAAAGTGGCAAGAAGGTGACAAGCAACAGGGAGAAAGCAGAACTATTTAACTCATTTTTTGCATCTGCGTTTACACAAAGAGATAAAACTGTCCAACCTATCAAAAACAGCACCACAAAAATCAGATTATGAACATAAGTTGAAATAGGGAAAAAATGGTAAGAGAGCACCTGTCTACACTAGACAAGTTCAAATCACCAGGACCGGATGGATTACACCCCATGGTTCTGAAGGAACTGGCAGACGAGATCGCAGAACCACTGAACTATATCTTTCAGAGATCCTGGAGCTCTGGGGGAACTGCCAGAGGACTGGAAAAGAGCTGATGTGGTTCCCATCTTCAAAAAAGGGAAAAAAAAAAGATCCAGGAAACTACAGATCTATCACCTAGAAGTAAAAAGCCAACATGGGTTTGTCAAAAACAGATCATGCCAGACTAATCTTATTGCATTCTTTGACAAAGGGATGAAATTAGTGGACCAGAGGAATGCTGTCGATATAGTTTACTTGGACTTCAGCAAGGCATTTGATAAGGTAGACTATAACCTACTACTAGATAAAGTAGAAGGATGTGGTTTAGACAGCCTCACCTCCAGATGAATTCATAACTGGCTGGCCAACCGCACTCAACGTGTAGTTCTCATTGGAACTGCATCTACATGGAGGGAAGTATGCAATGGAGTACCCTAAGGTTCTGTTTTAGGCCCAGAACTCTTGAACATCTTCATCAATGATTTGGATGAGGGAATAAATGGGGAACTCATCAAATTTGCAGATGACACCAAGCTGGCAGGAATAGCCAATACTCCAGAAGATAGGCTTAAGATACAGCAGGATCTTGACAAACTTGAACATTGGGCACTATCTAACAAAATGAAATTCAATGGTGAAAAGAATAAGATTCTACATTTAGGCAAGAAAACCAAAATGCACAGGTACAGTATAGGTGGTACCTTGATCAATAGTAGTAACTGTGAAAGGGATCTTGGAGTCCTAGTGGACAACCATTTAAATATGAGCCAGCAGTGTGCAGCAGCTGCAAAAAAAGCCAATACAGTGTTAGACTACAATAAACAGAGGGATAGAATCAAAATCACGTGAAGTGTTAATACCACTTTATAATGCCTTGGTAAGGCCACACTTGGAATACTGCATTCAGTTTTGGTTGCCACGATGTAGAAAAGATGTGAAGACTCTAGAAAGAGTGCAGAGAAGAGCAACAAAGATGATTAGGGGACTAGAGACTAAAACATATGAAGAACGGTTGCATGAACTGTGTATGTCCAGTTTAATAAAAGAAGGACTAGTGGAGACGTGATAGCAGTGTTCCAATATCTCAGGGGTTGCCACAAAGAAGAGAGAGTCAAACTATTCTCCAGGGCACCTGAGGGTAGAACAAGAAGCAATGGGTGGAAACTAATCAAGGAAAGAAGCAACTTAGAACTGAGGAGAAATTTCCTGACAGTTAGAACAATTAATCAATGGAACAACTTGCCTCCAGAAGTTGTGAATTTATTTATTTATTATTTATTTATTTATTTGGATTTATAAACCGCTCCCTTTCCCCAGAGGGACTCGGGGCGGTGCACAGGAAGTTAAAAAACATATAACATAACAATTTATAAATATATAAAACCAGATTAAATAATTATCACCCTGTGCTAAAATTTTAAAATCTAAAAACTGTTTCCCCATTTAAAACCCAATTAAAACAATTTGAACTTCAGACTGTATGCTAAGTAAAATAAATTAGGCCAGACCGGCCTGATGGAAAAAATACGTCTTTAACTTCTGGCGGAAGGAGCGGAGGTCCGTAGTTGTTCTAAGTTCGGGGGGTAGGTCGTTCCAGAGGGTTGGGCCCACCACAGAGAAGGCCCTTCCCCTGGGCGTCGCCCGCTGGCATTGCCTAGTGGACGGCACCCGGAGAAGTCCCTCTCTGTGGGAGCGAATCCGCCGAAGGGATGTATGGGGTAGGATGCGATCCCGCAGATAACTGAATGCCCCAATACTGCAAGTCTTTAAGAAGATGCTGGTTAGCCATTTGTCTGAAACGGTATAAGGTTCCTGCTTAGGCAGGGGATTGGACTAGAAGACCTCCAAAGTCCCTTCCAACTCTGCTATTGTATTGTATTGTAGCATTAATGTTTGTTGTATTCATTGTTTTTAGCTTTGTTATATGCTTCTCAGAGTCATTTGTCTGAGTAATGGATGATAGGTGGCCATACCAATATGATTAATAATACAGAGAGAGAGAGAGAGAGAGGGAGAGAGAGAGAAGGTATAGATACACACACACACCCTTAATTGTATTTGGGCCTTGGAATCCCACTTTGAGATCTCAAAAACAAATGTGACTAGATTTTAAATAATTGTATTTCAGTTGTGTAGCCTATACTGGAGAACAATTGGTATTTGTCCCCACTCTAGATGACCCTGGTTATATCTAAAGTGATAATGTTAGACCTGTAATTAGATACATAACTACAAAGCCTTACAAATATCAGCCTTATACATTATTTACTTTCGCCCTTTCTTTACAAGGCCAAATGCAAGAATATTTGTGTGTGACTCTGTATACTGTCATCTTACAAGGAAGGAAACTGTGTCTCATTCATGAATGGCAGCCATCTGTGCAAACCTAGTGAATTACAACTCTTTACACTTCCCAGTCAGAGTGCTTAACTACGGTACCACATTGTCATTTAGGGTTTCTAACAGCCAATTTTAACCATATGTTAATGGGAATAAATCATATTCATTTCAGTGGCACTTGGGGTCTGATAATGAGGATTGCAAGCTTAAGCAGCAGTATCATTATTTAAATATACTGTATATGCTGTTTACATGAGATCAGTTCTTTCCTGGAAACCTGGCTTCAGGGTCCTGTTAATCTAAAATATTGCTTTGAATATAGAGAAAAAACATATAACCAACTAGTAATAATTCAACATGATACATTTCTCCCATTTCCTTGATCAACATTTAGCATTCCGTCAACTGATTAGTTCATGAAATCTGGTAATACACTGTTATAAAAATGGTTTGTTCTGAGGTAGTATGTTGATTGAACCCTGTCATAGGATTTGTAAACTATGAATTATGTTTTGTGCATGGTGAAAAGCTAGGTAATCTAGATGTCATTACACAAATTGTGGTTTAGCAGAATCAGTGACTCAGTAATGCTGAAATACTGTTAGTGGTACTTAGGTCAGGCTAACGTATCTGAGAAGTAACATCAAGGCTATCACCAGACAGCACCAAAGGGGATAAGAAACCCCAATTCTGCTGCCATTTTGTAGTTATCTAGATTTTGGCAGTTCAGTTATTGTAGACAACAGATGATAATTTACCCAAATTCACAGATAAACCAGCAGGATGGGGAAAGTTCCAGCAGCAACAAGGAGTCAAGTCTAGACATAAAATGAATTCTTCTCTTTAACCAAAACAAGTCAATTTGGTCAGCAAAGTTCAGGTCTCTATTATAAATGTGTATAAACAACAACAAACAAGAATTCTGTTAAATGTCGTCTTCATCTTACCTTCACTTATGGGGAAAATATTACATTTCCAATGGCATACAATGTTCTACAAGCATAGAACTGTCTTCAGGTTTCTAATCATTTAATTAACTGCTTAATTAATAACCAGTCTTTCAGTAATTATAGTAGTCTGCTTTGTCATTGTTGCAATGTACTTGGTGGTTATTTGGAGGACTGAAAGGTGTACGTTTTAAATTATTATTATGGTTTTGTTTGCTTAGTCAGCCAGATGTTTAGATTAGACTTGGCATTTTTATTCATATACTGAATTCTTTCCAAGGATCTGGCTTAGAGAAATATTGTTTTTGATGGAGTGAAAGGTATTGACATGTAAGATGTTCCAAGTAAAGCTGCCTTTTGCAATTGATGGATAATGATCATTTGGTCAATGCTGATAGTGTTCAAGCAGAGGTGGGTTTAGCCCGGATTAGGCGAACTAGTAGTAGCAGCGGTGGGAGGCTCCACCCACCCGCCTGGACATTTCTGCACATGTGCAGAAGTGTTGCAAGAGAGAACGAGAGTGCCTGAACCAATAGTAAAAAAATTGGCCACTCTGTGTCAAGTGCTGTTCCAGATGTTCTGGGATTGCACCTATAGCACCTATTGCTATTGGTACTATTTTTGCTTTCTTTTGCCACAGGTCATTCTTCTTCTATTTGCACATTTTTGTATTTTGTGAATTTGCTTCAGCTCTTCTGTTTTGCTGTCTCTAGGTACTACAATGTCCACTAGTCACACTTTTTTGACTTTCTTATCAACACTCATTAAGTCTAGGGTGTTATGTGGCAGATGCTTCTTTGTTTGTTATTCTAAAGTTCCAGGACTTTAGCTTCTTCATTTTCTACTTTGCCTATTTTGTGGTCACACAAGTTCTTGCTTGCAGAACTGAACTAAATGATATTTCTTGCAGATATTCCAAAGCACCATTATTGCTTCTTTATATGCTTTGCTGTGTGGTCTACGTGATCTTTTTGTAGCAGCTAACTAGGTATTATTATGATTTGTCTCATTACTGTTATTATGTACATAAGAATGTAAACTCACAGCTGCCGGCTCTTTAGCTGGTATTGGTCTTCCTACTCATGGAGTGCTTCCCAAAAACCCAGCATGTTGTAATATATTGGCATAGGCCAGGGGTCTGAAAAGTCGGCTCTTTTAAGACTGGTGGACTTCAACTCCCAGAGTTCCCCAGCCAGCTATGCTGGCTGGGGAACTCTGGGAGTTGAAGTCCACCAGTCTTAAAAGAGCCGACTTTGCAGACCCCTGGCATAGGCCATGTGCAGATCCAAAACAGTGAGCTTTTTATAATTGACAGCTGGAGAGTTTGTCACTGCACCTATTTTATTATTATTATTAGAAAATTAACATACAAGAATACGAAATAATCCAGCAACAATAATACATGCTGGCCGGTGAATTCTGGGTCTAGAAGTTCTCACATCTTCATATTGCCAAAGTTGAGAAATAGAACTCTAGAGAGTCCAGTAGACACAAAACAGAATTTTCTGATCAATTAACTTTCTCTTTAATTCATAAGATTATTTAGCATTTCTTGAAACCTGGACCTACTTATTTCTCAAATATAGATAATTCATTCTTCTTCCATAGTTCATAAATCGTAATAGGGGATAAATAGATCTGTTTAAGTTCCATTTACTTTAGATTCTTATAAAAATAAATGCTTGGTTGCATTTCAAAGACAACTTCTTCAACAATAAATGGATTAATAAAACAGGAGGCCCCTACAGTCCTATGTATCTGCCCTCTTTATATCTCTAATACGGCAAATACTGCCTGGGCTCTTGCTTGCCATTTTAGCTTAGATCAGCAAAACTTGGATCAACTTGTTTTGACTGCTGTAAATAGCCTAGGTCCTGAATGAATCTTCAAAGGCAGCAGTTGGTGGCTACAGATGTTTCAACTTCCTCTTCTAGTTGCAGGTTCTTCGTCCAAGCCACCACTGAAGCTATAATCCAGACCTTAATCATGGGTCAATTAGCCATTCACCTGCTTTCTTGAGGAAGTAGCATTCCTGGCGTGCAAGATGGACAGGTTCATCTCTCCTTTCAGGCAACACAACACTCTTTCCCAGGGCCACAAAGAGCTTGAGGATCTTCTGCCAAACTTGATCATCCAAGATTCAGGGAAATGTCAGCATGGCTGAACTGGAGTGGAACTTTGGCCAGGAAGAGGAAGAACTTCTCAGGGCTTGTTATTCTGCTATGCCCAAAGCCACTACTTTCTCTCAACATCCTGTCCTCTATTTTACACAGATAAAATTAAGGTACTATTTTAAAAACGGGAAAAATACACGTCGGTTTAATTTTACCTATCATGCTCTGTATAATTTTGTGTACATATACGTCCATGTTTTCTTCTTTGGCATTCCTAAATTCTCCTAAAAGGTTGTGTATACAAACATGACAGATAAGTTAAATAGACTATAGCAATACTTTAAAGGAACTGTGCCCTTCCCAGATTCCACAAAAAGATAAACTTGGTTTGTAGGGTTGCATTTGGACGCTATGTTTGCACATCTGCATACCTTCAAAACACCTTTTGGAGATCAAAGCCGAAGTGCGGCACAGCCCTACATCACAACAACCAACACCTTTCCGTGAGTCTCTTGCTGTGGTCTTTTTTCCCCTCCCATCATATCCATGGTTTTTTTTAAAAAAAACAATATGTCTCACTGGAAAACACATTTCAAAATTTTCCTCTTTCTCTCTCCTAGCTTTTTAGGAACCTTTCATCAAATTGATACCAGAAGGAGGAGAAATTAGTAGTGTTGGAAGAAATGTCCATCTAGGTTCAGTTCCAAGTGGAAAGAAAGACACTGGAAACATTGAAAAGATGGTTTTAATGGTGGGCAGGACCATATGGTTTGAGATCCTGGGCAAAAAGGCACATGGGTGTATGTATGAGAGAGAGATTTATGCTCTCTTTTGGGCTTTGAATTTGAGCTTGTGTTCTGATTGATTGTCAGACTCCCATGGGGCCATGCAGGGCTAACTTTGTAGGCTGTCTTTTCCTACCTTTGTTGGATCTTGGGTGAGGGTATTTGCTAGACCTAGCTATCTCTTTATCTCTTAAGTGCTGACATCTTAGGGGTATTTTTAGTTTAGTTTATGGGTTTTAGCGCAGGATCAATTTAATCCATTTTTAATTTTGTATTTTGTATTTTGTCTGTGGTCTTATTTGTATTTTTAATTGCCTGTGCCCCGCCTCGAGTCCCCTTGGGGAGAGAGAGCGGGATATAAAATTAAATTATTATTATTATTATTATTATCTGCTGTGGGCTATTGTGGAGGGTGAGAGCTATTAAGAATGAGTCTTCTTCCTGCCTAAAAAACGTGTTTCTCCATTTCTCATCCAGGGAAATATAATATTCTGCTTTTTTAATATTTCCTAGAATATTTCATTCTTCTAGGACAGGGCTGGTTGCTAACTTCCTACAGAAAGAAAACAATAGGATGACAATGAACTGCACTCACAGAAAAGAGAGACTAAAATGTCTTTTTTGTATATGATAACCACTGTATATTGTGGTATCCAACTAACTTTCACAGTGTGGCAAAATAATTAGGCAAATTAAAATGTTGGAAGTATCAAAGGCCATAAGGGGAGGAGTAAAGGATCAAATAACTCAGGAACTATTCCTCTTTTGTGCAGCCTTGTAAAGTTTTGATAAACAAACCTTGCATTTGTCAATCTTTCATCTTTGATATCTTCTCCAACTACATCGGAAGCAAACGTCATCTATTGAATGAGGATTTACGTAATCCACATGTCCTTGATGTAAAAGATATGGCAAACAAGACTTAGCGTGGCTGATAAGAGGCCTGCTGCAGGGTTTCTTCTAGTTAATCCCAAGTAGGATATTAATCTTATCTGATTATGAAATATGTAAAAGTGAGAACGATTTCTTGGGAGTGGCGCAGTTATGCTGGTTGGGAGTTTACAGGAGATATACTAGTACTTCTAGAAAAACACTAGGATAAAAACAGCTGCTACGTCCAAAGGTAAGCCTCAGTTTGGGCTGTACAGGTAGTCCTCAACTTACAACAGTTTAGTGACTGTTCGAAGTTACGACGGCAGTGAAAAAAGCGACTTTTGACCGTTTTTCCCACGAATGACAGTTGCAGCATCCCCAAGGTCACATGAGCAGAATTCAGACACTTGACAACTGGTTCATATTTATGACAGTTGCATTGTCCCAGGTGTGTATGTGTGTGTGTGTGTGTGTGTGTGTGACATTTCACCAGCTTTTCATGACTTTCTGACAAGCAAACTCAATGGGGAAGCCAGCTTCACTTTACAACCATGTTACTAACTTAACAACTGCTGTGATTCACTTAACCACTCTAGGAAGAAAGGTTGTAAAATGGGGCAAAACTCCCTAAACAAATGTCTCACTTAGCAACGTAAATGTTGGGCTCAATTGTGGGGTAACTTAGAGTGTATTAACTGGCCTGAATGCAACAAATACAGCAGTTTAGATCATGATTACCAAGAAGTAGGTGCAGTCTAGTTGGCTTCTCCATGTAAAGTTGAAGGGGATGGGACTTTATCTTCTACCTCAGGAAGCAAAATATCTCTGGCCATCTCTCCCTTTACCACTCCTCATTCTAGCATTCTAGCTTCTGCTCAGTGAATTGATTTTTATTCAAAACAACACACTAGGGTAGGTCTGTTTTATTTTGTTTTGTTAGCGTTCAGACGTAAACAGAGATTTAATACTTTATTTATCAACCTTTTTGCAAAACCCCTTGCGCCATTTCAGTTGTAGACTTTAAGTAGCTTACAATTAGTAATGCCTTACCCTCAGAATTTTATTAGAATTTGGCTTTCACCCAAAGCCTCTCCTAAAACTCATGGGAGAATACATTCAAAATTTGGACAAACTGGAATACTCATTCTTAAAGGCAATGCAGAAGAGTGGCTTTTTAACCAACCTCCTGAATATTACAGGTAATCCTCGGCAGAGGTGGGTTGCTGCTGGATTGGTCTGGATCAGCCAAACTGGTAGTAGCGACAGCAGGAGGCTCTGCCCACGCACCTGGACACTTCTGCGCATGTACAGAAGCGCGCCTGAACCAGTAGTAAAGAAATTGGCAGCCCACCTCTGGTCCTCGAGTTATGGCTGGTTGCTTACTCTACCCACATTTATGGCCGTTTGCAGAATCCTGTGTGATGTTATTGTAATTTATGGATAATGTTAAGGTAATGATGATGTAATAGCTGACCAGCTGCTGTAAGGCTGTAAACTGAGATGATGAAATGATAATGAGTCAGCAGGATGACTGCCACTTTAAGAAGCTGTCTATATAAGGGAGGCCATGTGAGGACATCTCTCACTCTCTCCATGTGTGCCTCCGTGTTATAGTTGAAGATTGCTTGCTTGCCTGGTTTTGCCATTTGTGTGTGTGTGTATCAGTGACATGCAGTCAGGTGAGGCAAGTGAGGCACAGCCTCACCGCTCTCATCATGAAAAGAAAAAAAATGTAAAAGGGAAAAGGCAAGAGCTGAGGTCAGGCTGAGCTAGCTGCTGCCTCACCATGGATCACTCTGCCTAACTGTTTAAAAAAGCCTCTAAAAAAGTGCCCTCTATTATGAGGCAGGAGAACTGCGTGCCTCATATAGTCTGACTTTTTAGGCCTTTTATGATCGTTTGGGCAGAGTTAAGCAGAGCAGAGTCTTAAAAGCCTAAAAGTCCTGAGTAGGTGAGGCACACAGTTCTCCTGCCTCATAGTAGAGGGCGCTCATTCTTCCTGTGACTCAACAGCACCGCCGCTACCCCTCTTTCCTTTTTCTTCCCTTCTCGCATCCGAAACAGCAACAATAAAGGGGGAGTGCAGAGATGTACCTTCATCTCTTCATTGATTTCCCTTTTCACGGGATGAGCCGGCTTCCTGCTTCTTTTATTTTCTGGAGGTATCCCTTCTTTCTCCATTTCTTCCATTTTTATTTTATTGTATTTTTTTGTTTGGTGTGCGTGCATGTGTGTATGTGGTGTGCGTGCATGCCTGTGTGTATGTATGTATCTACTTTGGTGGAGATGAAATGGCTGCTGGTATTATTTGGGGAAAAGCTTTCGGGGGAAGGTTGTGGAGCGGAAGGGAGGGAGAACGGGGGCGACTTTTAGCACTGGGCGAATGCATCAACGGGTGTCAAAGGAGAAAATGGCTCTGGGAGGATTGGGAATATGATCTTGATCTCTCAGCTTGAAGTCTGCATTTCCTCTATCTACCCAGGGCCTACCATAGGCCACTCATAAGAGTAACCAATGTGGTTTTCATTCCATGTCTAAACCTGAATTCTAACTGCAAGATATCCAGTTTAATGAATCTTATCTAAGCCCTCTATAGTTGTTGTCTCACCACTGTCTTCAAACTCACCACTTTCTTCAGATAAGGCAGAAGTCTATGTTGAATGGCTTGAGAGATGAACTCTAGAAAAGGGGTGCACTGGTGCTTTTGCACAAGGCAAATGACACAACCCCATTTTTTCAGATGCATTCATCTCTCTAGGACAGTCACTTCTCACACAGTCACTGAAAAACAATTTGGTAGAAAATCTTCTGATTCTAAAGAACAAAATACAGATGGAGATATGCCAGCCTATCCAAAAGAGGGGGACAAATAGTCTGTTATATAGGCAAGAAGAAAAACAAAATGCAAGATGTTTAAACAATGTTTCTGTACATAAGGCTAGTTCTTGAATAACAGCAGTTGCTAAATTTTTGAGTATGGCCTTCTATTGTCTTCAATGTATGCTGGTCATCTACGGCTCCTGGATTTCTTGCAAGCTTGAGGAAATAGTTTCTTCCTTCCTATGGTGTGAAACCTGATAGTTAAATTAAGATGCAATCTGGAAAGAATTCAGGGATCCTTGCACATATCCATGAGATATGCCAGTCCCTATGAGACTGCCTTTCCCTATTATTCCAGCTCAAGGGTTTTTCTCCTGCTTAACCCCATTCCCAATAGATCATAGGAAAGAAAGCTACATATTCTGACTACAGGAAACAGCTTTCATCAGCCATCCCTGAATCATTCAGAGCAGGGGTCTCCAACCTTTGCAACTTTAAGTCTGAAGGACTGGCTGGAGAAGTCTGGGAGCTGAAGTCCTTCAGACTTAAAGTTGCAAAGGTTGGAGACCCCTGATTCAGAGGATTGTTATTGCTATCACAAATATTCTGTATCCAGCTGAGCAACCCCTTACATCCCAGCCAAAGTTACCTACTACCCAGCTCCAGCAACTAACATCCAGTAGGATTGTCCAAGAAACGTGGAATCTCTCCGCAGTAACATTTCTGCATTGAGAATCCTCCACACTCTTAATCCTGAAACTAGCAACCATCTCAGACAAGGTTCCTACTCCTATCTCATTCTTAGCACCCTAGGTATAGGATTTTTTCTTCCTTCTCCATTTCTGCCCAATGACTAGTCCTAGCATTTACAAGATACCCAGCCAACGTAGCAGCAACCCAAGCAACATAGTGGTTATTATCTCTGCTCAGCCCGCCAATGATCAACACACCAACACACTTTTATTTTCTGGCTCAGAGTGTCACAATTTTCACTGGTAACATCATATGTGGAGTGGTGGGATTCAATCAGTGTAACAACAGGTTCTTTGAGTGTGTGCTTCTGGTAGGCCTTTTTTTCACCCTCCCCAGGCTCGGAGGCTTTCCTCGAGCCCCCAGGAGGGCAAAAATGGCCTCCCCCAGGCTCCGGAGGCCCCCTGGAGCCCAGAAACAGGCCCATTTCTGGAGTTCTGGAACTTCCAGGAGGACAATTTTTTGCCCTCCCAGAGCCTTCACATGGGTCCTGCACTTACCTGCCATGATGAATTGATATCATGGAGACTCCTGGGAGGGGCGGGGTAGGGTGGGGCAGAGCCAGCTGGTCGTCAGAACTACCAGTTTGGTGAACAATAAAAAATTAACATCCGGTTTGCCCGAACCGGTCCAAAGCAGCTGAATCCCACCTCTGTATATGTGGCTACGGCAGTGGCTGGACCTTTGCAAGGGGGAGACAGGACCATTCTGATCCCTTCCTAAGTCCTTCTCAGCCATGAACATCCAACCCCAAGGACAGGACACAGGGTATCAACTCTAGACCTTCCTAGGTGAAATAACGAAAGAGGCAGTTAGTAGTTTCAATTTGCTGGGACATTAACAATGTTCACATCTTTGGGGCCACTTGCTTGGTTTGGTCCAGTCTGCAGCAGCTGCTTCATGAAGATCAATTTTTCTGGTGGTGGGAAGCCAAGATGATAGGAGAAGCGAGTGCCCCCGTGGAAATAGTTGAAATCAGATTCCAAAAGAGTCAAAACGTAGCTTTCTTTTTCAATCATACTGAAATGAAACCATCCTCAGTTGCAAGCCAACACGATTGCCCTTAAGGTCTAAATTAGCATTCCTGGCTGAAACCCATTGGAAGGGGAATAGTTGGCTTAAATGTCTTTTAATTGTTTCAAAGTATTTCTGATTTTAATATCTCAGTGTTATTTTAACCTGGCTTGATACTCAGCAATAAAATTTGCTTAATAAATACAAGAGGAAGGAAGAAAGCGATGTCTGCAGTTCATGGTACCTGCCCTTAAAACTGGAACAGCAATATAACTGGAGAGAATACATTTATGAAACAAGATAGTCCTGTTCAGATTCTACTGTAGTGTGATCTCTACTGTAGACCCTTTGAGAACTGTATGCAATGAAATTTCATTTTAATGTATGCCACTTAGTGTCCACTTAAAGTGACAATAAACTTTAATTCTATAGCAGGTAATAAGATCCTTCCTTTTACTTTTCTGTCCTCTTCTAATTTCCTCATTGCCATGTGTAGTACCATGTTTCCCCGAAAATAAGACAGGGTCTTATTTTCTTTTGACACCCCCTCCCAAATAAGCCCTTGGCCTTATTTTTGGGAGGTCTTATTATTTTTGAGGTGCAGGAGGCAGTGAGCGTGGTCACCTCATGGCTGCTGCTGTGGTGCAATATTTTTAGGGAAGGCTTATTTTCGGGGGGGACGGCTTATTTTAGCGCATCCATTCAAAAACCCGATTGGGCTTATTATCCGGGGAGGTCTTATTTTCAGGGAAACAGGGTATTTTCCACAAGACGGACACTGGTTATCTATTACCTAATCGACATCTGTTATATAACAGTATTTGTTATCTGAAAGACTCTTTGGTCAAATACTGGATTTAAAAATAATGTACTCCAAAAGGGATGCCAGTGAATTTTGAAGTTGTTCATCAAAGATTAGTACTTGGACAGGGGGCACTGGGGGGAAATAATTTTCCCTATAGTAGTGAGGTTGTTTCTTACTTTTATTCTTTTGAACCCAAAGAGGCTTAGGACTGTCCACTTACACAACAACTCTCTGAAAATTAGCAAAATAGATTCACACTAAATTTAGTGTGACGGTAAAATTTGGCAAAAAAGAATTCTAAATAACTGCATGCTCTCTTAACTTTTCTTTTATTTAGCTTCTATAGACCTACCTTTAAAAAGTATGTTTTTTAAAAAAAACCCAAAGTAGACTTGTTTTGCACCTTCCTTCTTTTTTTTGTCAGCGTTTAAGTGACTACTGACTGTTTCTTACAATAAAAGCACTAGCTTATGCAAATAAAGTGGGTCAACCAAAAGATCTACATAATTAATACCCCAAATAACAATTTTCTATTTGGAATAGTTGAAAATGCCGCTAAATTATAGGCAACAGTGCCAGTTCAATGATGGGGGTGGGGTGGGGGTGGCGGCATAGAGAAATTGGATAAGATGTAGTCATTGAGCCCCATTCTTGAGAAGTCAATCAGTCAGAATAGAACTGGAATGGACCTTAGAGGTCTTCTAATCCAACCCTCTGCTCAAGGAAGAGACTCTAAACCCGTGATGGTGAACCTATGGCACGTGTGCCACAGGTAGAACGCAGAGCCATCTCTGGGGCATACAAGCTGTTGCCCAGGTTAGCTGTATTGTGCATGCGCGTGTGCCTTCCACCGGTCATCTGATTTTCAGGTCTTTGCTGGGAGACGTGCACGCATGCATGGGGAGTGGGGGAATGAATTGCCCCCACCCCATTTTGGGTCCCAGGAGGCTTCAAGGAGGCCTGCTAGCACCAAAATGGGGGTCACGCATGCATGCGCTGGGGGGCAGGGGAGTGGAAGATCATGCGCACATGCACAGGGTGGGGCCTACAGGGAGGATTGCATTATGGGTTTTAGCACACACACACATGCTTCTGGCACACGAGGAAAAAAATGATTTGCCATCACTGCCTCATATAATTTGAGCTAAGTGGCTGGTTACTCTTCCTAAAAACTTCCAGTGATGAAGCACCCACAACTTCTGAAGGCAAGCTGTTCTGCTGGTTAATTGTTCTCATTTCTAGGAAGTTTCTCCTTAATTTCAGATTGCTTCTCTCCTTGATTAGTTTCCATCCATTGTTTGTTGTCTTGCTTTCTGGTGCTTTGGAAAATAAGTTGACCCCCTCTTCTTTGTGGCAGCTCATCAAATACTGGAATTCTGCTATTATGTCACCCCTAGTTCTTCTTTTCTTTGAACTAGCCATACCCAGTTTCTGCAACCTTTCTTCATACATTTTAGCCTCCAGGCCTTTAATCATCCTGGTTGTCTCAACATCTTTTTTATAGTGTGGTAACCAAAACAGGATGAAATATTCCAGGTGCGGTCTTATTAAGGTTTTATAAAGCGGTATTAATACTTCATGTAATTTTGATTCTATGTTTAGACAACTGAGGATTGTATTAGCTTTTTTGGCTGCCACTGTACACTGCTGGCTCATATTTAAGCAATCGTCCACTAGGAGTCCAAGGTTTCTCTCAAAGTTACTGTTTTTGAGCCAAGTTTCACCTAATCTTTACTTATACCTTCGGTTTTTCCTGCTTCCATTGTTCAAATCTTTCAAGATTTTTTTGGATCCTAAGTTTGTCTTCTAGGGCAGGGGTCTCCAACCTTTGCAACTTTAAGTCTGAAGGACTTCAGCTCCCAGAACTCTGGGAGCTGAAGTCCTTCAGACTTAAAGTTGCAAAGGTTGGAGACCCCTGTTCTAGAATGTTGCCTATGTCCTCTGAAAATTTGATGAATTCCCCTTCTATTCCCTCATCTAAGTCATTTATGAAGATGAAACATACTGGGCCTATGACAGAATCTTGTAGTACCCACTGCTTCCTTCCTTCCTTCCTCATAGTTGGAATACCATTAAGGACTACTCACTAAGTACAGTTTGTCATCCAGTTACAAATCCATCTGGTGGTGATGCTGTCTAGCCCATTTTTCTAGCTTTCCAAGAAGTGAGTTGTGGTCTAGTTTGTCAAATGCCTTATTTAAAACTAAGTATATTACATCCACAGCATTTTGCTGGTCTACTAATTTAGTTACTTTGTCCTTTAATGCTTTTTGCCAGGTGTAATTTTGCCTGGGCATAGGTATGATATTCTCATAGCTTGCAGATTAACTACAGTGTTCCAAGTCTAATTATCTGTGTTAGGTAGAAATCCATAGTTTTCTGCTCTCCTAAGCTGTCCCAAAGCAGGAGGCCTCAGGTAGGATTGTCCTCACAGCAAGGAGCAATATGGTGCCTCTTTGACTTCAAGTCTTTAAAGACCTATTCAATCATGGCATCTGTGCTTAACCGGTTCCTAACTCTTAACTCAGCATCAGAAAAGCTGATGCAATGAAGTTGAATCAGCATTGGTATATCCAGTTGAAGACTATGAAAGGGTACACACAGGGCTGAAATTCAGCAGGTTCTGGAGAATCGGTAGTGGAAATTTTGAGTAGTTTGGAGAACTGGCCTCAGAGTGGGGTGGGAATGGAGATTTTGCAATATCCTTCCCCTGGAGTGGGGTGAAAATGGGGATTTTGCAGTATCCTTCCCCTGCCATACCCACCAACCCATGCCCACTAAACCGGTAGTAAAACATTTGAATTTCACCACTGGGTACACGCAAGTCTTTACCACTTTAGGTTTATATAAGGCAGCTAGGAGAGGGCATATCTCTCTTTCCTTGTGTCCGGTATTCATTGCTAAGTTCTCCATGTAGAGTTAAGAAGATTGATTGCTTGTTAGGTATTTGCTACCACATATATTTCTATATATGTTGTATATCAACCACTATTAAATGTCTTAAGTCTCTGTGTGCTGTATTTTGCTCCTGGGTTGTCTCCTAATAGTAGTCATTCTGCAAACGCTCTGACTAAAATCATTGACTTTGATTTAAGTTCACTCCTTAGTAAGCTTCAAAGCAGTTTTTATGTCAAATGTAATGAATACAATAGCCATATGACTCACTCTCTAAGTCAAACACTGATCAATAGGAAGCCTCTCCCAATTATTATCATTTGTTTTATAACGTAGATGAAAGACTGCTTGTTCTTTCTAGTGGAAATTATAAGCCTTCCCAGAAAATGAAAGAAACCTAGGAAAACAGTGCTGTAATTAACAGGGAAATTTTGATATAAAATTTTGTACAAGCAGAAACTCTTCTGTGAGTAGGAACAGAACGATATCCCTGGGATCAACAGAATGTGCCCTTCTCTATCACTGTCTCTACAGGGCAGTATAGGTCCAAAAGGACCATCCAGTAGCAGAGATATCGACAGCAATGTTGGAGCTTATATTATATTATATCATATAATCGCTACGTCAGCTCTGCCCACCTATCATGATTAACTTTTAATCTTTCACCAGTTGTCATTATAGAGGTAAAAAAATAACCACAAAAATCTTCAAGTCAATGAAGAAACTGTGGTAAACTTAAGTTCGTATCCCATCTTCATCTCATTCCTGCACCTTTCACTTCTCTACCAATGTCCAAAAGATGTAATGTTTTCTTATCTTGGGAAAAAATCCAGCATGTAGAAATGATGCTCATTAGTGGTACATGAGACCAGAACAAAGAAGGGTGTCATTAATAGAAGGCCTGGCAGAACATGGTCCTGTGAGAACAAAGGGGCTCTATGGAATCTCATTATGGGAAGTTTTATTAAATTAGGAGCTCTCTATTTCTATTAATTATGCTTAAATCTTTCCTCCCGTAATTTAGGATGAAAGGGAAGGGGGAGGGGAAGGATTAATCAGGTGTAGGAAGTTAGTACCCACCCCTCTCCTAGAAAAATGAAATATTTTAGGAAATATTAAAAGGGAAAAATATTTCCCCTAAAAAGGTGGCAGAAACTCAGCCTCCCCACCCCTTGTCAATGGGCCATTAAGGCCTAGGCAAGTCAATTCTACATAACAAAGATCTACCTCCTTCAGGCAGAGCCATAATAGGAATCCCAAAGCCCTTTCATTACATCATCACCCAGCAAGAGTCAACCAAGGTTGGGACTGCTGAAGGTTCCTACTAGTGAAAAAAGGCTCAGTAGCAGCATTTTCTATGCAGACTTTCCTTCTTGGCCCCCAATAGGAGGAGCCTCCACTGTCCAGGCTTTCCAGAAGCTTGTTAAAATGTAGCTTCTCTAGACTGCCTTATAGCATTGATTAGTGTAGTGTCACTGTTCCAAGATGGCATATATAATTATTAGTATTACTAACAATTAATTGTGTTATAATTTTCTAGCTCCTGGCAATCTTATTCAAAAGAAAGCAATTTTTTCCTGTTTCTTTTATATCTTAAAATATTTATCGAAAGACAATAGGAACAAGGAAGAGAAATCTCAGTACTTTGATTGCTTTCATTTTCCAATCCAGTTTATCATCCAGAGTGTTTTTAGGCAGTGGTTTTTTTCTGTCTTTTGCTCAGAACCTTGTGTGGACTGGTCAGGAGACTGTTCTCTTAACTGATACTTGAGGGATATGATTTTTTTGGGATCAAATACCAAAAATGCTATCTCATTATTCTTGTTGTGTTATTTGAATTTTATACATTACCTATAGTACAAGTAAGATTGAGCCAGTAAATCAGTGAATAAATAAATAAATAAATAAATAAATAAATAAAGAAAGAAAGAAAGAAAGAAAGAAAGAAAGAAAGAAAGAAAGAAAGAAAGAAAGAAAGAAAGAGAAGGAAGGAAGGAAGGAAGGAAGGAAGGAAGGAAGGAAGGAAGGAAGGAAGGACTCTCATCATTAAGGCAAAGACAAGGAAGAAAGAATGAGAAAGTCACCTGGAGGAAGTGCTGGTTGGGTCATGGGAAGTTCTAGGAATTGTGAGGATCATAGCCATGGAGGATTGTGGGAAACTGTTTCTGAGAATCTAGAAGATGAACAAACAAATATGCTACTTCATCATCCTAGCTCAAGGTCTGGAGAGTCACTTTATAATGATGCCAGTGAATGCCCATCCTGCATCCTGTTAAGTGAGATTGCTTCATTGGTGGGACCAGGAAAGAACCAACTATGCCAAATCTAGCAGAGCAGATAAAAACCAGATACTCTCTTAAATACTTAGGGTCCATGCCACATAGGGCTTTAATGGTGACAAGCAAAGAGATCTGGAACAGCGCAACCTTATTATGAACAATTATCTATGCTATATTTCACCTTCTCCTTTAAATTTCAATAGGCTTGGTAATTGGTAGTCACTTATGATGGCTTAAGTCATGCCTCTTCTGCATCGTGTATTAGCTAAAGGTTAGCCTTTTCTAGTGTATAGGTCAATGATGGCTAATCTTTTCTGGACTGAGTGCCTAAAGTGTGCATGTGTGCAAATGAACATGCAAAACCCCAAAAGGCAATGGACAAGCACCCCTCCCCCTGCATGTGCCCACGCATTGCGCCCCCACACATATGCCTGCCTCACGCACGCACCCCACCCCCTGCGCATGTGTGGCAGAGACCTAAAAACCAGCTGGCTGGTGGGAAGCATGCCCACATATGCAGCAGAGCTGAACTGGGGCAATGGTTTGCGTGCCCACAGAGAGGGCTCTCCATGCCACCTGTGGCACGTGTGCCATAGGTTCGCCATCAGCGGTTTAAGTAGTCTTTAGCTTACAACCAGTTGTGACATTCTTAAAGCGGATCATCACCTGACCATTTTATAACTTTTTGGTGGTCATTAAATGCATTCCCATGCTTGTTAAGTGAACCTGAATACCAGTTTTCACCACAAACATTGCAAACCACGGTTATGTGATCACGGGGTGATGTAAACAGACACAAACGCAGGCTGGTTGCTGAATGGCCAAACTGCAGTTGTGACTGAGGGTGGGTTGGTGGTCATCAGAACATTGGAATTGGGTCATAAGTACCTTGGGGAGGGGGTTTCATAACTTTGAATGTTCACTAAGCAATTAGTCATAGAGTGAGGACTGCCTCTGTATCAGATTATATTCTTGGATTATTTCCAGATGCCTACCTAACTCACTATACTTTTCTGTATTGTACATTTTAAACGTTAAAAGAAAAAAAGCTGTGAAAAGATAGATGCAGTGGTGGGTTTCTGCAGGCTCGCACCTACTCGCGAGAGCCGGTTGGTGAAATTTAGAGAACCGGTGAGAGGGGGTTCCACCGACGTACCTGGAAGTAAATCTGGCCCGCCGCTGCCAGTGACCCAACGGGAAGGAAAGGAAAGGAAAGGAAGGAAGAGAGGAAAGAAAGAAAGAAAGAAAGAAAGAAAGAAAGAAAGAAAGAAAGAAAGAAAGAAAGAAAGAAAGAAAGAATTTATCATCACAATTGAGTCCAAAATTTTGGTTGCTAAGCAAGAGCGTTGTTAAATGAGTTTCACCACATTTTAAAAGGGTGGCCACCCCCACCCTGTCACATGACTGCCAAGCCACGCCCACAAAATAGGCCACACCTACAGAGTAGGTTCCAAAAAAAATTGAAACCCACCACTGGATAGATGGATTGCCAATGTAGTGTGACGTTATTTGGATTCATAATAAAATATTGGGAATAATTAAGGCAAAACAATTGCAATATAAAATCATTGTATGACAGCCTTCCTGTTATTGTTTTTTTGCTGAGATGTCGCTCTGAATGTGAAAGCTTTTTCTCGTCTTGGCTTCATTTGCATCTCTTATCACTTGGCTTTAGTCCTCCACATTTGTTTCAGCTGCTGTCATATTTGCCCCAGAGCATCCTCTGTTATGTTTCCTCCATATCCAAGCTTGATTCTATAAATATGCTCTCTGATCCAGTTCTGCCAGATTTCATATTTCATAGACTTTAGGAACTTAGAAAGAATATTATTCAGAAGAAAATGATGTCAAGGAAAAAATAATAATTAGTAGGGATTAAGGATTAGTCTGTTTTCAGAGGCTTAAGTAGCAATAGAAGGTATGCATTACTCAGGATTAACCATGTATTTGACAAGTATTATGAACATGTGGGTAGCTTCCAGGAAGTGAACAGATTTTTTTTCCTTTAGATGAATTTCAGAAGCATGAGGAAGAACTGGAAGTTTGTTAAAGGCACCTCCTTCAAAAAGCCACACCTTTCCACATGGCAGTCATGCCATTTCAAGAAAATGCACGTTTGTGTTAAGCTGGCATTAAAGAGACAGGACAAGGTATAAGGACCTTGATGCAAATTGATGGCATCTCCTTAACACAAACATGTATTTTTCTGAGATTACAGGGCTACATGTGGCAACCTTGGAAAAAGCACTTTTAAAAAGGTGATAGAGGCAATGAGCACACGGTTCTATTTCCAGGGTGTGAATCTGAATGCTGCACATCATTAATTGCTATTATTTACGTTAAAATTCATTATTTCTTTCTCTCTCATATGGTGATTTTATTAAACACGGCAATAAAAAACATAAAAAAACTATACAAACGGAAAAAAAAGAAAAATTAAAAATAGAAAGTCAAGAAAAGAAAAATATAAACATATAAAGTAATGGTTTTTTTCCTTTATCAGAAGCATAAATAATTTTTGTAACTCATCATCTTCCTTTAAAATATAACAAATGATCTCTTCTTCCCATATTTATTTATTTATTAAATGTTTATGCCGCCCATTTCCCCTATATGGTGACTCCCATTTCTTATTTATAAACAAATCCTTAAAATCACTTCTCATTTCACACAAATGGTCAACAAAGACCCATTAAAACCATGATGGCGAACCTATGGCACGGGTGCCACAGGTGGCACGCAGAGTCATTTGTTAGGGTACGTGAGGCGTTGCCCTGTCAGCTCTAGCGTGCATGTCCAGCTGACTTCAGCCTTCTTTTGAGACCATTTCCCACCCTTCCCTGAAGGCTTCAGAGGGCTGAAGGCTCCTGAAGGCTCCAGAGGGGGAAAAAGGACCCTACAAGCAAACCAGAAGGGGAAAGTGCATGCATGTGTGGCAAAACCATGCACGAACACACACACCCTTGCACTCCCTCCACTTTCGGCACATGAGCCAAAAAAGGTTCGCCATCACTGCATTAAGAGATAACAGTGTTATCTATTTTTACCTTGATCAAATATATTTTAACAATCTTGACATTTAATCCCTTCAAATAACACCCTAGAACTTGATTTCTTTTCCTTTTTCTTTGTTCCTTTTTATAAAATTCTTCAAAGCTTTAACAAGTCTGTTTGGTAAATCCAATATGGGAGTTATTCAAATCCTTTAGTTTATTATTGTATATCCCCTTTAATTGTCAAGGCATCAGCTGGTTTCATTTGTATATCCAGTGTAGCATCTATTCCATATCATTCTTGTAGCCTGTCATTTTTCAATCCACATTAAGATGAGGTAAAATTTGTTCATCTTCCATATCATATCTATAGATAAGGAAAATTAACTCTTAAAATTAATTTTTGGGTCCATTGTTCAAAAATATCCTTCAATGTCCAATGTTAAAATATTTTGCTTCCTTCTGTATCAGTAAGCCAAATTTAAGCGTCCTCCTCCTGCAAATGTGATTTCTTTAATTCCTTTTGATTTTGATTTGATTTTGATTTTATTGGATTTATATACCACGCCACTCTCCCAGAAGGGACTCGGGGCGGTGCACAGGAAATTAAAACACGAAAAAGACAATACAAAGAATAAATATATCATAAAATCAATAAAATCCTATTAAATTAGATAATACCTGTGCTAAAATCAATTTAAAACCCCTTATTCACTTAATTTAATTTAAAATCAGTCGATGATATAGTCTCGGAAGTTAGGCCAGGCCAGCTAGGTGAAAGAAGTGAGTCTTTAGGTGTTGGCGGAAGTGGCGTGATGTTTCTAAGATCAGGGGATAGCTCGTTCCAGAGGGCAGGGCCCACCACAGAGAAGGCTCTTCCTTTGGGCGTCGTGAGCCAGCATTGCCCGTCCATAGGCACCCAGAGAAGGCCCTCTCTGTGGGAGTGGATTGGTCGAAGGGATGTGTGGGGTAGGAGGCAGTCTCGCAAATAACTAGGACCCGTGCCATGGAGCGCTTTAAGGGTGATAATCAACACCTTGAAGTGCACCCGAAAAACCACAGGCAGCCAGTGCAGCTCGCGCAGGAGAGGTGTTATATGGGAATGCCGTGAGACTCCCAAGATCCCCCGCACGACCGCATTCTGCACTAGCTGTAGTCTTCGGGTGCACCTCAAGGGGAGCCCCATGTAGAGAGCGTTTCCATAGTCCAGACGGGATGTCACAAGTGCATGAGTGACTGTGTGAAGGTACCCTTAGTGTCCAACCTTCATCCTATTATTTTTAAATCCATAACAAAAGCACCTTCCCATGAGATGGATTCATATAATTTTTTTAAAAAACTTTTAAAAAATCTATCTGGATTTATTTGTAACTTTCTACAATCAGTGTTCTGATCATCCTTTTGCTGTTTATTCCCAAAATATTTTTCCCCATTAGTCTTCGAATTTCTATTTAAAATTTATTTTGCTAAAAACTGAAGGAAACTCAGCTAAGCTGTAAAACCTGTCAATACAAAAGTTCTTAACAGCTGAAAAAAAGAAGTTAATAAGCAGATTTCCAAAAGTGATTACAAAAGCAAATATATGAATCCGATGCCCATAAAGGCACCAATCACAGTTTGAGCAAAAATGGCTTTCCTGCATCTCACAGAGAGCTTTAAACCAGCCAGAGATTGCTGTTTTACAATGCAATGCAATAGCAGAGTTGGAAGGGACCTTGGAGGTCTTCTAGTCCAACCCTCTGCCTAGGCAGGAAACCCTATACCATTTCAGACAAATGGCTATCCAACATCTTCTTGAAAACTTGCAGTGTTGGAGCATTCACAACTTCTGGAGGCAAGCAGTTCCACTAATTAATTGTTCTAACTGTCAGGAAATTTCTCCTCAGTTCTAAGTTGCTTCTCTCCTTGATTAGTTTCCACCCATTGCTTCTTGTTCTGCCCTCAGATGCTTTGGAGAATAGTTTGACTCCCCCTTCTTTGTGGCAGCCTCTGAGATATTGGAAGACTGCCATCATATCTCCCACGTCCTTCTTTTCATTAAACTAGACATAACCCAGTTCCTGCAACCGTTCTTCATATGTTTTAGCCTCCAGTCCCCTAATCATTTTTGTTGCTCTTCTCTGCACTCTTTCTAGAGTCTCCACATCTTTTTTACATCCTGGCTATCAAAACTGAATGCAGTATTCCAAGTGTGGCCTTACCAAGGCATTATAAAGCAGTATTAACACTTCACGTGATCTTGATTCTATCCCTCTGTTTATGCAGCCTAGAACTGTCTTATGAGGAGCAACTGTCTGGAGCACTTGTTGCTAATCTCAGGCCCTTCCTTTGCCTATTTACTCGGACTTTATTCTGCTGTGGCAGCCAGCTTCACTTTTAGTGGAACCATCTTCAGGTTTTCATTTCTTCCCCAATTCCACAAAATTTATTATTTCTCCCCATAATGCAATATATATATATACTGATATATGTCTGTTTTGCTCACTGCTTAGGACAGGGGTGTCCAAACTTGAGAACTTTAAGACTTTTGGACTTCATCTCCCAGAATTCCCCAGCCAGCATCGCTGGCTGGGGAATTCTGGGAGTTGAAGTCCACAAGTCTTAAAGTTCCCAAGTTTGGACACCCCTGGCTTAGGAGGTAGTGCGTAGTGATCAGCTTTAAAACCTCTGTTCCTTATGGCTAGTGGTGTATTAACCATTAAGCTGACTAACCACATATTTAGGGCACCAGGCCCAAAGGGGGCACCAGAAAGTTGAGAAAGAAAGAAAAAACCCAATGAAGATTTGTACAGTATGTACGAAGGAAGGGCACCAAGATTTGTCAGTGCTTAGGGCACCAGTGAGTCTTAATCCTCAACTGCTTATGGTCCAACCCTACAGTTCTTCAAAGACATAATTTTTTCAAATGTAGGGTGTGATGAGTCTATGGAGGGGCACATGACAACTTATGTGTAACTATATCATAATGCAAATGCCCTGGCTTTGTACTTTAGGGTTGCAATTATGTAAGGGGAAACCTATGGGCAATGATGTCATCTCCTGCATGTTGTGATTTTTACATCATCATCATCATCATCTCAGCTTGCTGTGTGGGACTGTCCTCTGTAAAACTGAACACCTGGCTCCTTCTGTTGATCCTGTAAATAGGACATCTTGGTACAAAACATGTACTTACTTGTAGAACAAGAAAGAAATCTGAAGGAATTTCAGAAGTACCAAATGGATTCGTAACTGGCTGACAAATTGTACTCAACAAGTAATCCTTAATGGGTTGTACATGGAAGTAAGCAGTGGGGTACTACAAGGTTCCGTCTTAGGCCCAATACTATTCAATATCTTCATAAACCACTTAGATGAGGGAATAGAAAGAGAACTTACCAAATTTGCAGATGATACTAAGCTGGCAGGAATAGGCAACACCCTAGAAGATAGGCTCAAGATCCAGATGGATCTTGACTGACTTGAACACTGGGCCCTATCTAACCAATAAAATTCAATGTAGAGAAAAGTAAAGTGTTACACTTAGGCAAGAAAAACCAAAAGTACACATACAGACTGGGTGAAACTAGGCTTAATAGTAATTGTGAGAGGGATCTTGAAATCCTTAGTGAACAGCCAGCTAAATATGAGCCAGCAGTATGCAGTGGCAGCCAAAAAAGCCAACACAATTCCAAACTGCATTAACAGAGAGATACAATCAAAATCAAGTGAGGTGCTAATACCACTCTATGAAGCCTTTGTAAGACCACACCTAGAATACTGTATCCAGTTTTGATTACAATGCTATAAAAAAGATGTAAAGATTCTAGAAAAAGTGTAGAGAAGACCAATGAGGATGATTAGGGGACTGGAGACTAAACGTATGAAGATCGGTTACAGGAACTGGATATGGCTAATCTAGTGAAGAGAAGGACCAGGGGAGACATGATAGCCATGTTCCAATATTTGAGGGGCTGCCACAGAGGGGAAGGGGTCAAGCTATTTTCCATGGCACTTGAAAGCCAGACAAGGAAAATGGATGGAAACTGATCAAGGAGAGATTCAACCTAGAAATGAGAAATTTTCTAACAGTGAGAACAATCAACCAATGGAACAGCTTGCCTTCGGAAGCTGTGGGAGCTTCATCACTGGAGGCTTTCAAGAAGAGATTGGACTGCCATTTGTCGGAAATGATGTAGGGCCTCCTACTTGGGTGGAGGGTTGGCCTCGATGACCTACAAGGTCCCTTCCAACTCTGTTAATCTGTTAATCTAAAAAAGTATTTCCCATGAAATATCGAAACCAATGAACATGGACCTGGAGCATGGACCTGTCTCCAGAACCTGCCCAAAGTGGCAACATTGAGTGGGACCTGGCCTTGCTCAATGACCTTTCCTCATGATGGTACTTGTTGGTAGCCCTCTTTCTAGTAGAATAGGTAGATGCAAGAAAACCAGTACAGCTGCTACAATTAAGGTTGCCAGGCCATTCTGGTGGTGATATGAATACCAAGTGAAGAAAATATGCTAGAATAAGCAACTTATTTCCCTTCATTGCAAGCTGCCCTGCCCCTGCTATTAGTAAAATTGTCCTTAAACATGAAGCAGGTTATTCAGTTTCAGAGTTTTTGACAGTATGGTAGAACTTCTAGAGAAAGGAAGTAGATCGGTTCAGAGATGATGATTGTTTCAGAACTAAACAGAAATGGTGGAGGTTAAGAAATGGCTATCTCTGATTTTCCTCTCCTGCCCCACATTTGTGTACCAAGAAGGGAATGAGAGGCTAGAATCCCACATCAGTGGAGTACAGTTGAACGTACGTGCAATTCCTAATGCTCCTCTTTACCTCGGGCTTGGAATTGTAATGCATAATTATTTTTTTCTTTTGATCAAAAGAAACAAGCCCTCTGTGAATCAGTGAGTGTTTTGCAATTAGTCATAATGTAATGGCATGCCTAAATTGCAGAGAAACCTAATTAGATTTCAGTAACCTACATTTCATTTCCTAGATTAGTTCAGGGTAGTTCAAAAGCCACTTTAATTTGCTCGTTATTTTCCCTAGAGATCAGTGTTTGAGCTTCGTCAGATTTCTGTTCAATGCATCAGGCTCCTCTTGCCCCATACTTGATCTCAGGGGCTTGCCATCTTCATTTGGCAGGCCCCGCCCTCTGGAATGACCTCCCCCCAGACCTCTGCACTATCACCGACCTTCGCCTCTTCCGCTGGACTCTAAAAACATATTTCTTCCATATGGCATAGCTGCTACAACCATGTTATTTTAGAGTTGGGTTTTAAATTAATTGTCTCCTCTTTTAGCACGGGTGAAATGATTTAATTGTAGTTTTAAATTTTAAATTTTTGTATAATTTTGTATTGCTGTATTTTTGGATTTTAAATTCCTGTGCGCCGCCCTGAGTCCCTTTGGGAGATAGGGCGGGATAGAAGTCTAATAAATGAAATGAAATGGAATGAAAATTTCAGTTGTCCAGAGAGGCAGGATAGAGACAAATAAGAAATAAGAAATACAGGTAGTCCTCGATTTATGACCACAATTGAGCCCCAAATTTCTGTTGTTAAGTGAGACATTTGTCAAGTGAATTTTGCCCCATTTTATGACGTTTCTTGCTACAGTAGTTTAAGTCAATCACTGCAGTTAAGTTAGTAGCATGGTTGTTAAACGAATCTGGCTTCCCCCTTTATTTTACTTGTCAGAAAAAGGTGATCATATGATCCCGAGACACTGTAACCATCATAAATATGAGTCAGTTGCCAAGTATCTGAATTTTTATCACATGGCCATAGTCATAAGTGTGCAAAATGGGCATAGGTCATTTTTTCCAGTGCCGTTGTAACTTTGAACAATCACTAAATGAACTGTTGTAAGTTAAGGATTACCTGTTATAGACATGTACAGCATACTTACAAATCACAAAAAGAAGCATTCATTATTACCAACCTTCCTTGAAGTATGCTGATTACCTATCATAAACTTCACTTCCATTTTCAATTAGCTATCAACAAGGCTCAGTGAAACTATAATAAACTAAGTGAAACAGCCAGTAAGCTGCCATACTTGAAAATCAATATGAATTAGAGACAAGGGCAGAGACACAAAGAAATTCCAGGTTAATTTATTCCTTTATATCAGCGTTCCCCAATCTTGACACCATCTGGGTATGTAAATATCAACACTCAGAAGTTTCAGAAATGGATATGCTGGGTGGAAATTGAGAAGTTTGAAATCCACATATTTGGAAGATGCCTGATACGTTGACTTTCCTTCAAGGTGTTCCCTATGACACACTTCATTCCGTCTCCCTTTAGGTTTACAACAGGTTGTTGAGGTATGTTAAGCTGATAAGTGTTCCATTTAAAAAATTAAAAGTGATAATGCAGCACTTTTTATTGAATTAGTAACTGATGTCAAAAGAAAATGCATTCTCTTGCCATTCCTAGATATCTGTTCTGACTTAGGCTTCCCCAAAAAGCAAGAGGCAGAGTCCAGATCCCGACAAAACCCTTTTATTAAACAAATGTGAATTCCTCTCATTCACATTCAGCAAGGCCTGACAAACACTCTTTTAGAGGAATATTTATGTTCTTATCTATCTTGGAAAGCTGCCATGTAAATATTTTCCAAATGAGGTGCTGTGCAAGGAAAGACTGGGCACAGAGTCTCTGAGATTCACGGACAGATCTTCACACTCCTGGAACGAATCTAACGAATGAATGAATGGTTTCCTGCAAAAGCCCACTTCCCTTTAGCTCCTCTTTTATTTCCTATGGGAGGGGCCAATCACCATCCACCTGTGGCTTTACTCCCACGTCTACCCTGATTTCTGAGTTGCTCTTTTCTTCTGGCAGCTCTGTGCATGCACAAACTGGGAACAGGCTCTAGCTTTTTCTCTGCCTCACTGCTTTCTAGCTCTGCAGGCACCTGATCACTGCCAGATGGTCTCGACCCTGTCTCTGCCTCCGACACAGAGCCCTCAACTGAGACTTCCTCAGCCTCCAGGACTGGCCCATCTCCTCCCCAACCTCCTCACTGTTCGACTCTGCTGCCAGCTCTGCTGGCGGGTCACAACACTATCATAATCTTTAAAAAATACTACTTTTATATATTGAATATGTCAACACTTTCCCAGAAAGAAAACAAAAGGAAATAAGAGCTTTGCCCACAAACAAATAACTGGCCTTGGTCCGGATTTGTTATAGTGTCTTGTTCATCCACATATAGAAGTAATTGGTGCTACAGACTGATGCATGTACACGAATCAACCAGCTCAGTATATCTTGTTCATCCTGTATTTTCACACCACAAAATCATGTGGTTACCTTTTTTTACCCTCCAGCCTGTGTTTAAATAAGATCTTACAAAACACCTTAAAGGACAATCCTGAAGGGGGAAAAAATTGTGGACCCATCGTATGAGAAATTAAAGTCAAATCCTATTCAAGATAAGTTTTACATCACATGATCTTTAATTTTGTTCTCTGTTTTGATACCGTTGGATCAGATGCTGCAATGGTCACTTGCATTTATACATTTTAACTTGTGGGCTGAATGTGCATTTTAATAATTATGAAGTGTTGTGTTGGCAAATTTTTGTATCTGGTGTTCTAGTAATAGCACTAGATTTGCTCTGAGCGCATCCAGATTGTTATTGCTGGTCGTCGTCATCACTATGGCAAGCAGGTGAAATTCTTTGGCCTTCAGCCGACCCATCCTTTGATGCTAAGTTGGGCATTTGGGATAGCTACAGCATAATTAAAGAATAAACCAATTAGCAAAGAATCTGCTCTTCCACTTCTGCAGGTGTTGTAAAATCAATAACTTTGCTCTCAGCTGAGTAAATGGATTAATGCTGATTTCAGCCTTTTACCAGCAGTACAGTACCAGGAACTTGGGTTTGGAAACCCTTTTGTGAGTGCAGATCAGAGGTGGTATTCAGCGGGTTCTCTCTGGTTTGGGCGAACCGGTAGTGGCGGCTGTGAGAGGCTTCTCCCACCCCCAACATAATGTGCAACCTTCTGTGCATGCTCAGAAGGAGGCTGGTGTGCTAAAATTTGCAAACCGGTAGGGAAGGTAAGTGAATCCCACCACTGGTGCAAATGGCATTGAATTTCTCCCCATTTGTGATCAAAGGATCTTCATTCACAAAACCTTCTTTAATCTTACAATGCTAAAAAAAAAATCTGTGATTTCCAAATATACCAGTTGCTTTCACATTCAGGTACCCTTGAGGTGCACCCGAAGACTGCAGTTAGTCCAGAATGCAGCCGCACGAGCAATTATGGGAGCCCCTAGGTGCTCCCATGTAACACCGCTCTTGCGTGAGCTGCACTGGCTGCCTGTGGCCTTTCGGGTGCGCTTCAAGGTGCTGATTATCATCTTTAAAGTGCTCCATGGCACTGGACCTAGATATCTACGGGATCGCATCCTACCCCATACATCCCTGCGGCCGGTTCGCTCCCACAGAGAGGGACTTCTCCGGGTGCCGTCCACTAGGCAATGCCAGTGGGTGACGCCCAGGGGAAGGGCCTTCTCTGTGGCGGGCCCAACCCTCTGGAACGACCTACTCCCCGAACTCAGAACGACCACGGACCTCCGTTCTTTCCATCAGAAACTCAAGACTTACTTTTTCCAACAGGCCGGCCTGGCCTAACTCTACCTAGCCTTTAGCCTGACATCAAATTGTTTTAATTGGTTTTTAAGGGTAATAGTTTAATTTATTGTAAATTTTAGCACAGGGTTAATAATTTAATTTGATTTTAAATTTTGTATATTGTCATGTTTATATATGATTTTTTAATTTCCTATGCACCGCCCCGAGTCCCTTTTTGGGAAAGGGAGCGGTATATAAGTTTAATAAATGAAATGAAATGAAATGAGATTGCTAAGCCAACAAACAAGAGCAACATAAATGTGCATTTACATGTATTCTAATGCAATTAAACAAAAGATAACTATGTCTCTTGTCTGTTACATATCAAGATGTAATGATATGAGGGAATGACCTTGGGATACAGGGAGAAGAGATGCAGCAAAGCAAACAGACAAATAAAGGGAAACAGCCCATAGCAAGAACATGGGCAAGGCAAGTGGCTCTGAAGAGACTCTCCCTAGATCCTTGGGATGTAAGGGGGGCAGAGATGCAAGATTAATGCAACTTTACATTAAACTACAATTAGCTCATCTGGCTGCTTCCTATCTGATCTATCTGGCAAGGCTGACATAAAGCAATTAATTCTGTCATTGTTTACGTATCTATTTCAGTGCATCTCAATTTAGAGAAGTTTAAGATGTGTTCCCAAACCAACAACCTAAACAAGTCACAGAATCCTGTGTTTGCTAAGATACACTTCCTTTCTCTGTGGCTTCTTAGCTTCATGGAAAATATCTTCCACATAACAGGAAAAGGAAAAGATGATTTTTCTGGGCATGTGAATTCTGCATTCTTTGAGCATCTCCAGATAAATTACAGTTGCTCAGGAAGAACTAGACCACCTTAAACTGCTATGGCAACTCAGGAACGATATTACAGGAAGTTAAGTTTCTTTTGTCCTCAGTCCTACATATGATATGCTTGTCAGTTCTCTCCACCCTTCTCTGAGGAGAAATTCCCTTTAGGATGTAGATGAGGTAATATGTAATTTTCATACGCAAACCTGTACAACAAGAGATGATTCTGTTTGAGAGTCTTTTATGCATACAGTCAGGATTTCCTGAGAATCTCAGGAGACGTGTAAAGATTTTAAAACAGATTCTTTACGTTACCTTTTCTATGGGTTGAAAAGCTACCCTTGTAAATGTGCTGATCACATAAATAAATTAATCGCCAGCCCTGGGCACTTAGGCAAACAATGTGCAATTATATTAAAATTGGGCAGTGATATGAGCTAACAGATGCTGAATAATGGTGCTGTATCTACAGTAGGAAAGATGCGTACAAATAATAAGGCAGGCATTTCATTTCCTTCATCTATATAAATAAAAATGTAACAATAGTTTGTTGAAAACCGCTAATCTCAGAAAGTACTGGACCAATCGCTTCCAAATTTTCACACAATGTTCCTTTGAAGTACAGCAACAATGATATGTATAGATTGTGTGGATGTCGCACCTGTGCCAGGTGCACGCCACGCAAATGTAAAAGGGTGGATCTTCTGAGTTTTTCCCTCACTCGCCCCCCCTCTCTTTCCTGGCTCCTCCCACCCGGCTGCTTCTTCTGCTTCATCACGTACACATGTAGCGCTGTGCACTGACGTCCTTCCCCTGCGCTTCTATGTCATCATCATAACGGTCGCCTCCTCAACAACCACAGACGCTGCTAACAATAATGCCACCCCATGTACACTTATCGTCAACAACCCCCGCTGCTGCCCTCCTCCTCCTCCAGGCCTCCACCCTCCTCACCTCCGCCATCGCTGCTGCCCTCTTCCTCCTCCAGGCCTCCGTCCTCCTCCTCCCCCACGGGCCGCACACAAGGAAGTGGTGAGCAACATTTCTTGCCGCCTCCACCACAGCCACTCTCCTCCCCACCTCCCAGGATCTACTGGTAAAGTAGAGGGATAGAGATATAGAGGGAGGTATACAGTAGTTAGGTAGGTAGGTAGCTATAGTGATATACACATATAAATGCATTAGTTAGATAGGTAGATAGTTAGGTACAGAGATACAGACAGACAGGGAGACATACAGTAAGTAGGTAGGTAGGTAGGTAGGTAGGTAGGTAGGTAGGTAGGTAGGTGGATGAAGAGAGAGGGGAAAACTCCACCCTCGGGTTGTGTCCCTCCTGACTGGGCCACAGCAATGCGTGGCAGGAATGGCTAGTCCATAATAAGCTTTCTAAGGGGTTCCAGAGTTTCTCAATACATTTGTTGGAAGCAATCAGAATATGACAATATAGTGTGTGTGCCTTTTACTTTACAAGAATCCTGAGTTGAAATAAATGGTACAGCAAAGAGGAGGGAAATCTCTTCAAATGAGGGGAGATGATCCTGGTACTTACTTACAGATTCAGGATTCCAGACAGAATGAATGGGTTTTAGGGCAGATAGCATTAAGGTATCTCAGTGTTTCTCAACCTCAGCAATTTTAAGCCATATGGACTTCAACTCTCAGAATTCCTCACTGTGGAATTCTGGGACTTGGAATTCACATAGCCTTACACAGTAGCATTCTGAGCAAAAAAAAGTAAACAGAATATCAGATTCTTACCCCCTCTAGCCTTAGCAAAGCACTTTCGTTTTGAAGAAGGAGAAATGTTCTTGATAGTTAAGATTAATATGGGCATATCTGTTTAGCTCAGTTGTTCTCAGTCATTTCTTCAACATGGATCCCTTTAAATACCTTTTGTGGCCATGGACCATGGCCACAGACCCCCAGGACTTAAGATTTCATCAAGCCTTCATGGACCCCCTATGAAGACATAGTGGGCCTCTGCAGGAGTGTGTGGACCACAGGCTGAAAATCACTGGTTTAGTTTTTAAAATGAAATATCAAATTACATTGTTTTAAGGTAAAGGTAAAGGTTCCCCTCGCACATATGTGCTAGTCGTTCCCGACTCTAGAGGGCAGTGCTCATCTTCATTTCAAAGCTGAACAGCCAGTGCTGTCCGAAGACATCTCCATGGTCCTGTGGCCGACATGACTAAATGCTGAAGGCGCACGTAACGTTGTTACCTTCCCACCAAAGTTGGTTCCTATTTTTCTCATTGCATTTTTACATTCTGCTAGGTTGGCAGAAGGTGGGACAGGTAACAGGAGCTCACTCTGTTACGTGGTTTTAGGGATTTGAACCACTGAACTGCCAACCTTGAGACTGATTTGAAATAATAGAAATAGGATACAAGAATGATATGGAGAAAGATGTGACTATATAGAATATATACAAATGAAACCGGCTTCTATTTTCATAATTAAATGGATATACAAATAGGAAACTAATAGAATGACTTGGATAACTTTCCCATCATTGATTTATAACAGAAACTTGTTAAAGTTTTGAAGATTTTTGTGAAAAAGGAGAAAGAAAAAAAATGAAAGAAAAAAAATGAATCAAATTGTAGGACATTGCTTGAAAGGATTAAAGGTCAAGATTGTTAAAAGTACAAGTAAGGAATATAATGTTGGTTTATTTGATCGAGGTTGCAAGAGATATACAAGAGGTATTGTTATTTCTGATAATCCTTACTGGACCTTTGCTGAATGGACTGAATGATGAGAGATCTATAAAGATTTGTTTATAGATGAGAGATGAAATACGAGAACAATAGAAAATTTGTTGTAATTTAAGAGAAATTGATAATTTACTAAAATTGTTACAATGAAGGGTGAACTCATTTCTCTCTAAATTGTCATTTTCATTACCATATTCTTATTTTTCTTTCTTTTCTATTTTGCTTTTTTTTGGTGTACCTTCTATTTTTTCTTTTTATTATTTTTGTTTTCTGAGATTGTGTTAGTTTTATTAGAGCTGTGGTGGATCAGTAATTAGAATGCATTATTGCAGGCTAATTCTGCCCACAACCAGGAGTTCAACCCTGACCAGCTCAAGGTTGACTCAGCCTTCCATCCTCCCCAGGTGGGCAAAATGAGGACCCAGAATTTTGGGGGCAATTTGCTGACATTGAAAACTTCTCAGACAGTGCTGTAAAGCACTATGGAGCAACACATAAATCTAAGTGCTATTACTATTGCTATTTCTTTAATTATAGTGCTTAATAAAATTACTGTTTAAAAGTGGCAGCTTGTTCTATTTATTTTTTACGGAACTGTAGAATACATTATAAGGAAGGCGAGAAGATCAGAAGTGCTATTCAGCAGGTTCTGACCAGTTCTGGAGAACATGTAACAGAAATTTTGAGTAGTTTAGAGAACCGGTAAACACCACCTCTGACTGGCCCCGCTCCATTTATTCTCTGCCTCCCGAGTCCCAGCTGATTGAAAGGGAAAGTAGATTTTGCAGTAGCCTTCCCCTGGAGTGGGGCGAGAATTCAGATTTTATAGTATCCTTCCCCTGCCACGCCCACCAAGCCACGCCCACAGAACCAATAGTAATTTTTAAAAAATCCCACCACTGGAGAAGATGTCCCCCACACTTCAGTAGCCTTGAAGAAGATTCCACTTATTGCAGGATATTGGCAGATTGTCCTTTTGAAACCATTCCTTGTAGGTTTTTTTGCTTTTGCTTTGCTCCTGTGGGCATGCTTCTTGTTCTGGTACTCCTTCCATCTTGCCATTCTATATTAACTATAAATTTTCAGAAATACTGCAATAAAAGTATGAATAGATATGTCAGAGAAGCAAATCATGTTGCTTTATTGTAGGGGAAATTTAGATTTGGTTAGATTCCCAAATCTAATGAAATTAAGACTGTAACATCCAGGACCCCCCAATAGTGTGATATCTGGAACATTTAGAGTAGTGGCCCCCAACCTTTTGAGCACCAGGCACCAGTTCTGTGGATGGAGATTTTTCTGTGGACCAGAGCAGGCATGGTTTCATGTGCTCCTTGCATCCTATGGATGGGACTTTGGTTGTTTGCGTGGATTGGTTTCTGGCATGCCTTGGCCTGGTGCCAGTCCATGGACCGGGGGGGTTGGGGACTCCTGATTTAGAGTGTCGCCCCAGACATCTGGTAGGCACTTGATGGGGAAAACCATCTAAGAATAAGTTGTCTCCAGATCTCAGCACTTTTTAAATGATAACTACAGTTTGGTTTATCACCTAAGAAATTAGAAACCCAAGGTCATATGAAAGTAAAGCATTTCCAGGTAACCAATAAAGGCATTTCTTGTTGTAATGTTATGTGGAAATGACAGGCTGAAGAGCCATAGCCAAGCAAACAGTCAGATAAAGGGCAATTTGGCCTGCAACAGGAATATCCAAGACCGAGTGGCTGTGGCTTCCGGCGTCGCGATATAGCCAGTTAGTGCCATCTCTGGCTATCTGGGGTGAGTCATTGGCCCCCACAGAGAGGGCTCGCAACTTGGGCGTCCTCCTGGATTCTTGGCTGTCTTTAGACGATCATATGACAGCCGTGGCCAGGGGGGCTTTTCATCAGGCCGCCTGATATGCCAGTTGTGCCCCTTTCTGGATCGTGACGCCCTACGCACAGTCACTCAAGCCCTCGTCATCTCCTGCCTGGACTACTGCAACGCTCTCTATATGGGGCTCCCCTTGAAGTGCATCCGGAGGCTCCAGCTAGTTCAGAATGCAGCTGTGCAGGGGATTTTAGGGGCCTCTAGATGCTCCCATGTAACACCTCTCCTGCGCGAGCTGCACTGGCTGCCTGTGGCTTTCCGGGTGCGCTTCAAGGTGCTAGTAACTACCTTTAAAGCGCTCCATGGCAAAGGACCTGGTTACTTGCAAGACCGCCTCCTGCCAAATACCTTCCACCGACCAATCCGCTCCCACAGAGAGGGCCTCCTCAGGGTGCCGTCGGCCACGCAATGCCGGCTGGCGACCCCTAGGGGGAGAGCCTTCTCTGTGGCAGCTCCTGCCCTCTGGAATGACCTACTCCCTGACCTACGCACAATTATGGACCTATGCCTCTTCCGTCGGGCCCTGAAAACCCACCTATTTCGTGCGACTGGCCTGGCGTAGTTTTTAATTGTTTTTACTAGGGGTTTGTATTAGGATTTTAGAGCAGGCTTATTTGTTTAATATATTTTAGTGTATTTATTGTATTTTTTGTTTTTATTGTTGATTTTATTGCTGCCTGTTCACCCCCCTGAGTCCCGCTAGGGAGAAGGGCGGTATACAAATGTGAATAAAATAAAATAAAATAAAATAAATAAATAAATGTGGAGGGAGCAAGTGGCTTACAAGAGACACTTTCTAATTTCTTTTACCTGTAGAAGAGATGGGTGGTGAGATAAGAGAGATGTATTTTCAGATTTGCAAGATGCTGTTAATGTAACCTTACAATAAAGTAGGGTTACCTTATCTTGCCATGTGTTCTGTTTGCTCACAGGTCAGTTTAATGCCATTACACTTTTTTTATTGTTAATCTTATTTTAGAAACTGGGATTGGGTTTTATGTATAGTAGCTTCATCCTTCCAATTCACCAAAAACACTGAATAAATTAAGTTTGAAACTTCAAAAGGACTCTGTGATTTGTATAAAAGGACAAGACCGAATAAATTTTCATTGGAGGAAACAGACGATGAATGCTAAAAGCATACTTCATAGAAACCCTCCTTTGATGCAATTCCTTTTGGAAAGAACTAACCTTTGCAGAAAAGTGATAGAACGGGAGGAAGGATTTGAGATTGACACTCCTGAACAATCGATGTTACATTAAAAGGAACAATGCTATTTTTATGGTGATAGTATAAGTCAACCGAGCAAAATTAAAAGGCATCTATTTTTGTATAATATGAACTGCGTAAGCTGCAAGAAAAGGTAATTGATATATTCAAGAAACAATAATGGCAATAGACGAAGTATTAACTTACTCTAAACATCTGTGGCACTTTTAATAGTCCGAGCTACGGTTTTCCAAAGAAATAATATAGATTTGTTCAGGAGCTTCACTATCAAGGTGGACTTGCTTCTTAGGCAGATGTCAAGCGGCAAAAAGCAATGCAAATTGTTGGAGGACAAATCTTATGTGCCGCATGGCTGTCCATTATCCCTCTAAATAAACAGCCGGATGCAGCTGCAACAGACCATACTATATAATGACATGTGCTTTGCTTCAGCTGTCTATTCTGGTTAAGTACTCTGTCTAGCCCAGAGGTTCCCAAACTTGGCAACTTTAAGACTTGTGGACTTCAACTCCCAGAATTCTCCAGCCAGCTATGCTATGCTGGCTGGAGAATTCTGAGAGTTGAAGTCCACAAGTCTTAAAGTTGCCAAGTTTGGGAACCTCTGGTCTAACCCCATCTTGTTCTTTTGTCTTAAGCAGCAAATTTCCCTGGCCCATTCCTTTCAATTCTAGCTGCCAAAGATGAAGAGTGTCTGCTTCATCCACAGTCTCTCCATGGGTAGTCGAAGAGGCTTTACAATTGGGTATGGCAGCTGTGTGTTTAGAGTAGGCTTCCCACTATCTCTTCCATTATTCACACACTGTTCCAGGAGGGAGGGGAAGGATGAGAGAAATGGGCCAAGGGCCAAGAACCCATGGCAGTTCCTTGCTCAGGCATTGGCATAGCTTAAGTAATGAATACATAACAAATGCATCAAACCTTTGGAGGGAATCTGGATACACATTAAGCAATTTTTCTTTAACTTCTTGAAGCAGCCTAGATGAAGGTGCAGATAGAAGAGATATTTCCTGCTTTAAAAACCTAGGTTTTCCCTCAGGCCTTAGGTTAAATGGATGACTTGAGTTGGTGGGGGATATGGATAGATGGTTTTATTTGTTTGTTTGTTTGTCTATATATTTATTTGATTTTTATCCTACCTTTATTACTTTCAAGAATAATTCAAGGCAGCAAAGATACCTAATACTCTTTTATCTTCCTATTTTCTCTATATCAACAACCCTGTGAGGTGGGTTGGGCTGAGAGAGAGTCCCCCCAGACATCGTTCATTGCCCACCATACTATTGTTCTTTTAATTTGGTGTAGCTGGCCAGAGTTGGACAACCTAGAAATTCAAATAAAGAAATAGCAATGGCAATAGCACTTAGGCTTGTATACCACTCATAGTACTTTACAGCTCTCTCAAAGCGATTTTACAGAGCCACCATATTGCCCCCAATAATTTGGGTCCTCTTTTTATCGACTTCAGAAGGATGGAGGGCTGAGACAACCTTGATGTGAAGCTCCCAAGAGAAAACCCCAATTAATTCACGGCCTCAAGATAAAGTTCAAAAAAACCATCCATTTATTAGGGTTAGCATCTTGACTGAACTTCTGTGTAGCCAAGAATAAAAGTTATTTGATGGCTTCTGAACTTTACCCCCCTATGTCCCCTCCCCTCTGCCTGTCATAAATCACGTTCCCCAATTAGCATCAAAAGTAAATCTATGCATGCGCAGTCACAGGTCATCCTGAGATTCCTTTTCCGACCAAAGGAACGTCAAGAATTTTCACTTTGTTAGGGCAGTCTGATAATCATCATGGCAACGCTGGAATGTTGACACTTGAATTGTTGAGACTGAACTGTTGGCAGCCAGCAGTCAGCAGAAGTAGCTTGCAGCGGTATATTCCAGCCACTGCGCCAATATGGCTGATAAGGTTGAAAATGTGAGTTAAGGGACAGAATACACCCATTGTGTAACATAGTCCCATCTTTCTTACATCTTGTGTGTCCAAAATTTGAACATTCTTGGTAAAATAAGATAATCCCAAACACATATGAATACAAATTTGTTTGAACCAGCTTCTCTCTGTGTTGTTTTAATGGTAAACTGAATGGATGAAAAATATGAGTATGTGCTTGCATTTATTTATTTGAACTAGCTTATCTCTTGTTGCTTTTATCCATACAGCCAAGCTGTATGGATAAAAAAGGTGAGTTTGTGTGTGTGTGTGTCTTCTTTATTGCAGCCTAAGGAACCTAAGGAGGTAGAATATGTGAATTCTGAATATGGAAAGAACGCAGTAAGGATCCTGTACGTTAGACGGGAAGGCCAGATGCACTGCATTAAAGAACTGGCAATCTCTGTACACATCAGACTCAACACTGTGAATGAATACTTGAATGCCGACAACTCCAGAGTCATCCCTACAGACACCATAAAGAATACAATTGAAGCACTGGCCAAATGCAACGGGGTAGGTTGCAAAACCATTCATCTTATTTTACAGCTAGAATTGGATTGCATTTCCTCTTTTTTTGTCATTTACAGAATCCATCTTCAGGCAAAGCAATAAACAAAAAGACATGGTGCTATGTAGAAGAAAGTTTCTAAATTAGATGTGGTGGCATTTTGTGTTACCTTGCTTGGGCTTTCTAACAAAAACTTAAAAGCATACCTTGATTGTCTAATCTGCAGTTCCTATGATTAGGATATATTTATTTTTAAAATGGATCATCACTAATATTTGTATAACAAGACAAAATGTTCAGGCTCTAAATAATTCAGAATTCAAAGAGCAGCAGGATACAGGTAACATTATGAGATGCTGTCTTTTTTATAATACAAACTTCAGCTAAAGAGAAAGGAATGAAATGAACTGAAGGCAGAAGTCAAGATTTAAAGTAGCCAAGAGGTTTTAGTTCTATGAACTCAGGGTTCAGAGCTCTTTTTAAAAAAAATCCTATATAAAATTTACTTTTATTTTAAAACAAATGCTAAGAATTTCAACAATAGCTTATAAAGGCCAGTGGGTGGTTAGGAGTTGTAGTTCATATTTTGTGGATGTCATAATTTCTCATGAAAATTGCCAGTAAGTCAAATCTGTTATGATGCATAAGGTAAAACCTTAATTCTAAACACTGATTTGAAGCTGGAACCTGATCATATCTAACACCTTTTCCCTTTAGATCAAAACAATAGAGGAGTTCGGGCTGGATATCTGCAACCACTTCATTAATACCTTTTGCCACGTGGTGTACTGCAATGCCTTTATCCAAGAGGTTCCCTGGCAGCGCCTAGAAAAGGTACAATGAAGCATACATTTGGGCCACATTTCCTGCACAAAGCTAGGGAAGGGACAATGACAGGGAAGAAATATGGTCTATTACGAGGGCAGGGAAGGTTTTAGTAGGACAATAGCTTGGCAAGGAGAGAAACAGTTCATGGGGAGTGAGCTCTTTCATTTATTTGTATGAATTCCAAATGCAAAGTTACATGGTTTATTTGCAACTTCAATATGTTATCCTTAATTTCTAGGACAATATTCCCCACGCCCATGCTTTTCTCTACAGTTCTGAAGGAATTCGATTTTGTGAAGTGGAACGGACTCAGGACAGTAAGGAAATGATTTCAATTCTTTTAGTAGAAACATTAGGTTCATATTTGCAATGGTAGCTTGTAAGCAAGATAAACCCGCTCGTGTTATTCTTGAAGACCAGACAGAGCCAATATTAAAAAGTAAGTAACAAAGCAAATACAGACTTGTACCCTTTTCTTGAATATATGAAGTCAGTTCTTACATTCTCAGCAGTGAAAACTTCCCTGTGTGACTTTGGCTGTCAACTTTCTCTCAGCTCAATGTACCAGTGGTGGGTTTCAATTTATTTTACTATCAGTTCACTCGTGCGCTTGTGCGCGCTCGCATAATACTTCTGCGCACGTGCAGAAAAGTCTGGGTGGATGGGCGGAGCCTTCTGCCACCGCCGCTACCGGTTTTCCCGATCCAGGGCGAACCGGCAGAAACCCACCACTGCAATGTACCCCATAAGGTTGCTGGTCTGGGAAAAAGTTGGAAGAGATATTGCAAGGTATTCTGTCTTGAGATGGGAAACCAACCAACCAACCAACCAACCATTCAATCACCCAAACAATATATTATAACCCTCTATCTTGTTGTAAAATCTACAAGTCCTTCAGAAGCTGCCAGTAAGATACTATGGGATTTATCCAATATGGTAATTTTAATATAGGTAGTCTTCAACTTATGACTTTAATTGTATCTGGAATTATGGTCCTAGATTGTTGTGGGTCATTAAGTGACTGGACCTGATTTTGCAATCTTTTTAGCAGAGGTTTTAAGTAAATCAATTTTATCCAGAGAGCCAGAAACCAGAAGTAAAAATGCCATTTCAAGACTGTGGGATGTTGCAAATGGCTGTAATGGTGAGCCAGGTGCCAAGCACTCAAGATCTGATCATGTGTCCATTATGTGTGTGCGTACATGTCTATCTGGCAGTTTTAACTTCAAAACTGGCTGGAAGTAGCTTTTGGGAGCTTTGTTGTAACTTTGAATGGTCATTAAGTGACTGATTGTAAGTCAAAGATTGCCTGTCTTCAACCTTGAAAGTGTAATGTTGGTAATCTTTTAAAATGCTATTTTAAACTATGAAATAATTTGGTTCTTAAAGATGAATAAATCTGGATATCAATAAAAAAAAAAAAACATAAGTAAACATATCAACTGCACATGGGCAACAGAATCCGCAACAGGCTACAGTCCCTGTTGGTGACAATTACTCGGCAGTTGTGATATTTGAAATCAGATCAGAACTAAACGTTTGGATCAATCCAGAGCATGTTGAATTTTCTCAATCCCTATAACTTTGTGAATCTACAATAAAGTTGGAGCCTATAAGAAAAATAATGTTGCATTAATGATATTTATTTTGATCCACTAGGCCTCTTCATTAAAAAAAGGGGGGCAAATGTTGATTTGTTAAATCAAAGCATAAGGCCTCTGCAGCTCCTATACGAATTAATCCAAATATGCCATGCTAAAACTGACATGCAGATTTCCTTTTAAAGTTATTTGGGACCCCCAGGCACCCATTATTAGACTTCACAATCAAGACTATAATACATTTTAGAAATTTGAGTTCCCAAGAATGTTCGGTTTTTCAGAAAAACCATATAGAAGCTCAGTTCAATGCATGCTTAATTGGAAATAAATTTCATTGTCCTGGGATGCAAATTGATTTGCAGCTATCACTGCATCTTTAGGGGTGGGTGGGATCTCTATATGTAGCTGTGGGACATCATGTCATTAAAGTCCATTTATGCTCTTCCTCTCCTAGATACTCCCATTGTTTTTTCTGGCATTAAGGATCTAAAACTTATGAAAACAACCCAATCTGGATTTCAGGGCTTTCTTAAAGAAAAATACACCACACTTCCAGAAAGGGTAGATAGAGTGTTGTCGGTGGAAACACTCATCAAATGGTGCTATGGTGAATGCTTGGATGGCCTTGATTATGATTCCATATGGTAAGTAAACATTTTTGTATGGATTCTCCTATAAGTAATGGAGTCTCTGAAATTTCTTTACAGTGGAGGAAAGGGATTACATAAAATAAGACTCAAACTAGCAACAAATAAGGTCTCTTGCTAAGGAGGTTGTGATAAAATACCATACAGGTAGTTCTCAACTTACAACAGTTCATTTAGTGACTTATGACCATTTTTCACACTTACGACTCTTGTAGCATCCCCATGATCACATGATCAAAATTCAGACAATTGGCAACTGACTCATATTTATGACAGTTGCACTGTCCCAGGATCATGTGATCACTTGTTGAGATCTTCTGACAAGCAAAGTCAATGAAGAAGCCAGATTCAATTAACACCCAGGTTGTTAACTGAATAACCTCAGTAATTCACTTAACAACTGTGGGAAGAAAGGTTGTAAGATTCACTTAACAACTGGGGCACTCACTTAACCAATGTTTCACTTAGTAATATAAATTTTGGACTCAGTTGTGGTCATGAGTCAAGGAACTACCTATATTTGACTCATAGTTTTGATGTATTTTTTACATGATGTATTTGTGGTTTGACTCCATTTCTTTTAAAATAACTTTATTAGATTTTTTTACACTAAAAAGATTAAAAACTTACAGACAGAAATAATAAAGAAAATAAAGAACAAAGCTAGAAGTACAGAAAGAAAGAAAAATAAATATAAAGAAAGAAAAGGAAAGGTAAAGAAATATAAAGATTTTCTTTTATAACAATTGTAAGTATAAATTTAAATTAACCTTTTCCTCTACAGTCACATAACATTCACTTTTTCCTATCAAACCCATATATCATAATTTCATTTTTTTCTGTCTCAGGCAAAAAGTCTAAAAGGGCTTTCCAATCGCCATTAAAATTAATCAATGTCTTTTTCTCTATTCAAAGTTGTCAATTTTACTATTTAAAGAAATTCTATCATCTTCACCATTCACTCTTCCATTGTGGGTATTGTCACATCTTTCCGCCATTGTGCATATAAAAGTCTTGCGCTTGTGTTGGCTCTAGATTAATCAAAGTTTATTTTATTTAATTCATTATTTTTAATGAATTATCATATGTAGTCTGCAGTGGGCTTATCCTCCATAGTTGTAAAGGCACCAGCATTATAAAAAAAAATCCATGATTTTACTAGTTTTCATTGCAGTATAAATGTGCATTTCTATTGTCTGGTAATGCACACTTTCATTCAATTGGCTCAGCACCAAAAGATTCCAGTTTGCAAATTTTACTTCTGCGTTTGCTCCCAGATATTGCACTGATCATTCCTTTTCTCCCAGCCTCATAGTAATTTTGGAATTTGTTGTTTTTATTCCCAGTTATTTTTAAAACATTGTACTGTCTGTGATTTCAATGATGAAAAGAGTAACGTTCTACATTTAGGCAATAAAAATTAAATGCACAGGTACAGTATAGGTCAGGGGTCCCCAACCTTTTTTGCACCAGGGACCGGTTTCATTTTAAAGAAAATTCCGCGGACCGGCCAACGTAGAGGGGGAGCAGGGGGGAGGGGGAACAGGTGGTGCATGCGCACGCGGGGAGGGGGTGAGTCGGCTCACTTGCCCCTCTAGGGTCCCCAATGGCGCAAGCGGCCGCGTCTGCGCTTTCCTGTCCCTGGTGCGCGCTCTGCCGAGGACGCTGCCCCCTCCTCCCTGGCCCTGCGGCCCAGTTCCTATCAAGTCACGGACCGGCACCGGTCCACGGACCGGTGATTGGGGACCCCTGGTATAGGTGGTACCTTGATCAATAGTAGTAACTGTGAAAGGGATCTTGGAGTCCTAGTGGACAACCATTTAAATATGAGCCAGCAGTGTGCAGCAGCTGCCAAAAAAGCCAACACAGTTCTAGGCTACATAAACAGAGGGATAGAATCAAGATCACAGTAAGTGTTAATACCACTTTATAATGCCTTGGTAAGGCCACACTTGGAATACGGCATCCAGTTTTGGTCACCACAATGTAGAAAAGATGTGGAGACTCTAGAAAGAGTGCAGAGAAGAGCAACAAAGATTATACAGGGACTAGAGACTAAAACATATGAAGAACGGTTGCAGGAACTGGGTATGTCTAGTTTAATAAAAGAAGGACTAGTGGAGACGTAATAGCAGTGTTCCAATATCTCAGGGGTTGCCATAAAGAAGAGGGAGTCAAACTATTCTCCAAGGCATCTGAGGGTAGAACAAGAAGCAAAGGGTGGAAACTAATCAAGGAGAGAAGCAATTTAGAACTGAGGAGAAATTTCCTGACAGTTAGAACAATTAATCAGTGGAACAGCTTGCCTCCAGAAGTTGTGAATGCCCCAACACTGCAAGTCTTTAAGAAGATGTTGGATAGCCATTTGTCTGAAATGATATAGGGTTTCCTGCCTAGGCAGGGAGTTGGACTGGATGACCTCCAAGGTCCCTTCCAACTCTGCTATTGTATTGTATTTCTGTATAGAATAGATGAGTTTAGGATTATCCATAGTTCTAGATTGCTGTATTCTAAAATGGTTGGGTTTTTTGTATTTTGATGGTTGTACTCAGACTGTAAATATGCAAACTTTCTTTAAGGTAAATTATAACATGACTATAAGTCCTTTAACTCTCCATTAGTATGTGTCTGCCAACTCTTATGACCAATGAAAATGCTTCTCTAAGAGAAGCATTACATGTTACTGAAACCTTACTGTGAAGTATATTACAGTATGTGAAGTATATCACTATCATAATCAACAACCTGTATGCCATCTAACTCCTAATGACTCATAGTTTTATACTCCACCTTATTTTGAGTGCTTTGACTAATTATCCATCAAGAATTTGCTCAGTTCCCTGGTTATTTACTTCAACAATGCTACAGTATCTTGGGTTTCCCAGTTAGTCCCACTCTTGACTAAATGTGATTTAGTCAAGAATGCCTCTGATCACAACTAAATCGGGTTCTAACCAAAAATTTTACAATTTTGTTCTCTGTGGCTGATTTCCCCTTTCGTACCATTTATTTGTAAGTGCTAAATTTCCAAAATTAGGTTCAGGTCACGACCAAATCAGTTTGTGACCAAAGTTATGGAACAAATTATGGTCATAGCCAGGGGTTCTACTGTATGTGGAGTGTCTGAGGATTTTAGGCACACACACACACACACACAGAGTCATCTCTTGATTTCGTTAGTGTGCAAATTACCCCAGTGTTTATAAACATTACAGGCACAACACACAAAGTTGGCCAGCAATGCCCATGTGTGTGGCCTTGCACAATGTAGATTTTATCCATTGCAGTTTGATTCCAAATGTTGTATGTTTTTTTTTTCAACTTTAAAGGAGAACTGCCCACGAATGTGTCCTTGATGCTTTTGCTGGGCCACCAGAAACAGGCCATTATTCACCATCTTACCAGAAGACAGTCAACTGTATTCAGACACATATTCTGGAAAGAATCCCACAGGCCAGTAGATTTCTCTCATTTGGGACTTTCAGTGTGTTATGCTATGTTATAGTTATATGTCATATATATTATAATATGCTATTAGCATTTTCAGGAAATGAAGGCTTATTTCCAAAGAAATGCTGACCATACTGAATCTTAAGATGAATTTGATAATTGAGATATGGAGCCCATGCATTTTTTTAATGATTCCCCAATAGAAAAGGCAAAGGTATTTCTCAACCCTTTCTATTTCAGGCCCAAACACCCTTAAGGGAAGTATGGAATGTATGTACCTGAAAGAAAGACCATCTACTTTATAAAAGGAAAGTTCTTCATCTTAGGCTGGCTGAAAATAAAGCATAGTAGCTGAGGTTTTTCTAGCTAATTGGTTTTGGTGAAATTGTCTTACATTCAGGATCACTTTTCTTCTGGGTAAATGCCATAAATTAAAACCCAGTCCATTACAATTAAGAAATGAATCCTGTTACCATGCAAATAACATTTTTCTGTATGTATCCAAACGAATGCTATATCAGTATGAAAATAGATTTGATCCCTGAAATGTTGGCAAGTTTAAAGTTTTTTTACAAGTGGAATTTCAGTCACTGAAAATACCTTGCTCCTGGTAGCTGGCAGCCTAAATTTTTTCATTTCATTTATTTCATTTATTCAATTTATACCCCGCCCTTCTCCAACGGACTCAGGGCGGCGCACAGAATATTAAAAATACATACAAAACCATATAAAATAAAATAAAAACTTATTCAATGAAATCCTGCGCTAAAACCAAATTAAAATCTCCAAATTTAAAACGATCTAAAGTCAGTTGTGGAGGTTACGCTAGGCCGGCTAGATGGAACAAATGTGTCTTTAGACACTGGCGGAAGAGGCGGAGGTCGGAGATGGTGCGAAGTTCAGGGGGTAGGTCATTCCAAAGGGCAGGGCCCGCCACAGAGAAGGCTCTTCCCCTGGGTGTCGCCAGTCGGCATTGCCCGGCCGACGGCACCCTGAGAAGGCCCTCTCTGTGGGAGCGTATCGGTCTAAGGGATGTATGGGGCAGGAGGCGGTCTCGCATATAACTAGGCCCCGAGCCATGGAGCGCTTTGAAGATGGTCGTCAGAACCTTGAAGCGCAAATTATGAATAAAGTTTACTCAGAGAAGAATATCTGATGGGCCAGTGTAGAGGTAATAGTCAGTGATGGTGTACTAGATCAGTAGAAACGCAAGTTCAAGTCACCCTCAGATATGAAAACTCCCTGCATGTCTATGGCTAGTCTCAGGTCAGGTCAGTTTCCAGGCTGTGGGAGATAAAATGAAGGGAGAACTCATTGCAATCTTTCTTGAGCTCTGGAAGGAATGGCAGGATACAAATGTAAGTAAATAAATTAAAATATTTCATATAATTCAAGAAACTGTCAAACACAGAAGCTATAAATATCAGGAGTCAATCTACTTTATTAAGTTTATCTGTTATGTTAAATCTGTATATATGACTTTTTTTAATGTCATACTGGTATTTTTGTATTTTTAGACTGAAGAGGTAGAAGTGATCCTGTCTAACATCCACTATTCAGTGACAAATTTAGAAAAACTGGGAATATGTAATGACAAAGAGGTGAGAATTACTTTTTCTTGGCCATCCAAACTATGATATTTATTATTATTAATTTATTTTTTATTTTATTAGATTTATAAAACCGCACCTCTCTCCCCGAAGGGACTCGGGGCGGTGCACAGGAAGTTAAAAAATATAAAACATCGTAATAAATAAATGCTAAAACCCAATTAAATACACTTTTCCCTGTGCTAAAATCCCTTAAAACTTTACCCATTAAAATCCAATATAAAACAATTTAGCATTCAGTCTTCATCTTAGTTGTGCAAATTAGGCCAGGCTGGCAAGATGAAAAAAATATGTTTTAAGATGCTGGCAAAGGGAGAACTTAAAAATGTTAATACTGAAATTGGAGATTTGTCTGGTCATATGTCTAGGATGGATTTTGAGAGGATGTCATATTTTTTAAGATTTCAGAATATTTCTGAGGAATCTGGTGAATGCCTTCCTGATCTCATGAGTACAATTTTATCAGACTATTTACACAAACCCAAAGAGGAAATCAGGGGGGACATTGACCTAGTCTACAGAATAAACTCAGCATATGCCAGGATGAATGAAGTACCCAGAGAGATACATATTAAATTTGTTAGAAGGTCGACAAGGGAGGGAATCTTGAAGGCGCAGAGGGAGGGTCTGTTAATTTACCAACAAAAGGAAGTAGCCATCTTGAAGCAGATCCCAAAAAAGATTAGGGAGATGAGACGGAAATATTCCTTCTTATCTAAAAAATTGTTCAACCACGGGATTTGGTTTAAGTGGGCGATGCCGGAAGGGATGCTGGTGTTCTGGGAAGGAGGAAGAGTAAGGATTAAAACAGTTGTTGAGGCGGAAGCCTTTCTTTAAAAACATTCCTCTACCCTGGCGGAAGATCCAGGAGGGGCAGAGGGGGCCACGGCCCCGCCCACTGGGGGCCAGGAAGGAGAACAAGAAGACACAATTGCTAAGAGACTTAGATCTAAAAAATGACTTTTATTTTTATTTTTATTAATACAGTATAATTTTTGTCTGGATGTTTGTACACGACTGCCAGCATAGAATTCAGAATTTATATGTTTGCATTTATTTTCACCTTGTTGTATTATTGAAAAATGTATTACCAATGTCTTGTTAAGAAGCCCGGGAGGGCCAACGTTCCCGACGTGAAAGTTCTCAAAATATCTTTTCAATTCACCTTACCCTACCCTTTTTTGTTAAAAAATTTGTAAAACTCAATAAAACTTTTTCTATATATATATTAAAAAAAAGATGCTGGCGGAAGGCGCGGAGGTCCGTGATCGTTCTAAGTTCGGGGGGTAGGTCGTCCCAGAGGGTCGGGCCCGCCACAGAGAAAGCCCTTCCCCTGAGCGTCGCCAACCGGCATTGCCTGGTGGACGGCACCCGGAGAAGTCCCTCTCTGTGGGAGCGAATCAGGCGGAGGGATGTATGGGGCAGGATACGGTCCCGCAAATAGCTAGGCCCCGTGCCATGGAGTGCTTTAAAGATGGTGATCAACACCTTGAAGCGCACCCGAAAGACCACAGGCAGCCAGTGCAGCTCGCGCAGGAGCGGTGTTACGTGGGAGTGCCTTGAGGCTCCCAAAATTCCCCGCGCGGCCGCATTCTGAACTAGCGGTAGTCTTCGGGTGCACCTCAAGGGGAGCCCCATGTAGAGAGCATTACAGTAGTCTAGGCGGGATGTCAGGAGTGCTTGAGTGACTGTGCGGAGGGCGTCCCCGTCCAATAAGGGGTGCAACTGGCGTACCAGGCAAACCTGGTAGAACGCCCCCCTGGCCATGGCCGTCACATGCTCTTCCATGGACAGCCGGGAGTCCAGGAGGACGCCTAAGTTGCGCGCCCTATCCACGGGGGCTAGGTGTTCACCCCCAATGGCCAGTGATGGTGTCAACTGGTTGTACCGGGACGTCGGAAACCACAGCCACTTGGTCTTGGATGGGTTGAGTCGGAGTCCATTATTGTGGATTGTACACTGGGAAGAGTGGGATTATTTAATACAAATTTAATTGAGCTTACTTTGGGTCAAAGTAAGTGAACCTCCAAAACAAAGTGAACCAAACACACAAAAATGATTATTATTCAATGAAGCACAACCCTGACATTTTTATTAATAATCTAGCCCTTTTCGGCAATTTTCCAAATTACCAGAGTCACCCAAGAGGGGAAATTAACTGTACACACCAGTTAGATCCTTTGTATGACTATGCAGGAAGATACATAGTCCTGCTTTCTCTTGTGATAATAATGAGTGTTTAAGTTAGAGACCAATGATTCAAATGTATGCATCTTTCCTTTCCAGATTTTTACACCACAGGAGACACCATTTGGTGCTTGCGCATCCACGCTGCGTAGGAAGGATTGTTCAAAGAACCTGCGTCATATGCCAGTAGACTGCAAGCCTCGTTGCTCTATTGGGTGGAAATTTAGCCGTGGATTTTACTGAAGATCCAGTTCTTTTCTGAAAATATGATATTACGTAATACTGAAATCATAGCAGAAAACATTACCTACTCCATGCTTTTCTCCATGTTACCACACAAAGCCACTTATGGATGATTATTTCCAAGCAGAATTTCAAGGAAATAATTAATGAATTTCCTTTTTTTCCTCTCTCTCTCTTTTGAAAACCAACACCCAAATACAAAGCACTCATCACAATAAAATAGTAGTTGTACCCAAACTTAACGAATTCTAATTCAACTAATAAGTGATTCATACTAATTATCAATAACAGTCCATTCTAATATAATGAGGTCTGGATCCAATTTAGTAACATTGCAGAATTTCTATATCAATTAACAAGGGTTCATCAAGTAAACAGATGTGCCATATGGGAAGCACCAGTAGCTACTTTCAAATGATTATTATTGAGTTTATCTTCACCGATTTTGAAAAGATGAAGAAAACAATTACTTGATGACCCCATTACCTTCCTGAATTGATGAGTGCTAGAGATCTAAATTTCTCCTGTCCATTTAATAAATTCTATATTGCCTAGATAAGTTGAATTAGACCTACTTTGCTAAAAGAAGCAGAAGACCTGCAGTTTTTAATACTGTAGATATTATATATAGTGTGTCAAAAGTTCAGAAAATGCCTGCCTTAACTTTGCTGGTGGGTCTCACACACACATACACACACACCTGGACAAAAGAGGCCTTTCCAGACCTCTTCTCTGGACTCTCCCCTTCTCTAGATTTTCCTCTCTGGATCCTTCAAGGCCTCTGGAGCCTCAGAAAATTGTGTGAGAATGTTTGCATGATTTTTGTATGCCTCCGAAGCTATGAGAAAACAAGGCTATGTTGCTTCCAGAGGGTCTGGAGACCTAGTGTATCACCACAAATGTTTTTTATAGGTCCGCCATCACTATCATAGTATTACTGTAATTGTTGACGGTCGGGCACTCAAGTGATACTACAAATGTGATTTTCATGCATTTTACAAACTGGGGAATGCATGTGAGAAGGTAAATAGCTATGCATTTATATAATCATAAAACATACTCAAACTACCACTTAACTCGACTCAAATAGATGGCTGCTAAACATTGACATTCAATTTACTAAAAAAAATTAAAATTAGCTGATTCCAAATTAATTTTTATAAAATATATATTAATTCAATTAAAGGGAAGATTTCAGAAGATCTAATTCCAGATGGAAGGAGTCAGGTGAAAAAAATTATTTTTACAATATTAACTGCAAGCCATGTTTTAACAAGGCTTCTGATATTTCATGATTATACATAAGAATCAATTTATTTACTTGCATAAAGTTTCTTACAAGCAATAGTCTTAAATATATTATAGGCAGACACCTATACATTTGATAAAGAAATTCTGGGTGGCAACCTGAACTTTTTTAAAATCAGATTTGAAATTGATTGCCAGATTGACTACCTGTCAAAACGCTTTAGTAGCTTGCCATATCATTTAGAAACAATTTATTCAATAACCTTTCACAATTTATGCTCCGCAAATAGACAATAACCTATCATCAGATTTGTACTTCTTCAGGTTTATAAAATTACAATCCAACATGTTCTACCGTCAAAGCTAGAGGTTATTCAAGGAAACCTGTAACATGATAGGTTGGTCACACTTGTATCTTTGCAGCTTTCCTTGTCTTACACCATGTTATCTTTAAACAATAATAGATCAACAACAAATCTGAGATAAGCTATCTTTAATCTGCTCCCCCCCACAAAAAAAATCTAGGAACTATTTGTAAGCCTCCCAGGGTCATCTTATCAGTGAGTTGGGTGGCATAGAACTTTAATAAATAAATAAATAAACCCCTTTTTTCATTTTAGATTTCATCCTTTGTAGTAGGATTGCTTGGAAAAAAGTTGTCAAGGATTTCAGTCTTTCAGAACACGGCTTTTCATCATAGGCAATATTGAACAAATTTATTTAAATGTTTTCGTTTATCGTTCCTTTACTTATTAAGGTATATGTAGTTTTTAAGTTTCTCTTGCTTTCTATGTTCTTTAGAGTTAAGCATTCTAAACTGGAAGAAATGAAAATGTCTGTAGCAACGGGTAAAGAATTTGTAGGGGCCTCCTCTGTAACAGGTCTTTTCATCATTTACAAATCTCAAGACAGCAGAGATAAGATATTTGCCAACACCTTTAACCTGCTTTTTGTTGGGAAATATATACACTGTATTGCAAAAAGTATTTGCTCACCCATCCAAATAGTCAGGTGTTCCAATACCTTCCATGGCCACAGGTGTATAAAATCAAGTACCTAGGCATGCAGACTGTTTAGACAAACATTTGTGAAAGAATGGGTCGTTTTTGAGGAGCTCAGCCTGGAACTGTGATAGGATGCCACTTGTGCAACAAATCTAGTCGTGAAATTTCCTCGTTCCTAAGTATTCCACAGTCAACTGTCATCTGCATTATAAGAATGTGGAAGTGTTTGGGAGCCACGAAGTGGTAGGCCATGTAAACTGACAGAGCAGGGTCAGCGGATGCTGAGGCGCATAGTGTGAAGAGGTCGGCAATGTTCTGCAGAGTCAATCGCTACAGACCTCCAAACTTCATGTGGCCTTCAAATTAGCTCAAGAATAGTGTGCAGTGGATCGACATTATATTGAACCCTATGGCTTAGTAATGGGATGTCACTTACTGTAAATTCACATGCGAGTAGAGGCAGATGAGCGAATACTTTTGGCAATATAGTGTATTAATGTTGTATTCTTATGATTTAATGTGACCTATTTGTGGGGAGGACTTGTTTGCCACTTTACAATTTGGGGCACACCCACTCTAAAATAAAATCTACATATTACTATTAAAAAGTATGAAAACTGTCTTATCAACAAGGTTTTTAATGAGAAAGCCCATTAGATTCTCCAAACTATGAGTTAATTAACATCAAATAGCATCATCATCATCTTTTCCGTTGTTCAAAATTTGACTGCATAATCTGTTTACTTTTTTATTCTATCCTATCTTTCAACTAGCGAATTACTAGAATTAATATTAGAATGTCTCAAATGTCTTGTTTCCTTACTATCAGTTTTTTGGTTCTAAGGTTTCTAACTTTCTAGTTCGTTTATGGGTGAATAAAGAGCAAAGACAAAAACAAATTGAATCTGTTTATTCAATTAAATATGAAACTCTGTAAGCATCAAAACATAAACATGTTCTAGAGCCATACAATTCTTTTTCTTGCAGATGAAAGCAACGGAGTTGAGCTGATGAACTTTTTATTTAGTCTATGGCATTGGTACATGAAAGTCAAGAGTCTATAATATTATTACAGAGTTTGGCTGCCTAAGATTATTAATTTGTTCAGTTCACACTTATGCACTATCTAGGATGTGCCACAGGGAGCAAACTAGCTCTGCCCCCAGAGAAGCCAACAGCATTCCACAAGTGTGTCAATATAATCTGGAACCTTTTCCTCCACCTTTTTGCTTCATATTCAGGCCCGTGCATTTGCATGCTTTTGAACTTCCAGGTTGGCAGAAACTGAGATGAGTGACAGGAGCTCACTCCATCATGCAGTGCTAGGGTTCAAATTTCTGGAGCGCAGAGACCTGACCCTCTCCAACTGACAAATCCAACATCTTTAAGCTGCTGAGCCACCAATGCCTCTAGCTCAGGGGTCCCCAACCCCCGGGCCGCGGACCGGTGCCGGTCCGTGGCTGGATGGGAGCCGGGCCGCAGGCCTAGAGAGGAGGAGGAGGGAGGAGGAGGCAGCCCCCTGAGCACAGCGCGCGGGAGAACGCAGGCGTGGCTGTTCGCGCCGTTGGAGTGTGCCTCTTCCTCCACCCTCGTCGACGGAAGGATTCCTGGATGCCGCCGGACCGGCCACCGATTCCCTCCCCTGCTGGCATGCCGGCCACTCATTTTCTTCCAGGGACTGCGGAGGCTCTGCGGGCTGGGGAGGGAACTGGCGGGTTGCTCCGGCGGCGCACAGGAGTCCCTCCGTCGACGAGGGTGGAGGAAGAGCCCCCACCATCCTCCTGCGTTCTCCCATGCGCTCTGCCCAATGGGCTGCCCCCCTCCCTCCTCCTCCTCTCCAGCCCGGCACCTATCCAGCCACGGAGCCTGAACGAGCGAACGAGCGACCAAGCGTGGCAGGCGGGATGAGGAGGCTGGGGGCGGGGGGACGGGACGACGATGACGACAACAGACACACATAGAGAGACAGAGGGAGGGAGGGAGAGAAAGATAGACAGAGACACAGAAGGAGTGATTGAATGAATGCAAGACAGACAGACACACGCACACACACACACACACAGAGTGACAGAAATGGGCGGATGAAGGAGAGACACAAAGAGAGAAAGAAAGAAAAAAGTGGGAGAGAGAAAGACAGACAGAGAGAGAGACAGAAAGGAAAGAAAGAGACAGGAAAAGATACAGAAAGAGGGAAAGAGAAAGAAATAGAGAGAAAGGGAAAGAGAGAAAGAAAGAAATAGCGAGAGAGAGAAAGAGAGACAGAGACAAAGTAAGAGAAAGAAAGAGAGAGAGAGAGAGAAAGAAAGAAAGAACTTATGACCACAGTTGAGGCCAAAAGTTTGGTTGCTAACCAAGATCATTGTTAAGTGAGTTTCACATTTTCAAAGTTGGCCACGCCCACCCAGTCACATGACTGCTGAGCCCCTCAGCCGGTCCGCAGAATTTTCTTTAAAATGAAACCGGTCCCTGGTGAAAAAAAGGTTGGGGACCCCTGCTCTAGCTGACAAACTGAACTGAACCATAATAGACTCTGACTCTGCAAACTGTTTAGAGAAGGCTGTAAAGCACTGTGAAGCAGTATATAAGTTTGCTATTGCTATTCTCATTTCAAGTGTTGGAAGACCTGCTCTTAACAAATGTTTTCTCCTGCATTGAAACCCTTGGTCTTAAATGGAAAAGAAAAGAGTGGGATTCCTTCACAGCAAGAAAAAATTGAAAGATTGGACAGGTATCCTATAACTTACTAGGTGTGATGTGAGCAGTCATTGCCTTGGTTCCTGGGCTCAGCATTTCTCTGATGACATTAGCCCTGAAATAGTCCACTGGGTAAGAAGGGCCAATGCCTGCTTAGAAATAACTTTCCATAGTGTATCTACTCATAATGCCGCTAAGCAACCTGGTACACAACTGTAGACTCCATGACTTGAGTTTGTCCTCTAAAAAATTGCCGTTGTAAGTTTTAATACAATGGGAAAAATAGTAAATGCTTAGGAGAGCACTCATGTTAACTATATTTAGCTAATTTAAATTAGCTTTATATATTAGTGGTTAAGGCATCAGGCTAGAAACCAAGAAACGGTGAGTTTTAGTCCCACCTTTGCCACAAAACCAACTGGGTGATTTTGGGCCACTTTCTTCAGTCATAGGAAACCACTGCTGAAAAACCTTTTCAAGAAAATTGAATGGAAGAACAAACTGAATTAAGGATTAATTTTTTATCAGGCCACACATATAGTTTCAGCCAGTACCCTATGATCTGGGACTACACATTTCAAACATGGTTAACTACAGTGTGCAATCAAAGCTCACCTTAGTGTAAAATTCTAACAAGTACAGTGACCTCATTTATATGTAACACACGGGTTCAGAATGGGTCGAATACCCAATTCGGATGTCTTGAAGCCTATACAAACAAACAGTTTATATTACAAGATTGTTCCAAGGCAAAAGTTACATTAGCATTATAAACCTCACTCACATAGGACACTGTGATGACCCAGGACAAGGGACAAAGGTCGCATAGCCAGCTGAGAGTTCAAACTCTCCTTTAATACTCCACATTTCCTCTCAAACGTTCCCACGTTCTTGGAAAGTCAAAGAGCAAAACACGCACACATGGCAGCCTCTGGCTGAGCCCAGTCTTCAAAATAAAAGAACAGGGAAAGGAGTCCATGAACCAAGGAACAAACAATGAGTCCACAAAGTCAGGAACAAGATACTGAGTCCACAAATAAGGAAGAAGCCATCAGTCCAGCAAGCTCCAACTGTCTGTATCAGCACACCAAACTCCACTAATTCAGCATTTGTTCCCAACAAATGCCCCTCCCCACAGTGTCTCCTGAAATCTGTTCCCAGGTGTGCCTTGTTCAGAGGGGCAGGGTGCTCTCCTCCCAAGTCATCCGGTTGGCCTGTGCTGTTCTAGCCTTCTCTCCACGCTCCGTGCTCAGGGATCAGGAGGGGGCAGTCTTTGCTCATCACTTGAGCTGTCACTTACGTCCACTTCTTGCCCTCTCTTGTCCATTCTGCCCCCCTTCCTACTTGCTAACAAGCCGTCCCAATCCTGAAGGGCCCTGGCCCTGACTCGGCATGCTCCTCCTCCATATTCCTCTAAAACTGGCGACTGGCGACGCCCAGGGGGAGAGCCTTCTCTGTGGCAGGACCAGCCCTTTGGAACGACCTGCCCCCTGAACTCCGTACCACTCTTGACCTCCGCCTCTTCCGCAAGTGTCTGAAGACACACCTTTTTCAACTAGCCGGCCTCGCGCAGCCCCCAACACCGCCAGTTATAAAATGGGGATTTTAATTCGGTTGAACACAGGCCCTTAACGGAATAAGTTTAAAAAAGAAAAAGAAAAAAAATGTTTATATGTTCTGTATGTTCTGATTTCTTGTCCGCCGCCCTGAGTCCATTTGGAGAAGGGCGGGGTATAAATCCAATAAATAAATAAATAAATAAATAAATAAAACCAATGAAGCTACCCCGCGATCTCCATTGGCTCCAGCTCTGGCTTGTCTTCCTCCACAGATTCAGGCTCCATGATAGGACACTAAGGAAAAAACATTTATGGACTGCATTTGCCCTGGTTTTCCTCAGTCCTCCATTTATCCTCATCAAAATCCTGATATAACTTGGGCCGTTTGTATATATGAATATTATCACTCCAAAGTCATTTCATAGTTATAGCTGATCTTCTAACCAAGTGTTGACGAACCTTTTCAGCACTGAGTGCCGAAACGGAAGCGCACGCCGAAACGAGGGCAGGGGAGCACTGGAAACTGGAAGAGCAACTCCTGGGTGTGCATGCGTGGTGTGTGCCGGTCTCCTGGTCTTCCGGTTTCTGGTGTGAATGCACATGTGAACACCAGCTAACCGGTGTGCATGCACATGCAGGAAATCAGAAGCTAAACTTCCTAGCACACGCATGCATGCCAGGGAACTGCTCTTCCAGTTTCTGGTGCTCCTGCATGCGCGAAGACCAAAGGGAACCTAGAAGAGCAATAGACGCCGGCTGGCATGATAGCTCTGTGTACCACTTCCAGCATGTGTGCCATAGGTTCACCATCACGGTTCTAACCACTACTCCATTGTCTTTTTAATTCCTTTCTCTCAAGGTTGCTGTTGGATCTAAAGTAATAGAACAACATAGCTCTACTCACACAACCATAAAATTGTTAGTGAATTAAACCACTTCTACTTTCATGCAATTATCTTGTTACAAGCTAGTCAAATGAGTTCCTTCACACAATTCCTTAAGGACAAAATACCAAACCCAAAGGAAAATGAATTAAGCTGAGCACATTCTACAAATGTAATCAATTTCTGCAATTTCCCAGCTCAAAACAAACTCAGGTTTGGAAAATGATAAGGGGCTGTGCCATTTGCTCATCCCATTTGGAATGCCCTTTCTGGGTCATTGGGAGTCTTTTACCTTTTTAAAAGAAAAGTTTGGAGGAAATTCTATTTGATTTCAAATAACAAGTCAGATTTGGGGTTAAGAAACACTTTGTCCCTCTTCCCTCCATGTGCCACCTGTGAAAAATATGAGTGGGATATTCAGACATGCATAAAACTTCTTATATTCTCATTTGCTTAGAATGCCTATCAGTTTGTTAATTTGCTTGCTGTTTGTATGTACACTGAGACCTTACACACCAGAAACAAATTCTTTGTGCGTTTAATCACACTTGGCCAATAAAGAATTCTATTATATTGTATTTTGAAATGTTGAAACAATAAATATGAATATGGTACACTATATCATTGTATTAGTTCTCCTGTATGTACAAAATATCATGCAGAGACAATAAAGGCAAGATTGTCTTTAAAAAGTACATCAGCTAAACGTCTTTATTTCCATAATGATTGTCACACAAATTGTTATCTTTCTCTTTCTACAGTCTGCTCATCTTTTCCCCCCCTTTCTTTTCTCTTTTCAACTCTTCCTCTCACCCCCCCCCCCCCCCCAGTTTCCATGAACTTTTCTCTTCTTACAAGGAATTCTCCAGTGTATCCTTGTTGTGCTTCAATAGTATGCAAGTGATCTGCAACTTCATGGTAAACCCAACTGGGCACCCTAAGGCTGAAGATTTCCCACATATTCTTGTTTTGTGGCATTAGCAGAGATATTTTTCACTCCTCACAGTTGACAATGGACCAAGCAGATTGCTCTCTGCTGCCAAAATTGCTTTTCCTAGCTATTACATGGCTATAAATCAGATTGAATTCAATAGAATTTAGACTAAGTTCAGTTGGCAGCTTTCCTTTGGTATCTTTACAACATGATGGAACTTGCAACGTTCTTGTCCAGTGAGTCTTTAATTTTATTTAAAGCAGACTTTTTTGTGTCATCTCTAAGCTTTTTGAGAAACTGTGTCTGACATACTCAAGTAATTTAGTCATTTTTATGGTAAACTGCTGTAATATTCCACCAAGCCAGCAGTTACACGTAAAAATAAAAAGTAATTCAGGGCTAACATTGCACTTAAGCAGTACATTCAATTAATGTGTTAAGAATTGCATTTAACATCATTTCTTCTTGCATTTCTTATGATATCTCAAGCCTTTAACTTTGAAAAGTGGCACATAGAGCTAGAGGCTGGTGTTCCCCTTTAAAAACTGTGCTGAGGTAAAGATAAAAGGATGAGATAATTACAATTGTTGCCACAAATTTCTATTCACCAATACTATAAGACAATTTCACCATGAAAGAAAGTCGCAAGGGTTAGACAGGAAGTTTTTACATTCTCACATGGTGACATAGTTCTAGATAGTACATTTTTATTTATTTAGAAATGATCTCACATTTTATGCCTCTCTGGCTTGTAGGAAAAATAAAATCAACAGCCACCGAACATGAAATGCAATTAGGAATACATAGGTCTAAAATTTAGCAAAACATGTGAATATCACATGCTGTTGAGTATTCAAATGTGTAAAATAAATTGCTTACCTGTTCAACTGATTCTGTATATTATTAGTATCTGTGTGTTCTAGACAAGCTCTGATATTTTTAGATAGCTCAAAAAGCTAAAAGGTAGCTTCAGGTAGCTCAAAAATACTGTCTCTCATAGTAAATGTAACCAGGATCAGAATAAAATTAAATCACTTTTGATGGCTGGTAGGGAGCAGATTATTAATCTTCTTGGTAATAAAAAACCAAAAAGGATGGAATAACTACTAAATGGAGTCAATAAAAGAGACGGGCCTGGAGGTTGTATTTATCATTTCTGCCTTTTCATAAAGTTGTTTTCTTTTCTAGATTTCCCAAAGTAAAAATTTCTCCTAAGTGGAAATAAATAAATTCTTGCATGTGTTCTTAAAAGAACAGAAGTCCTATCAGCTCAACCGAGTCTATTATTAACATGAAAGATGCTCAGTAAAAGACAAGACTCTTCACGAGTAAAAGTAAAAAAACAAACTGAATCAGAACATAGGTAATATTTTTGTTAATGCAAAATATGTGCAATTAAAATCAAGAACTGGTTGAAACAGATTGAAACTACAGGTCTTCCCTTAACAGGGATTCACAGTTGTAACATAGCATTCTTTAACTTTCCAGAAATAGATATATTTTGGCTCATGAATCAAATTACTTATCAATATAATTCTTTACACTACAAAATGCAGTGTGTAAAAATATGCAAGGATTTACATTTTTTACACAACTGTAACAAAACTTTTAGCAAATAAGTTATAAATTAGAACATGACTTTTGTTTCACAAAGCAGTACAAACATTCTCTAAAATTTCCTTCACAGAACACCCTTTCAAGTTCAACAAAAAACTTACCAAAAAAACCCTTTTACAACCTCTGTATGTAGCTTTTGCCCTTCCCAAAAGGTTCAAGGATATAGGTTGCACAATTTTAAAACATTAGTCTATGAACAAACATTGCTAAGATACAAATTGGTGCTCCCTATGGAAAAAAAAAGTTATTTTGGCAAATTCAAAACTTGCTGCTAATGTTATGAAACAATTGATTTTTAACAAACTTCTAGAAGTGTCTCTTGGTCATCTAACACTTTCCCTGTTTTCTTTCCAAATTAGGAAGAATTAATTTGAAATAAAAGGGATCTGTGCAAAGATATCACCACACTTTAGTGGGCCTTGTGCAACAACAGAGGTGTCATCCTTCTGTTTTAAGCAATAGTTTAAAAAAATCAAGTGTATCCATTTTAAATACTTCTGTTTTCAGTTACCATTTTGTGACTCCAAAGAGTTGCTAAATAGAAGCATACTGAACTGATCTTTTGCTTGAACAATGAGAAATTCTACACCCTACCAGTTCATTTATTAAACAGCATATTGCTAAAGTTATCCAATAGGATATGTATAAATATAAATATATATTTATTTCAGTGCCATTTGGTTTAATTTCATTATGCACACATACAGGTTTTGTGGTGGTGGTGTTTCGTTTTTAATAAAGTTCCAGTGCCAAAAACCAATGCAGCTTGTTTATTCTGAAGAGCAGGAAGAAAACACGGTCCAGTTTGAAAATCCACTATAGTGAACTGTTCTTCAGATGCTGTGTCTGCAGAGGCTTTACATGATATTCATAGATCTTCAGTGCAGGCCCCAATTTTAATGAAAGTCCAGTGAGTACATCGTTCCTTGTCATCAACAGTAAAGACTTCCCATCAATTTCCTAAAACAAAAATGAATAAAAGCTTAAAACAATCTAAAAATGGGGAATAGGTTTAAAAGCCCTTTTATTGTTTGTTTTTAAAGGTACTTGGAACGTGGGACATTTTTTTTAGGTTTATCAATAGTTTCTGTTTTAATCAAAAAGACTGTAATTCTTGAATCTAAAGGTGTTTTCCCTTCTGTGATGGCTAAGGAGAATTTGAGGCATTTAGCAACCGTCCTGACTTCTTATCCCAAAAATACTGAATCAGGTTCATTGGTCCAACCAGCAGCCACCTTGCAGGTTTTCAGGCCAAACCCATATGACCACAATTGAGCTCAAAATTTCTATTGCTAAGCAAGATAGTTGTTAAGTGAATTTTTACCCATTTTATGACCTTTCTTGCCACAGTTGTTAACTGAAAATGCTGCAGTTGTTAAATTAGTAACATGGTTGTTAAGTGAATCTGGCTTTCCCACTGACTTTGCTTGTATTAAGAGCGTAAAAGATGATCTTATGACCTTGGGATACTACAACTATAAATGTGAGCTAGTTGCCAAGCATCTGAATTTTGATATGATCATGGGGATGCTGCAATGATCCTAAGTGTGAAAAACGTTTATCTGAAAAATTTCTTAGAAGGAAGAGAGAAAGCTAAGAGGACTTAGAAAGGCTTAAAGTAAAGAAAGTCTGTTGACACTCAAAGGAAAAAAGAAATGAAAACTGATAAAAGAAAAAGAATAATACAATACAATAGCAGAGTTGGAAGGGACCTTGTAGGTCTTCTAGTCCAACCCCCTGCGTGGGCAGGAACCTTATACCATTTCAGACAAATGGCTATCTAACATCTTTTTAAAGACTTCCAGGGTTGGGGCATTCACAACTTCTGGAGGCAAGCTGTTCCAGAGGTTTTTCAGAAGTTTTTCATTATTCAGAGGTTTTTCATTATTCCAGAGAATAATGGTAGACTTTCTAACAATGTTACAATTAAGTACTCACTTGTACTTTCCTTTTTAAAGAGTTGTTAGTATTCCTTTTTAAAGAGAAACATTTTATATCTTACGTCTTCATGCTGTTCTGACTAGGCTTCCTGAGAAAGCATAAATTACAATCTTAATCCCCCAAACCGTCTTTTATTTATACAGCTGTAAATTATGATCATTCACAACCAATAATGATTCACAAACAGTCTCCTCGAGTACGACAATGTCTGCTCGAGTTGCCAGTCTTTCAGGGTAATGTTGATAAGCATCCGCCCTTATGTCCCTTGAAACGCTGCCAAAGATCTGATTGCCATTTAGTTTTGCAAGGCCAAATGTAGCACAAACAGAACTTCTCAGAGTTTGAATTGACCAAGTGAACTAATTGCTTCCTGCAAAGGCTCATGTCTGTTTGCTCCTCTTTTATGTCTTATGGGAGGGGCCAATCATCTCCAAGCCTTACTCCCGAGTCACCCCTTTTTTCTCAATTGTTCTTGTCTTCTGGCAGCTCGGCGCATGCACACATTGGGAACAGGTGCAAACTGTTCTTCTGCCTTGCTGATGACAGACTCCGGAGGCAGCACATCACTACCAGATAGCCTTGGCCTCCCCTCTGCCTCCGACGCAGAGCCCTTGTCCCAGCCTTCCCCAGACTCCAGAACTGGCCCATGTTCCTCCCAAACCTCCTCACTGTCCGTCTCTGTTGCCAGCTCCGCTGCTGCTGGCAGACCACAACACATGCAATGATTTTCTTAAAATTGTTCACCTGCCCCTGAATAAATGAAAGAAGAAAATGTTCACCTACTCAAAATACCATGACAGCAGGAAAAGAAAATGCTAAGAGATGTGAAAAGAATTCTTATCATTTTGTTCCCATATTTGGTAGCAAAATGTGATATTTACTCACCTATGATATTTACTCACTACTGTCCAAACACACCGAGTTCCCCTACAACACCCAAACTATCCATAAAAGACAAATCCTTGCATGAATAAAGTTTGATTACAATTTGCTGTTTCCCGGGGGGGGGGGGGGAGTTCTAATTGATCTTTAAAAATGTACAATATTCTGGTTTCTTTGTTTTAATTTTTAAAAAATTAAAAAAATTCTTAAAAAACAAAGTCTTGTTAATCCTCCTGGATAAATTAGACCTGGAACCAGATGAGCTTTATTATTCAATAATTATATTATCATCATATTATTATATTATTTATATATGAGCCGCCAATTCAAAAAAAAAAGAATCTGATAAGTCCCAGACAGAAGTCAGTGCCAGGCCAAGGGAGACAAATAGTCTGCCATACCTATTCATCTCGGCCCCCCTTATTGCCATTGATGGAGCTTAGCTAGCACTTAGTCTGAACAGTTATTAAATGAAAGATCACATGGCCATGACTGTGCTTATAATTTTACACCGGCTTTCCTTTACGTCACAGTAAAAAAAATGTTACAACGCCAAATAACTGAGGGAATCCAAATAGTGAGGAGATTTTCTGGAACTTGTCTCATGAGAAAGCTGGGTAAAAGGGCAAATTTTATCACCTTTTTTCCCACTGTCCTCTTTTGGGAATGCTCATTCTGGGGTTGGGCTAATTAGCAGTAAGAGAATTAATGTTTGTACTCCATTCATTGGAGAGGAAGGGATTAAAAAAAACTAAGCTGGTATAATTAAGATGTGTCAAATTTTTCAGCTTTCAAATTCCAAACAGTTGTGATATGCCTTGGTGATTGTAAAGATACTTTGGCTACTTTAATATAATTTAGATGTGCTTGGTAAATAACTACATTATTATCATAACTTTTCAGACTAGCGATTCCCAAGCAAACAATTCAGACCCAGCAATTTCCCAGTTCCATCAAAGAACGTTATTCTGTGTGCAGTGAACTGGGTAGAAGATATCTTTATCATTTCACTCTAGAGACAGGCTCAAAAACAGGAAATCCTGTTCAAGTGATTGCAGATAATCTTGTGTCAGCTGCAGTGGTGGGTTTCAATTTTTTTTAGAACCTACTCTGTAGGTGTGGCCTATTTTGTGGGCGTGGCTTGGCAGTCATGTGACAGGGTGGGAGTGGCCACCTTTTAAAATGTGGTGAAGCTCATTTAACAACGCTCTTGCTTAGCAACCAAAATTTTGGACTCAATTGTGATGATAAATTCTTTCTTTCTTTCTTTCTTTCTTTCTTCCTTCCTTTCCTTTCCTTTCCTTCCCGTTAGGTCACTGGCAGCGGCGGGCCAGATTTACTTCCAGGTATGCCGGTGGAACCCCCTCTCACTGATTCTCTAAATTTCACCAACCGGCTCTCGCGAGTAGGTGCGAGCCTGCAGAAACCCACCCCTGGTCAGCTGTCTCTGCAGTAGGAGGCTGGATGTCAGCTCCGGCCAGCCCAGAGGCCTGGAGCTGCCATCTTGTGTATTTCATGAAGAAGGAAGACATTGACAAAAGCTTGAAGGCCATTGGAGGAGATTCTATAAATGTTAATACTGGCTGTAAAGGTGGTGCCATGCCCAGGGTAGCAGTCAAGCCAGAGCATCCTTTCACAGTTACTGCTGTTGAGCAAGGTACCACCTATACTGTACCTGTGCATTTCATTTTTGTTGCCTAAATGTAGAACCTTACTCTTTTCGCCATTGAATTTCATTTTATTAGATAGTGCCCAATGTTCAAGTTTGTCAAGATCCTTCTGTATCTTAAGCCTATCTTCTGGAGTGTTGGCTATTCCTGCCAGCTTGGTGTCGTCTGCAAATTTGATGAGTTCCCCATTTATTCCCTCGTCCAAATCATTGATGAAGCTGATCCATACTGATGGAGCTGACTGACTGGTCTGAAGGTGTATATAAGCCAACTGTCTATAGCAGAAATAAAGAAGTTCATTGATGAAACAATGCAAGTACCACAGTGGCCTATCATGCCCAATCAGTAGAGAGATGTGTGAAACCGGTCCTAGAGGCAGCAAGCAGAGTGTATACACATAAAAAACGTGAAGGTTATATCAGAGGCCAAGAAGCAAGTCGGCAACTGTTGTAGAACAAATCAAAACAAGACTGGAAACTCACTTAAACATTTTTGTAACTCAGTTAATTGCTTTCTGATGTTTATGATTTCATGGATTATATTTTGCTTAGCTAGATAAGATTTATGTAGAAAAGAACTTTAATTTTTGTAGCGCAAGGTATAATTTTGAGAACATAAAGTTAACAGTATTTGTGGAGCATACGATCAGACGTGGATTTCCCATACCGAGCTAAAGGTTGTGCAATTGCAAAAAAATAAAGCAGATTTGAATTTTTGGTGTAAAGGCACATATGGTATTTTTAGAACCCCCTCACCTTACTGAAAAAATTGGCAAACATTAATTTTCACCTGTTTAAATGACACACCCTACCAATGGTACATAATGGGCAAGACACACAGAAAGGAATGCACTAACAACGATTGTTTGCCTAGTATGCTTGCCATGAGCTACTTAGGAGTTGAAAGAGGGCCTTTAGTGTGAAACTAATTAAGGTCTTGTCCATTTCAGGCAGCAGCTGTAAGCCGACAGGAAGATTCTAATCAAAGTAATTAAAGTGACAAAGCTGAGCTTTTTAATTTGTGGTTTACACTTTTTAGGGACATTCTGTGCTGCAGAGAAAAGCTGTTCAGGAATACAGAGCTTGTTTAAGCAATCTCTTCATTCTGTGGGTGTCAGGCCTTAAGAATGACATGTGGAGTTACCTCTGAGTAGCTTCTTTATTCTTCTTCACTATAGACATAATCTTGTCAAGCCAAAGTAACTATCTGAATAACTATATACTGTACTCTGGGAACTGTTAGGGAGGAGTCATTTTAACCCTCTTCCTGTTGACCAAATTTTCCACACTCCATTGCCTCTTTGTCCTGAAGGAAACAGCTCCCCCTCTCCTGGGAATCCAGATCATATTCCACTACACTGGGGTAGGAGAGGGTCAGAAAAAAAAAGGGTCACACAAAGGATGTGTACTTACTGACTATAACTGCAAACACATGACATAGAGCAGAGGCCGGGAACCTTTTTGGCTGAGAGAGTCAGGAACACCACATATTTTAAAATGTAATTCCGTGAGAGCCATAACACCAACAGCCGGCAACAGGCATCTCATCCGCCAACTGGCGCGGCCCCACCAGCAATTCCCCTGCACAGCAATCGGACGGCCACGAGCATGGAAGCCACCGCACCTGCCACGAGCATGGAAGCCACCTGGACCACCAAGAGGGGCTGCGATGTTTTACGTGACCCAGCCCGCAACAAGGTTCATGGGTCGGGCAGGGTGATTGGATGGAAGCAGCTCCGCGGAGGAGAGGGGCGCGGCAGGGCGAGGGCGGCTGCCTTGGTTGGGGTGGATGGGAGAGCAACGGGGGAGCCCAGGTCCGGCTCGCTTTCCCGGGACAGGCTTCCAAAGCAAGGGGAGTTTTCTCTCTGGGCGCTGAGACTCTTTGGCAGCATGACATTTTTTCCCACGCTTCTTTTATTTTTTTGGCTGAATCGAGCCGGCTTGTATTTTTTTCTGCGCTGGCTCCGCCTCGCCGCTTGCCCTGTCAGCGAAAAGGGAAACAACAACTACCCGGCTGCCCCAGTGCAGGAACATAGCGGGGGGGGGGGGGGCAGCCGCTTCCCCCAGTAATTTGAACCCAGGCTCCGTAGATTGGTTGGGCTCTTCTTGGCAGGATCACCCACACCGATCTCAGTTGGAGTTTAACCGCTGACTGGATGGGGTTGTGCGTGCAGTCTGCGAGCCAGATGCAGCCATCAAAAGAGCCATATCTGGCTTGTGAGCCATAGGTTCCCGACCCCTGACATAGAGTGTGATGTTGCAAAGGACGTAATTGCGGACATTGCTTGCAAAGTTATCACATGATTAAACAAGGATTATCTGCATTCAGAAATCAAATATACGTCTATACTGTTCCTAAATTAATGATATGCCATCCAATTTGTATTGACTCTTAGCAACCAGAAAGATAAGCCTTTATCAGGATAATCTATTCCAACATGGCCTTTCAGGACTCCCAATGCCATTCAAATTGAGTTCATCTACCTGGCTGCTGGTGGTTGCCTTCTCTTCCCTTCTACCTCTCCCAGCATTAGGATAACTGTGCCTTCACACAAAGTGCCTAGCCCTAGTACCAGAGTCTTGAGTTAGAACTCTGGATTGATTTGCTCTTGGATTCATGATTCTCAGCTGAAGATTAATCAATTTCACATAGTCTACTTTTGTTTGCCTTCTAATCTCTTTCCCGCCCTTTAGAATGCTCCCTACAATGCTGGGATAATTAACAAGAAAGAAATTAATTATTGTATTTACTTTCATTGAATCACATGAAGGGAAGAATTACAAGACAGTAAGCAGGCACAGAATGGGGAAAACATCAGGCTGTTCGTGTAGCATGCTCAGGG